>OZ030396.1:7011412-8261412 GCA_964023965.1 Melinopterus prodromus
AACCCTATTTACATCGATAAATTATGGGTGTATTATAATTAATATGATGACCTGTCTTCAATTTATGTCCACGTAAGTTAGATGTTACTCTCTTTTTATGCTCCGCCTCCCATTTTGCAACCTTTTTACAGTTTGCCCTTTATTTATGCTATTAAATTCTGAAGATTTTACTGAGTAAACTCCAAACTCTTCCATAATAGATGTAGGGGTTTTGAAATTTGAGAGAGTATTATATTTAGTAATAGTATTAATACTTTCAAATACAGGGTATATGGTGTATTTAGACAAAATTTGGTTGAATTTTGAGTTAAAACTGTTATATATCAAAGGTTGTATATTCTATTAGTGGACTTTTCAGTTGTGTATAATGGGTAGTTTGTATTATAACTAATATGGTATTTTATTATTATAACTAATTAGGTATTAAGCAGCGATTTAATAGGAAATGGAAGGATTATTTATAGATTATTTATATATTTATTTATAGAATTATTTATAGATGGTAAAGTGGTTGGTTTTCTGCATTTGTTATATTCAATGTTATCATTACATTTAGTCAAACTTAAATCTAAAAAGTTTAAAATGTTATTTGGTATTTCTAAAGTGAATTTTAAATTATTTTGAATGTTATTTATGTAAATTAAGAAATTATTGAGGCTTCCATAAGCAAAAAATATCGTCTTCATATCTGACCCAATTTACGATGCTAGAGTTAAAAGTATTACTAATATTAATAAAATTATAAACCCCTAACCACAACAAGTATTTTAGAAACCTAAATACGTATTTCAGCAACTATGTTGCCATCTTCAGTAGAAACTAAAAAAAGAAAAGAGAGATTAGCACTTCATAGTATCTTTGCTGGATATTGTCCAAGCAAATCACTAGTGGAAGTGACGTCCATGTTAAAAATTACCCTATATATACCCATTTGTTGGTCACACCTCAGTGAATTTTGATCATTGAAGCGTAAAAAGCATGTTTTAATTAAAGCAGGTCAAACAATGGCGAACTAGGCATAGGACTCCTGTCTGAATTTATAAATTTTTTTCTATTCAAGTGAATAAAGATACTTTCCAAGCTGTTTAGTTCCCTATTATTTGACACAGCTTTTACAAGTTTTAAGTCATCTACAACTACTTTATGACCTGTGTCTAAAATATGTTGAGCCACACTAGATTTTTTAAAACGATTATATTTTAAATGAGCTACATGTTCTTTGAACCTAGTTAAAATTGTTCTTCTAGTCTGGCCTACGTATTATTTTTCACAGTCATGACATTTGATACAATATATACCAGATTTATCAAGTACATCTACCTTATCCTTTGGGTTTCCAAGAAGGTTTTTTATGTTATTATGAGTCGAATATGCTATACAGAGATTTTGTGATGTAAAAATACTTCTCAAACCCCTTGTATATGCACAATCGAACGGTATTTTAACATATTTCTTCTTTTCTACAGACAAAGTATTTAAAGTAGATATTTGATTTACATACATTTTTTGATTCTGCTTATTAATCATTCTATCAACTATTTTCTCAGGGTACCCATTATGTATGACAACATTCTTAATAAACAATAATTCTTGCTGATATCTATCTGCGGACAATGGAAATTTCAATAACCTATTTACTAAACAACTAATAAAAGACAATTTCGTTGAAAAGGATGCTGCGAATCATTAGGGATAAACCTGATTGTGTTACTATCTTTCCGATACACGTCAATTTCTATTATATTTTTGCTATTCCTGACTACCAGAGTATCTAAAAATGGAAGTTGCCGTTAACTTCTTGTTCTACAGTAAAGTTAATGGTGTTGAATTTAGAATTCAAAACGAGAAGAAAATCTTGAATAGGTTGGGAATAAGTTGGGCACATTAAAATTAATTTTATCAAAAGAGTGGTAGTGTTTAGTTAACTCAGTCAAAGTGCTCTCCCATTGATTCATAACAAGTTATGTTTTTTCCACCATATCATATCTCTATACAAAATAGCTTGCTTTCTGGGCTACAGTCTGCATAAGAACAAACTTCTTGTCTTATTCTTCTGTTCTTATTAGTCATCATACCGTAATATTTAGACTTCGAACCATTCAATTCATCAAAATATTACGTTGCAAAGGTGGGCGTTCCTACAGTCATTTGGGCCACAATGGCTTGATTAGTTTTGAATGAATGGGCGTGGCTTTTCAGCTTATAGAAAGCGCTTATAATAGCTCAATACAACCGCCAAATTGGAGCCACAGCGTTAGCCCACTACACCCATCCATAGAGTGAATCGCAACTTTGGACCTACAAAATATAATATCAGTTTATATAAAGACTCCAAAGGAAAAGTAGGCGCGTTATAGTCAATCAACTGATCGAGCCAGTCATGGATAATGGTATTACGTTATCAATCACGTTCGGCGTCTGTCCTGACATGGTATTTGGCTACTAAATACATACTTCCGGTTCTTTCGAGTCTTCGTTTTTTTCGGTGGGAATTAACATTTTTATACGTGGTTGTAACATGGATTGTTATCTAATTTATCTAATTATAACTATTGACGATGAGTTACGAATTGCTACCGAGGGGTAAAAAATGGGGTCCGGTTTGTGTTGGGGCAGGTGTGCTCGTACTATAAATTACCAGATAATTAAATATGATTTCCCGTGTCGAATCTTAGGCGGTTCTACCTGCGCACCACAGGATATCGGGGCCGAGGGACAGATGTTGAAACGCGGTCTTATGTGTTACGTTACAGGTCTCGAGGGTGAGAAGAATTAGATTTAGATATAGATATACCTACCCTATTCAGGATCGATGAGGATATTAACTTTTATAACTCAATTTAGGATGCTGAGTTTAGGATTAATTTGTATACTTAAAGATGACGTAAAGATTATGGTTGATAACTACTTTCCATGTCTGTTTCTAAACACAATATAAAATAAGTCCTTAGTCTTCTTCAGTCTGGCCTCTCTGCGTCGTCTGTATTTTAATGTTTCTTGCATCACGAATTTTTAGTGTTTTCCTTGGCTCAGCTTTTTATTCTGTTCCTCTTTCGCGTCTTTTCTTATCTCTCTAGAATGATTTTCTTTTGAGATTTCTTCTTGCTCTCCAAGCGGTAGATAATAAAGTTACAGGAGAAACGATGTAAGATATATTATTTTCTTGTGTAAAGACAGCAAATAGAGCCATATGTATTACTTCTAACCATGTACACAATTCCGACACACATGTCTGATTTACGGACGTGCTATATTTACATATACATAATTCCGACACACGAATTGCAGTTACCTTATAAGGAAAACATCAACTTTTAGCATAACACTACTCAATTATCAAGATCAGTCAAACTTTTAGGTTATATTCTGACAGTTAGAACATTAGTGGAATAAGAAATGATTGTGGGTTGATAAGTGTAATGTCAAATCAACAAACCGGATGTCCTAAAATAAAGTTCAATGTTGTTTCTTATTTTATCCAACTAAACAAGTAATATGTCGGAATTTATATAACCGAATGACTCAAAACCAATCAGTTTGCCACTTTAGAAAACTGAGATAACGTATAGTAACGGGTTAAAAAGACCGATGTAGATTTTTGAACTAATTTGTCCACATTTACATCAATTCTCGATTGTTGCGCTGATTAAAAAATTGCAGTAAATGTATGGAATAAAAAATAAAAGTCCATATAAAGAATGAATTATATATTGAAATAGATACGTTTATCCTTCCGAAATAAATAAATCATCTTTCTATAATATGATAATATAAATCATAAACAATAGAAAATCAAAACATAGTAAAACAAACAAAAATTAATAAAAAGAACATGTTTGAAAAGCACAATAATGGATATTTTAATAAACAATAAGGACAAATATGTCTCTGTGACTGTAGCTTACTCAACTTTATTTTTCTGGCCTTCGAAACGGCAAAATAATCGATTATTCTTTTATATGTCTAATAATCGAGCAACATTACACTCGATAAAAAGCAAACTTAACTTGGCAAGCCTATCCTGAGCTCTTAAATAATTTTTTACCAATCTAAATTTATTGAAAGACACGATGATGCAGCAATTACTGGTATACAGAGAAATATTCTATATGCAGTTTCCATATTGTTATAATTCGCAGTTAATTCAATATTGATGGATTAATTAAAGAATTTCTAAGTGTTCCATATTTCCAAAGTTTTCATTTAAGAACTGACTTTATTGCACTTAAAATTTCACACAAGTATGTCCTGTTTTAATCGGTTCCATATTTGTTTGTAAGGTTCAGAGTATGTTTCTTAATAGTTTCTTTATCATGTGAAACAATGTTTGAACCACTAAGAAATTCAAATCTTGTGATACTTGACAAAGTTTGTCAAACCTCCATGTAAGTTGCTCAATTATTGCGTCATTATCCTCCATAGATATAGGTAAAGAACAAAAAAATTTCTGATTCTTTTAAGTCAATGGATTCATAGTCAAATTGTTACAAATTTTAAATCACCTTTAGAATGGAGGTTACACATTTACGAGTTTAGCCAAATCTGCGCTCTTTTTTCATAAAAGGTTTCCAATTTTTCGTTTCTTATTTCTACTATAGTATTTCTAAGACATTAAATTAGTCTACAAGCCATAGTAACTTCTCTTAAGATAAGGTTCCACATTACTAAACTACAAATAGGGAAAATATTTTATTTGGAATAGAACATTTATTTCTCCTGAATATGTTTCCTCGTTTTTCTTGTCTCTATACTAGGTTTTCCAATGTTTGCAAAATATGAGGTAATTGATTCTGAAGTGCAGATACTGCTTGTTTTTGACGACCACCGAGTGTCACAGTGTTTCTATGTGTCAAAGAGGAAAAATCCGCACACATTTACGACAGTTCCAATCATCATTTTTGGAGATATGCTTGCGACGTGAACTCCAAATATTTACGTTTGAGAGGAACATGGTAGTACTATTTTTCTAGGTTCACTATTAAATATTTCTACTTACGTGCAATAATTAAAAATAGCTGCTAGGATTTTATTTTAGTTTTAAATTTATAAATCTCTTTTAATAAGTCCGTCAATATGTATTGCTTTAAAATTGTTCCACAATCCGATATCATATGGTTTATTTCGTAAACCATATGACTGACTAAGATTTCTTACCAACGAATGATGTTTTATTTTAAAATATCTATCCAATGATACCACGTACGAGCTAGGTTTTAAATTGAAATTCTGAAACTGAGTGCAGTTATGATTTCTTCCTGTACAGTTTGGAAATGAATATTGTGACCTATAATTAAAGTATTCAGGACCGTTTATTTTATGTTTCATTTATTTGTTTAAGTTTGTTCCTGAATCTCTATGACGTCATATACCAAGAAAATAAGTCTAGTATAGAACTGGTTATATTTGCAGCTATAATATTATCAAATGCATATGGTTTCATAATTTTAGCACACACTTTGTTTCTCAATGTTCACCCTGCCCAAAGCAACCCTATTGTTACTTAGATTATTTGTATATTTACAGGTGCAATATTATTATAGACCGTAGGTTTCAGAACTTTAAAACTAAATTTGTATCAAAACCACCCATAAAACCCAACCCCATAAGTACAAGATTGTGTTATTATTTTTCCTGTATTTACAGATATAACATTATCAAACTCACAATATTTGAAAATCTATTTAAAATTTAAGTACAAAACAAAAATAATTTTGATCAGCTAAAAGTGTAGCTAGTAGGGTAGCTACCCCTACTAATTACCTACAATTTGACGTATGAATGAAAATTATGCAACATTATTTGTAGGAGTTATAAACATTTACAGCATTCACTTGGCTAATTACTAATTTCTCATTTTACAGACGCAACAGGGTAGGTTGTCTTAAGGGTGGCATCTTGTTAATACCGCAGTCGGATGCAGAATTTCATGTTCTTTATAAATTTGCAGACGTCGATGTTCTGTGATGTCGGTGGATGGAGTAATTAGCCATTGTTTATGTAGACGTTGGTGTTCTTATTAGAATTCACAATTCTCTATTAATCCAATCAAATTTTAGGCAAAACCGTTTGATAAATATTCGGCTCAAAATTCTAGCGTATACTACTTGATACTAATACTCATTACATACGAAATTATATTTTATAAGCAACGGATAACTAGGTTTAAAATAACAGTACGACTATATATGTATGTGTCTATAAACACCAATAATACATAATATACCAATTTATAAAAATAACAATTCGGTGCTTGTAGCAGGTTGCCGTGATTCACCAGCGCACCAATATGCATCGCTATCTCTATCTCTGTCTGCCGCGTTGGGTATGTGTATGCGAGCCAGCGCAGTTTTTTGTTGCAAGTCCATGCCTGCCGGCTTGCAAACCCCGATACGTTCGAAAATTGTAGCGTCAGTCGTCCGTGTTTACGCGTTTCTCAATCTGTGCTTCCAAAATTAGCTTAATTCTTGCTTTATAAACATGTGAAATATGTGACATTTGCTGTTTGTGATGTTCGCGTTGACTTGGTGATCGTTTTCGTCAAAACAGAAGAGAGATGCTGCCCAAAATAAGGTAGAATGTTTATCTATTTCGTAATAGTTGTTGATCTGTCTTGAATGCCTTTGTTCTAAAATAGTTTTTGTATACCACACCTTTTCACTTATCGTGGATCAAATCACAATCTTTATAGAAACAACCAGCATATTTGCTATCATAATTATTGAATTGTCAAAAGATATAGGTTAGGTGGTTGTTTGTTTTTAATTTAACGGTCGTTGCAAAAGATTAGTTAGTGTTGTTAGTATGTTGAAGGTTGCGTGTGCTGGTATCATATTTGTGGTGGCATGAACACCTAGGGGTGCCATTGACGATATGGTCTCTACGTTTACGCCGCCGCCGGTGTGATATATTTATTGTGTACAGTCCGGCGGAGTGTGTGTGTGGACCGGCCGTGGCTGTTTATTTATACGGGCAAATTGCCATTATTAACACGTAATTATACCTGCTCGCAGCGTCGGATGGAAATTAAATGTTCCGTACACGAAAGAGGCGAGTTCTCCTCGAAGTTACTACCCGATATAATAAAGTAGAGTGAAAATTGAACGCTAAAGCATGTATATTATGTGGGGTATTGTATACAGTGTATACGTAGTTCGTGGAAAACTAAGGAGTAAACAGGTAGTTGACACAAATACGAAAGTTTTGCCAATAAGTAGGACGGAAGATTTTATTAAGGGGAGGTTTAAAGATTTGAACAAACTCAGAACATTACACAGAGTTCCACTGGTTTCCACCTATTTTCCTTTCCCTGATTTGAAAGCACATGGTTAAATAGGTGTCAACTGTCAGTATTTGTTTAGAGAATGTTACTATTGATCAGATGCTTTTAATAGCCCTGTAACTGAAGGCCAAATATTATCACACCCCTGAAATAAATAAAGTGGATCTGCAAATTGGTATCTATATACATTCTATTTAGTGCCTTTAACAACATAGGAGGAGTCCTTAAAAATTCTGTAGCTGCGTGATTGTTTTTTGGGGTAAAATACTACCCTACCTTTTCTGAAATCGCTCATAACTCGTTCAAGCAAGGCATTACGGGTTTTGGATGACTCTGAATCCAAATATAATAATTAAATATACCAAATTTAATTAATTACTTGGTTCTTTAATTAATTATCTTTTACTGCAAGTAAGTACTTTGGTGTAAAATACTCTAATAACCATGATGCAGGCACATGATTTTATTAGGAATTTTGGTAATATGTTGTTCAGGGCACTAAATAGAAGATATTTATCAATTTTCAGACTTACTTTATTTATTTTTTCGGAGTTGAACTGAAACCTTGGCCCGTAAGTAATGCTATAGCCCGAAAAAAACATGTAACAATTTTAAAAAACTTAGGTTAAAATAAAATCAAACATGATTTGTTAATAATAATGTTGACAAGTGTTATCAAATAAAAATACGTAAATTAAAACAGATATTGCAATGGATTCGATATATATAGCTTGTTAATTTTTATTGACAGATTAACTAGGAGAATATGAACCATCAATGGAAGGACAAAAATCCAAATTCACTTAAAAAAATCTGATGTGGCCAGACACATGACTTTATCATACTATAAAGCAAATCCTGGCAAACTAGTCGTAATGCAGATACGAGCAATCTCGATCAAATAGAATGTTGTGATGTGTATAGTCGGGTTAGCGCTCCACATTGGGGTATTTGACCCAAAAAGCTGGCCATAACTCAAATTTCTAAATTGTTAAATTCCAAAAAGTAAATCAGGTTCTGGGATAGGTAAAGGACCGATGTATTAAAAGGCGGCAATAATTTTTCACCTGAGCCCTGCGCCACGTGTCCTTATCAGCCAAAAGTTAGATTTTACTATGGCTGAACATAGATGCACATAAGTTCACGAACTTAAAAACGGTTGAAATTTTGTGTTTTAAGGAAAAAATCTGTCTTTTTTGTTATAGCTTCTTTAGAACCAAGTATGAACTTTCATTCGAGATTGTTTTTACTCAAATTCACCCACAATTTTGTTTATTGCAGGACCGAGAATATGAGCTGTTATAAAAGACAGTTTTATGCAGAATTTGAGTGTTTTAGTTTAGACATTAGCTTAATTAAGCTCTTGAAAGTGGTGCAAATTATAGTACAGATATTTGACATTACAGCTACTGCAAAATTTGCTGCGGATGCGGTTTTTGTGATTTTATTTTTATCACGTTGTAAACGGAAATCCAAAAATTGATGTACGGGGTTATATGTAATTTAATGAAATGTCTCGAAATCGTGATAGTAGAGTTAATTTAGAATATATTTAACCATATTTAGCTATATACAAATGGTCACGGTTATCTTCTTCTACCACTGGTTTAAAGAATAAAACTTTTTGCAGGATTTTCTTACATTAAACCAAAACCAAAAATTTTATCTCATATAACTCCGAAACGACATGTATTGTTCAATTTTATATCCGTGTATGCTTCAGGAGATGCCATATATATTTCGGTAAATTTCACACAGTAGAATATGATAGAACTAAAACTACAAAAAAATATTGATGACAAATGTTGTAGCAGTTATTAATTTACAATAGGTGTACTGCAGTGAAGAACAATTTTTAATACTGTTTGCTTTTGTTCCTATTTTGTACTGTTTTATTGTGTTTATTAAGTTATTAACCTTCAAATACTTAGTATGAAGGTTAAAATGCTATACATAAATAAAACAACACATCTAGAGCCCTTATAGGTGAAAAAATAATTAACTGCTATACATGACTTACAAAGTTAAAGTTTGCTCATGCAGCTAAACTATTAATTTTACCAAAAAGTGTCATAGACATAAATTATACAAAATTTCCTCTACTTTAATTTATTATTTAATTATTTTGACGAAATTACAGAAATTACAATCCATTTGCAAAATCGTTGAAAAATGCTAAGAGTAAACCTCCAGTTGCTTTAGGCCCTTTTGAACAAAACTTTTTTCAGTTCTAAGTTTAGTCTAAGTCCAAAATTGAGGCGCCGCTTCACTATTTTTACGTCAATTATTCCTGTTAAATTGTTCATTTATTTCCTATAACAACAGTTAAGTTATAAACGAAGAAGTTGGTTTGTAAATATCTTTCTTAAGTTTGTTTTATTTTTTTATTCTCGTTAACGTGATCTTTAACAATGTATATTTCCTTTACGTTTTTATTTACCTTATTTATTTACAACTTCAACATATACACTTGCTACTTCTCTAAATAATTTAACACTATACATTCTGGTCCGCGTTTTAGACCTTAAATTCAAATAAAACTCGAAAAACTATTTGTCATATCAAAATCACACCATACGACCATACCACCACACTATTTTCATAACAATCCTAAACTCTAAAGACACCACACCTTGATGACACCCCTTGACCACAAAAAATAATTACATACTCAAACGAAAAAAAAAAAAAAACTGGCCCTAACACACCTATGAGATATTAATTAAGATATTCGGGGAGTCTGTGTAATATTTTTTGGTCGTATTAACAGCCCAGGGCTACCTTGATGAAAGGCAATGATTGATTGAGCAAGGAGTCGCTCGCTGCTTTGGTCGACTTAATTTAGAACACATAATTTGATGTCGACTGCATTAACACCACTGAACGTGTTCCCTAAGCGCGATATTCTAATTCGTTCATAATTAATCATGTCGTTGTTTATTACGCTTCAATGTTGCGTGCTTGCCGAGCGCGGCGATATATTGCGTAACCCCCTCGCCCCTTTCGTATACAGAGTGTTAAGTTTTTTAGGTTTCTTGTGAATTCATAATTTGGGCTTTTTTTCTGTTATATTCATAAGGTCCTTGGGAAAGAATCCACACTCGTTAAATCTAAAGGAACGTATTTATCAGTTTATTTCAATGTAATGTTGAATTATGAACTGAATTATTAGAGACTTGTGCAACCATTTTATTAAGATCAGCCTTAAATGTAAATTTACCGTCTGCGTAAACGACAAAAATATTGTAAGTTGGCTACAATCTTCCTACAATATTAGTAAAATCTGTTTATAAATTAAGAGAAAACATCACTTTTCTATTAGCTGATCAGTGTTCATGAGACCTGAACATTTTTAACCTACGTCCAAAAAATATCTAGAGCTGAAAAGGAGCTGAAAAGCTTTCTGTTTACTCTAGCAGTTTTTCAAGGATTTTGCAAATAACCCGTTATTTCTGTAATTTCGTCAAAATAGTTAAATATAAAATTAAAGTAGAGGAAATTTTGTACAATTTATGCCTATGAAATTTTTTGGTAAAATTGATAGTTTAGCTGCATGAGCAAATTGTTTTTGATTGAGATCTGTCGTGCCTGTATTAATATAAAACTAGTTAGCCAGGATTTGATAGATATTTCCAGTCTAATGACAGTAGGTAGTGTCAAACGCTGTTATTTTGATAATACCTACTGTCAATAGAATCAAAATATCTGTCGAATCCTGGCCAACTAGTTTTATTTTAATGCAGACACGACCGATATATTGAGGCCTTTACAGTGGCATCAGATGGAAGGAACCATACCTTATATTGTCTTAAATTTTCATGTGTCAACAAAAAGTCATTATTTATAAAACGTTTTGGATGCACTAACCAGTCCATAGACATATTCAGTACAACATAAAATTTACCATGCAGGATACAAGACAAAAGTTTCTTAAATAAAAAATGTCATAGGAAGAAGTTGTCTTCGAATTATTTTAACTGATATTTAGTTAGCTCTGAAGAAACTTTTGGTTTGAATTGGTTTCCCAAAATGCCATGCTAAGGAGGGCTGATAGACTGGTAAAACACTTACTATGTTTTACTATAGAAAAAAGATTATTCTATTTGCAAAATAAACTGCAAAATGAACTCATTTTAAAACATTTTCAATAAGTAGAAATTCGGATTAAAACACTAGTCAAAATAATGTGATGGGTATTTATTTGCAGATAAAAAAAATCTTTTAATTCGCTTTGCACTTCCTGTGATATTTATTTACTCTCAATTCATTACGTTATTTATTTGTTACGCCTAGATTGTCTTCTGTAACCAACCCCAGTGGAAAAAACCTAGAGGACTTAAATCTGGACACCAAGAAGGCAACACAATTAGACGATACATCTGTTATAGATAAGCTTGGTGCAAATAATTTCTTCAAGCTACTGTGTAATGTTCTAGACAGCCATCTTCAACGGGCAATTGATTGGCCCCTTTGAATTACCTGAAAATCTAAACGGGAAAAATTATCGCGATCTTTTAGCAATAGATCTGCCAAATATTTTAGAATTTGTGCCCGCAGGTCTATGTGGCTTCAAAATTGTTTTCAATTGAATATCTAATTATTGAAATAATTTCACAAACGTTCATTTTGCAGTAAAATAGCAATATCTTTTTCTAAGAAAGCAACCCCGTAGTTATCATATTTAGTAAATTCTTTTTTGATATGTTAGCTTAAGCAAGATGGTCTAATATTATTTTGTAAATAGTTTTTTGTTGTTTTTTTGTTCTCTTGATATTCAATAATCTAGAATAAGTGATTATCTAAAACATTTCGGTTGGAATCGTCAATAACTTTAACTATAATACCTTTATAAAACTCCCATAAAAGCATTGTCTAGTGTTTCGGCCACGAGATGTCGCTCCTGTCGTATGGAAATCTCCATTTCCTTCGACGTCAGTCGTGCGGGGATAATTAGAACGTCAGGTAAAATTAAAACTGACAAAACCGTTTCGCGGGAATCAATCAAACGCAACAAATTAGTTTCGCTGCGAGCCGGGTCGGAGGCATATATCAAAGGAGGCCCTGGTTCTAGCCAGGCACCAAAAAGGAACGGCGAAAACGAAAAAAAAACACGGAGAAAAGGAACGAGAGGGCACCGAGCAACGCCTGCCTCGACGGCAAATTGAAATATCAGCACGCAACCTGACCCAGCGGGGCTTCTAGCACGCAGAGGTGTGAATACCTGCAACAGTCCAAAGCTATTTTCTCATCTCGTAGCGTTTTGATATCCTCGGGTTTTGCCTTCTTCGATGGTTCATGGGTCCGAAGAACTAGGTGCTTAAAAAAATAGGCAAGTTTGTAAATACCAGGTGATAAAAACTTTAACTTTTTGTAAACAATTTCTAGAGAAAAGTTAGACAGTGTTAATCATAAAAACCTTTGTTGTATCGTCTTGCAAAATGGTGCATATAACGACATTTAACTACTGAAGCAACATCGTTTTTGAACATTTTAAATAAAATTGGTCCCAATATAGAACCTTGTGGTACTCCCAAGCTGTTTATTAATTCTTTTGCTTCATTTTCTCAAATGCTAACCGTGTGTCTCTTCAAATGTGTATCTAGATACAAAAAATGTGTATCTAGTCTTTACTGTTATTTTCTTTTGTTCTAGAATTGACATTCGGTCAGATTTCATCATGGAAGAGCATAAACACGGTATTTTCGGATCTATGTGGTACATCATCATTTTTGTTTTGCTATTTATCGGTCCCGTCCTACGGTATAAAACGGGTGGTCCACTTTTTCCTACACGGATATGCGTGGTGCCCTCCTTTTTGTGAGGGAGAGTATCCACTCCTGGCATACCTAAGCCCCATCTACAAAGTGGGCATGTGCTACTACTTGTAGTTACTACGGACAGGTTTGAGGTATGAACAGCATATTCGTCTGCTTGCAGAACAGGGGAAATTGTGACCATGCATGGTTATCGAAGAGCCACCTATGACCCCGTGTTTTTTTTTATTCAAAGTCACAAGTAAATAAAGTCCCACCTTATCCGAAAATTCTATGTCTTGCTGTGCCAGGACAATTCATACCAGGACAACACATACCAGGACAACTCAGGCAAGGGACAAGTCATACCAGGACAGTTCATACCAGGACCACTCATAGCAAGGGACAACTCATGCCAGGACAACGAATACTAAGACAACTCATGCAAGTGTTGGATCAACAAACCAGGAAAAGAAACTTAAGGTATGTTATTATTTCTTTTCTTATTTCACTGTTTCTTATTCTTTTATTCTTGTGAGGAGTATTAAAAATAAGGTACAGCTTGGTTTGATAAAAATTGCGGATGATATGAAGGATTAAAATAAAAGTGGTCCCAATACACTTCCTTGTGGTACTCCGGCATTGATATTGCGTAGCGAGGAGCATTCGTGAAGGACTATTATGTGAATTTCAAATGTTTTTCTTGTTTTTTTTGTGTTTTTGGGAACAACAAACATTGGACAGTCCATAGAACAAAACAAATCGGAAAAAGTATTTATATCTGTGTATACTGACCTGCGTAACTTTTCAAAAATAAATGATATGAAGAATTAAAATTTATATCCACAAAATCACAGTTATAAGAAGTTCTACTTTAAATTTTGTTGTGAAAATTAATTAATTAATCTTTCATTCCCCTTCACTTGTAATTCAAAATTTTTAGGTCCAACAATATTAATATGAAAGGTTAATTTAAAATTTGTATAACTTTATAATAAAATATCAATATTATTCAACTACTTGTAAAATGAATTTTCTTTGTACTTTGTAATTATTTTTGTCTGAAGATATTTAAAACTAGTCTCATATTGGAGTACTGAAAGTTAGCCAAGTTTCTAAGGTACTACTTTCAGTTGAAATATTATGTTTTTTTTTTTAAACACAGAGTGTTTGTGACGTAACACCTAGTCAATGACTAACAAGTTATTTTCTCTTAACCTAACCTGATAAAATAATGAGTATTTCTACAATTTTGACAAGAATTGTTTTAGTCTGACAGTTATTACCACTCAAGTAGACGGCGGTTGTTTTCACTTATACTATCACTGTGAATACACTACGGGTGCTCTGCTTTTAATCACTCCCACACTAGTTCGAATGGTTTAGTTCTTTTCAGCCGACGCACTAGCGCACTGTTGTCTAGCAGCTGGATTGCTTCAAAGTTGTGGTGGAGTAGACGATCCTCGTGCTTCTTAGCAAATTTTGATATTTTGCTAGTTACCATCTCCATGCGAAGGTTCCGATGAAGATTGGTGTTTTTGATGTACCATGGTGCACCAACAATGGCCCTTAGAACTTTATTTTGGAACCTCTGAGTGAGGTTGATATTGGACTGCTTTGTGCATCCCCATAACTGTATTCCATACACCCATACTGGCCTTAACAATTGCTTGTACAGTAGGAGCTTATTTTGCACTGACAGGGCTGACCTCCGTCCCATTAGCCAATACATTTTGCGGAATTTTAGGTCGAGTTCGTTCCGCTTTTTCTTGACATGTACTTTACATCTAAGCTTGGCATCCAGTGTCATACCAAGGTATCGTTCTCATTAATGGTTACTGGAATATACTTAACTCTCTTATTGGTGTAGTTTACATGCGTGGATTTTCCTTCATTTAGTTTGTTGCGCCATTTCTTTGTCCAAAAGTTGATTTTGTTTGCAACTATCTGTAATTTTTCAGTTGCTTCTTGGACACTGTCACTAATCGCCAAAATAGCCGTGCCGTGTTGTCTGCAAATGTTACCACTGTGCGTTCTCCCGGAACAGGAATATCATAAGCATACAGTAGGTACAAAAGTGGTCCCAATACACTTCCTTGTGGTACTCCGGCATTGATATTGCGTAGCGAGGAGTATTCGTAAAGGAGTATTATGTGAATTTCAAATGTTTTTCTTGTTTTTTTTTTGTATTTTTGGGAATAACAAACGTCGGACAGTCCATAGAATGAAACAAATAGGAAAAAGCGTTTTTATGTGTGTATACTGACCTGCGTAACTTTTCAAAAATAAAAAGTTTTGAGTGCACCTCGTATATGTAGAGGGAAGGGTGTCGTTAACACATAATGTCTCGCAGTAAACATGTCGTTTTAACAACTCCATTGATGTCTATATCACGGAACCAGTCTCTTTCTCTCTTCGCAGAAACGAATGAATTGATTTTCCCAGAACAGAAATGAATTTGCAATCGGACGACGACGACGTTGTTAAGCGGTGGAAGCAGGTGGTTCGCCACTCGAGCCTCTCTCCACCTCTTTCTCGGCCACCATTATACCAACCACTCTTTGTGTCCACGCTTTTAACTTATAACTATATAAGTAAGTTGTACGTGCGGATATATTATCATTTCCTGTAATAGTGAGACACTTTAAAAATTAGTTTTTATTAGTTTATTAATTTTAAAAAATACACAAAATAGACAAACAATATTACTTATAGTGTTACATTGCTTCTTAGGTTGACTTCTTAGATTCTACTTAAAGCAAACTTATAGGTTTTAGATTATTGAATACTTTTATAAAAAAGCTAATAATAAAAACGTGCTAAGAGATTATTAGGTAAAAGATGTATTGTCATAAACAATGATAACGAAAATATTGCTGTCTTCTGAAATTGATGTAATTGAGACCATCAATTTAAATCTGAATTCTTAAAACTAGGTACTTGTCTCTAATAGGCTATCCACTGATGTCCTATATTTAGTTTGTCCTATACAAGAAGCACTAACACTTCACTCACTGTGCTCTGCTTTTTACACATTTCACTGATTCACTAGTTCCAAGGGTTTCAGTTCTTTTTAGTCTTCTCACTAGATTCTGGTTGTCCAGTAGCTGCAGGGCCTCTACGTTGACGTGGTGGCTTAGGCGAGATTCATGTTTAGTGGCGAATCTTTTTATCTCTTGGATGACTTGTGGGACACCAAGATCACGATGGAGGTCACTATTCCATATGTACCAAGGAACGTTAACCGTATTCCTTAGTACTTTATTTTGGAAAGTTCCTTGTATATTGGAGTTTTTCGCGCAACCCCACAGCTGGATGCCGTATAACCAAATCGGTTTTGGTATTTTGTTGTAAACTTGTAGTTTGTTCTGTACTAACAACTGAGAGTTTCTTCCCAGCAGCCAGTAAAGTTCCTGTGTATTTGAGACTAAGCTCTACTCGTTTCTTCTTAACGTGTTCTTTCCACCTTTGTTTTGTATCCAGAGTTATACCTAAATACTTTGCAGTGTTTGCATATGGAACTATGGCATCGTTAATCTTGACATGAGGTATGTCCTCGATTCTTTTGTTTGTAAAGTTAATATGGTCAGATTTCAGTTTGTTGAGCTTGGTCTTCCATTTTTTGGTCCATTTATTCATTTATTACTAGCTTGTTGAAGATTCCTAGTAAATTCACCAATAGTTGATCCCACAGCCATTAGAGCCGTGTCATCTGCTAATGTGGAGACTGTTACATTTTCCAGCTGTGGAAGGTAACTTGTATATAGTAGATAGAAAATTGGTCCCAATGCACTACCCTGGGGTACCCCAGCTTTAACTTCTTTTAGTTCAGAGTATTAATCAATCATTTTTATTCTGAATAGTCTTTGTTGTCATACTAGTCTTCTGTTATTGTATTTTTGAAAATTAAATAATCAACAAAAACATCTACATTCAAAACGTTCATTATTTGTTATTTTTATTTACATTCAGTTCTGTGCAAATTCAGATTAGAACAAAAATAAAACTGTTCAGTACTATTATAGTATATCAGTAGACACTAGCTCTGTTGATGCTATTAATTTTTTCGACAAGAAGAGTTTAGAGGCCTACCCTGTGTTTACCTAAAAATCGTTCAGAATTTTTAACAACTTTCTTTTTCGCTACTAATAATAACACGCGAGGTGAACTCTTCTCTATTCAACCTCTGTCCTGGTATACTTTGTATGAACCCATCCCAAATAATCGGGAGAAAACTGCTCTTCAGTCCCTCACTCCGGTCACCTGTTTCCAAAATACCACCGCAAACACAGTTTATTTCCCTGTTACGTGCCGAATAAGGCGAACGTTTTCCTTCGCATAATGAAAGACTCCTTAACCATTTTGAGCAGTTTAAAATTCACCACAGTTATTACCGGCCGGAGTTGGCCGGGCCGCGGCGCGCAGAGTCGAGGGGCCGGCGCGGCCGTACGTAATTTCACCTCGGTTTGACGTCTTTATTGAACGTAATCACACAACTGGGCCCCACTTCCTAGTATAGTAATTTTTGGACGCTAATTCTCGGCTTCAGCTTTTCGTGGAATCGTTATACGTGGTCGGCACCGCAGGGCCGAACGCCGATGCCTCGGTACGCTCTTGCGAGCGTACCGAGCAGCTACAAGGAACCACCCAAACGTCTTCATGAATGCACATACAAGGCACACCTGAGTAACCACCTGTCTCGCGTATATATAGCTTTTATGAGGTGTTCCAGTAGTGCTGGTGGGTATACTCGGTTTGTGAAGGGTGTCTCATTGAAATAGCATCGACTGTTTTCTCATTGAAATGATGTAAATGTATAAGGCAGGTCCTCAATCGTGTCCCTGCGGGCGCCGACTTTAGTGTGTTCCGCGGTTTATCGCGCTTTTCTCGCGAACCGCACAACTTAGAGCAACGCGGCTTTCAGAAATGAATTCCCCGGCCAATTTCCCATCCGATACCGTTTGAACCGTCACCATCGGTCGATTAGATCGGACAAAGTTTCTAACATAGTAAAATGGTTGTTTTTAGCATCATTTTTGATAATTGGGAACGTAATAACAGCCGAACCGTAATAACAGCCGAACCAAATAAGTAAAATCAAATTATACCGGCGTAATCAGCGTCAAAAATTGCATCAAGAACCACAACCTTAACCTGATTGAAGGTAGTTGAGTTTTTGCCGACTGGTTAAAATTTTGTAAGAAATCACATATTTTAAACAATAATTTTGAAGTAGCACACCTATCTCAAAAACAAGGACCCGGATCAACATGAAACCTTTACTATCTTACAAAAATGAGTGCGCTGATTACAAATTTACATGATTGAACTACATTGATTGAAGGTAGTTGAGTTTTTGCCGACTGGCTAAAATTTTGTAAGAAATCACATATTTTAAACAATAATTTTGAAGTACCACACCTATTTCAAAAACAAGGACCCGGATCAACATGAAACCTTTACTATCTTACTAAAATGGGTGCGCTGATTACAAATTTACATATGAAAAGGCTCTATCTCTACTGGTTACCGTGTTGTGCTGAAATTATGGTTTTTCAAATAATACAAAAATAAGCGAAATGGACCACATAACATGAAAATGGTAAATCTTAGGCATATAAAAGTATACATATTTTTGATAGACTCAACGAGTTTATTATTTATTAGTTCGGACACAGTTTGCGTTCAAAGTTTCTAACATAGTAAAATGGTTGTTTTTAGCATCATTTTTTATAATTGGGAACGTAATAACTGCCGAACCGGTCCAAATAAGTAAAATCAAATTATTCCGGCGTAATCAGCATCAAAAATTGCATCAAGAACCACAACCTTAACTTGATTGAAGGTAGTTGAGTTTTTACCGATTGGCTAAAATTTTGTAAGAAATCACATATTTTAAACAATAATTTTGAAGTAGCACACCTATCTCAAAAACAAGGACCCGGATCAACATGAAACCTTTACTATCTTACTAAAATGGGTGCGCTGATTACAAATTTACATAGGAAAAGTCTCTATCTCTACTGGTTACCGAGTTGTGCTGAAATTATGGTTTTTCAAATAATACAAAAATAAGCGAAATGGACCACATAACATGAAAATGGTAAATCTTAGGCATATAAAAGTATACATATTTTTGATAGACTCAACGAGAGCTATCATTTGGTAGTGGGTAAACCCTTCTATCACTAACGGTTGCAATGTTCAATTTTTTTCTATCTCAAAGTGCTAAATTTAGAACGAAAAAACAATTGTAATTTTTTGAGAGATAGAGCGTTCTAATGGAGTCATGCTTATGCATTGGGATGTGCTGAATTCAACGGTGAGGTCCGTTTTCCCGTAGCGTGTACGGTTTGGCTAGAAAGTGGGAAACTATAATTTCCGCTGTTTATCGCGTTTTTCTCGCGAACCGCACACTTTAGAGCAACGCGGCTTTCAGAATTGAATTCCTCGGCCAATTTCCCATCCGATACCGTTTGAACCGTCAACATCGGGCGATTAGTTCGGACACAGTTTGCGTTCAAAGTTTCTAACATAGTAAAATGGTTGTTTTTAGCATCATTTTTTATAATTGGGAACGTAATAACTGCCGAGCCGTTCCAAATAAGTAAAATCAAATTATACCGGCGTAATCAGCGTCAAGAATTGCATCAAGAACCACAACCTTAACTGGATTGAAGGTAGTTGAGTTTTTGCCGACTGGCTAAAATTTTGTAAGAAATCACATATTTTAAACAATAATTTTGAAGTAGCACACCTATCTCAAAAACAAGGACCCGGATCAACATGAAACCTTTACTATCTTACTAAAATGGGTGCGCTGATTACAAATTTACATAGGAGAAGTCTCTATCTCTACTGGTTACCGAGTTGTGCTGAAATTACGGTTTTTCAAATAATACAAAAATAAGCGAAATGGACCACATAACATGAAAATGGTAAATCTTAGGCATATAAAAGTATACATATTTTTGATAGACTCAACGAGAGCTATCATTTGGTAGTGGGTAAACCCTTCTATCACCAACGGTTGCAATGTTCAATTTTTTTCTATCTAAAAGTGCTAAATTTAGAACGACAAAACAATTGTAATTTTTTGAGAGATAGAGCGTTCTAATGGAGTCATGCTCATCGGGATGTGCTGAATTCAACGGTGAGGTCCGTTTTCCCGTAGCGTGTACGGTTTGGCTAGAAACTGGGAAACTATAACTTCCGCAGTTTATCGCGTTTTTCTCGCGAACCGCACACTTTAGAGCAACGCGGCTTTCAGAATTGAATTCCTCGGTCAATTTCCCATCCGATACCGTTTGAACCGTCAACATCGGGCGATAAGTTCGGACACAGTTTGCGTTCAAAGTTTCTAACATATTAAAATGGTTGTTTTTAGCATCATTTTTTATAGTTGGGAACGTAATAACTGCCGAGCCGTTCCAAATAAGTAAAATCAAATTACACCGGCGTAATCAGCGTCAAAAATTGCATCAAGAACCACAACCTTAACTTGATTGAAGGTAGTTGAGTTTTTGCCGACTGACTGAAATTTTGTAAGAAATCACATATTTTAGACAATAATTTTGAAGTAGCGCACCTATCTCAAAAACAAGGACCCGGATCAACATGAAACCTTTACTATCTTACTAAAATGGGTGCGCTGATTGCAAATTTACATAGGAAAAGTCTCTATCTCTACTGGTTACCGAGTTGTGCTGAAATTACGGTTTTTCAAATAATACAAAAATAAGCGAAATGGACCACATAACATGAAAATGGTAAATCTTAGGCATATAAAAGTATACATATTTTTGATAGACTCAACGAGAGCTATCATTTGGTAGTGGGTAAACCCTTCTATCACCAACGGTTGCAATGTTCAATTTTTTTCTATCTAAAAGTGCTAAATTTAGAACGACAAAACAATAGTAATTTTTTGAGAGATAGAGCGTTCTAATGGAGTCATGCTTATGCATTGGGATGTGCTGAATTCAACGGTGAGGTCCGTTTTCCCGTAGCGTGTACGGTTTGGCTAGAAAGTGGGAAACTATAATTTCCGCTGTTTATCGCGTTTTTCTCGCGAACCGCACACTTTAGAGCAACGCGGCTTTCAGAATTGAATTCCTCGGCCAATTTCCCATCCGATACCGTTTGAACCGTCAACATCGGGCGATTAGTTCGGACACAGTTTGCGTTCAAAGTTTCTAACATAGTAAAATGGTTGTTTTAGCATCATTTTTTATAATTGGGAACGTAATAACTGCCGAACCGTTCCAAATAAGTAAAATCAAAATATACCGGCGTAATCAGCGTCAAAAATTGCATCAAGAACCACAACCTTAACTTGATTGAAGGTAGTTGAGTTTTTACCGACTGGCTAAAATTTTGTAAGAAATCACATATTTTAAACAATAATTTTGAAGTAGCGCACCTATCTCAAAAACAAGGACCCGGATCAACATGAAACCTTTACTATCTTACTAAAATGGGTGCGCTGATTACAAATTTACATAGGAAAAGTCTCTATCTCTACTGGTTACCGAGTTGTGCTGAAATTACGGTTTTTCAAATAATACAAAAATAAGCGAAATGGACCACATAACATGAAAATGGTAAATCTTAGGCATATAAAAGTATACATATTTTTGATAGACTCAACGAGAGCTATCATTTGGTAGTGGGTAAACCCTTCTATCACCAACGGTTGCAATGTTCAATTTTTTTCTATCTAAAAGTGCTAAATTTAGAACGACAAAACAATAGTAATTTTTTGAGAGATAGAGCGTTCTAATGGAGTCATGCTTATGCATTGGGATGTGCTGAATTCAACGGTGAGGTCCGTTTTCCCGTAGCGTGTACGGTTTGGCTAGAAAGTGGGAAACTATAATTTCCGCTGTTTATCGCGTTTTTCTCGCGAACCGCACACTTTAGAGCAACGCGGCTTTCAGAATTGAATTCCTCGGCCAATTTCCCATCCGATACCGTTTGAACCGTCAACATCGGGCGATTAGTTCGGACACAGTTTGCGTTCAAAGTTTCTAACATAGTAAAATGGTTGTTTTAGCATCATTTTTTATAATTGGGAACGTAATAACTGCCGAACCGTTCCAAATAAGTAAAATCAAATTATACCGGCGTAATCAGCGTCAAAAATTGCATCAAGAACCACAACCTTAACTTGATTGAAGGTAGTTGAGTTTTTACCGACTGGCTAAAATTTTGTAAGAAATCACATATTTTAAACAATAATTTTGAAGTAGCACACCTATCTCAAAAACAAGGACCCGGATCAACATGAAACCTTTACTATCTTACTAAAATGGGTGCGCTGATTACAAATTTACATAGGAGAAGTCTCTATCTCTACTGGTTACCGAGTTGTGCTGAAATTACGGTTTTTCAAATAATACAAAAATAAGCGAAATGGACCACATAACATGAAAATGGTAAATCTTAGGCATACAAAAGTATACATATTTTTGATAGACTCAACGAGAGCTATCATTTGGTAGTGTGTAAACCCTTCTATCACCAACGGTTGCAATGTTCAATTTTTTTCTATCTAAAAGTGCTAAATTTAGAGCGACAAAACAATTGTAATTTTTTGAGAGATAGAGCGTTCTAATGGAGTCATGCTTATGCATTGGGATGTGCTGAATTCAACGGTGAGGTCCGTTTTCCCGTAGCGTGTACGGTTTGGCTAGAAAGTGGGAAACTATAATTTCCGCTGTTTATCGCGTTTTTCTCGCGAACCGCACACATTAGAGCAACGCGGCTTTCAGAATTGAATTCCTCGGCCAATTTCCCATCCGATACCGTTTGAACCGTCAACATCGGGCGATTAGTTCGGACACAGTTTGCGTTCAAAGTTTCTAACATAGTAAAATGGCTGTTTTAGCATCATTTTTTATAATTGGGAACGTAATAACTGCCGAACCGTTCCAAATAAGTAAAATCAAATTATACCGGCGTAATCAGCGTCAAAAATTGTATCAAGAACCACAACCTTAACTTGATTGAAGGTAGTTGAGTTTTTACCGACTGGCTAAAATTTTGTAAGAAATCACATATTTTAAACAATAATTTTGAAGTAGCACACCTATCTCAAAAACAAGGACCCGGATCAACATGAAACCTTTACTATCTTACTAAAATGGGTGCGCTGATTACAAATTTACATAGGAGAAGTCTCTATCTCTACTGGTTACCGAGTTGTGCTGAAATTACGGTTTTTCAAATAATACAAAAATAAGCGAAATGGACCACATAACATGAAAATGGTAAATCTTAGGCATATAAAAGTATACATATTTTTGATAGACTCAACGAGAGCTATCATTTGGTAGTGGGTAAACCCTTCTATCACCAACGGTTGCAATGTTCAATTTTTTTCTATCTAAAAGTGCTAAATTTAGAACGACAAAACAATTGTAATTTTTTGAGAGATAGAGCGTTCTAATGGAGTCATGCTTATGCATCGGGATGTGCTGAATTCAACGGTGAGGTCCGTTTTCCCGTAGCGTGTACGGTTTGGCTAGAAACTGGGAAACTATAACTTCCGCAGTTTATCGCGTTTTTCTCGCGAACCGCACACTTTAGAGCAACGCGGCTTTCAGAATTGAATTCCTCGGTCAATTTCCCATCCGATACCGTTTGAACCGTCAACATCGGGCGATTAGTTCGGACACACTTTGCGTTCAAAGTCTCTAACATAGTAAAATGGTTGTTTTTAGCATCATTTTTTATAGTTGGGAACGTAATAACTGCCGAGCCGTTCCAAATAAGTAAAATCAAATTACACCGGCGTAATCAGCGTCAAAAATTGCATCAAGAACCACAACCTTAACTTGATTGAAGGTAGTTGAGTTTTTGCCGACTGACTGAAATTTTGTAAGAAATCACATATTTTAGACAATAATTTTGAAGTAGCGCACCTATCTCAAAAACAAGGACCCGGATCAACATGAAACCTTTACTATCTTACTAAAATGGGTGCGCTGATTGCAAATTTACATAGGAAAAGTCTCTATCTCTACTGGTTACCGAGTTGTGCTGAAATTACGGTTTTTCAAATAATACAAAAATAAGCGAAATGGACCACATAACATGAAAATGGTAAATCTTAGGCATATAAAAGTATACATATTTTTGATAGACTCAACGAGAGCTATCATTTGGTAGTGGGTAAACCCTTCTATCACCAACGGTTGCAATGTTCAATTTTTTTCTATCTAAAAGTGCTAAATTTAGAACGACAAAACAATAGTAATTTTTTGAGAGATAGAGCGTTCTAATGGAGTCATGCTTATGCATTGGGATGTGCTGAATTCAACGGTGAGGTCCGTTTTCCCGTAGCGTGTACGGTTTGGCTAGAAAGTGGGAAACTATAATTTCCGCTGTTTATCGCGTTTTTCTCGCGAACCGCACACTTTAGAGCAACGCGGCTTTCAGAATTGAATTCCTCGGCCAATTTCCCATCCGATACCGTTTGAACCGTCAACATCGGGCGATTAGTTCGGACACAGTTTGCGTTCAAAGTTTCTAACATAGTAAAATGGTTGTTTTAGCATCATTTTTTATAATTGGGAACGTAATAACTGCCGAACCGTTCCAAATAAGTAAAATCAAAATATACCGGCGTAATCAGCGTCAAAAATTGCATCAAGAACCACAACCTTAACTTGATTGAAGGTAGTTGAGTTTTTACCGACTGGCTAAAATTTTGTAAGAAATCACATATTTTAAACAATAATTTTGAAGTAGCACACCTATCTCAAAAACAAGGACCCGGATCAACATGAAACCTTTACTATCTTACTAAAATGGGTGCGCTGATTACAAATTTACATAGGAGAAGTCTCTATCTCTACTGGTTACCGAGTTGTGCTGAAATTACGGTTTTTCAAATAATACAAAAATAAGCGAAATGGACCACATAACATGAAAATGGTAAATCTTAGGCATACAAAAGTATACATATTTTTGATAGACTCAACGAGAGCTATCATTTGGTAGTGTGTAAACCCTTCTATCACCAACGGTTGCAATGTTCAATTTTTTTCTATCTAAAAGTGCTAAATTTAGAACGACAAAACAATTGTAATTTTTTGAGAGATAGAGCGTTCTAATGGAGTCATGCTTATGCATTGGGATGTGCTGAATTCAACGGTGAGGTCCGTTTTCCCGTAGCGTGTACGGTTTGGCTAGAAAGTGGGAAACTATAATTTCCGCTGTTTATCGCGTTTTTCTCGCGAACCGCACACATTAGAGCAACGCGGCTTTCAGAATTGAATTCCTCGGCCAATTTCCCATCCGATACCGTTTGAACCGTCAACATCGGGCGATTAGTTCGGACACAGTTTGCGTTCAAAGTTTCTAACATAGTAAAATGGTTGTTTTAGCATCATTTTTTATAATTGGGAACGTAATAACTGCCGAACCGTTCCAAATAAATAAAATCAAATTATACCGGCGTAATCAGCGTCAAAAATTGCATCAAGAACCACAACCTTAACTTGATTGAAGGTAGTTGAGTTTTTACCGACTGGCTAAAATTTTGTAAGAAATCACATATTTTAAACAATAATTTTGAAGTAGCACACCTATCTCAAAAACAAGGACCCGGATCAACATGAAACCTTTACTATCTTACTAAAATGGGTGCGCTGATTACAAATTTACATAGGAGAAGTCTCTATCTCTACTGGTTACCGAGTTGTGCTGAAATTACGGTTTTTCAAATAATACAAAAATAAGCGAAATGGACCACATAACATGAAAATGGTAAATCTTAGGCATATAAAAGTATACATATTTTTAATAGACTCAACGAGAGCTATCATTTGGTAGTGGGTAAACCCTTCTATCACCAACGGTTGCAATGTTCAATTTTTTTTCTATCTAAAAGTGCTAAATTTAGAACGACAAAACAATTGTAATTTTTTGAGAGATAGAGCGTTCTAATGGAGTCATGCTTATGCATTGGGATGTGCTGAATTCAACGGTGAGGTCCGCTTTCCCGTAGCGTGTACGGTTTGGCTAGAAAGTGGGAAACTATAATTTCCGCTGTTTATCGCGTTTTTCTCGCGAACCGCACACTTTAGAGCAACGCGGCTTTCAGAATTGAATTCCTCGGCCAATTTCCCATCCGATACCGTTTGAACCGTCAACATCGGGCGATTAGTTCGGACACAGTTTGCGTTCAAAGTTTCTAACATAGTAAAATGGTTGTTTTAGCATCATTTTTTATAATTGGGAACGTAATAACTGCCGAACCGTTCCAAATAAGTAAAATCAAATTCTACCGGCGTAATCAGCGTCAAAAATTGCATCAAGAACCACAACCTTAACTTGATTGAAGGTAGTTGAGTTTTTGCCGACTGGCTAAAATTTTGTAAGAAATCACATATTTTAAACAATAATTTTGAAGTAGCACACCTATCTCAAAAACAAGGACCCGGATCAACATGAAACCTTTACTATCTTACTAAAATGGGTGCGCTGATTACAAATTTACATAGGAGAAGTCTCTATCTCTACTGGTTACCGAGTTGTGCTGAAATTACGGTTTTTCAAATAATACAAAAATAAGCGAAATGGACCACATAACATGAAAATGGTAAATCTTAGGCATATAAAAGTATACATATTTTTGATAGACTCAACGAGCGCTATCATTTGGTAGTGTGTAAACCCTTCTATCACCAACGGTTGCAATGTTCAATTTTTTTCTATCTAAAAGTGCTAAATTTAGAACGACAAAACAATTGTAATTTTTTGAGAGATAGAGCGTTCTAATGGAGTCATGCTTATGCATTGGGATGTGCTGAATTCAATGGTGAGGTCCGTTTTCCCGTACCGTGTACGGTTTGGCTAGAAAGTGGGAAACTATAATTTCCGCTGTTTATCGCGTTTTTCTCGTGAACCGCACACTTTAGAGCAACGCGGCTTTCAGAATTGAATTCCTCGGCCAATTTCCCATCCGATACCGATTGAACCGTCAACATCGGGCTATTAGTTCGGACACAGTTTGCGTTCAAAGTTTCTAACATAGTAAAATGGTTGTTTTAGCATCATTTTTTATAATTGGGAACGTAATAACTGCCGAACCGTTCCAAATAAATAAAATCAAATTATACCGGCGTAATCAGCGTCAAAAATTGCATCAAGAACCACAACCTTAACTTGATTGAAGGTAGTTGAGTTTTTACCGACTGGCTAAAATTTTGTAAGAAATCACATATTTTAAACAATAATTTTGAAGTAGCACACCTATCTCAAAAACAAGGACCCGGATCAACATGAAACCTTTACTATCTTACTAAAATGGGTGCGCTGATTACAAATTTACATAGGAGAAGTCTCTATCTCTACTGGTTACCGAGTTGTGCTGAAATTACGGTTTTTCAAATAATACAAAAATAAGCGAAATGGACCACATAACATGAAAATGGTAAATCTTAGGCATATAAAAGTATACATATTTTTAATAGACTCAACGAGAGCTATCATTTGGTAGTGGGTAAACCCTTCTATCACCAACGGTTGCAATGTTCAATTTTTTTTCTATCTAAAAGTGCTAAATTTAGAACGACAAAACAATTGTAATTTTTTGAGAGATAGAGCGTTCTAATGGAGTCATGCTTATGCATTGGGATGTGCTGAATTCAACGGTGAGGTCCGCTTTCCCGTAGCGTGTACGGTTTGGCTAGAAAGTGGGAAACTATAATTTCCGCTGTTTATCGCGTTTTTCTCGCGAACCGCACACTTTAGAGCAACGCGGCTTTCAGAATTGAATTCCTCGGCCAATTTCCCATCCGATACCGTTTGAACCGTCAACATCGGGCGATTAGTTCGGACACAGTTTGCGTTCAAAGTTTCTAACATAGTAAAATGGTTGTTTTAGCATCATTTTTTATAATTGGGAACGTAATAACTGCCGAACCGTTCCAAATAAGTAAAATCAAATTCTACCGGCGTAATCAGCGTCAAAAATTGCATCAAGAACCACAACCTTAACTTGATTGAAGGTAGTTGAGTTTTTGCCGACTGGCTAAAATTTTGTAAGAAATCACATATTTTAAACAATAATTTTGAAGTAGCACACCTATCTCAAAAACAAGGACCCGGATCAACATGAAACCTTTACTATCTTACTAAAATGGGTGCGCTGATTACAAATTTACATAGGAGAAGTCTCTATCTCTACTGGTTACCGAGTTGTGCTGAAATTACGGTTTTTCAAATAATACAAAAATAAGCGAAATGGACCACATAACATGAAAATGGTAAATCTTAGGCATATAAAAGTATACATATTTTTGATAGACTCAACGAGCGCTATCATTTGGTAGTGTGTAAACCCTTCTATCACCAACGGTTGCAATGTTCAATTTTTTTCTATCTAAAAGTGCTAAATTTAGAACGACAAAACAATTGTAATTTTTTGAGAGATAGAGCGTTCTAATGGAGTCATGCTTATGCATTGGGATGTGCTGAATTCAATGGTGAGGTCCGTTTTCCCGTACCGTGTACGGTTTGGCTAGAAAGTGGGAAACTATAATTTCCGCTGTTTATCGCGTTTTTCTCGTGAACCGCACACTTTAGAGCAACGCGGCTTTCAGAATTGAATTCCTCGGCCAATTTCCCATCCGATACCGATTGAACCGTCAACATCGGGCTATTAGTTCGGACACAGTTTGCGTTCAAAGTTTCTAACATAGTAAAATGGTTGTTTTAGCATCATTTTTTATAATTGGGAACGTAATAACTGCCGAACCGTTCCAAATAAGTAAAATCAAATTATACCGGCGTAATCAGCGTCAAAAATTGCATCAAGAACCACAACCTTAACTTGATTGAAGGTAGTTGAGTTTTTACCGACTGGCTAAAATTTTGTAAGAAATCACATATTTTAAACAATAATTTTGAAGTAGCACACCTATCTCAAAAACAAGGACCCGGATCAACATGAAACCTTTACTATCTTACTAAAATGGGTGCGCTGATTACAAATTTACATAGGAGAAGTCTCTATCTCTACTGGTTACCGAGTTGTGCTGAAATTACGGTTTTTCAAATAATACAAAAATAAGCGAAATGGACCACATAACATGAAAATGGTAAATCTTAGGCATACAAAAGTATACATATTTTTGATAGACTCAACGAGAGCTATCATTTGGTAGTGTGTAAACCCTTCTATCACCAACGGTTGCAATGTTCAATTTTTTTCTATCTAAAAGTGCTAAATTTAGAACGACAAAACAATTGTAATTTTTTGAGAGATAGAGCGTTCTAATGGAGTCATGCTTATGCATTGGGATGTGCTGAATTCAATGGTGAGGTCCGTTTTCCCGTACCGTGTACGGTTTGGCTAGAAAGTGGGAAACTATAATTTCCGCTGTTTATCGCGTTTTTCTCGTGAACCGCACACTTTAGAGCAACGCGGCTTTCAGAATTGAATTCCTCGGCCAATTTCCCATCCGATACCGATTGAACCGTCAACATCGGGCTATTAGTTCGGACACAGTTTGCGTTCAAAGTTTCTAACATAGTAAAATGGTTGTTTTAGCATCATTTTTTATAATTGGGAACGTAATAACTGCCGAACCGTTCCAAATAAGTAAAATCAAATTATACCGGCGTAATCAGCGTCAAAAATTGCATCAAGAACCACAACCTTAACTTGATTGAAGGTAGTTGAGTTTTTACCGACTGGCTAAAATTTTGTAAGAAATCACATATTTTAAACAATAATTTTGAAGTAGCACACCTATCTCAAAAACAAGGACCCGGATCAACATGAAACCTTTACTATCTTACTAAAATGGGTGCGCTGATTACAAATTTACATAGGAGAAGTCTCTATCTCTACTGGTTACCGAGTTGTGCTGAAATTACGGTTTTTCAAATAATACAAAAATAAGCGAAATGGACCACATAACATGAAAATGGTAAATCTTAGGCATACAAAAGTATACATATTTTTGATAGACTCAACGAGAGCTATCATTTGGTAGTGTGTAAACCCTTCTATCACCAACGGTTGCAATGTTCAATTTTTTTCTATCTAAAAGTGCTAAATTTAGAACGACAAAACAATTGTAATTTTTTGAGAGATAGAGCGTTCTAATGGAGTCATGCTTATGCATTGGGATGTGCTGAATTCAACGGTGAGGTCCGTTTTCCCGTAGCGTGTACGGTTTGGCTAGAAAGTGGGAAACTATAATTTCCGCTGTTTATCGCGTTTTTCTCGCGAACCGCACACATTAGAGCAACGCGGCTTTCAGAATTGAATTCCTCGGCCAATTTCCCATCCGATACCGTTTGAACCGTCAACATCGGGCGATTAGTTCGGACACAGTTTGCGTTCAAAGTTTCTAACATAGTAAAATGGTTGTTTTAGCATCATTTTTTATAATTGGGAACGTAATAACTGCCGAACCGTTCCAAATAAATAAAATCAAATTATACCGGCGTAATCAGCGTCAAAAATTGCATCAAGAACCACAACCTTAACTTGATTGAAGGTAGTTGAGTTTTTGCCGACTGGCTAAAATTTTGTTAGAAATCACATATTTTAAACAATAATTTTGAAGTAGCACACCTATCTCAAAAACAAGGACCCGGATCAACATGAAACCTTTACTATCTTACTAAAATGGGTGCACTGATTATAAATTTACATAGGAAAAGTCTCTATCTCTACTGGTTACCGAGTTGTGCTGAAATTACGGTTTTTCAAATAATACAAAAATAAGCGAAATGGACCACATAACATGAAAATGGTAAATCTTAGGCATATAAAAGTATACATATTTTTGAAAGACTCAACGAGAGCTATCATTTGGTAGTGGGTAAACCCTTCTATCACCAACGGTTGCAATGTTCAATTTTTTTTCTATCTAAAAGTGCTAAATTTAGAACGACAAAACAATTGTAATTTTTTGAGAGATAGAGCGTTCTAATGGAGTCATGCTTATGCATTGGGATGTGCTGAATTCAACGGTGAGGTCCGCTTTCCCGTAGCGTGTACGGTTTGGCTAGAAAGTGGGAAACTATAATTTCCGCTGTTTATCGCGTTTTTCTCGCGAACCGCACACTTTAGAGCAACGCGGCTTTCAGAATTGAATTCCTCGGCCAATTTCCCATCCGATACCGTTTGAACCGTCAACATCGGGCGATTAGTTCGGACACAGTTTGCGTTCAAAGTTTCTAACATAGTAAAATGGTTGTTTTAGCATCATTTTTTATAATTGGGAACGTAATAACTGCCGAACCGTTCCAAATAAGTAAAATCAAATTATACCGGCGTAATCAGCGTCAAAAATTGCATCAAGAACCACAACCTTAACTTGATTGAAGGTAGTTGAGTTTTTGCCGACTGGCTAAAATTTTGTAAGAAATCACATATTTTAAACAATAATTTTGAAGTAGCACACCTATCTCAAAAACAAGGACCCGGATCAACATGAAACCTTTACTATCTTACTAAAATGGGTGCGCTGATTACAAATTTACATAAGAAAAGTCTCTATCTCTACTGGTTACCGAGTTGTGCTGAAATTACGGTTTTTCAAATAATACAAAAATAAGCAAAATGGACCACATAACATGAAAATGGTAAATCTCAGGCATATAAAAGTATACATATTTTTGATAGACTCAACGAGCGCTATCATTTGGTAGTGTGTAAACCCTTCTATCACCAACGGTTGCAATGTTCAATTGTTTTCTATCTAAAAGTGCTAAATTTAGAACGACAAAACAATTGTAATTTTTTGAGAGATAGAGCGTTCTAATGGAGTCATGCTTATGCATTGGGATGTGCTGAATTCAACGGTGAGGTCCGTTTTCCCGTAGCGTGTACGGTTTGGCTAGAAAGTGGGAAACTATAATTTCCGCTGTTTATCGCGTTTTTCTCGCGAACCGCACACTTTAGAGCAACGCGGCTTTCAGAATTGAATTCCTCGGCCAATTTCCCATCCGATACCGTTTGAACCGTCAACATCGGGCGATTAGTTCAGACACAGTTTGCGTTCAAAGTTTCTAACATAGTAAAATGGTTGTTTTAGCATCATTTTTTACAATTGGGAACGTAATAACTGCCGAACCGTTCCAAATAAGTAAAATCAAATTATACCGGCGTAATCAGCGTCAAAAATTGCATCAAGAACCACAACCTTAACTTGATTGAAGGTAGTTGAGTTTTTGCCGACTGGCTAAAATTTTGTAAGAAATCACATATTTTAAACAATAATTTTGAAGTAGCACACCTATCTCAAAAACAAGGACCCGGATCAACATGAAACCTTTACTATCTTACTAAAATGGGTGCGCTGATTACAAATTTACATAGGAGAAGTCTCTATCTCTACTGGTTACCGAGTTGTGCTGAAATTACGGTTTTTCAAATAATACAAAAATAAGCGAAATGGACCACATAACATGAAAATGGTAAATCTTAGGCATATAAAAGTATACATATTTTTGATAGACTCAACGAGCGCTATCATTTGGTAGTGTGTAAACCCTTCTATCACCAACGGTTGCAATGTTCAATTTTTTTCTATCTAAAAGTGCTAAATTTAGAACGACAAAACAATTGTAATTTTTTGAGAGATAGAGCGTTCTAATGGAGTCATGCTTATGCATTGGGATGTGCTGAATTCAATGGTGAGGTCCGTTTTCCCGTACCGTGTACGGTTTGGCTAGAAAGTGGGAAACTATAATTTCCGCTGTTTATCGCGTTTTTCTCGTGAACCGCACACTTTAGAGCAACGCGGCTTTCAGAATTGAATTCCTCGGCCAATTTCCCATCCGATACCGATTGAACCGTCAACATCGGGCTATTAGTTCGGACACAGTTTGCGTTCAAAGTTTCTAACATAGTAAAATGGTTGTTTTAGCATCATTTTTTATAATTGGGAACGTAATAACTGCCGAACCGTTCCAAATAAGTAAAATCAAATTATACCGGCGTAATCAGCGTCAAAAATTGCATCAAGAACCACAACCTTAACTTGATTGAAGGTAGTTGAGTTTTTGCCGACTGGCTAAAATTTTGTAAGAAATCACATATTTTAAACAATAATTTTGAAGTAGCACACCTATCTCAAAAACAAGGACCCGGATCAACATGAAACCTTTACTATCTTACTAAAATGGGTGCGCTGATTACAAATTTACATAGGAGAAGTCTCTATCTCTACTGGTTACCGAGTTGTGCTGAAATTACGGTTTTTCAAATAATACAAAAATAAGCGAAATGGACCACATAACATGAAAATGGTAAATCTTAGGCATATAAAAGTATACATATTTTTGATAGACTCAACGAGCGCTATCATTTGGTAGTGTGTAAACCCTTCTATCACCAACGGTTGCAATGTTCAATTGTTTTCTATCTAAAAGTGCTAAATTTAGAACGACAAAACAATTGTAATTTTTTGAGAGATAGAGCGTTCTAATGGAGTCATGCTTATGCATTGGGATGTGCTGAATTCAACGGTGAGGTCCGTTTTCCCGTACCGTGTACGGTTTGGCTAGAAAGTGGGAAACTATAATTTCCGCTGTTTATCGCGTTTTTCTCGTGAACCGCACACTTTAGAGCAACGCGGCTTTCAGAATTGAATTCCTCGGCCAATTTCCCATCCGATACCGTTTGAACCGTCAACATCGGGCGATTAGTTCGGACACAGTTTGCGTTCAAAGTTTCTAACATAGTAAAATGGTTGTTTTAGCATCATTTTTTACAATTGGGAACGTAATAACTGCCGAACCGTTCCAAATAAGTAAAATCAAATTATACCGGCGTAATCAGCGTCAAAAATTGCATCAAGAACCACAACCTTAACTTGATTGAAGGTAGTTGAGTTTTTGCCGACTGGCTAAAATTTTGTAAGAAATCACATATTTTAAACAATAATTTTGAAGTAGCACACCTATCTCAAAAACAAGGACCCGGATCAACATGAAACCTTTACTATCTTACTAAAATGGGTGCGCTGATTACAAATTTACATAGGAGAAGTCTCTATCTCTACTGGTTACCGAGTTGTGCTGAAATTACGGTTTTTCAAATAATACAAAAATAAGCGAAATGGACCACATAACATGAAAATGGTAAATCTTAGGCATATAAAAGTATACATATTTTTGATAGACTCAACGAGCGCTATCATTTGGTAGTGTGTAAACCCTTCTATCACCAACGGTTGCAATGTTCAATTTTTTTCTATCTAAAAGTGCTAAATTTAGAACGACAAAACAATTGTAATTTTTTGAGAGATAGAGCGTTCTAATGGAGTCATGCTTATGCATTGGGATGTGCTGAATTCAATGGTGAGGTCCGTTTTCCCGTACCGTGTACGGTTTGGCTAGAAAGTGGGAAACTATAATTTCCGCTGTTTATCGCGTTTTTCTCGTGAACCGCACACTTTAGAGCAACGCGGCTTTCAGAATTGAATTCCTCGGCCAATTTCCCATCCGATACCGATTGAACCGTCAACATCGGGCTATTAGTTCGGACACAGTTTGCGTTCAAAGTTTCTAACATAGTAAAATGGTTGTTTTAGCATCATTTTTTATAATTGGGAACGTAATAACTGCCGAACCGTTCCAAATAAGTAAAATCAAATTATACCGGCGTAATCAGCGTCAAAAATTGCATCAAGAACCACAACCTTAACTTGATTGAAGGTAGTTGAGTTTTTGCCGACTGGCTAAAATTTTGTAAGAAATCACATATTTTAAACAATAATTTTGAAGTAGCACACCTATCTCAAAAACAAGGACCCGGATCAACATGAAACCTTTACTATCTTACTAAAATGGGTGCGCTGATTACAAATTTACATAGGAGAAGTCTCTATCTCTACTGGTTACCGAGTTGTGCTGAAATTACGGTTTTTCAAATAATACAAAAATAAGCGAAATGGACCACATAACATGAAAATGGTAAATCTTAGGCATATAAAAGTATACATATTTTTGATAGACTCAACGAGCGCTATCATTTGGTAGTGTGTAAACCCTTCTATCACCAACGGTTGCAATGTTCAATTTTTTTCTATCTAAAAGTGCTAAATTTAGAACGACAAAACAATTGTAATTTTTTGAGAGATAGAGCGTTCTAATGGAGTCATGCTTATGCATTGGGATGTGCTGAATTCAACGGTGAGGTCCGTTTTCCCGTACCGTGTACGGTTTGGCTAGAAAGTGGGAAACTATAATTTCCGCTGTTTATCGCGTTTTTCTCGTGAACCGCACACTTTAGAGCAACGCGGCTTTCAGAATTGAATTCCTCGGCCAATTTCCCATCCGATACCGATTGAACCGTCAACATCGGGCGATTAGTTCGGACACAGTTTGCGTTCAAAGTTTCTAACATAGTAAAATGGTTGTTTTAGCATCATTTTTTATAATTGGGAACGTAATAACTGCCGAACCGTTCCAAATAAGTAAAATCAAATTATACCGGCTTAATCAGCGTCAAAAATTGCATCAAGAACCACAACCTTAACTTGATTGAAGGTAGTTGAGTTTTTGCCGACTGGCTAAAATTTTGTAAGAAATCACATATTTTAAACAATAATTTTGAAGTAGCACACCTATCTCAAAAACAAGGACCCGGATCAACATGAAACCTTTACTATCTTACTAAAATGGGTGCGCTGATTACAAATTTACATAGGAGAAGTCTCTATCTCTACTGGTTACCGAGTTGTGCTGAAATTACGGTTTTTCAAATAATACAAAAATAAGCAAAATGGACCACATAACATGAAAATGGTAAATCTTAGGCATATAAAAGTATACATATTTTTGATAGACTCAACGAGCGCTATCATTTGGTAGTGTGTAAACCCTTCTATCACCAACGGTTGCAATGTTCAATTTTTTTCTATCTAAAAGTGCTAAATTTAGAACGACAAAACAATTGTAATTTTTTGAGAGATAGAGCGTTCTAATGGAGTCATGCTTATGCATTGGGATGTGCTGAATTCAACGGTGAGGTCCGTTTTCCCGTAGCGTGTACGGTTTGGCTAGAAAGTGGGAAACTATAATTTCCGCTGTTTATCGCGTTTTTCTCGCGAACCGCACACATTAGAGCAACGCGGCTTTCAGAATTGAATTCCTCGGCCAATTTCCCATCCGATACCGTTTGAACCGTCAACATCGGGCGATTAGTTCGGACACAGTTTGCGTTCAAAGTTTCTAACATAGTAAAATGGTTGTTTTAGCATCATTTTTTATAATTGGGAACGTAATAACTGCCGAACCGTTCCAAATAAATAAAATCAAATTATACCGGCGTAATCAGCGTCAAAAATTGCATCAAGAACCACAACCTTAACTTGATTGAAGGTAGTTGAGTTTTTGCCGACTGGCTAAAATTTTGTTAGAAATCACATATTTTAAACAATAATTTTGAAGTAGCACACCTATCTCAAAAACAAGGACCCGGATCAACATGAAACCTTTACTATCTTACTAAAATGGGTGCGCTGATTATAAATTTACATAGGAAAAGTCTCTATCTCTACTGGTTACCGAGTTGTGCTGAAATTACGGTTTTTCAAATAATACAAAAATAAGCGAAATGGACCACATAACATGAAAATGGTAAATCTTAGGCATATAAAAGTATACATATTTTTGATAGACTCAACGAGAGCTATCATTTGGTAGTGGGTAAACCCTTCTATCACCAACGGTTGCAATTTTCAATTTTTTTTCTATCTAAAAGTGCTAAATTTAGAACGACAAAACAATTGTAATTTTTTGAGAGATAGAGCGTTCTAATGGAGTCATGCTTATGCATTGGGATGTGCTGAATTCAACGGTGAGGTCCGCTTTCCCGTAGCGTGTACGGTTTGGCTAGAAAGTGGGAAACTATAATTTCCGCTGTTTATCGCGTTTTTCTCGCGAACCGCACACTTTAGAGCAACGCGGCTTTCAGAATTGAATTCCTCGGCCAATTTCCCATCCGATACCGTTTGAACCGTCAACATCGGGCGATTAGTTCGGACACAGTTTGCGTTCAAAGTTTCTAACATAGTAAAATGGTTGTTTTAGCATCATTTTTTATAATTGGGAACGTAATAACTGCCGAACCGTTCCAAATAAGTAAAATCAAATTATACCGGCGTAATCAGCGTCAAAAATTGCATCAAGAACCACAACCTTAACTTGATTGAAGGTAGTTGAGTTTTTGCCGACTGGCTAAAATTTTGTAAGAAATCACATATTTTAAACAATAATTTTGAAGTAGCACACCTATCTCAAAAACAAGGACCCGGATCAACATGAAACCTTTACTATCTTACTAAAATGGGTGCGCTGATTACAAATTTACATAAGAAAAGTCTCTATCTCTACTGGTTACCGAGTTGTGCTGAAATTACGGTTTTTCAAATAATACAAAAATAAGCAAAATGGACCACATAACATGAAAATGGTAAATCTTAGGCATATAAAAGTATACATATTTTTGATAGACTCAACGAGCGCTATCATTTGGTAGTGTGTAAACCCTTCTATCACCAACGGTTGCAATGTTCAATTGTTTTCTATCTAAAAGTGCTAAATTTAGAACGACAAAACAATTGTAATTTTTTGAGAGATAGAGCGTTCTAATGGAGTCATGCTTATGCATTGGGATGTGCTGAATTCAACGGTGAGGTCCGTTTTCCCGTAGCGTGTACGGTTTGGCTAGAAAGTGGGAAACTATAATTTCCGCTGTTTATCGCGTTTTTCTCGCGAACCGCACACCTTAGAGCAACGCGGCTTTCAGAGTTGAATTCCTCGGCCAATTTCCCATCCGATACCGTTTGAAACGTCAACATCGGGCGATTAGTTCGGACACAGTTTGCGTTCAAAGTTTCTAACATCGTAAAATGGTTGTTTATAGCATCATTTTTTACAATTGGGAACGTAATAACTGCCGAACCGTTCCAAATAAGTAAAATCAAATTATACCGGCGTAATCAGCGTCAAAAATTGCATCAAGAACCACAACCTTAACTTGATTGAAGGTAGTTGAGTTTTTGCCGACTGGCTAAAATTTTGTAAGAAATCACATATTTTAAACAATAATTTTGAAGTAGCACACCTATCTCAAAAACAAGGACCCGGATCAACATGAAACCTTTACTATCTTACTAAAATGGGTGCGCTGATTACAAATTTACATAGGAGAAGTCTCTATCTCTACTGGTTACCGAGTTGTGCTGAAATTACGGTTTTTCAAATAATACAAAAATAAGCGAAATGGACCACATAACATGAAAATGGTAAATCTTAGGCATATAAAAGTATACATATTTTTGATAGACTCAACGAGCGCTATCATTTGGTAGTGTGTAAACCCTTCTATCACCAACGGTTGCAATGTTCAATTTTTTTCTAACTAAAAGTGCTAAATTTAGAACGACAAAACAATTGTAATTTTTTGAGAGATAGAGCGTTCTAATGGAGTCATGCTTATGCATTGGGATGTGCTGAATTCAATGGTGAGGTCCGTTTTCCCGTACCGTGTACGGTTTGGCTAGAAAGTGGGAAACTATAATTTCCGCTGTTTATCGCGTTTTTCTCGTGAACCGCACACTTTAGAGCAACGCGGCTTTCAGAATTGAATTCCTCGGCCAATTTCCCATCCGATACCGATTGAACCGTCAACATCGGGCTATTAGTTCGGACACAGTTTGCGTTCAAAGTTTCTAACATAGTAAAATGGTTGTTTTAGCATCATTTTTTATAATTGGGAACGTAATAGCTGCCGAACCGTTCCAAATAAGTAAAATCAAATTATACCGGCGTAATCAGCGTCAAAAATTGCATCAAGAACCACAACCTTAACTTGATTGAAGGTAGTTGAGTTTTTGCCGACTGGCTAAAATTTTGTAAGAAATCACATATTTTAAACAATAATTTTGAAGTAGCACACCTATCTCAAAAACAAGGACCCGGATCAACATGAAACCTTTACTATCTTACTAAAATGGGTGCGCTGATTACAAATTTACATAGGAGAAGTCTCTATCTCTACTGGTTACCGAGTTGTGCTGAAATTACGGTTTTTCAAATAATACAAAAATAAGCGAAATGGACCACATAACATGAAAATGGTAAATCTTAGGCATATAAAAGTATACATATTTTTGATAGACTCAACGAGCGCTATCATTTGGTAGTGTGTAAACCCTTCTATCACCAACGGTTGCAATGTTCAATTTTTTTCTATCTAAAAGTGCTAAATTTAGAACGACAAAACAATTGTAATTTTTTGAGAGATAGAGCGTTCTAATGGAGTCATGCTTATGCATTGGGATGTGCTGAATTCAACGGTGAGGTCCGTTTTCCCGTACCGTGTACGGTTTGGCTAGAAAGTGGGAAACTATAATTTCCGCTGTTTATCGCGTTTTTCTCGTGAACCGCACACTTTAGAGCAACGCGGCTTTCAGAATTGAATTCCTCGGCCAATTTCCCATCCGATACCGATTGAACCGTCAACATCGGGCGATTAGTTCGGACACAGTTTGCGTTCAAAGTTTCTAACATAGTAAAATGGTTGTTTTAGCATCATTTTTTATAATTGGGAACTGCCGAACCGTTCCAAATAAGTAAAATCAAATTATACCGGCTTAATCAGCGTCAAAAATTGCATCAAGAACCACAACCTTAACTTGATTGAAGGTAGTTGAGTTTTTGCCGACTGGCTAAAATTTTGTAAGAAATCACATATTTTAAACAATAATTTTGAAGTAGCACACCTATCTCAAAAACAAGGACCCGGATCAACATGAAACCTTTACTATCTTACTAAAATGGGTGCGCTGATTACAAATTTACATAGGAGAAGTCTCTATCTCTACTGGTTACCGAGTTGTGCTGAAATTACGGTTTTTCAAATAATACAAAAATAAGCAAAATGGACCACATAACATGAAAATGGTAAATCTTAGGCATATAAAAGTATACATATTTTTGATAGACTCAACGAGCGCTATCATTTGGTAGTGTGTAAACCCTTCTATCACCAACGGTTGCAATGTTCAATTTTTTTCTATCTAAAAGTGCTAAATTTAGAACGACAAAACAATTGTAATTTTTTGAGAGATAGAGCGTTCTAATGGAGTCATGCTTATGCATTGGGATGTGCTGAATTCAACGGTGAGGTCCGTTTTCCCGTAGCGTGTACGGTTTGGCTAGAAAGTGGGAAACTATAATTTCCGCTGTTTATCGCGTTTTTCTCGCGAACCGCACACATTAGAGCAACGCGGCTTTCAGAATTGAATTCCTCGGCCAATTTCCCATCCGATACCGTTTGAACCGTCAACATCGGGCGATTAGTTCGGACACAGTTTGCGTTCAAAGTTTCTAACATAGTAAAATGGTTGTTTTAGCATCATTTTTTATAATTGGGAACGTAATAACTGCCGAACCGTTCCAAATAAATAAAATCAAATTATACCGGCGTAATCAGCGTCAAAAATTGCATCAAGAACCACAACCTTAACTTGATTGAAGGTAGTTGAGTTTTTGCCGACTGGCTAAAATTTTGTTAGAAATCACATATTTTAAACAATAATTTTGAAGTAGCACACCTATCTCAAAAACAAGGACCCGGATCAACATGAAACCTTTACTATCTTACTAAAATGGGTGCGCTGATTATAAATTTACATAGGAAAAGTCTCTATCTCTACTGGTTACCGAGTTGTGCTGAAATTACGGTTTTTCAAATAATACAAAAATAAGCGAAATGGACCACATAACATGAAAATGGTAAATCTTAGGCATATAAAAGTATACATATTTTTGATAGACTCAACGAGAGCTATCATTTGGTAGTGGGTAAACCCTTCTATCACCAACGGTTGCAATGTTCAATTTTTTTCTATCTAAAAGTGCTAAATTTAGAACGAAAAAACAATTGTAATTTTTTGAGAGATAGAGCGTTCTAATGAAGTCATGCTTATGCATTGGGATGTGCTGAATTCAACGGTGAGGTCCGTTTTCCCGTAGAGTGTATGGTTTGGCTAGAAAGTGGGAAACTATAATTTCCGCAGTTTATCGCGTTTTTCTCGCGAACCGCACACTTTAGAGCAACGCGGCTTTCAGAATTGAATTCCTCGGCCAATTTCCCATCCGGTACCGTTTGAACCGTCAACATCGGGCGATTAGTTCGGACACAGTTTGCGTTCAAAGTTTCTAACATAGTAAAATGGTTGTTTTAGCATCATTTTTTATAATTGGGAACGTAATAACTGCCGAACCGTTCCAAATAAGTAAAATCAAATTATACCGGCGTAATCAGCGTCAAAAATTGCATCAAGAACCACAACCTTAACTTGATTGAAGGTAGTTGAGTTTTTGCCGACTGGCTAAAATTTTGTAAGAAATCACATATTTTAAACAATAATTTTGAAGTAGCACACCTATCTCAAAAACAAGGACCCGGATCAACATGAAACCTTTACTATCTTACTAAAATGGGTGCGCTGATTACAAATTTACATAGGAAAAGTCTCTATCTCTACTGGTTACCGAGTTGTGCTGAAATTACGGTTTTTCAAATAATACAAAAATAAGAGAAATGGACCACATAACATGAAAATGGTAAATCTTAGGCATATAAAAGTATACATATTTTTGATAGACTCAACGAGAGCTATCATTTGGTAGTGGGTAAACCCTTCTATCACCAACGGTTGCAATGTTCAATTTTTTTCTATCTAAAAGTGCTAAATTTAGAACGTAAAAACAATTGTAATTTTTTGAGAGATAGAGCGTTCTAATGGAGTCATGCTTATGCATCGGGATGTGCTGAATTCAACGGTGAGGTCCGTTTTCCCGTAGCGTGTGCGGTTTGGCTAGAAAGTGGGAAACTATAATTTCCGCAGTTTATCGCGTTTTTCTCGCGAACCGCACACTTTAGAGCAACGCGGCTTTCAGAATTGAATTCCTCGGCCAATTTCCCATCCGATACCGTTTGAACCGTCAACATCGGGCGATTAGTTCGGACACAGTTTGCGTTCAAAGTTTCTAACATAGTAAAATGGTTGTTTTTAGCATCATTTTTTATAATTGGGAACGTAATAACTGCCGAGCCGTTCCAAATAAGTAAAATCAAATTATACCGGCGTAATCAGCGTCAAAAATTGCATCAAGAACCACAACCTTAACTTGATTGAAGGTAGTTGAGTTTTTGCCGACTGGCTAAAATTTTGTAAGAAATCACATATTTTAAACAATAATTTTGAAGTAGCACACCTATCTCAAAAACAAGGACCCGGATCAACATGAAACCTTTACTATCTTACTAAAATGGGTGCGCTGATTATAAATTTACATAGGAAAAGTCTCTATCTCTACTGGTTACCGAGTTGTGCTGAAATTACGGTTTTTCAAATAATACAAAAATAAGCGAAATGGACCACATAACATGAAAATGGTAAATCTTAGGCATATAAAAGTATACATATTTTTGATAGACTCAACGAGAGCTATCATTTGGTAGTGGGTAAACCCTTCTATCACCAACGGTTGCAATGTTCAATTTTTTTCTATCTAAAAGTGCTAAATTTAGAACGAAAAAACAATTGTAACTTTTTGATAGATAGAGCGTTCTAATGAAGTCATGCTTATGCATTGGGATGTGCTGAATTCAACGGTGAGGTCCGTTTTCCCGTAGCGTGTACGGTTTGGCTAGAAAGTGGGAAAGTATAATTTCCGCAGTTTAACGCGTTTTTCTCGCGAACCGCACACTTTAGAGCAACGCGGCTTTCAGAACTGAATTCCTCGGCCAATTTCCCATCCGATACCGTTTGAACCGTCAACATCGGGCGATTAGTTCGGACACAGTTTGCGTTCAAAGTTTCTAACATAGTAAAATGGTTGTTTTTAGCATCATTTTTTATAATTGGGAACGTAATAACTGCTGAGCCGTTCCAAATAAGTAAAATCAAATTATACCGGCGTAATCAGCGTCAAAAATTGCATCAAGAACCACAACCTTAACTTGATTGAAGGTAGTTGAGTTTTTGCCGACTGGCTAAAATTTTGTAAGAAATCACATATTTTAGACAATAATTTTGAAGTAGCACACCTATCTCAAAAACAAGGACCCGGATCAACATGAAACCTTTACTATCTTACTAAAATGGGTGCGCTGTTTACAAATTTACATAGGAAAAGTCTCTGTCTCTACTGGTTACCGAGTTGTGCTGAAATTACGGTTTTTCAAATAATACAAAAATAACCGAAATGGACCACATAACATGAAAATGATAAATCTTAGGCATGTAAAAGTATACGTATTTTTGATAGACTCAACGATAGCTATCATTTGGTAGTGGGTAAACCTTTCTATCACCAACGGTTGCAATGTTCAATTTTTTTCTAACTAAAAGTGCTAAATTTAGAGCGAAAAAACAATTGTAACTTTTTGGGAGATAGAGCGTTCTAATGTAGCCATGCTTATGCATTGGGATGTGCTGAATTCAACGGTGAGGTCCGTTTTCCCGTAGCGTGTACGGTTTGGCTAGAAAGTGGGAAACTATAATTTCCGCAGTTTATCGCGTTTTTCTCGCGAACCGCACACCTTAGAGCAACGCGGCTTTCAGAGTTGAATTCCTCGGCCAATTTCCCATCCGATACCGTTTGAAACGTCAACATCGGGCGATTAGTTCGGACACAGTTTGCGTTCAAAGTTTCTAACATCGTAAAATGGTTGTTTATAGCATCATTTTTGATAATTGGGAACGTAGTAACTGCCGAACCATTCCAAATAAGTAAAACCAGACTATACCGGCGTAATCAGCGTTAAAAATTGCATCAAGAACCACAACGTTAATTTGATTGAAGGTAGTTGAGTTTTTGCATGATTTTTTTATATGATTTACGACAAAAATTGCTGTAAAACTTACAGTAAAATCATCGCGAATTTTATGGTGTTTTGCGACTAAAACTCAGGTGGTAGTAACTTCAATTAATACATTGATATTAACAATTATTTGACTGGTAGTACATACTATATGGATTTTATCAACTCATAAGCTGTGCGAATTTACTAACAACAGGATGCTTGTCAATAAAACCCAGTGTTATTTAATAAAACTTCAGTTGCGCGCTTCTAAGACAACAAGGCCCAGCTTATTGGTACAACAGCTCAACCGTATACAAAACAGAAATAATACCCACCGAACCTATACCTCAATTACTCGAATTTCAATTTAGTTTTATTGTTTTATTTGATGTGATGACATGTGTTAAACGTATGAAGGATGTGTATCGAGCGTTCAGGTTATTGAACAACGTTTTTTTTTTTCATCGATATACGCGTAAAATGTTAGATGTACGTTATATAGGGTTAGGGTTGGATTACATTGAAAAAGTTAACGACCTGCTGTAAAGCAATTAACTAGGTATTATGTAAAGGAGGCCTCGTAAAGAGCAGCGCAATTAAAAGTTGTAATAACTCAATTTCGGTAGCCGATGCCTCACACCTGTCTATCCATTGTGCGACGTAAAAAAGAGGTTAGAAGTTGCCGAAGCTTTGTGTTGTAAAATACTCGTGTAAATTCATGAAATTTTTGGTATTACGTGCCATGTTGTTCAAGGACGTATGTTCAAGTTATTTTAAAAGGTAGTGAATTTAAATACACGATAGATACAAGTGTCTGCAATGTTTGAAGTAATGTAGTTTATGCATAAATTGTAGATGTGTTTGGGGTTCGCGTATGTAACTTTAATAAGTGCTGTGTAGGGCCTTTTTGTAAATATTTTGACAATTTCATGTAAAAGACAAACATATAGGTTAATATGGTTTACCCCAAAACTTGATCAACGTTTCCAAATTTCACTAGTAGAAACCCAAAATTGACGGTTTAGAAGGTAAAAGGTGTCAAAGCGTGCGTATTGACATCAATAATAAACAAAATATATACTCTATTAGATAATAACTTGCTCTTATATATTAAATTTGTTCAAAAAATTTGCATTTTTGTAAAATGTTTCAAGAATAGTCACGGCAAAAGAAATTGTTTAATCGAGCCAAATTTTCAATTTTCCATATTGATGCCAATAAAACATTTTGGCGTATTTTTGTTTTCTTCTTTAAGATGAAATTGGATAACTTTAGAATTCAAACGTCATGGATGTTTATTCATGTGAAGACGTTATTTATTGTTCAAAATTGATGGAATATTTAGTTCAAATTCTTAGAATATTAAATATTCAATTTCTTGTCATGTAAAAATTAACATTAGATACTTTTACGTTTTTCGGTTTTCTCAAATGCAGTTCAAATAGCCCAACCTACATTATAGATTTTTTTATCTAAGTGACCCTTTCTGACAAACCTTTTCCATTGAAAAAACTCGATAATTGTGCGATGAAGAAATGTCAAAGGTGACCGTATTACCGCTGTCACAGCTCATCACAAACTCGAGATGCTTTGTACCAAAATATTTCATTTTTTAGTTTATGGGAAAATCCTTAAACTGGAAGAAACTGTTTCGCTGTATTTTATTACCTATTTACTTATTTTTATTCTGTAGTACATCACTGAATCCAGGTAAAGAAATCCGCCACAAATTTCTTTATTTTTATGTTTATGTCATTTTTTTCTGTTGTTGAGGGTAAAGTAACTAAAAGGACTGAAGCAAGTTTCAGAGAGAAGACGCTTTGAAAATTTTTGGTTAAATTAATTATACCTTACTTTATATACATTATATTATCTTGTATAACTTGTAGAATGTTTTATGTATCTTATATTTATAGAATAAGTTTTATTTTTGGTGTTTTTTCTTGACACAAACTCGTGAACCCTCAAAGTTAGTCAGTATTAGTAAAATATTATTAGTGAAAATAAAAATTCCAATAATTCAAATTCAAATTTCAATTCAAATAATAACTTGCAAATGGGAAACGATATCGGCAATTTTTGACAGACTAAAAAGACATGTTTAGGACTATAGTACAAACTGAAATTGGGCAAATTTGTTATTTAATTAACTGGATATTCGAAAGCCTAAATAACTGTTTGTACAAAACTGTCAATTAAACAAATTGTTGTATTTTTAAGGATTTTTATGAAAACACACATATTTATATTAAATATTCTTATTACTATGTACTATGTAGTACGTTTTGTCTTAAAATCATGTTAAGAAGTCATTTTGTTAACTTTAGACAACCATTTCTCTCTCTGTGTGTGTAGATAACTATACAAAAACGAAGGTTTACCAAGAGACCCTTTTGACGTTTCTAGAACAATAGGTTCAGAAAATGTTTGAGTCCTGATTCGTTTCCAGAGCAAAAATTCTACCCAAAACGCATTTCCTATTATTTTAGATTTTACAATAGTCAATTGTTTTATTCTCGAAAATTTTCTGATGTGAGTCTATAAAATATTTCCAGTACCATTAAGACAAGTAAAAGATCTACCAAAGTCAGTTAGAAACATACGGTATTGTCATTTAAAAAAAGTTATTGACCTCAAAAGTCAGTAACAATTCACTGTTGGAAATATGGTTTCTTATTTGTTGGTTTTGTTTAGTTATTGGTCGACATCTAAGGGTTCAATTCGCTCTTTAATCAGTCCAATTTGCACCACAAACAAATGTGAGTACCGTCACAATCCAACCTAAACAATACGTGCAAAAGTGGCATTATTGTAAACGTACAGTTTGAAAAATGCGGCAATTTATAATTGCTAATTTGGCGAATTAAACAAAACCGGCAATGTATTGCCGGGTATTATTCACTCCGGTTGTTACATGGTACGCCTTGTCGAGTCGAAATTAATACGAATAACTCGTTTGGTGTACTATATATATACACGCAGACCTGCTACACCCGGACACTGATTAAAATCGTTGTTGTTCTCTGGCGCGCGCGAAACCTTGATTAAAAAATTGTTGATGAGTTTTGTTTCAATTTCGAGCGTGCCCGAATGAATTTCAAAAATAATATACGCTCCCGTCCGTACGTATTCGGCGTTCCGTGTTCATTTTAGAGCTTTTCCCCAAGGATTTTTCCGGGAATTGAGTTAAACAATACAGGAGCGGTGTAATGGTAAATAGTATCGTACATTATTTGGCATTTTAATTACGAAATTGATATTATTTTTATGATTTAGTTGTTCCATTGCATAATGGATGCTTAAAGAAAATAATCAAGCTTTTCATGTGTCTTGAGTGGTTTTCTTGGCGCAGCTTTTTATTATGTTCCTTTTCTGTTTCTTCTGTTTTATTAACAAATATTCTTTCCAAGTATTAATGACAGTACCGGTAGTGTCAAATGCTAATGTTTTGATAATATCTCACTATATCTACTGTCAATAGTAAAAAGATCTCATATTGTGATACCGTGTACGGTCCTTGCCTGACGGCGTCGGATAGGCAGCGTGTTCAGCGTGTCCAAAATGCATGTGTTCTGTTTGTCTTTGGTTTGAGCAAGTATGATCATGTATCGAATGGGCTGGGCGACTTCGGGTGGTTGAACATGGATAACACTAGGGTGTTCCATGCAGCAATATTATATCATAAGTTGCTATCCAAGAGGATCCCACAATACCTCATGCGGAAGATACGCTGTAGAACGGATGTCCATAACCTTAATTTAAGATTCAGGGGTTTGTTTGCTCGACCTGCCCATCGCGCTGAGCTGTATAAGCGGTCATTCTCTTACCAGGTCAGTCACATATACAATGGTCTCAGGGAAGATATGAAAAAAATATCGTTAAACAGTTTTGGGGAAAGGTGAAGTGTTGTCTGTTTGGTCAACAGGGACTTTAGGCATTGAGCGCACATCGGAGGCTGTTTTAATTTTTATTTTTTATGGGCATGTGCGATGTTGAGTTGGATTTGCTGCAATTACGTGTAATTAGACTCTAGAGTATTTTTTGTTTTGGAATTATTTATTTATTTAATTATTTATTTATCTGTCAAATCCTGGCTAACTAGTTTTATTTTAATGCAGACACGATTTATCCCAATCAAATAGATTCTCATGCAGCTAACCTATGAATTTTATATTTTGTATGATAAAGTCATGTGTCTGGCCACATCAGATTTTTTAAATAATAAGCACTTTTCATTCAAGAAAAAGACAACTTTAAGATAAGTTAACCCAAAATAATTTTCTTGGAATGTTTAATTATCAAGATATGTATAAATCAAACTGTCCACTTATTTTAATTACTTATTGTTGTAATGAGCAATTTATTATGTTATCTTATACTTCATAAAATGCCGTTTTTCTTTTCAAATGGGTTCTATCCGTCTAGAAAATATCCGGGTACTGCGTAACATCTAGAAAGGATCAAATAAAACACAATTTTACTGGAATAAATAATATGTTTATTCATTACTTTATCTGATATAATAATGTTGCTGTTTCGAATAAATCACAAAGATGATTTTTACATCAAAATGCCGATAACGATTCTGCTCGGTACCGCTAAAATATTGTCCAACAATATACATATATCATTAATATATTGCCTATTTCGTTGTAATAAAATATTACCTTATCAAAAATGAAATATTTATATACATATATAAAATATTCTAAGACATAATTTCCATGAGAAATAGGATAAATTGATGTGAATTTAATATGAAACTAATACAGTATTTATGAGATAATTATGGAAAGGTTCTTCTCTCGAAATTTATCACCGCAACAAATCAAAATTATTAAATACAAACGTCACATTAATTCATCGGGACAATTTAAACTGACTAGTTTTATTGGTTTCGCCTCGGTTAAATCACTGTTAAATGTTAATAAAGTATTACTAAACGATTAGAAATTTCGATATGTCATCATAGGTTTTATAGCAGAATCGTTAGCGTCATTTTCTCTCTAAAAAAAAACGAACAAAAAATAACAGAATAACAAAAAACTAATAATGTAATGTAGTAGTACACCGACGTCTTCGTATGGACTGCAGGTAAATCTGTCTAAATCTATTTTTATTATTATTTCTCATTTGAACTCCATATTGCTTCAAATTCAGAACGTATATACGGAATAAATAGTTTGGGTACGACCACTCTGCTTTATACACAACGAGATATTTACAATTTTAAATTAGTTCTTTACAAATTTCACCGAACGAAAATCACCATCATTACGTATTTGATATGTTTATTTGATTTATAGCAGTCGAAACGTACGTACAAATTGGTATATAATTAGTTCGTACTACGGATTATTTTTGTATTGTGGGTCATTTGTAGGAAATTAGCGGTAGAAAGCTGTACAGGGTGTTAAAGAATAATGGTATATTATTTATGGGTGGTGACATGTATACCAAATGACAACAAACTAGAAGTTTGTATCAACAAATGTCCGATCAACCTTTTTGGCCCAGCTATAAATTTCATGGTTTTTGTTCATTCAAAAGAACCTGTGAAAAAACTTTTACTTAAAAACGTAACTTGAAAGTCCAAAGTTTAAGGTTTACTTCGAGATCCTCGTGAGGTTCTTAAGGCATTGGTTTCAGGTGCTGTAAATTTAACAAAAAAAGCCAACATTACTGGTTTTCACATTTAGACCTCAATTGTGATTTTGTTGTTTTAATAAGTCGTAAAAAAAACAACAATACAAAAATTCTAGTTTTATGAAACTGTCAGTAGTTTTCATCAATTTATTTTCTATTATTTCATCATTTTAAATAAAAACAAGTAGCTGTTGATTTTATGTTTATAAATTTTTCTACAGTTTAAATTGATCATTGTATTAAATAACAAATCAATCAGGTATCTTTACTTTCATTTTTAACGTCTCTTACTACCATGCTTTGTGGAAGAATTATTGCTGAACATACACAGACATAAAAGATTTCTTGTTTTTAAGAATAATATTTGGATACAAACAAAAATGGCTTTCCTATAAAGTAATATTTTTGTTTTGATTTAAAAAGACGTTAAAAAGACGAAATCTATGTTTAATTCAAAGAAATCTATGTTTGATTCAAAGAAATATATTTCTATACAAGAGATTTATTTCCTTCAAAGAAATATTTTTGGTTTATTTCTTTGCTGTTACTGAAAGATTTCTTTTACTACCAGATTTCTTTCAGTCAATGCATATTTATTTGAATTAAACATTTTTTTCTGTGTATCATTATTGAGACATACCAATAAAAGACGATTTTCTTCTATTTAATTTTTTATATAGTCATAATTTATACTATTGTTTGTAGTTCCATAAATATTAAATAAATAAAAAATACGTATTAATTACTACTTAAATATATTAGTTTTGTCGCAACAAATTCAGAAACTGGTTGTTTTGGAAATTTGGAATTCTAAAACCGTTTTTTTTTCAAAAACTGGGTTTTCCTTAGTGGGTAGTAACCATAGCACAAGTTCTTCTTAATAATAGTTTTAATAACTCAATAATAACTCAAGTTTTGCGATTTATCCTGAAAATCCTGAAAGGTTTTCGTACAGCATCGGCAACGTTTCTTTAAGCAGTAGACACATGCGTTCAAACAAAATCAAATTTAAAATTGCTGTGGCTGGGTAACAAAAGTTGATCAAACATGGTAATATCAACATTTTTGGTTCAAAATATTGGCTCTTTTCGCTGGTTGCTGTTTGACATACATGTCATAGATTATCCTGTATACAGGAGTCAATTTTTGGTCTAATTTCTATACGGAATTCATGTGCAGAAATGCATTGATTGCAAAGAGCTTCTTTGAAGAGAAATAATGAGAAGTTAGGTTTTGTACCTTCGGTACATATTCCAGTCAGTTTTAGGTTCTCTTTCATCAAATGTATTACCTCTTTTTACCTCTATTGTCCCACAAATTAAACTTGTAAGAGTTTTCTGTAAGTAGTTTCTGTAGTCTCCTGTAAGAACAAAAACTGTAGCCAAAAAAGAGACCATACGCCATCTTGGCGATTCCCGTTCAGTGATCAACTAGATAATAACTATTTACAAATTTATTGCACAGAATGCTTATTCATTTCCTCTTCTCACTCGCACACTAAGTGTTCAACAATGATTCTATACTAAACGGATTCGGCCTTCTTATTTTCTCGTCCGGCGTGTCCGCTGTCAGGTCGACACCTCCTTCTGAACTCGAAGGGTACATCACATCTCTACTGGTGGTGCTCATATTCTCGGATTCCGCACCAGAATCACCGACGACATCTATGTCACTATCACTATCCGCTCCATCGACACCTCTCTGGTTCAGGTATTCCCTTTTCAGCGCTACGAGATCAACAGCTATACCTTTGGCTCGCAGTTTTCTTGCTTGTCGCTCGAGAGCCTTTTGCAGCTTTTTTCGCCGACGAGCGCGTTCTCTGGCGCGGAGTTCTGCGGGTGGTATAGGTTCTCCCGAACATGACTGGGGATGTGCGTTGTGAGCTGGTCTTCCTGGTCCTTTCTTGGTGTGCTCCTTTTTCCTCCATTTTGCGCGGCGGTTTTGAAACCATACCTGGAAGAAAGAAAAAGGAAATGTAGTTTTTGAATAAACACAGAGAGAAATTTTTGTTTAATTCAAATAAATATGCATTGACTCAAAGAAATTTGTTGTTTCAATAGAGGCAAAGAAATATTTATTTGCGGATAAAAACGCATATATTTGAAATATTTGTTTGGTAGGAAGAACGTTGATTTGTGTCAAACAATTTATGTTTCCAGTTAAAGTTTGCAATTTGTGTATTATAAGAAATGAGATTTATTTACTTTTACTTTAAATTAACAAAATTGTTGGTCGAGTTAAAATGCTTAAAATTATTAATTTGTTGAAGGAATTAATAGACAAGAATTTTTCGGAAGACTCGCCATGTGTCACCTCCTTTTTGGGATGTCGCACATCATCGACCAGTGCTTGGTCTTCCCAACCCAACATATAGTCAAGGTTAAGTTGGTAAAGTGTACTCTGATTTGGAATCGCAACTTGAACCTGCAGGCACTGTACTCTACAAGTTCTATACTGTCGATCACGCGGCTTTATACTCTCGATATGTACGAAGTGCGAGGAGTGAGTTTACAGCGCCATCTAACAATACAGTTGGATCACATTAAAAATATATTTATTTGAATCAAAATATGATTTCTTTGGTGGAAGTAAACCTATTTTAAAGCCAAAACAAAAATAATACTTTAAAGGAAATAAATCTCTTCTTGTGTACAAATATATTTATTTTAATCAAAATATGATTTCTTTGGCGGAAGTAAACCTATTGTTAAACCAATGACAAAATATTACTTTAAACGAAATAAATCTCTCCTTATATACAAATTTATATGTTTGAATCAAAATTATATTTCATTGGTGCAAAGAAACGTTTTTTTAAATCAAAATAAAAATATTACTTTAAAGGAAAGTAATTTTTGTTTGTATCTATATATATTTATTCCACTTAAATAAATATTTCAAATAAATTAATCTCTGCAAGCAAATAAACTAGAGTATTCAATGAAGTAAATATTGTTGGCGTCAAAGAAATATGTTTTGACCCAAAAGAGTAAATCCAAACAAATACATTTCTTTAAAACAATAAATCTTTTCTATCTGTGAAGGAGGAACTAGTGTGTCTAAACTCTATAAATTATAGGTTACATTATCACATTATTGTCACATTATAGGTTGTGCATTATCACAATATGCATTTCTTGATGTTTATTAAAGAACAAAGGGATTTTTGGGTATTAATAATAATAATAATAATAAAACTATGTATAATTGTTTCTCTTTAATATCTTTTCAAATATTTTTTATTCGATTGGTGTTAATTATATGGGTCTGTAGTTGTTACAGTTGCCAGTGTCATGTTTCTTATATATCGGTATCACTGTCGCAATTTTTAGACATTTTGGGAAACAACTCTGTTTAATTCAGTCATTGAAAAGGTGTGTAAGTGTATAAATGATGATATTTTTTGATGTTTTGATTATTCTTACACGGATACCATAGCAGTTCGCACTTGTTGCGTTCTTCATTGCGTCTATTGACTATTGTACCTCTCACATCATTAAATGAACCACGGGTAAATTTAAAGTTTTCAGATGTTATACTTTTACTTTATGTTTTTTGTTGCGACGATTCCGGAGAAACTACGAAAGGTATCGGGACGAAACTGCATATCTACTAGAAGTTTCATGACTAAACTTAGAGCTGAAAAAGTAAAATTACTACAAATAAAAATCTTATTATAAAATATAAATAATTAATTTTAATGATTTATTTCAATAGAAATATGGAACTAATCTATGGAATATGTATGAGCTTATATGGCAAAAACAATAAATATCGGTCAAACTGATTCTGGTATGTTTTTTCCACACAATCTGAAACTGAAAGACTAAATTTTGTCTAGTTTTTTAGATAACATGTTCAAAATGCGCCTTTTTGCATTTGTTTCTCCCAAAAACCATTATTGGTTGTCAATCAAATAATCTTATTGTCTCACATCTGGTCACCCTATGAATACCCTATCACCAAAAAAACAGCCCTCATTTGTCTGAACAAATCACAGCCACTAAACAATCGTATAATTTCGTGTCTAGGTTTACTATTATTATCATTGTTATTAGTATTGTTGCGTCGGGTGTACCAGTCAAAGGCAAAGTGATTCAATGCATTACATTTTAATTAAAGTGAAGCAAATTACTGTAATTCGCGCTGTCAATTTGCTGGAATTGGATTGGGCGGGGCTTAGCAAACAATGTAGCAGCGCCGCTTGTGATTATTGATGATGATACGCGCACATACGTACACGTACATGAGGATACCACACACACAACCATTTCAACCGATTGTCTGCTAATGCAGTAACTTCGTTTACGTATAGGTAAATAGCTGCAACGTTGTTACTTTATCATACGCAGTATGATGACGTATTGCAATCGCGCCGAAAAAAAAAACTGAGATTTTAGCGGAAATAGGTCTTTTTGGGTCCCCTGATCATTTTAAAAAGGTACAAAAAAATCTGTGTGTGTATGTATGTGTGTGTGTATGTGTATCTGTGTACTCGATTTTTGTGGAGACGATTCCGGAGAAACTACTGAAGGTATCGGGACGAAACTTCATATTTAGAAGTTTCAGTCATGAGACTAAACTTAGAGCTGAAAAGCTTTTGGTTCAAAAGATGTTTATACAGCCCATCGCGCTGAGCTGTATAAACGGTCATTCTCTTACCAGGTCAGTCACATGTACAATGGTCTCACGGAAGATATGAAAAAATTATCGTTAAACAGTTTTGGGGAAAGGTGAAGTGTTGTCTGTTTGCTCAACAGGGGGGACTTTAGGCATTGAACGCACATCGGAGGCTGTTTTAATTTTTTATGGGCATGTGCGATGTTTAGTTGAGTCGGATTTGCTGCAATTACGTGTTATTAGACTATAGAGTATTTTTTGTTGGTCTTTGTTTTAATAAGTTCTGGGAATTATTGTTATATTATTGGTACAATTGTGTCTTAGTTCTAGTTTGCGTAAGGGGTTGAGTGGAAGAGCAAGGCAATTTGGAAACAAGTGTGCTGATCGACTGATCTCAATCAAATAGATTCTCATGAAGATTATTAATTTTATATATTGTATGATAAAGGCATGTGCCTGGCCACATCAAATTTTTATTCACACAATACCAGTGATGCAGTGGAGCTGAAACTATAGGACGAGGGAGTAAAATTGCTTTATTGTTTTAGGCGTAAAAGGGCGTGTCGCGGTGCTGGTTTGAGAGCGGCGATAGCATTTGTCGACTAGTTTACCCCTGTAATCGTCATCGGGCCGTATCGAATGCTAACGATACGTAACAGTCATAGTTAGGACTTGACGGCCGACCCGAAGGTGTTCATTAGACGTCGTAAATTGAGCAATAATCGTTATAAAAAGTCGACCGGGCGATATTTTTTTGTTTCCTCAAAGACCTCCACTCACGAGCGCTCACCAACCGACAGGCAACGCTCGCCATGCAGGTTGATGGTCGTGAATTATTCATCATGCAAGGCCTGGTAACGCGACCGACGGGAAAATAACTTCATTTTTATTGAAAATGTGCGCAATTTCTTTTAGGTGGTGTATAATTTAATATGCAAAATATGGTATTCCACTACAGGTGGTAGAGGATTAAAAGTGAAAAGGAAAGACGTTTACCCCATCGAAATACGTTCAGTAGTTCCGGAGATATAACAGTTTTTATCGAACATCGTAGAGTGCCATGATAAACTATTTTTCTGGTGAAACTCGTGAATGGTTAAAGATAAGCCTATCGTGTTTATACTCAAATTAAAGCAAATTTAAAGCAGTATTGATATATGATGGCAATGCTTAAATTGCTGTATTCCTAAATTTTATTAAACGTGGATATAATATTGTAACTACTCGCTTGCATCAAGGAACAAAAGAGGAACAAAACCCCGTTGGATTCATCAAAATACATTCAGTAGTTTAGGAGACATTTCTGTTTTTAACAAGCATCGCAGAGTGCCATGACAAAGTAAATTTTCGATATAACTCCTCAACGGTTAAAGATAACCATATCGTGTTTATACTCAAATTAAAGCAAATTTAAATCAGTGTTGATATATGATGGCAAACATCAAATTGCTGTATTCCTAAATTTGATTGAACGTTGATATAACATTGTAACTACTCATTTGCATTAAGGAACAAAACCCCGTTGGATTCATCAAAATACATTCAGTAGTTTAGGAGATATTTCAGTTTTTATCAACCGTCGCAGAGTGCCATGACAAAGTAAATTTTCGATATAACTCCTCAACGGTTAAAGATAACTATATCGTGTTTGTACTCAAATTAAAGCTCATTTCCAGACGAATTCATTTATCTACATTACAATTACATAAAAAATTCTCGAGCCAGGGCGTTAAATGCGTAACCCCGAATGGAGGTAATCGGTGCGTTTTGTAGCCGGGGTCCGCGAAGTAACAACCGACGCGCCGTATATGAAGTCATCAACCCTAACGCAATCAATTTATATGTATATCATGCAATTACCGGTTCACGAAAGGACGCGCGATTGTAGCCCTTAGGGCGTACCGGCGTACGGCGGACGCGGCTGGCCACTACAAGCCGAGGCGCGTAAGACGTACTGCCAACATCACGCCCCCAAATTACCATGTTAATTATAGGCGGTAGTGTGTCGGAGCGGCGCTAGGTGGCGTGTCCGTCGGCAGTATGCCGAAAACTGGGCCTAATGAATATTAGGCCGGGCTGGACGCCAACCCCGCCGCGCCGGGTGCATAATTTTCGGGCTAGTTTTCCCCGTTATTTAAGGGGATAACAAATTGCCCCTGTCGTGCCGACGCCAACAGCCCAGATAACGAAGAAACTGATTTTTTTGTAGGATAGCTTGTTGTCCTGGTTATGTTAGTTGTTGTGGAAAATTAATAAGAGATCCTGAACCAGATTGCACCACTTTACTTTAAATTTTAACTGACGCTGAAAGTTAAGTGTAGCTTATATTAAACTCATTTGCAGTAGTATGACATATCCTATCACTTAAGAAACTTATACTTACAAACTAGGTCCTCTTGGCAAGGTTTATTGTATGGTGGTGTTCTAGTAACTTGCTACAATTTGATGTTGCCTGCACTTGGCGACATTTATGTATCATTTGTGTCTGTCAAAATTCCCATGTCAAAATAATTCGAATTTGAAAAGTACATCTTATCTTTATCGTTTAGTAATGAGAAAAACATGTGTTTCTTTTCTGTTATAATTCTAATTCTATAGGTGGTAGAGGTTTAAAAGAGGTTAAGAAAAACGTTTACCCCATCGAAATGCGTTCAGTAGTTCAGGAGATATATAAGTTTTTATCGAACGTCGTAGAGTGGCCATGACAAAGTAAATTTTGGATTAACTCCTCAACGGCTAAAGATAACCATATCGTATTTGTACTCAAATTAAAGCAAATTTTAAGCAGTGTTGACGTATTATGACAAAAATCCAATTGCCGTATTCTTAAATTCGATTAAACATTGCTTTAATATTGGAATTACTCTTTTGCAATAAGGAGCAAATGAGGAAGAAAATCCGGTTTGTTTCATCAAAATACATTCGGTAGTTTAGGAGATATTTCAGTTTTTATCAAGCGTCGCAGAGTGCCATGACAAAGTAAATTTTCGATGTAACTACTCAACGGTTAAAGATAACCATATCGTGTTTGTACTCAAATTAAAGCAAATTTAAATCTGTATCGATATATGATGGCAAAAATCAAATTGCTGTATTCCTAAATTTGATTAAACGTTGATATAATATTGTAACTACTCGTTTGCATCAAGGAACAAAAGAGGAACAAAACCCCGTTGGATTCATCAAAATACATTCGGTAGTTCAGGAGATATTTTGGTTTTTACCAACCGTCGCAGGGTGCCATGACAAAGTAATTTTTTGGTATAACTCCTCAACAGTTAAAGATAACCATACCGTGTTTGTACTCAAATAACAGCAAATTTAAAGCAGTTATGATATATTATGGCAAAAATACAATGAGACTATTCCCATTTTTAGTGAACGTTGCTAATAATGTGCACAGAATCCTTTGAGTTAAATTTGTTTTAAAACGCCTTTTCTGCTAGAATTTTAAGACTGTATATAAATCGATTAGATAAATTAATGTTCTACAACCGAAAAAATAGGCCATTTATCATTGCATGATATTGTGCCATTATTACATGCTTGATGTAGATTCTAGGAAAGAAAAACAATGAATTACGGGACATTTAAGGCTTTATCAAAATGGGACATGTCTCGTCACTCTAATTATTCCCAATAGAATGAATCAACCAAAATTCCCCAAAACAACAATAAAAAAAACACTGATTTTTTCCATGCTGAAGAAACGCTGTTCTAAGCAATATCGAATTAGATTAGGAAGTTCCCTTAGGGGTTGTTCGCATCGCTTTTAAATAAAACACGTCCATTACCGCCCCTAAACCACAAAAAAAGAAGAGAGCGAACCCGAAAATTCGCCATCAATTTGGGAAACAATACGTTTCCGGGCGATACAAAATGGCAACCGGGGGTGTGTGCGGTCTCGGGGTGAGAATCCGCCTAATCTTGCGAACGAGCGTAGGATCGGTCCCAGGGGGGTGCGCGGGGGCGGCGAAAATCCAGCTTTTAACCCCGACGCCGAAGGCCGACGCTGACCTCTGGCGGACGCTTTCGGCGGCTGTCGATACTTTGGCGGCTTTTGATAGCCGTCGGCGATATTGAGTTAGGGTTCGATGAACACGACTAGAGGCGCCCTCTATCTCTCCGGTCGGGGATAAGCCCCCAAATAGAATGATAGGGATTTGCGGAAATAAAACGGGGAATAAAGGAAAATTTGTTTTTATTCGATTATGTGCGTCTGACCCTTCCGGCGCGAACGGAAGACCCGAAGGGACGCCTCTGTGTCAGGGAAATTGTAGGCTTTTCGACGTATTTCACATGTTAAGCTTGCTAGATCACATATGCTAAAGAAAAGTATTTGCAAAACAGTTTTTGTCTTTTAACCGAAAGAAATATAAAACTTACTTTGATGTTTTTGTAACTTTTGTAATTAATGATGGATTTAGATGTTTTTCAACATATTGTAAAGAAAATCTGGTGGTCTAAAAGCTATTGTAGTCTTCACTACTTTCGTTTTTTTTTCTAGAACTCCTTTTTTTTGTAGCAAATTCTTTATGCAATCAATCAAAAATCAATAAAAAATCCTAAAATACACTTCTTTCAATTGACGTCTCATTTCTTTTAATGTGAGGTATTGTTCAACATTTAGTTTCCTATTCCTTCAGATTTTAGATCTATAACAATAATTTTGATAAATTCTTTTCATCCAAAAATTTAGTGATTTTTCGAATTTGAGCCAATTTGAGCCATAGAGGTTTAGAAGAGGTTAAAAAAAACGTTTATCCCATCAAAATGCGTTCAGTACTTCAGGAGATATATCAGTTTTTATCGAACGTCGTAGAGTGCCATGACAAAGTAAATACTCAAAGCAAATTTTAAGCAGTGTTGACATATTATGACAAAAATTCAATTGGCGTATTCCTAAATTTGATTAAACATTGCTTTAATATTAGAACTACTCTTATGCAATAAGGGATAAATGAGGAAGAAAATCCCGTTTGTTTCATCAAAATACATTCGGTAGTTTAGGAGATATTTCAGTTTTTATCAAGCGTCGCAGAGTGCCATGACAAAGTAAATTTTCGATATAACTCCTCAACGGTTAAAGAAAACCACATCGCGTTTATACTCAAATTAAAGCAAATATAAATCAGTATTGATTATGATGGCAAAAATCAAATTGTTATATTCCTAAATTTGATTGTATTTGATATGCAAGTTTTAATTTAACTTTATCATTTTTTATCTTATAAGCTGCTGTACATCGTTCCAAATATGTAGATATCATTATTCTTGGAACTACGCATTTGAAAATGTGTTCGGCTAAAGAATGAAAAAAACGTCTTATTTTATTAGAAAAATTAAATTTTAGTGGTGTGGCTCTTTTTCATTTGATGGTTCCAGTTTTTCTTATATTGCAATACAGTGTATTTTAGGAATTAATTTGGTATATAAACTTGAATTTGATTAGTCAGTCAAAATGAAACTGTTTCTAGTGATTAAAATAGGTACATCTGTACAAGGCCATATAAATCGTTTTTTGATCTGCCCCAACGCCTTCAAAATAAATTTTAAACTAAAAAACATTAAAAAAATAACTTTGCTCAATTTGTCAACACATATTTGATTTAAATTTAATTTGGAATAATAATTTTTGAGATAAATTCACAAATAACTCCAATTGTCATCTAAGTGAAAAAGAAAAGTTTGTTTTAATTTATTTTCTTCAAAATTGCAAACCGGTGTGTGTGTGAATTTTGATTAACGGATTTACAATTTTCTGAAAGAATAATAAAAATTAATCAATCAATCATTAAATGGAAATTACTAAAGTAAGTTACCATCAAATTTGACACAAATTATAGTTTTCGTCATATTATACCGTGCTTAGTATGCTCCTCAAATTATACCCACAAGTTGTGGAACACCTTGTATATATGAACAACTCGGAAAGTTAGGTATAAGCAACATTTTCAGCTGCTTTCATTGATGACCTCTAACTAGGATACGATATAATGTATAAAATCCGATATTTCTCTTATTAAAAAATAGTAAAAAGCTAGCATTCAAACATATTTAAACATTCAGTCACTTACAACTAAGGTTTTCAATTATCCAATAAGAATGTGTAATGATTGTTGTGGCCGCAATTATGTTTGTTAACCTTGCAATTACCAGTGCAAATGATCCAACAAACACACCAGTAATTGATAGCGTTAAATCGCGCAAATTGGTAGCCATCGCAGTCGTGTGCCATAAATTGAATGTTTATAATTAACCGCTGTCATGTATGTGATTATTATTATTGCCTTTCCGCCAGAAAGAATCCGAAAAAATGCGAATCGCGACTAGCTTATCGAATAGTTAATTTCCCGTTTCGCAACGACTCACGAAATTAATTGCTAAATTAAGGAAAAGTAAGGTAATTTTTAATTTGCCCTGCTTCGCGATTCGCGAGCGAAGCATTAATTTTAGTTCGCGTACCGACCGTCAGGCCATTAGCGGCGTGCCACTCAGCTCAGATCTTGATGAATTAAGCCGCCTCATCAAATCTACATTCATCATTTACCGCCAACTTCAAGAAAAATAACACAACTGTCAGATTTAACTTCATACAGTTTTATTGTGGACACCTTTTAATTTTGTGTTTCTTTTTTAATGCATTCGAAATCTTCTTAAAATTTCCTTTGAAATGAGTATAAACTCGACATATTTATCGTTATTATCTTCCGAGATATCCCCAATTCAAAAATGTCATGGCTAACTTCGACCAAAGTGTTAAAATCGTATATCTCGCGATTGGATGAAGATATTTGAACGAAACAAAAAACATCTTGAGAAGTTTTCAATGCTGAACCAATTGATACAAAATTTGTGCTTGTCTGCTCAATTATCCACGGGTTTAGTTGGACGCGAGATGTCCATTATCCCTTTTTAATATTCTATTTAAAATTTCCTTTCAAATGAGTATAAACTCGACATACTTATCTTTATTATCTTCCGAGATTTCCCTATTTAAACAAAGTCATGGCTAACTTAGACCAAAGTGTAAAAATCGTATATCTCGCGATTGGATAAAGATATTTGAACGAAACAAAAAACATCTTGAGCAGTTTTCAATACTGAACCGATTGATACAAAATTTGCGCTTGTCTGCTCAATTATCCACGGGTTTAGTTGGACGCGGGATGCCAATTATCTCTTTAATATTCTATTAAAAATTTCCTTTCAAATGAGTATAAACTCGACATATTTATCTTTAATATCTTCGAAGATATCCCTAATTAAAAAAGTCATGGCCAACTTAGACCAAAGTATACAAACTGTATATCTCGCGATTGGAGGAAGAAATTCGAACGAAACAAAAAACATGTTGAGCAGTTTTCAATACTGAACCAATTCATACAAAGATTGCGGCTGTCTGCTAAATTACCCACGAGTTTAGCTGGACGCGGGATGCCAACTATCTCTTTTTAATATTCTGTTTAAAATTTCCTTTCAAATGAGTATAAACTCGACATAGTTATCTTTATTATCTTCCGAGATATCCCTATTTAAGCAAAGTCATGGCCAAAGTCATAGACCAAAGTGTAAAAATCGTATATCTCGCGATTGGATGAAGTTATTTGAACGAAACAAAAAACATCTTGAGCAGTTTTCAATACTGATCCGATTGATACAAAATTTGCGCTTGTCTGCTCAAGCATCCATGGGTTTAGTTGGGCGCGGGAAGTCGATTAGCTGTTCATAAAATTCTATTTAAAATTTCCTTTAAAATGAGTATAAACTCGACATATCTATCTTTAATATCTTCGGAGATATCCCAAATTTAAAAAAGTCATGGCCAACTTAGACCAAAGTAAACAAATTGTATATCTCGCGATTGGATAAAGATATTCGAACGAAACAAAAAACGTCTTGAGCAGTTTTCAATACTGAACCGTTTAATAGAAAATTTGCGCTCGGCCGCTCAATCTTCCGCGGGTCTGTTTGGCCTCTGGGGGGGGGGGGGGGTAAGTGGGGAGGTGGGTACCGACGAAAATTACACCGTGGTGCGCGTTCGGAAGATAAATTATGATTGCTGTTGATGCGACGGGTTGGATCTGCAAATTGCCCCATAAAATATCCATCATAATTACCAGTGTTTTACATATAAAGCAGGCCGAGCTCGTTTTGCTCTTGGTGCGCGCAAAGATTCCCGTGCAAAGATAATAACTCAATGTTTTCGGAGACTTTCGCCTCTATTTTTTCGCTCAAGTTACAAGAAAGTCGAGAGGATGTTAATAAATTTGGTTAAATACTTTAGCAGCTGTAACTGATAAGGTATTATTGGTTTGCATTTTAGTTGCAAACTTATCGTGTCACAGATGAAAAATAAATGCTTAATAATGTAAAAGAAAAAGTGTACTTACAGCTACTCTACTCTCTTTTAAGTCCAATCTCATGGCCAAAGCTTCCCTCATGAAGACATCGGGATAATGACTGGCCAAAAACGCCCTCTCCAATTCTTCAAGTTGCCAACTATTAAAATTCGTTCGACTTCGTCTTCGTTTAGAAGCTGCGCTTTCAGAATCCGCGCCTTCTCCGCTGCTTCCAGCGCCACCTATAACAAAAATGCACCTTTTAATAAAACATAACTAATTTTCCAATTTTGGATAATCGCAATATCGTCGGTGGAAAATGAAAATTTCCACTGGTAATGTAATTGCGGAGGAAATTAACGCTAAAAGCTAGGAAGTCGTTTTAAAACAGTATCGAATTAAAACCGGAATTGAATTATAAGAGATGGCGCTGCGGGTTGCGCTGAAAAAGAGCCGTTCAATTTGGTAGGAAGTTGTTAAAACTGCGATTAGGGGACAGTCGGTTTTGTTCTGGTTATGTTTAGTTTTGCAGAGCAACAAGTTGTTGGGTTCTATTTAACCTTTTTGGGGTTGTTATTGTTATCGAAATAGGGTAAATTTGAAATGTTGCATTGAAAGAGTATCGCCAGACATTGCTTTTATTTTATAGAATACATTTTACTATACAGGTGAACCCGTTTATCCAACTTGATAATTTAGGGGGAAATATTCCATAAACAACACGCATGTCGATATTTTTCTTGTTACTGTAATTAGGCTTGTTATTCTAAGATCATGTAACAATAGTACCAGCTACTATCACTAATGCTATTTGATATTTTAAAAAATCTTCAAACAAAGTCACAAATATTCGACGTTTATAATTTCCGGCCAAAAGTGTTGTCTTTGTCAAAACATGTCGTAACAATGAATACTGACGGCTTATTTTTTAAAGAAGAATCAGTTCCATGATTTGAGGAGATGTCACAGTCTACGACACCAAAGTTATCAGTATTTGGCCTCATATACTCCATAATATCACCGAAATTGAAATACAATTTCAAATTATACGAAAAGCAATAAAACATTTGGTAAACAGTTCTGGGAAATGAACATTGTTGACATATGGTATGGTAGAGTTGGGTCGGTTGGCATCTGTGCCTTTCGATACACGTTGACCTAGATCTTTTGTATTTTCCTCATACATTACAGTCCTTCGATGTTGAGCCTTTTTACGAAGTCAGTTATTGTTCGAGGAGTAAGTTGTGTCAGCTCTGCTGGTTCAATGATGGCGGCTCCCAAGTGGTTATGTCTTGTGCGCATTAGAGCGTCACATTCGCACAATAGGTGTACCGCTGGTTCGGGGAACCCCCCGCAGAATCTAGTCTGCATTGTTGGTCAGTCCAATCTTTGTGAGATGATATCTCAGTCGACAATGTCCTGTAAGGAGACCTGTAATCAGTCGAAGATCTGTTTTTTGTAACTGGAGATACTGTCTGGGCTTGGAGGTGGAGAAGGTTATGGTAGCCTTGGCTTGCCTCATGCCAGGTGATGCTTCCCAGTAAGCTTGTTTAGCTTTATCTTCCTTGTTTTGCACCATCTTCCTGATGTGGCTCTTTGTGATACCGCAACAGGGTTCAGGTCCGTAAAAGGGAGTCTTAGAGGCCTTCTCTGGCTAGGATATCAGCTTGTTCATTGCCTTCGATCCCTGAATGTCCTGGAACCCACATCAGTGAAACCTTGTTCTCTTTTGCTAGGTTTTCCAGGGAAATTTTGCAGTCCCAGAGAGTTTTGGATTTGTGGGGTTTTGATTGCAGCGCTTGCAATGTCGCCCGACTGTCTGAGCATGTGTAGATGTTTGCCCTTTGTAAGTTCCTATGGGAACATTCCTGGGCACATAAGTCAATTGCGTGAACTTCCGCCTGGAAGATGGTTGGAGAATGGCCCATGGAACTGTTTATTATTTATATTTCAATGTTATTCAGAGGATTTTTGGGTTGTTTCTGTAGAAAACAGTTGAATAACATTGGTTCAGTTATCATTCTTGCTAATCTCAAATTTATTATATTAGATTCGCTATTTTTCAGCAAAACTTTTGCAGTAATTGTAGTCTAACACCTTAATTTGGATTCCACTCGACTGCGCCATGTCAGCAGTTTATAACTTTAGTTTCTAGTGCGCAGGTGCGATCAATCGACTTTAGTTATACCGATAGGGGGCGTGTGCGTCGGTAATTCGCCGATAGCAGGCCGTCGCTTTGGCAATTTCAATTGCTCGCTTTGATTTACCGTTAGCGAACGGCGGCGGTGAACGCGCAGTGCTGCCAATTGTTGTATCGGGTATTGCGGGGGCCGCTCGGCGCAAATCAGGACGCTTTGGATAGCCGGGCTTGTGGCAGGCAGCGCTTAAATCCCGAGCGTTTATCAATTGTCAACTGACGGCAATAACGGCAAATCGACGCCGCGTTTTGGGACGCCGCATCGAATTTATGCGATCGTCCGATTCCCAAACTGTTTCCGGACTAATTCGACGCCGTAATTACCGCTCCAAAACTGCAAACTGCGTTTGATAGTTATTAGAATTGGGTTGGATGTTTAGGTGTACTCAGGGGGAAGGTTTACGCTGTTTGAGTTAGTTTTGGGTGTTTAGGTCCCTGTGTTTAACGCTGGATGGTGAAAAGGTTAGGTAGTGATGGAATATTCGGTGCAGTGTTGAAGGTGATTTAATTATTTCTTCTTTTGAACTGTATATTTACATTTAGACACTTAATTATTGATTATAATTGTTATAATATATTCTAAATATGTGATAAAATGGGGGGGGGCGTATATTTTGAAATGAATTTAAAACAAATAAAAAAATAAAAAGATATAGGGCTACAACCTGGATTTGAACCAGGGGCTTTGAGTTTCTGAAAAAATATAAATATATTAAGTCTACCTTGAGTCTACCTTTTTTTCGGCAGAATTAATTTTTAGAAATCAAATGTCATTCTGAGTATAATGTTTTATATGGTCTTATATGTTTTTTCTATTCCTTAAGAAGTTACAGCCGTTTGAAATGTTAACAAACAAAGAAAAATGAAAGAGAAAATACATATCAAACAATGCGAGAACGAAAAAATAACATAATCAATACCCATTACAACAATAAAAAGTAAATAAATTTAAGTAACAAAATAAAATCCACATAAAACTTTTTACAGATTTTCTTCTAAAAACTAAATGTCATTCCGAGTAAAAAGGTACATATGGACTTATTGGTTTTCTCAATTCCCTAAGAAGTTGTAGCCGTTTAAAATACGGTTTTATTGATATTTGTATCACCTCTAACTTTTTACCGAATTGAAAAAATGAATACTCGAATGAAGTCTGATACAGAAAAGAAAAAGATATATTTCTGTATAAATTTAGAACGGGAGTTTTGGAATTTATTTCTACAAACCAACTTTTGAATGTTTGTGGGAAAAGGAACTCTCGATGTACCGAATTGCTTCCGAAGTTTTCTTTTTACCCGTATTCACATAATTCCACATTTTGTGTGTGTGTATGTTTTGATTTTCTGGCCCCACAAAATTTTGTTCGTGAACTATTACCTGGTGGTTATAAATGCCGCCACCTATTTGGTATATTGTGATATTTCCTCCAAGCATCTGACATGTTCGCGGTAATATAAATTTAAATATAATAAAACTTTCAAAACCTTCTCAGTTTGTCAAATATTTAGGTAATGTGGCTAGATTCTTTATATTAGCAGTTACTTACCACCTACTCAAGTAGTGTTGATAAGCTCATTTTAATACCACTTTATACTAATCTAAGGCTTAATAAATCCGCACATAACATGTGGATGAGGGCAAAAATATATATTATCGAAACATCATATTTATTATCTTTATTTTAGGAAATATATTTCAATATGTTTACATATTTTCAGATCTTTTTATGTGGCATGTGTAGCAGAGCTATACCCATTTTTATTTTAATTGTACTATGTTCTAAATTCTTTATTTATTTTATTCATATTTATTACTATTTGAAAATAGTAAATGTTTTTTCTACTTTGCGTTCGTTATAAACTACCAACTGTTGAATATAAAATTACTTTAAATTGTAAGATAACAACCGCATTTTTCGAAATTTATTATTATTAATGTCGAAAGGTAGAAAAAATAGTATATACAAAACACCTCGTGCGCCAATTTGTGTCTTCTAGAACTTGTATTATTGTAGTAGTAATAATCTTTATTCCAACATCCAGCTTTGTACAGGTTTATTACACAATTAGTTTCATTATATAAGACACCGCAGTATCTCTATAGCAAGATTTCATTTCGTACGGATGTACACAACATTAATGTACGCAGCAGAGGTCATGTTAGTCCGCCCGCTCATAGAACCGCGCAGTTTCGGGGATCGTTCAGTTATAGTCTGCCGCATCTATATAACCCACTGCCGGGCCAGTTCAAGACATCTCGCGTTGCGGCATTCAGAGCAAAACTTGTGGCTATGTTTGTTGAGCGTCAGAGGTTTAATGTATAATATGTCGGATTGAGTGTATGTGGTGTGTATCGTCGACTGGTTGCGTCTATTTGTAAGGCGTATTCTCATACTTGTTATTATTTCATGTCATTTAGTTAGTAGGATAAACCTATTATATTTTTGTTTGGATTAGTGTCTAATGGATTCGGATAATATTTTTTTTTGTAATTCTTTCTTTCTGTTGTCATTTTTATTTTTATTTTATATTTTATTACAAGGTTAAGTGGAAGAGAAGGCTTGTCCTTAACTTCGCCTTGCCCATATGTGTTATTACCAATGTATTTTTATATTGTATTTTTTTTATTGGGAAATAAAGTCAATTATTATTATTATTATTATTTAATAAATTTCATTTGGTGTTCGAACGGGCTATTGACCTAGGTCTTTCTGCCCTGCTCCATCTCTTATTTTGGGTGTCTTCCTGTATTATAATATACTATAATTGTTAGTTTTGTTGAAGTTAGAATGTTTTGTACGTTGATAATATACAAATACAAATATTATTATTTCAATCACATACGGTAAATGAGTCAACAATTTCGGCTTTCATAATTTTGCGGAGAGCACTTGCAACAAGCTCGCGGAGCACCGGTTAAGAACCATTGGTCTAATCCTATTCGCTTTTTTTCATATCCTCTTGAATATTATAGCGAAGTCAGTTTATTATTTTCTTATACCTTAGCCTTTTATCGCTTACATTACCTCATTCGCCGTATAGATGGCGTTGATGAGGTATTTAAGGTGGTTGCTCGAAATTGATACAAAGCACTGTTCTTACTGGGCTGCGGTTGGTAATGATAGGCTCTCCCACCATGTGGACACAACGAACGAGGTAAGAAACTCGCACAAGTTTAGATGCGCCTCGTTAAGATGCAGTATAATCGAAATTTAAACGGCATTGTGCATTTTGGCATAATGCTTCTCTGGTTTTTACGCTGCGGTTACACGCTTCGTCTCACAAAAACTTTATTAAGTCTTTTTCGGCTTGTTGAAAGACAAGATAACATTTGATGGAGAGTAATTTGGAATTTCCGCAGGAAATAAAAACGAATCTGGTGTATTGTAAGTGTAGTAAAAGAGATTTAGAAAGGTCTTTTGATAGGGAACTTTAAATTGAGACGTTATTGCATATCGATGCCATTTTATTGTATTTAAATATGACCTTTTTATGTATTCATTTGTTCAGGTTGTACGACCTACATGCCCTGGTATTTCTTCATTACGTTCCCAGTGTTAACTGTGTAACATTTTCCCAGAATAATGTCCACCTCGTTTGATTCTGACCCTAAACACACCTTTATTTTGAGCGAAAGTTCGATTTTTGTTTTTGTGGAGGCTGTATCTCCGAAAATAAGCAATTTTTTATATAGATAAATAGGGCTCAATTGTCTTAGAATTGGGGAAATAGTTCCAAAGTACTAAAAAATTTAAACAAAAACAATTTTATTCGGGAGGCATCAACGATGGGTTAGACAACAAACTATGCTCAAACTTACTATAAACACAAAAATCAATATATTTGCGTGAGTCCTTTTAAATTTAGGTTCCCTCCATTATTATCCCAGACATACGAAACGATAGACGAAAACAGGCGATAAAAGTCCTATTCAATTTCGTCCTTTCGCAGAAAATTATTAATAAAATTTTATGTAGTATCCCTTATCTCCCGACTGGTCCCAGATATATACCATCCATATTTTGCAATAACGGCGGAAAATGCGGAGGATTTGATTTATTGAATCAATTCGTTGCGCTCAAATAGAAAACGCTGATAAGTGGCGAAGATAGCAGCGGGATAGCGGATTGCGGACATTGTTGTTCTGGTTTCGCCGTCTTGATTTATTCAATTTTTCGGGTCCGGGCAAACCGCCTGTCCCGGACAATAGATATATTGCGCAGATAAGCATATATTTCCTTTGTCATAAAATTTCGTCCGGGTCCCTGCTCGGTTTTCGAGTACGAATTCGCTTCGTGCATTTGTTTTTAGGTTGTGAATAATACGGAATATTTTGTACGAGTTGCAGAACTTGATAGCACAAATCGAAATCACGAATAAAATACCAGCTTCCATAGATATCTTGTTATTAAATGTTTTTTTGCAATATTTGATTTAAAGTTAATTTATAATAATAACTTAGATGAACTCATAGATAAACCTGCAAGTGAAAAGAATAGTACCTCTGTCTGTACAATAAGTATCTTAACTGTGAATTTTATTTAGTCAAAACAAGTCGTAGAGTTGAATCTAACTCTCTTCAGAAATGATAAAAACAGAAATTCAAGCAAAACTTCTTTGGTTTTTAAAGAGCTTTCATATGATGTCTGGCTATGCTAAGCTATATAAATATTACCAATCTAATGATACAAATATAACCATGTAACAGTGGAACTTTATCATACGTAGTATGACAAAGTATTATAATCGTGCAAAAAATGTAATGTGGCCAGGCACGTAACTTTATCATACTCTATTAATAGTTTTGTTGCATGAGATTCTATTTGATCGAGATCGGTCGTGTCTGCATTAAAATAAAACTAGTTAGCCAGGATTTGACAGATATTTTGATTCTATTGACAGTAGGTATTGTCAATACATCACATGTTTGTTCATTTTTATAGATGTCAAGATGACATTCTTCAAATTCAGTTTAAAAAATATCCTTCAGGCCACATAGTAACATCCACAAAAATAATTGCGAACCAAACTACAAATATCATTTTATTGTTGCACTATGTAATATGTTCCAATATTGAGTGCCTTTTTGAATATTTAGCACAGGGCAGCTTTCTTTTGGAACTGCATCTTTCAATATCTGAACAGATATCACTGTCTATCAGCAATTGACCACATCATACGTTTCCATATCATCGAAAATGATATGCAATATCAAATTCCAGAAGGAACAAGAAAATATTATTATCGTTTGAACTGATAAATAATAGTTGTAAACTGTTCTGGGAAATATTCATCGTCGACATATGTTCATTTGACCACAATTCCACAAAAAGAAATCTGGTGTGGCCGGGCACATGACTTTATCATACAATATATAAAATTAATAGTTTAGCTGCATGAGAATCTATTTGACTGATATCAGTCGTGTCTGCATTAAAATAAAACTAGTTAGCCAGGATTTCACAGATAAATAAATAATTAAATAAATGAATAATTTCTTTATTAACATAAAACCATATTAAATGCAACAAAATATTATTTATATTTAGGTCGGAGATCAGCACACTTGTTTCCAAATTGCCTTGCTCTTCCACTCAACCCCTTACGCAAACTAGAACTAAGATATAATTGTACCAATAATATAACAATAATTCCTAGAACTTATCAAAAAAAAAAGAAAACAAACAAAAAAAATACTCTAAGAGTCTAATTACACGTAATTGCAGCAAATCCAACTCAACAAAACACCGCACATGTCCGTAAAAATATAAAAAGTAAAACAGTCTCCGATGTGCGCTCAATGCCTAAAGTTCCCCCTGTTGAGCAAACAGACACTTCACCTTTCCCCCAAAACTGTTTAACGATAATTTTTTCATATCTTCCCTGAGACCATTGTATATGTGACTGGCCTGGTAAGAGAATGAGTAAAACATCAAAACAAAACCTGAAAATCATATCGCATAGTTAACCTAACCTATGCTCAACCACAGATAATCCAATTGACAATTGGCGGCTGTTTGCGACGCGAACGCCCTCTGGGCTTCTCGTCCTTATAAACAATCTTAATAACTTAATATTTCTGTTCGTAAATCGTCTCTATACGGCCTCTGCTGCCCGTATAGACAACTGGGAAAATTGAGCGGAGAAATTTATGCGACCAGCTCTCACAGGGGCAGGGGCGTTCGTGAGCGAGGGGCGCGGCGGGGGCAGACGGCGGCGAACGGTCGGCCCGTAATTTGAAATTATACGCGGACATTATGGTGCACGGTTAATGGTACGCGAAAAAGACGACCTCGAATTTATTATTATTGGACCTGCGGAGAGACTCTCAGAGAGTCCGTCCTTCTTCTCCGTGGCTCGCAAGAGATGGTGCTGCGGGCGCTCCGGTGCAGAAGCGGCCCCGTCTTTTACGGCCCAACTGTAAATTGCGCCGATAATGGAGTAACGAGTAATTGATTCTACAGAACCAACGAACGGGACGGCGACTAATTGAGATCTCACGTTGAAACCGATGGAATGCTGTTGCTTGGATATCTTAAGAAGGTTAAAGGATTGGCCACCATTTATATCGCAGTTAGACTGCAGTACCAAAATGAGTACCTGAGTTCCGCAGGGTTCTAACCTGGGACCTTTGCCTTTTACTATTTACTTCAATGATCTGTTGACCGGAATGAGTTGTGGAGTACTGGTATACGCAGATGATTTGAAGATCTATGCGACGATATCTTCTGTGGGTGATTCTGCCATGCTTCAATCTGATCTCGAATTAATCGGCGAATGGTCCAAAAAGAATAAAATAAGGTTAAACATAGATAAGTGCGCTGTTGTCAGCTACTGCAAGAATACTTCCATCATTGCTTGCGATTATGGTGTTGGAGGCGACGCACTCTCAAGACGAACTACAATGACAGACCTTGGATTTGTATTTGACTCAAAACAAAGATTTGATGAGCATATTACTGGTGTTGGCAGATCAGCCTCGAGATCGTGATTCATATGGCCAGAAATCTAAATGATCAGCTAATGTAACTTATTGTGAACGTACTTAGATATTTAAACATTGTCATGTGTACTCTTGGTTTGTTTCGTAAATGAACGTAAATGAATATTATTATTATTCAGCAATCTATCGACTTGAGCAGAGGTCTTCTATGAGGTGTTCTATGGCGCCCCTCTTTTGATATTTTAAAATGCTCACGATATTGTACAATAAACATTAATTTGACTCAAATAAACATTCTTTTTGCCCCTCATTAAACAAATATTTAGAAAATAAACAGCTTCCGGGTTATGCTGTGTGTCAAAATTTGTAAACGCTGACGTTTCACTTTTTCTCTCTTCTCTTCTTCTCGCTTCTTCAGAGCTAACTCAATACTGAAGACCTACCAAGAAAACTCCCTTATATATCTAACTTAGCACCTCACTGCGCACATCTGAAGCTGCCGCTCCCATGTGCTTTTCTGATAAGCCTTCCATTATAATTACCCACCCTTGCGAGCATCTTCACGTCAATCCATTATGGGTCCTGACTCGTGGCAATGTTGAGCAACTGCGGACTGTTGAATCTTGCCTAGCGGGATGTCTCTACTGTGCTCCTCGACTCGACATTCGATCCTTCGTCCTGTCTGTCCTACATAGCATGTTCCTCACTCACATGTTATCTTGTATACCCCTTCGTTCTTCAGGAGTAGTGTGATATCCCACCCAGTTAGCTCTGAAGAAGGCAGCAATATGGCTCGCGAAACGTCAGCGTTTACAAATGTTGACACACGGCATAACCCGCAAGCAGTTTATTTTCTGAATGATTCTGACCGTGAAAGCCTACGTACTTACTAAAATTTTTTTTTATTTAAGTTGAACAACAAGTTCTATGTGTGTAGAATACGATTTTATCCCAAAAATACGTAGGTAACTTCCAAATGTTAAAAGTCACCTTTCCCCGCTGAATCGTGGTTTAAATCGATTGCTGGTTCTTGTATGTGTTCTGGAAGTGTATTTCTATATAAATTTAATGGATTAAGGATGAATGTATGATTTTTTAAATTTGTGTTTTTGGAGTAAATGTTTTGGATTTATATTTCATTTTTATAATATTTTGATTTGTCAAGTTGAGACTAGTTTCCACAAAAATAGGTTTTCTAAAAAAGCTGGGATAGCATCATGATGTGTAATTATGCTAACTGAAATGTTGCCACGTGTCTTCAAATTAAGCATGTGCAACGCCTCAAAAATATCAGTTAGTAAAGCCTGTTAGATATCAAAAGCTTTATTAACAAACGCTTCAAATAACCGTTGTGTTTTTATATTTGGAATTGTTCTTCTGGTTGAAAAACTGCTATACTTCCATCCTTAATTCAAACTATCTGGATTACATGTTGATTGAGTAGGCAACCATAATATACTTCATAATTTCGTAATAAGATTTACACCGAAATGGTATTTCCATTCAAGTTATAAGTTAAAGTGAACTTGGAACCTTTGCCGATAATACAAAAAACATCCGGCTCAATTCTATGAAGTCTAGGTGACAGATTTTAAAATTAGAGGTGGCTATGTCGTAGTTTTCTTGCAATCAACTAAAAAACGCCGATATTCACAGAATTCCTTACCTACACTTGACAAAATTGCGACAGGTGTTTTATTATTAGTACAAAGGTTGTTCTAAAGTATATTTTTAATGTACAAACTTGAACATGCATATGTAGTTTTACAAGTAGTTTTAAGTAGTTATTAGTTGACATGAGAACATAGCACCATTATAACTAAACACGGTTATCAAATATCGACTGAGAGTCTTTTTTGCCCGACTTCACCAACCTATCTACCGAGTTCAGCAATCTTCAGCGACCACACTGTCGCGCCGTGGTCTTCTCACCAATTTTTGTTTGTCATTACAGCTCGGATAGGCAAAATAATTTAAACGAAGTCGACACAAATAATCGTTTTCGCCACTACGTATACCTATACCTACACAAACGCGAAAACACTTTAATTATTATCTCTTGATTTAGTGTAAGTTGAAAGTGTAGGAACGGACTAGAGGCGGCGCTCACGACTTGCGCATCTTAACAGGGAAACACTATCTTATTAACATATCATAATAGCGCGGAGCGCGCAGAATGGCAAAAGGCAGACACAGAACGCGAAGCGTGTCCACGGACGGCGAACCGGATGATTTACAGACAGCGGTTATAATTTTCCGTGTTATCGTGCCCGGCTACAAGTTTTAATTATCCCCGGCGTTATTAGCATAGCTATTTTAATGTGGTTGTTCTACAAAAGTCCCATGGGGCGCAAGAAGCCATATAAATCAAGCAACCGCCTCGCACGGCTCATTCTATAAACATTCTAATACTTCCGCGTCGATATTAAGTAAACTAAGTTCGTCTACAGTAAAATATCATCGATCATAAGTTGAAATCTTATAACTTACATCTTATTTTTCCTTCTTACATGACAAGCTTGCATTGTGCCAAACAACCCCCACGAAGGGGTTGTTTTTGTAATAATTGGCATTAGGGATTGTGATAATTGCTATTACTCTGTTTATGGGATCAACGTTATCGCGCGTTGGTCTGTGAGAGTCATTCAACACGTAATCTTATCACATGTGAAACTTTTTAATGGTTTTTGTTGCCATGCATCTAAGGGCGTTCTTCGGTAATAGATTATGACATTTGTCATAAACTGTATAGTATACTTCTGAGCGAGATTATTATGCTTTTGGGGCAACTTGTCGTGTTGTCCTTTTTCTCTCTTTTCCCAAGGCATTTCGAGTATTTTTTGCGAAAAGGAAAACGTGTAGCGCAGTTTTTCAAGTAACCAGATACGAGTCTGTAAAGAGACGCCGTTCACTGATTTATTATTACTACTGTGAGATTAAAGTACTTTTCCTGTAAAATTTTAACAAATCCATGTAGAATTACGGTGGTACTGTTGTAATTTCACAGAAATATGTGAATTCTGCAAAAGCAATACAGAGATATCGCTGGTATTATATAATAACCAGTGATGTTACAGTTAATTCTTCCTGTACAGCGTTTTTTGGTAGGTTATTACCTTCATTTTCTGTAACATTGCGGATATTTCTCTCTAGGTATAAACTTATTTGTTCTTTTTAGTTCCTTCAAGTGTTACCAAAGGAAGGAAAAAGAAATACAAATCTAACAATGCGAAAACGAAGGATACTAAAAGTACCTTTTACAAATAATTAAATATATAAATACCTACATTAAAATTTTTTAAAAAAATAACACATAAATTAACAAATATTTATTCAGAGTAAAAAGTTTCATATGGATCTATTGATAACAAGTTAAATATTCTTTAGGAAGCTAAAGCCATTTAAAATACTGTTTTATTAATATTTTGTTATTTTTTAAGGTGGTTTTCGAAATTTAATGGTGCCTGTTGAGGCATCAAATTTACATAAGAAACTGCATGGGAAAAAGACATGTTTTGGTATTTTTCGAATAATTGTTCGGGGTTTGGGAAATCTCAAGACTAAAGTTATAGGACTTGTAGAGAACTTTCCAAGGAAGAATTTGACCTATCATACATATGGATTCGATGCCCACAACCCACCCCCACAGTGCCCTGAAAACGACCCTTAAATGAAAAATGTAGAATCTTCAGAAAATTTACCCATCAAATTATTTCATTCTCTTATTTTCTCATAGAAATCATTATTATAAGTCTAGTGGGATGTTTATAAACATTTGTCAGTTAATTTCCATTTGTTTAAACAAATTTTATTTGTTCAAATAATTGGTTTTTCTCGAAAATCCGTCTGAAGTCTGTTTTCTAAGTTCCAAATGACAGCTTATTATCTTAGAGTGACATTATTCAATAATAAAATTCCTCCTATTGTTTAAACAATAAATTATTATTCATTTTCAACTTTTTTCTAATGATGGTAGAAAATTCAGCTTTTTTTGAGAAATTAACTTACCTATAAATTTCATGCTATATTATATTGCCTGTATTATCTAAAAAAACAACATTTGTTTAAAGTTTTTTGCAATTCACCTAAAATTATTTTTTATACCGTTATTGACACATTTATATTACAGTAGGAAGAATTTGTTTAAAGAATAACGTCACAATCAAAATTTGAAAGAAAAAAAATACGCGTCCACTTTTTTTTTATTTGGAAACGATTTGGGGAGGTCGTTGCTTTCTATCATAACAAAAAATTTTGCAATGCATTTTTGAACCACCCTATTGTACACACTAATTTTATCTATAACAGATGATCTCTATATTATCGTTAAATAAGAAAAAGCTTGCTCATACATACATAATGTTGGAAACTGAACTGATACAAGGTAATTTATAACTCGAGGTGAAAATTAAATGCAAAAACTTACCAAGTTATTAATAAAAATATGTAAAGAACTTAAAGGTTTTGTTGACAATTGTTTCATTGTCAACATTATACTTACTTCAATTTAATTTAATTGTTGTTAATTGTTAGTTTCCTGCCCGCAGAAATTTTCATCTAGAATTGCAAATCACTCTGTATATTTAATGATTTTCTATGAATGGGACCGATTTTTGTCATAAAAAGCTGAGAACTTGTCTGCGATAATAGGTTAGTATTCTTATCAGGAATGTAAGATCATATTAAAATCCACCACCTACAACTCTGTTCTCCTAAAATACGATTATGAGCAGCAGATTCAAATTATAGGTTTATTTTGTCACACATTTGGAAAGGCAACAATATTGATAACAAATAATGATAGAGTTTGACGAACAACTCTGCAAGATTGTTGTTTTCTAGAGGTTATTTTGTTGAAATGTAATAGAAAATTGTAAGTAATATTGCCAATTGAAGTTAATAAATAATTTAATTGGTTGAACTAACGACTGTAGGTGGATTCAAATATTCAATTAACGCTTTGCAGTCTAGAGTTTATTCCTAAGGTTTTAAATTTTTGCCAACGTTTCGCCAACAGGTCTTTGGCTTCGTCAGGGCCTACAATAATAATTATAATAGATAAAATCATTAGTTGTTGATAAACTAACATGACACTTACTCAATTTTTACTATAGAAATATGTGAAGGGTTATTTTAGTTTTCGGATACATGGCGGCACTGGTGGAAATATCCGTATATAATTATAAATTTGTCTACGTTTAAATGTTGTAAGGAACACTATGCACTAATAACAATAATAATAATTGACAGATGATGTGAACTTGTAGGTGTATGTCATTGTGTCGCACTGGTGGTGGTCTTGTCTGTGGGATGTTGAACTACTGTTTGGTACAGTCGGTAAGTAGAATGTCTTCATTGAGTTTTTGTTGGTTGTTAATAAATAATGTAGAATGTACCCGTTGGATGCAATATCGAAATAACAGTGATTTATTGGGTTAGAATTTCTCCAAATCAAAGTTATTCATGGATTGACCTTCCTTATTAATCCAACATTCAAAATAATAATCCTGAAACTAAAAATAATAAACGCTGCAACAACCCCTTCGTGAGGGTTCTTTGGCACAACGAAAGCTTGTCAAAATCCTAGCATACATACACAGAGAGAAAAGATTTCTTGTTTCAAAGAAATGTATTTGTTTGAATTTATTCTTTTGGGTCAAAACATATTTCTTTGACGCCAACAATATTTACTTCATTGAATACTCTAGTTTATTTGCTTGCAGAGATTAATTTATTTGAAATATTTATTTAAGTGGAATAAATATATATGGATACAAACAAAAATTCCTTTTCTTTTAAAGTAATATTTTAGTTTTGATTAAAAAAAAAGAAACGTTTCTTTACACCAATGAAATATAATTTTGATTCTAACATATAAATTTGTATATAAGGAGAGATTTATTTCGCTTAAAGTAATATTTTCTCTTTGGCTTAAAAATAGGTTTACTTCCGCCAAAGAAATCATATTTTGATTAAAATAAATATATTTTTACACAAGAAGATATTTATTTCCTTCAAAGTAATATTTTTGTTTTGGCTTTAAAATAGTTTCCTTCCACCAAAGAAATCATATTTTGATTCAAATAAATATATTTTTAATGTCATCCAACTGTATTGTTAGACGGCGCTGTAAACTCTCTCCTCGCACTTCGTACATACTGAGAGTATAAAGCCGCGTGATCGACAGTATAGAACTTATAGAGTACAGTGCCAGGTTCAAGTTGCGATTACAAATCAGAGTACACTTTACTAACTTAACCTTGACTATATGTTGGGTTGGGAAGACCAAGCACTGGTCGAGGATGTGCGACATCCCAAAAAGGAGGTGACACATGGCGAGTCTTTCGAAAAATTCTTGTCTACTAATTCCTTCAACAAATTAATAATTTTAAGCATTTTAACTCGACCAACAATTTTGTTAATTTAAAAAAATGTAATTCTTTCACTCAACACAATCATAATTATTTGAAGTAAATAAATCTCATTTCTTATAATACACAAATTGCAAACTTTTTAACTGGAAACATAAGTTGTTTGACGCAAATCAATGTTCTTTCTACCAAACAAATATTTCAAATAAATGCGTTTTTGCCCGCAAATAAATATTTCTTTGCCTCTATTGAAACAACAAATTTCTTTGAGTCAATGCATATTTATTTGAATCAAACAAAAATTTCTCTCTGTGTACAGGCAACCTTAAGCTATTGATTGGTCTATAAGATGTCAAGATCGGATGATAGGAAAGCCCTTTTTTGTCAAAACCTAATTTCTGATAATTTCTGAGTAATTTCTTATTTCGATCTTTATCTCTTATATTATGTCTTTTCAGTTCGCCCGGAACTTGATTATTCCACCACGGTCGTGACGTTGGTGCTCGCTATTCTCGATAGAGGGAGCTACACTCCCGTACATTAATTAACGCGACAATGGCTTCGTGTAATTAATTCCGACGGTTGGCACCGGTAGCGCTGTTTACGAAACGTATCGGCGAACGCGTTAATCGGAAATAAGGGAAATTATATCGTTAATTACTTCTATTATTGTCGTCGGCAAGGTGAAATGCGTTTCTGTTTAACGAATTCTATTTACGGTTGAATTGGAAGTGACAGATGAAAAGACAAATGTAAATGTATAGAAATAAAGTAAATGTTCAGTTGTGGAAAACGCGAAAATGAAATTGATTGGTGATTTAATAACTCTCGAGGATAATTGAAATTTGAAATGTTAAAATAATATTGCAGGTATGTGTGAATATAGTAATAAGAGGTGAAAGAATAAAATCAGGCGTGACAGTTGAGTATTAAGTCTATATATAATCGTTAAGTATGCAATTTATTGAACGTTTGCACTAATTATTTTCATTGGGTTTAATGATCTGTCGTAAATTTCAATTAGTTTTATTTAATTTAAACACACCAGCAATTCGTATTCACAAGCTATAAAATCAACATGCTAACGGTGACTAGATCTAATTCTACAGGAGTATAGATTATAATTATATCAGATTCCAAAACTAATTGAAATGCTAATCTGCATTGATTATATTATCTAGCGGTATCTGTAATATAACTCACAATTTGTCTCCACGCTATCTATTAGTATCTCAATATTAAGTTAATTGAATTAAAAACAAATAAAATAATAATAATAATATGAAGATATTAGAGTACTAACGCATAGTAAGATAAAATTTTGCAAAATAATGTAGTTAATAGTTAGTTAACAACGATAATATTTTCTATTGAAATAGAATGTCTGTGGTGCAATTGTATGAATAAATTGCATGAATAAATGTATTTTGATATACTCATACCTATAAAAAATACCGAAAAATAAACCAATATTTAAAATAACAACAAATTACAAGTGTATAAGGAGCTGATTCTCCGAAACATGGCAACAATGTTGTCGAAAAAAAGATGGTATTATTCCTATATTTGTTGTGACAATTCACTGAAAATTTGATTCAACAACATAACAAAATTTATAGGGTAATTTTTGAGTGATATGCACTTTTGTGTTAACCAATATTAAACTAGGAATTAGCAATGAAGTGCAATAACAATAAAAATAACAATGCAACAGTTACTGGATTATTTTTTTAACCAGAAACATGCATAAGCGATCTTAAAATTTTAAGAAATCCATAACAAATAAATTTAAAAAAATATTTGTCGAAACCGGTACTAACTTGAACACAAATTTTTTTTTTTGAATTTTTTTTCTTCCATGTTTTAACATCTAAAACAGATTTTTAAACCTATCACAAACTTGCTACAATTGTTTATGATGCAACAATAAACAGTGTAAAGGTCCTAACAAGACATAAAACTCCCTCTAAAGGAACTGCTGATTTTTTTAATTTATCTAAACAGCTATATTTTCAATATAAATCGTAAACAAATCATAACTCTAAAAATAACCTAAGAATTTTTATGAACCTTGCTACGATTGTTTATGATGCATCAATAAACAGTATAAAGGCCCTAACAAGGCATAAAACTCCCTCTACAGGAAGTGCTGATTTTTTGAATTTATCGAAACAGCCATATTTTCAATATAAATCGTAAACAAATCATAACTCTAAAAATAACTTAAGAATTTATATGAAACTTGCTACGATTGTTTATGATGCATCAATAAACAGTATAAAGGCCCTAACAAGACATGAAACTCCCTCTAAAGGAAAAACTGATTTTTCGAATTTATCGAAACAGCCATATTTTCAATATAAATCGTAAACAAATCATAACTCTAAAAATAACCTAAGAATTTTTATGAAACTTGCTACGATTGTTTATGATGCATCAATAAACAGTATAAATGCCCTAACAAGACATAAAACTAAAGGAAATGCTGATTTTTTGAATTTATTGTAACAGCTATATTTTTAATATAAATCGTAAACAAATCATAACTCTAAAAATAACCTAAGAATTTTTATGAAACTTGCTACGATTGTTTATGATGCATCAATAAACAGTATAAAGGCCCTAACAAGACATAGAACTCCCTCTAAAGGAAATTCTGATTTTTTGAATTTATCGAAACAGCCATATTTTCAATATAAATCGTAAACAAATCTTAACTCTAAAAATAATCTAAGAATTTTTATGAAACTTGCTGCGATTGTTTATTATGCATCAATCATAATAACTAAAAGACAAAATCAACGACGTCTAAACGCTGGATTTTCGCGTCTTTCTTCGCGAAAACCGCGAAACCGCGGACGCGGCCGCGGTTTTGCCTTTAAAATGCCGTTTCGCTGCTGTGTGGACTTGCGAATTGCGGATTTAGCGCCCATTTCTCTTAATTATTAGCGAAAAATCGACGTACGACAATTTCGCCGTTTGAATTACATTGCAAAAATTTGTTGGAGTGGGTACACTCCGTTCGGCGCTTGCCCGAAAATTTTACCCTTTGTGTTTTCAAAGGATCCTAGGAGAAGCAACGATGGGCGGTCAACCGCGACATTTATTGCTCAAAACAGAAAGCTCTATCGCGTAGGCCAATCTATTTGTCGATATTTTGCCAAGTTTTCGAATTTATTTCCTTCAATTTGAGTCAATTTATGCATATCGATTTGTGGCTGTACTTCTACTAGAGTCTCCATGACGACGGCTCAATAAACTGACAGATCCTCTGTATCATGCTGAAAATGACAACGCTATTCGTCTTACTGCAATCGTTTTGGTCTAAATGGCTAAAAAAGCGGCCAGAAAATGTTATAAAATGTTGTCGCAGGCGTTCCCGGGTAACTACGCGACTATAATAAGTTTTAGTTTGAAGAATTTCCAACGGAAAATAATGGACATGTGCCGGGGGAAAGCATGGCTTTTCGTAGCGTAAAAATGTAGGTATTCCACCCGACCTCAATCATATTTCGTATTTTGATATATTTATTGTTTAACTAAACCGAATGTTTTTTGCGATTTTAGGTACGTGGATTTTAGAGATTGAGTGCCTTTAGGAGCTCGAATTGACAACTATCATTGCATATGAAAAGGCCCTAAGTTAAGTCGGTTGGTACTACCGTAACCGATCTGTCAAAACAATAACATAACCATACCATGCAAAATGTAAGGCAACTGCAAGGCCAAGGCAAGTCCGCGTGACAAAGCTAAGTAAGATCCCTCTGTGCTTAGATCATACATGGCATATACGGTATACCGCATATACAAGGTATTACAATGCATATAAATATTCATCTACATTAGCTGCGACTGCCGTTTGAATGGCTATAACAGGGTCCATATACCAAAGAACTAAGAAGAAGAAGAAGAAGAACCATTGAGATGACGTTTGTGGTTCAAGTGAGTATCAATACAACAACGTATAAGTAGCAGATGGTGTTTAGAGCCTTTTCTAGGTGTTTATTACTGGTTACCGGGCATTTTAATTCAAGTGATACGTTAAAAGACAGTGACTTGTGTCAGAGAGAAGCCTGATTTGGCTTAAACACCATTTTCCTGCACGGAAGAAGTTTGAGGTTAGATTACCTGTGGATTTTGTTTTGTTGTATTAAATAAATATGCAAGTACGACCATCAATAGAACCAATTCCTTTTTTTCAGGTTCGTTTGGCTATAGCAAAGCTTGTGCAAAAGATTTACATACAGACGAGGAATAGCTCTCTGAACGGTATTGCCCAAAAGGTAAACCTTGGACCAGATTCTATTTACACGGTAATAGACTTTCCGAGTGAAATCGATGATAACCCTGCGAGAATTGGTGGCCTAAACGAAGATCGCACATCCATGATTGTAGAAATCGACGAAAGCAAGTTCTTTCACCGAAATTGCCATCGTAGAGTATATCGAGATGGCGGTTGGGTGTTTAGAGGGGCGGAAAGTGTCAGTGGACTGAATATATTCTGGTGGAAGGGCCTAACCGAAGAGGGACATTTATGCGCTTCGTTAAAGTTGACGTTGTCGATGTGACGATGACACTTCGAAGAGCTTCTTCACGCGTAACGTTCACAGTAACCTCTCCGGAAGGCACCAAGGAAGTCGCACGAAGGCAAAGTTCAAAGTGCATCCCTGAATTGTCCAAGAGAATTAATGCTTGAATTACCGAAAGCGAAAGATCGACAAATGGTGATACGTCAACGAGTCTAACCTTCAAAAAACATTGAGAAGTGTGCAACTTTGGTATGTATTTTGATGTGTAATTTTTTTGATCAAAGTGAAAACAACAGAATCTGCTTATTTTGTTCATATTTATTCAGATTTATGGATTTATTTGTTCTTAAAATTATTATTTTTATGGTTTCCTTTTTTACTTATTTTGTTTTCGCTTTTGCATAGTTTGATATGAATTTTCATTTTGTATTTTCCTTTATTTTGCTAATATTTCAAACTTTTGTAACAAAATAACCATATATCAATCTTTTTACTCAGAAAAACTTTTAAAAAACAAACAAATATCATGGGGATTTATTTGTTTATTAAATTCATATTTTAATTTTATTTTTTACCAATTTACTAGGTAGCCAGTTCAACAAAAATCTTCGATGAAGACTGTGTGGCCCAATGCAAGATCAACGAGGAGTACGTGGAAAACGTGCTTGAAAAGTCTGCGATTTGGACCAGATAATATGAATAGAAATGTTTGAGAAACACGAAAACAGCAGTATTGGAGTAATATGAAGATAGAGAGAAAGAAATCCGTGGAAAAGTGTACGAGCGAAAACCTTTAAAAAGTAATTATTATGGGACATTAAAATGGTGACAGAAATATGTGGATTATAAAAGTAAATTATAATATGGGCTGTGTCAGAGTATCAATAGAATAATTGAAATAATCACTGCCAGTTAAAGTTTAGTTCAGTTATTGTTTTTATAAGTTATATTAAACTTATTCCATTATAGTCTTACGAAGATGAAAAACGTGGAAGTTTTACATAATATCAATTCATTTGAAGTAGAGATAATTTATTAAATTATACAAATTTCAGCGACATAGGGTGGTAAATAATTAATTGCCTATCCTATTTACCACATCAGATTTGACCTACTAAAAACTTGCATAAATTTAGAAAAGAGAGAAAATATAAAATAAACTGTTTGATAAAGAACATCTCCTCTAGCCTTTTTTTTATTAGTAAGGACGAATTGTAAAAAATATTAAGATATATAGAAAAGGTGAAGAGAAAACATTGCTTAGAATATTTTTAAATGGGGTGTAATTATTTTGTTTTGAAGAACGGTGGTTGAGTATATTGATTTGAGTATTTTTGAGATTTCTATTTTGGTAATATTTTTAATGATTAACTTTTTATGGCATTGAGAAAGCAAGCTGTTTTTTTATTGCAGCTAGCATTTCTGTCTTTATAGTAATCTGATTTTATAAATTAAAACAAACTTAAATATCAAACTTTTATTGCAGTATTTGTTAATATTCACTTTTTGAAAATTGTATTAAATTTTTTTCAATCAAATTTTTTCATTTAATCAAATGCTCACATTCAAGTTTTTACTCAGTAAAAAGTTTTAGTAGAAAGTTTATTTATGGATTTCATTGTTTATTCTTAAATTTATTTATTTTTTTGTTATTTTTATGGCTCTCATGTGTTATTTTATCTTTGTTTTTGTATATTTCATCTCAGTCATATATATCATATGAATTTTCATTTTCCTTTGTTTTGCTAATATATCATACTTCTGTAATTTTATGAATAATCATACTTCACACAGAATGACATGTACTTTCTAAAAAAAGAACACTTAAAGTTCCATGGGATTTCTATGTACTTTTATTGTTTGTGATAAATTTTAGTTTGTTATTTTCTTTATTTTATTAGTAGTTTACATTTCTGTAACTCTATAAAGAATTGAAAAACAGATACTTAACTTCAAAGGAAACTTTTTATTTGGAATAACATTTACTTTGCTAAAAAAAAAAAACAACAGTAAATGGTAATGTTTCATATGGACTAATTTGATATTTTTATTTTTATTCGATTTATTTTTGCATTTAATTTCTGTTCTTTAGTTTATTTACTTTTTATTATTGTAATATTATACTGTTTGGTGTACCTATATTGCTGGTTTTTCCATTGTTTGATATGTGTTTTAAACTTTTACTCAAAATGATATTTAATTGGCAGAAAACTCAAAGGTAACCAATGTTTTATTAATTAAATGTTCAAATTTAAATGTTAAAAGTGTTAGTTGAAAGTTTATTTATGGATTTGTTTGTTTATTCCTACATTTATTTATTTTGTATTTTTATGGCTTTCGTATATTATTGTTTCTTCGTTTTGGCATTGTTTTGTTATGAATCTTGATTTATTTTTGTTTTGTATATGATACTCTACTCAAAATGGCATGTACTATGTGCGCAAAAAAGTCTTGCACCACATATGCAACCAAATATACTAAACTTAATTTTGTTAGCTTTGTAAATGGTTTTTTATAACCTATACATTCTTACATTAACAGTGGTTTGATTCAAATAGAGCGGCAACCAGCAATATTTACATTTGATTTCATGGCATACTTCGACTACAAGCATTTATAATGACCTTATATTTATCTGAATTAATGTTTTTATAATTGCATACAATCTTTACAATGGAACTTTTTCAAATAAACGTCTAATCAATTTTTAAATGTTGTTATTTTATATTCTTTTTTTTATATTCTTTGATATTATGTTCTCATGAAATTAATGCAGGATGTATTCAAATTTTCTACAAATATTGTCAAACTTGCATTAAACAAATAGTAGTTTATGCATACATTAGTAAATTAATACAATAGGTAAGTATGTATAATACTCTTGGTTATATAATTCGACCCATGCACCGAAGACTATAGTAACTACATAGGGATTGCACTTGAGTTACGATAGTGTTATTATGGTATAATCAAGGATAATACCATTAATACTAAACAGTGATCTACTTTCCTTCAAGGACAATAATTATTGTCATCAAAATCCAGTTGGTTGGTAAAGAACATGTTATTTATTTTAATATTGTGTTTCTTTATCAAATGAAACTAACAGTTTACTATAATGTTTATTGTATTCGCTTCACTTAGTTACGGTACAACATTCGGTTCCGCATGTCCTAACCTTCATACATACGGTCGGTAACTCAGATAGTACAGTTACCTGTAATATCTGTAGTTACAATACATAACAGTCGGTAACGCACGTATTACAGGTAACTGCAATACACAACAAATGTTTATATTCGGAGAAATCACGGACTATAGGTGGCGCTGCGATTCATCAATATGGTGGTTCTGTGATAGATAGGTTATTTGTTAACTTATTGTGTTTATTACGAAAACACTACATTCGGTAAGTTTACTTGATTGTTATATCTTTATAACAACGTTAAGGGTGCTGATCGACGTTGTTTTTGGTTATTATTACCACCATAGTTGTCGTGATAGTTGTAAACACAACATAACCTCATTTATCTATCACAGACAAGTTCAGTTTTCTCCACTGTTGGGCGCCACCGTCGCTGGTTTTATGTCTATGGTTTTGCCGAATGCTTGTTTGGTTATCTTATTAGTAGTAATAATTTTAATACAGATCATTGTAGTAATGGTGGAAACTCTCAATTTATGCAACTAGATTATTATTATTATTTGAACAAAAGGACATATTTGTCATTTGTGTGTTTTAAATTTTAAACTGACATAATCAAATTGTAGACAAAAAAGTGCCTTTATAATAAAAAATGCCTTTTTGATAGGATCACAAATAAAGAAGTTACGACCATAATTAAAAAATAACGTTTTTTGGTTTTTCAAAGTAGCTTGGAAGCCATTTAGAACTCAACTGTTTTCTGAACAGATTATGAAAGAGCACATATGCACTACTTTGCCCATTTAACCGACCTTCTATCTCTAATAGTAACAAAAGTACCCATACAATCCAACGTCCCGTGAGACACACTGTATATTAAAAATACATTTAGCTGTTAGCCACTTTAAAACAAAAAAAACCTGTTAGAAAATTTAATTGTTTCGGCACAAATTTTGATTAATTGTTTATACCAACGGTTGTTATGTTTAAAACAGTGTTTTTAACATGTTTTAAAACAAATTTAAGCTTTGTTTTAAAAATGTTTAAACAGTTTGTTGTGTTGTGTTTTAAACGATTTTAAAACTACCGAAATTTGAACAGCGTGAAAAGACGCCGATTAAAATGCCGACAAATAAAATATTTGCGTGATTTAAAATGTGTCTAATCTCTGTTTTGTTTGTGTGTGACATGTTTTATTTCATGTTTAAAAGTTAGAACTTGCGTAGTGTTTAAAAACATTGTTCCGTTAAAAAACATTTTATAAAAAAACATAATTTTTTGAAGGTATTATTTTTAATAAAATTCGTTATTTTTTAATTATAAGCAAAACCCCAAATTAAGAATGTGTCTCCACATACATACAAATTTATTTTAATTTGGCAGTTTCAACTTTTAATTTAATTCTATTTAATTTTTTTGTTACGTTTTCTTATTTTTAATTCGTTTGGTTAAAATGTAATTTCATGAGTTTTGATTAATTGCTTATAACTAGAAAATATGTAATTTTATAAAAAATGATTTCTATAAAAAATTCTTAGAATTGATCTTGGAATTAAAAAATTTAAAGATATACATAATGCGTGTGCATTAGAAAAAAAATTTACCAAGTTTTAACAATGAACACCGTATATATTATAAATATATTTACCTGATTCCTTCTTTAAAACAAAAAAAAACCTGTGAGAAAATTTTTTGAAAATTATTTCTGTTTAATTGTTTCGGCACAAATTTTGATTAATTGTTTATACCAACAGTTGTTATGTTTAAAACAGTTTGTTTAAAATGGTTTTTCAACATGTTTTAAAACAAATACTTTGTTTGAACTATTTTGTTTAAACGTGTTTAAACAGTTTAATGAAAAGTAGGCGATTAAAATGCTGAAAAATAAAATTTTTGCGTGATTTAAAATGTTTTTATTGTTTTTTTTGTATGTGATTTAAAACATCTTTTATTTCATGTTTAAAACATGTTTTACACATCATTTTATAAAAAAACATGTTTATTTCGTTAAAAATAACAAAAAATGCTTTTATAACATCCCTGCTTATAATTAAAAAATAATTCATTTTATAAAAGAAGTGATTCTTAATTTTTGAAAATAATCTTAGAATTAAGAAATGTAAAAATATTTCAAATAGTTATATTTGAAAAAAAAATCAAATATCCAGAAGAAAATGAACATTAGTATATTACAAATATATTTAAACGGTAGCTTATAGTATCATATATTTAACCGCAGCCGCGGCCTTCTGAAGGTTATCCCCTGACAAAAAAGGTCACACATTTTGTTTTAGGCCTTGAATGAAAGAAAAAAAACCATATGAAGCTTTTTACTCATAATATATATTGCTTGGTTGTTTTAGATTTGTGTTCTTTTATTTTTCAAACATTTTGACAACATTTTGCCCAGTACGACAGATCGGTTGAGAACCTATAGTTTTCGGTGATATAGACAATATGCAAAGTCGCGACGAAGTCGTGACTTTGCTGTACCGAATCAGCGATATACGCGGATCGGCGATCTATCCTGATCGGCGAACTACCCGGATCCGGGTTCTACCCGGATCGGAGGTCTACCCGGATCAGCGAACTACTCGGATCGGCGATCTGCCCAGATCGGCGATCTGCCCAGCTCGGCGATCTGCCCGGATCAGCGATCTGCCCGGATCAGCGATCTGCCCGGATCAGCGATCTACCCGGTTCGACGATCTACCCGTATCGGCGATCTACCCGGATCGGCGATCTGCCCGGATCGGCGGTCTACCCGGATCGGAGATCTACCGACTCGGCAATCTACCCGGATCGGCGTTCTTCACGCATCGGCGATCTACCCGCATCGGCGTTCTACCTGTATCGGCGATCTACCCGTCTAGGCGATGCGCAGACCTATTAGGTCTGCCCCGTTTCTAGTAAATCACTATTTCTTTTACACAGCAACGTCTGCAGAGAGGAAACTAGCACTGGGTTTCAATAAAATTTCATAAAAAGTAAAACTAAATTATGGAGCAAATGTAAATTATTCCAGGTGAGGATAATTTGTAAAAAAAATACTTCGGCCTGGGTTTGAACCAGGAACGCTTACTTTTTTGAATTTATTGTAACAGCTATATTTTTAATATAAATCGTAAACAAATCATAACTCTAAAAATAACCTAAGAATTTTTATGAAACTTGCTACGATTGTTTATGATGCATCAATAAACAGTATAAAGGCCCTAACAAGACATAAAACTCCCTCTAAAGGAAATTCTGATTTTTTGAATTTATCGAAACAGCCATATTTTCAATATAAATCGTAAACAAATCTTAACTCTAAAAATAATCTAAGAATTTTTATGAAACTTGCTGCGATTGTTTATTATGCATCAATAAATCACTATTTCTTTTACACAGCAGCGTCTGCAGAGAGGAAACTAGCACTGGATTTCAATAAAATTTCATAAAAAGTAAAACTAAATTATGGAGCAAATGTAAATTATTCCAGGTGAGGATAATTTCTAAAAAAAATACTTCGGCCTGGGTTTGAACCAGGAACGCTTACTACATATATTCCAATAATCATAACCTAAAAAATCTTTCGGCCTAAAGATACCAACCGAAGGGTGCACAGCAATTAATAAAAATGACTTCTAGGCTACCGTAATACAATAATTACCATACAAATACCTACTTTCGCATTATCAATGAAAATAGGGTGTTATTACTGTTAATGGGGGGGTTTGGCCACCACAAACGGAGGAAACCCTAATTCCTATTCATCCTCACGCTCGGTGGTAACAACCCCCGAAAAGCGGGGCGCAATAACTTGCGGTGGTTTCCGAATCGCGCGTCTTTTATTTTCACCCCTCCCCACCCCCGTTTTTCGAGAGCGACGCTCTTTGCTCACAAATGCCCGGCTTAGAGGTAATCCTAACCTAATATACCGTTGAAAGTCAAAAACCCGCCGCCGATTTCGTTCTCTCTCTCGCTCGCCTTAGGCTGTGTTTCGTTTGGGGGGTGCTGTGTTAACCAACGCGCAGATATAATGTAGCGGTAAATTGAGTAAGGGTAGGCCACCCCACCGGCTCTGAGATATCACCCCCTGGGGTCGCATTTACCAGCCCGACTCTATTATTATTGTATAGAACAAATCAGGAGGTTAGTGTAGAGTGGCCTAATACCAATATAAATCATCCGCAAATAAAAATGTAACTGGGGATTTGCGTCGCCCGACTCTGTGATTTTGAAGAGGGCGCAACCCTCGCGAATCCTCGACACGACAACATACCGCGACAATGGTCCGCTCGCTCTTATTGTGGGGTATGCGTGCCCTTATTTTGGGTTTTATTTGAATTGTATTACTTGTTAAATTGCAACACGCGTTCTGTTAATAAGCGTTCAGACAATACATATTTATACGAGCAGAACTTGAGGAGAACTCGCCAAAAGTATGGAGGTATACCCCCTCCACTGTATGTCGCTTGCGCTGGCTATTGAGCGCGTATGGTGCCCTGTGTTTGAAGACTCATTGCTCTGAAACTATATCATCAAAGTGTATCACTATCATTTAATGTTTTAAATCAATACCGCAAAAATTTCAGATCTCGGTCGAGTAAAATTTAGAATCTCGTCGGATATATATTATATTGTGAATAGTTGATTATAAATTTCATCTTCTGTAGTTATTCCATTATCGTTATTATATGGAAACAGGTACAAGAAAATAAACTTGAAGCTAGTTAGTTAATGTTTGTTTGTTTATTTTGAAGTTCTTTGTTCTCTGTTGTTACTATTTATTCATTGTGTATGCCTTTTTATAGATTTAGGAAGAACAACTAAAAATAACAATTTTCAGTTTTGTTTTAATTGGAGTGGTGCTAAGTACCGGTTGTTTTCAGTGGACTTTTTCCTTTTAACTTTTCTTTACCGAAATTAAAATCAATCAAAATCAGTTCGACTAAATTACAAAAACAGATTAATCATGTGCTGCAGTTCTATAACAATAAGTACCATTGTTCTATGTAATACAATCATGAACCCAAAGACTCAGTATGTTGTTTGTCAAGAAGGTTTAATATAGAATTTGGTCAATCGTGACTGACTGAAGTTCTATACACTTACAGCAGTTTGATTCCTTATTTTTTTGTAAATTTTTTTATTTCCATATAAAAGTTATTGAATTTATTTCACAATTTACGCTACCAACGCTAATACGCCAATATGTCGTTATAAATAAACTGAAAATATCTCAGTAATAATGACAAAAGTATAGTTTTTGTAGATACGGCTAGCTCATTTTCATAAGAGGGTAAAGTATGGTACACTTTTCTCCGATAACATAGTATATTGTGTACCAAGACGAGAAAGTGGTTTCTTTCCGGGCTGAGAGAAGAGTTGAGTTCTTGATGCCCCGAAAACCACTTTCTGGGCGTGGTGCACACATAATCTATTATCCTACACAACAATATCATAATAAAATCACCCGTTTCTAAAGACTAATCACCGACATATTGGCGTTTGATAAATAAAAACATTGACGTTTTATTTATTTTTGCCCTGGTTGTATGGAGAATTCTTTATTATCTGTCAAACTAAAGTTTAGAAAAGGTTATCTGCATGGTGCAAGATTGAACATTAATTTCGCCCAAATTGTGAAATTATAATTATTTTTTATTGATTGTGCGGCATTAATTTTATCTATTTATTACTTATTCATATGTAACCCCGCACGAGAGATTCACCCTAACTGCTATCTCTCGTTTCCATAGTATTGACACCTGTGGTTGAACGCATTTCTACATAAGTTGTGTGGCTGTCAAAATCGTTTACCTCTCGGCAGTGGCGTACCTACATATTCAGCACCCTGGAGCATGAAAAATCTGGCATTTTTTAACATTTAACTTAATGCATACCAGCTTCAATATACAAAATCCTTGCGAAACTCAGTTTAGGGTTTTAACACAATAAAAGACAATTAATCAACAGCTGGCTGTTTTCAATTTCTAACAATTTAAAATAACCTAAATATTCTTCAAATGTGTTCACCTGTGCTTCACAACTGTTTTATAGAAATACCGGCATCGTATTTTATGGAATTTTTCTAAAACTAGTATCTATCTTTTACTAGCGTAGATTTAAGAACATTTACACTAACTTTCCGCGTAAACTAAGGTGGGTATTCAAAAACCATTTCTTACCCTTCTCAACGACTACTCGCAAATGTTCAAGTTTTAATTGCAAGCTATTATTGTTTTAATTATTAAATATGATGCTCAATCATGTTTTCAAATACTTGGGACGCGGAATGGATCACCCAGCGTACAAATAACGTTATACGTGCTTTTGACGTATTTTCAGACGGATAACTTGAAAACGCCAACTCATACTTAAAGGATGTATACACATTTTATGTAGAGAATTAACAAATCTAGAAGTTTCCTAAAAAATCATTGTATATGTACTTTTTTATTTAATTGCTTAAAATTATTTCGATTTATGAGTTAAATCGATAATTTTGCTTTGACAAGTCACCATATTCTCAAATATAGGTAGTTTTATTTCAGGTTTAACGAGCGATAACTACTTGTGTTGAATTAAAATATGGCGTAATTTTGAATCAGTGTCCGCAAAAACCCAATAAAAATGCTAAAGAAGGCCAAAGATTTATTTTATTTTCAATTAAACTTTGCCATTTTGGCTCTGCCATTTTTATTTGGAAATGTAATGCGATATTTTGATTCAGCGTCATTCAAAACACGTAAGTGCTAAGTTTGAACGAGTTATGAGAGATTTCAGTGTAGTTTAGGGTAGAATACACCAAAAAAGCATGACGCAGATACAGGAGCTTTTAGGACTTATTGCATGTTGCTCAGGGCAGTAAATAAATAGAAGGTATTTACTATCTTTTTCACCGTTAAAACCTAATATGCATGGGATATATTTCAGCGTTACGAGCATCTTTCAGGTGATTTTTAAGTATGTATTCCGCGGCTGTTTAAGCATTATGAAATCATAAGATTTCAACATACTTAAGCCATGAAAACATCAAAATTGATAATTTTAGCATTAACACCACTTTTTTGTTGTGTAATTTTTGGCCTAGTTTAGTGAAAAACAAAATAGTAATATTTAGGATCCACGTTATGTTGTAAGGTTTAAAATGATACAAATCGGCCCATTCATTCAAATTGTGAAATTGATTATTTTTGATTGATTATGCGGCATTAATTTTATCTATTTATTACTCATTAATATGTCAATTTCTCAATCCCTAACCAATAGAAAAATTAATACTGACAAATGCAATATCGATATCGTCTATATCGACTATATCGTCTATATCGACGAATCAATATAGTTATTATTAGTAAAAGTAATTAGAGAAGTTATATTACGCAAGTGTCGGTAGATGGCAGCACGGATGTCGTTGTAGACGGGCGACATCTCTCGGTCGAATGGGTTACTCTCTATAAATTGAAATCAGAGTCAGAAAAAACAAAACTTTCGAATTTCGTTTTTCAAATTGAAATATTCAAAATCAAGTCGAGTAAGTTTCATCGAGTCGTTTTAATATTTCCAGTGATCGAGTATACGAATAATTATCAGCTCTTTATGTAAAACTGCGATAATCGAAACAGGTTGTTACAGCGGATACCTGATAAACGATTAAAACGAAGTGCTCCTTGGTGCTTGGTAATTCTTCAGCGACTGCCTCTACTTAAGACTACTTGAACGCTCGAGAGCGAATCTGATAATACGCGGACGATTTAAAAAAAACGGGCATAATTACCCAATAGCCGTTTAGCAAATTGTATATTAAGAGATTGTTGTCGGTTTATGTCTGGATAACTACGTGTTTGTCAAGTTTAAGCACCTGGATGGATAACAGATCGCTATATACTATTATATCTTTGATTTAATAACTGTGTTGATTGGACCGTTGAGTTGCTACCATCAACTGTTAGTATGGATTGTTAGATGGCGCTGTAAGCTGTATGTCTCTACTATGTCTCCAGATCAAGTTACAATGAAGACAAATAAAATTCTTAGCCTTTTTAGAATCGCTTTAGAATCACATAAACTGCAAAATATCTGTATTCTATACATTTACATACATACTATACATTTAAACATACATGTAGCATGCTATACTATAGCCAAAGGATTGGGGCTTTCTTAGTTTTGCTCTTTTTATCAATATACGGCAGCATGGTTTTCGGTGATGTTTTGCGACTGTGGTAAGTGATCGCGCATTATTCTCATCAATACTAAACGTCAAATCCCCCTTTCAGATATAATATAAGCACCACATTTACCTGAATAAGGAGTTAAATTGTTAATTGAATGTCAGCATACACGTAGCAAGCTATAGTACATCCAGTGTTACGGATTTCTTAGTTTATATAACGTATATGTTTTCGGTAACATTCTGGTCGTTTTAGGTTATGTTTCTACATCTATATCCTTTAGTTACTGGTTGTCATGTAAATTTTTATTACAGTAGCCATTGCAGGTTAAATAGTGTTGCCCCAAGCTCTATTGTGATCATTGTTGTGCCCTGTTATGTTTTTTAAATGGAATAACTTATATTTCGGCACAATTTTGAATTCCTCGCAAAATTGTACGACAATGAAAAATAACTTTACCTACCCTAAACTTTATACTTTTTTGATTTCTTGGCATTTTTTATGGAAAGACAGCAGGTCATAGTCTGCAACAAAATATAGCAAACAGTTTTTCCTAAGAAAGGTAATTTTTTTAAATCGTCTTAATACCTTAATAGCTTCTTTAGCACAGTTTTTCACACCCGAAAAGGTAGAAGTAAAATTTTATTTCAAAGTATAATATTAAATTGCAGATGCGATAAAATGTTTTTCTTCATTAGAAAAAGGATGAAATCATTCGAGAAAACAGTACATTAGGTAAATACTTAGCTGGTTTAATAGTTAATCTAGGTGTAGAAGCACTTATTGATAGAAAAATCGATTTTTTGGTTAAGACAACTAGTTATCTCAGTATTCTAAAAAGAATTAGATACAGGTGTTCCATTTAAAAAAGTTAACTTTCAATTCTTACGGTAAATTAGTGTTTACATCTCGTTTTTTATTGTTATTTCATTAGTAGTTTGTTATAATTCGCAATTCTTATGGTATCTTTTATTAGAGGATTTCTAACCCCAAAATTGCGATGAAGTTTGACATGTATGATACCAACCTAAATTCTTCTATAACTAATGGGCAATAAGAGTTATTTTGACTCATCTAACGTTCAATTACAAAAACAATTTTGACTGTAGTGTAGAGGATATGTCAAATATACAAATTCTTAACCTCAAATTAGTGTTTCCATTGCCTTTTTATTGTTATTTCATTATTATTGTGTTAGTGGGTACAATTTTCAATCCTTGCGGTATCGATTAGAGAATTTCTAACCCCAAAATTGCAATGCCGTTTGACAATTAAATGATAATTCTCACTCTAGTGTAAAGGATATGTCAAATAATCAAATTTTTAACCTCAAATTAGTAGTATTTTGTAAAGTATTGTTATTTAATTATTATTTTGTTATAGTTCTTCTATTAGAGCGTTTATAAACCAAACTTCAGATGTTTAATATCATACCAATTAATATTGCAGTTTAAAATAAAATATGGCCTAACGTCAGAAACTTTTTGATTTCTTGGCATTTTTATGGAAAGACAGCAGGTCATAGTCTGCAACAAAATATAGCAAACAGTTTTTCCTAAGAAGGTAATTTTTTTAAATCGTCTTAATACCTTAATAACTTCTTTAGCACAGTTTTTCACACCCTAAAAGGTAGAAGTAAAATTTTATTTCAAAGTATAATATTAAATTGCAGATGTGATAACATGTTTTATTTTATTAGAAAAAAGATGAAATCATTCGAGAAAACAGTACATTAGGTAAATACTTAGCTGGTTTAATAGTTAATGTAGGTGTAGAAGCACTTATTGATAGAAAAATCGATTTTTTTGTTAAGACAACTAGTATTCTCAGCAATGGTTTATTTTAGCACTAACGTGTACTAGTACTTTCGTGTGCAGAAAGATGCATAGAATTCTAAAAAGAATTAGATACAGTGTGTTCCATTTAAAAAATTAACTTTCTTAGGAAAAACTGTCTGCGTTATTTTGCTGCAGATTATGACCAGCCTGTACACAATTTCGATATGGTCGATAATGATGATAATAGAACGCTTCTTACTTAATCATAATCTAAGAGTGCGAAATAAAATTAAAAACGGTTATTGAGTTATACAGTTTTTCTTAGACTACTGTTTTTCCATAAAAATATCAATAAATCAAAAAGTATAAAGTTTAGTGTAGGTAATGTTATTTTTTGTTGTCGTAAAATTTAGCAAGGAATTCAAAATTTTGCCGAAATATAGATTGTTCCATTTAAAAAACATAAGTTTGTGTAGGTACTACCTTATGGAACAGCCTGTATACACGCTAATAATTTTAAAATGTGCGCCTCGGCGGTCTGTATATGTATATATGAGTGAAATCAGTTTTAAAATATCTTCATTAACAGAGGCACAATCTTCGGAGATCGCTCTGTTGAGACACCCTGTATATATCCACAATTTCTAAATGTATATAAAATTAATGTAGAAAAAATGGTATATTACACATGTTTTATAAATTATAAGACATCTTGGAGCATTCACTTATTTCGACGTCTTATAAATCTTCTATAATAAATAATATTTGTCTATGAGACGAAATTATGATTCTTAATTTTTTATCTTCGTAATGAATATAGTTTCTAAGGTGTAACTAACGCCATAAAGGACGAGTCAAAAAGGCAATAATTACGGAACCGCGGTCTTATTAATTAAAACCCATCTACTCGAGATCTCAACAAAGTAAATTAGTGTCATTAGTGATAATCACGTCGTTCGTTGTATTCATAGCGTAAATTGAATCGTCAAAGTAGTGATTTTTTCCGCGGTCTAGCCGTTGTGACTTGATAAGGCAATATACATCGCAATTACATTTACAAGTTGTAATTGGTTTGACGACATGCAGTAGCAATTATTGTGCCGCGGATAACCTTTGTTTTTAAAATGCTGCGAGCCAAGTCGATTCTTTTCAATGGATGATTGATTCACTCAGTGATTTCTTTAATTTATCGGCTACGATTAAAAGTTGACGTTTGTGTGGTATTGGAAAATTTGTCTACGCAGCTAGAACAAAAAAAAAGATTCCCAGAAAGATATTTATTGTTCTTATTATTGTTAATAGGTAGCTAATAAAATAGTAATCTAGCAATAAAATTAACAATTTATGTGGTTGATATGAAGTTTATGTATTAATAATGCCAAATTAATAGCGAAATATCGAGGTTTATACACCGAAGCGAAATATAATTATAATCGACAACGCATGTTTCTATTCATCTATTTGTTACCCATGAAATTATTGTAATAGACAAGGTCAAATAATAATCAATTTTAAATCGCAAGCAAAAAAATTTTGCCGACGGATTCTTAAATAGGAGTTATAAATAAATGATTTTTTTTTTAATTTGTGTCGCTCTGAAATCATTCTTTTAATTGATATTATTCCATAATCCCAGTATTGTGCTTACGATTTTTTATATATATTTTTTTGGAAGGTCAGATGTTTTGGTTTATTAAATGGCAAATTTTTAATTGAAATTTTTAAGGGACATACATTAAACATTGTACGAACAAATATAATTGAAAATTAGTTCTGATTCTTGGTACTTCAATAACAATATTATTTCATAAAGTATATTAATTATTATGTCTAATCTGAGGAGAGTCTAAAAGTAATTAAAATCCATGTAATTAAACTGGTGCAAATTGCACGCATTTAAGAAGTTAATTACTATATTTGAAACTTTTATTTCTTCAATTGAGTACACGTTATTGCATGACTTAAATTATTATTGACATTTATATACTCTAATAATATAATACTGCCTATTCACTTCACGAAATACATATATCTGAAGTATAACATCAAAAAACACCATAAATCAGCTTTTATAGCAGAAAGCAGATTAACCTAAAAGATACATTACTATAGGTGGCACTCAGAGCCATCTAGCGGCAAATAGCAGCTATTTTGAGTAATCCAAGTTCAATTAAAGAACAAAACTAGGCTCTAGGGTAGAGGATATGTCAAATGTTCAAATTCTTAACCTTAAATTAGTGATTACAGCTCGTTTTTTATTGTTATTACATAAGAATTTTGTTATGTCACAAAACTAGCCGGTTATTTTGGGTAATTTAAAGTTAAATTACAAAGCAAAACCTGACTCTAGTGTGGAGGATATGTAAAATGTTAAATTCTTAACCTCAAATTAGTGTTTCTCATGCGTATTTTTATTAGTAATTCATTATTTTTAGATTATAATTCGCAATTCTTACGATAGCTTCCATTAGAAGATTTCTAACCCCAAAATTGCGATGACGTTTGACAAGTATAATACCAACCTAAATTCTTCTATAACTAATGGGCAATAGCAGTTGTTTTGAGTCACCTAACGTTCAATTACAACAACAATTCTGACTGTAGTTTAGAGGATATGTCAAATATAAATATTCCTAACCTCAAATGAGTGTTTACATTGCCTTTTTTTATTGTTATGTCATTATTATTGTGTACAATTTTCAATTCTTGCGGTAAATTACCGATTACATCTCGTTTTTTATTGTTATTTCATTAGTATTTTGTTATAATTCGCAATTCTTACTGTAACTTCTGTTAGAGGATTTCTAACCCCAAAATTGCGATGATGTTTGACAAGTATGATACCAACCTACGTTGTTCTATAACTAATGGGCAATCGCAGTTGTTTTGAGTCATCTAACGTTCAATTACAACAACAATTCTGGCTGTAGTGTGGAGGATATGTCAAATATACAAATTCTTAACCTCAAATTAGTGTTTCCTTTGCTTTTTATTGTTATTTCATTATTATTGCGTACAATTTTTAATTCTTGCGGTATCTATTAGAGGCCGTTTGACATGTATGATAGCATGAATTCTTCTAAAGCTAACAAGCAAAAAGAGTTATTTTGAGCCACCTAAACCCCAATTAAATAATAATCCTGCCGCTAGTGTAAAGGATATGTCAACTAATCAATTGTTTAACCTCAAATTAGTAGTTTATATTATGTAAAGTATTGTTATTTCTTTATTATTTTGTTGTAATTCTTCTATTAGAGCTTCTATTAGAGAACTTTTAATATCATACCAACTTATATTGCAGTTTAAAATAAAATATGGCCTAGCGTCAGAAACTTGTCAAATTAAAGCAATTTCCAACTGACGTGTCTTCTTCCGTCGCATACAATCATACCATGACATACGGAATTAGTACTTTTCTCAAGTAAAACGTTTTGTGGACAATCATTTAATTTGGTCATTTTTTGACAATACAAAAACCTGTCAGTAAAATAACAGTGGTTCTTAAACAAGGCACCAATTAGTCCTTTGAGGGAGTCAAACTTGTGTTACACAGCACTACAACCCTCCCCAAAAGCAACTACCCTAAATAGTCGAAAAAAGGCCAAAAACTAAAGCCTAACCTTTACCAGCATGTGATTCACTTCCAGAGTCTTCGCTAGGTGGTCCAGGGGGTGCTCTCAGCGGCGTTGTCAAGCCAGCAGGGTATCGAGGTCTTCCCAATGGTGCAAAAGCTCCGGGCATTCCCAACAAGCTCGCGGCGCCCGGAAATTGCAAAAGCGGTGCCCATGGTGGCCTGGGAGCAAACTGTGCTGCTGCCGCTGCATACAGTTGCAAAGGGGGTGGCAAAACCCCCGATTCTAACACCATATCGTCACTTTGATCGGTCACTTTGATGAAAAAAGCACTTTTTCAGTCGATTTTGATGGTTTTAATCACTATTCATGGTCACGCACGAATTTTCACCGGGAAAAAAACGATTTTTTTGAGATTATTGACGTTAAGTTTCAGGATATCTGCGGTATAACTATATCATGACCGATCCATGAGCTAGTTGGTCCTTTACTAACACTTTCCGGAGTCGATGGGCGGTTAGCGCGGCTCCGGACTACTCCGTGACTTCCTATGATTGGTGGTTTTAGGCCACGCCTGTTTTTGAGTAGGCCACGCCCCTCGTAAAATCCGGAATCTAATTATTATACAGATACAGCCTTCCAATCCAATATGTTTGGTGTTATTTATTATTTTTTCGCGTTTTGGGCAAGGGGGCGGTGGTTTAGCCACCCCCCGGACGAAGGGTTGGAAAAATCGGGGTGTAGTGAATACGGTTTTGTTGCGTTTTATTATTTTCTGATGGATTGATTGTGGAGCCCGCTCCCCCCCACCCAACCGCCCGGTTGGTGTATACGGGGGATTTTTTGTGATTTATTGTTAATTAGGTTTCGCGGGGGGATTGTTTTTTGGGGATGATTTTTGTCCGGTGCGGGGGTGTTGGGGGGTTGGTGGCTCCCCCCGATGGTGATTAATTCGCGTACGTATTGATTTTGATTAAAAATTTTGTTTATGGTGGTGGGTGGGTACGTTGGTAGCTTGGATAGGGTTGGAGTTAGAATTTTGTTGTTGATTAGGTACATCTAACATTTAAAATATTTTTGTTTTTTTTTTCTACTCAGTTCTAATTTTTATTACATCCTTAATATTTAAAAGAAATTATAAACTTTTTCATCTTCTACAATCAAAAAATAAAAACATACATAAAAATTTGATCAATTTTTTACTCAAAACCGATTGTCTTGAACTCGCCAATGTCCTATTTAATATTGATATCCTCGAATGTAGTTTTGTTTTTTTCTCATTCCAAGATACATCTTGTTAAGATTAGATCACATTTGAAGCAAAGATGACAGAAATTGTTTCATAAACCGACCTCGTTTGTTAAGAGTGGTTCACCTAACAATGTCATTTTAAAAATAAAGGCTATTTTACACTACACTAGTTCCGTCTCTTTCGGTTCTAAACTTCTTTTTACCAATTAGAAAAAAGTTCTAAATAACAGTATAATTGTAAAAGAGTCTAATAGCGAAGAGAAAGTCTAATAGCACGACTTGTTAACTTTTCATTAGCATGGACGCACGCGCAGTAGAGGCATTTGCAAGGTCTGCCAACAGTGCCAACGTGAGACATTTTGTTTTGCTTTGACATATCGACCGCAGTAACGTATACGTTTAACCTCAACTTAATTTATGTAAATTAATTGGCATTGACATGTTTACAGCAAAATATTGCAGAAATAAAAATGCTGAAAGTAAAGAAACATCATAACTTTAAATCATTTTGGCTGCACCAGGTTGGCAATTCTGAAATAGATAAAGAAGTACGTTTAGTATACCCACCTCCTCTTCCTTTAATACTTATTTCTAATAACTAAAAAAAAATGTTTAGAAAAAGCCGAAAAAGTTTTCTGCTGAAAGTTTGTTCTGTAGGTTTGTTTGTTTCTCTGCAATTTTTGATGTTTGTCATGGTAATACAATTTAAAAAATCATGCAGAATAAGTATGATGGTTCTTATTTGCCTAAATATTTGTTGTCAATAAAAAGCCCACATTAATTCTTTCAAACAACATTTTTCTAATCAAAGTATCATTTATTGTAACCTTAAAACATTACAGCGTTATATAAATGAGAGGCCATATATTGTACTGTATATTAAACCACATCATGTTTCAAAAGTACACAGATAGAAAAGATTTCTTGTTTCAAAGAAATGTATTTGTTTGAATTTATTCTTTTGGGTCAAAACATATTTCTTTGACGCCAACAATATTTACTTCATTGAATACTCTAGTTTATTTGCTTGCAGAGATTAATTTATTTGAAATATTTATTTAAGTGGAATAAATATATATTGATACAAACAAAAATTACTTTCCTTTAAAGTAATATTTTAGTTTTGATTTTAAAAAAACGTTTCTTTACACCAATGAAATATAATTTTGATTCTAACATATAAATTTGTATATAAGGAAAGATTTATTTCGCTTAAAGTAATATTTTGTCTTTGGCTTAAAAATAGGTTTACTTCCGCCAAAGAAATCATACTTTGATTAAAATAAATATATTTGTACACAAGAAGAGATTTATTTCCTTTAAAGTAATATTTTTGTTTTGGCTTTAAAATAAGTTTACTTCCACCAAAGAAATCATATTTTGATTCAAATAAATATATTTTTAATGTCATCCAACTGTATTGTTAGATGGCGCTGTAAACTCTCTCCTCGCACTTCGTACATATCGAGAGTATAAAGCCGCGTGATCGACAGTATAGAACTTATAGAGTACAGTGCCTGCAGGTTCAAGTTGGGATTCCAAATCAGAGTACACTTTACTAACTTAACCTTGACTATATGTTGGGTTGAGAGGACCAAGCACTGGTCGAGGATGTGCGGCATCTCAAAAAGGAGGTGACACATGGCGAGTCTTCCGAAAAATTCTTTGTATTAATTCCTTCAACAAATTAATAATTTTAAGCATTTCAACACGACCAAGAATTTTGTTAATTTAAAAAAATGTAATTCTTTCACTCAACACAATCATAATTATTTGAAGTAAATAAATCTCATTTTTTATAATACACAAATTGCAGACTTTTTAACTGGAAACATAAGTTGTTTGACACAAATCAACGTTCTTTCTACCAAACAAATATTTCAAATAAATGCGTTTTTATCCGCAAATAAATATTTCTTTGCCTCTATTGAAACAACAAATTTATTTGAGTCAATGCATATTTATTTGAATCAAACAAAAATTTCTCTCTGTGATACTCAAACTCCTCATCAGTCACTTTCTGACGATATAACATTACGGCTCAATTTTTGACACGTTAATCTAACCCACCCAAAAAAAAATCATCCAATCCCTGTACCATCGAAATCATCCCCGCACGCGTAATCCCCCCTTATCTATCGTCCGGAATAGACCTAGATAGGTATCACCCAAAATAAATCACGAGGTATTTGCATAAATTAGCGTTGTCGTCTGCCGCTATACGCTATATGGTAGCGGAAACGTTTAGCGCTACGTATACTCGTTGTGGTGGCGATGTTTCACCCCGTTGAGCGTGCGGGGTGCGCGCCGCGAATTTGTTCCGTTATTGTGTTTGCCGTTCGATTCGGCTTGGCCTGACTTGCCTCTTCTTGCGTTCGGACTAATTTCACGCTTGTTTAGTGACGGCGCGGTAAATATAGTCATTTGTTTGAATTGGAATTCGTCACGGTCGGTAAAAAATAGGGGATGCCCCGGCGCAGCACACATTGAATTCGACGACGGCCGGGCTTCTCGGATGGGAATTAAACGTATAGCGGGTCACAATGAAATACAATTATGACTTTTGATGGTAATTAAATTTATGCCATGCCAAAATGATTGTTGTGTCGATGCAACATTTCTGTTTTTATAAACTGGTATTCAACTTGTTTTTTTTTTCACTTCTTTTTTAAATTATTTTATTGTTTAGTAATTTCCTATGGTGTCGATGAAGACGCTCGAGAATTTTCGATTGTGTTCGTTAATTCTCTGTTATTTTGGCCTTAAACATTCTCTCTCTACTTTCTACTACAATTTTTCGAACTTCAACTAACATTTTCGTCTTTCTATTGTTTAGTATGTCCTGGAATACAAAGAATTTATGTGCGAAAGTTCAATCAAAATTCGTTAGAATTATTCGACCACAAAGATCTGGGAGTGATTTTTTTCTTTTTTCTTCGACTGTACATAATTACCCATAAGAATATACATGGTTAGCCAAAATTAGCGGAACACCTAAATAATCCTCCAACAGTACAAACATTTAAAAAAAAATTGGACAAACAAAAGTTTCTTGGCTTTAAACAAGCATTCTACTATAGAAATTTGGCAGCCTTGCTTTATAAAAATTGAGATTTTGCGGAAATAAGTCTTTTTGGGTCCCCTGGTCATTTTCGACCAAGGTACAAATAAATATCTGAAGAATTGATAACAAATTTTTTACCATATGTGTCCGTTGTCAAAGTTAGTGCCGGATACAGTACATATTTTATTTATTAAAAAATCTGATGTGGCCAGGCACATGACTTTATCATACAAAATATAATTTTTTTTTTATATTAGCTGCATGAGAATCTATTTGATTGAGATAAATCGTGTCTGCGTTAAAATTAAACTAGTTAGCCGGGATTTGACATACTTTGATAGTCAATAGTATCAATAGTAGGTATTGTCAAAGCATCAGCATTTGATACTACCTACTGTCATCAGAAGAATAGTTATTTATCTCACAAGTGCCGCAAGTACGGAATAGCGCGACGAGCGGTGATGCGGCGCGTCACCGATGGCGGAGCGTCTCCGTCGCATGTGAGCGAGTCGCGCTATGTAGTTTTCGGCACGAGTGACATCAACGTTTTTTGTGTTGCTTTTTGAGAAATACGTATTTAAAAAAAATCAAAAATGGTTATGTTTCTGTATAGGAAATGTTAGGTTGATACCACTTCTACGAAACGTCAAGTTTAAAAAGCTAATTCAAATTCTGACAGATTTATATTTGTTCATGTCACTGTAGATGTCACATCCGTACCAACATACTAAAATATAACTACACTCATCGCTATACTTTATATACAATTTTCTCAATTTATCGTTTTTACAATTAGAATAACAACGGGTTGATATTTCTTATTAAGAAACAATAACATTGATGATCTTATTTTATTTGAATTTTGTATTTTATTCTTTGCTGCACTAGAGCGGCAACGTTCCATTGCGGTTCTCCAACCTCTGATGAAATCAGCTGTTTTCGAGTGTGACAGCCATAGACATTTCTGTGGTGACAGCACAAAAAAATATTTGTCAAATCCAGGCTACTATGTAGTTTCGTATCAATGCAGATGCGACCGATCTCGATCAAATAGAATTTGCTCTTGAAGCTAAACTATTAATTTCACCAAAAACTATCATAGGCATAAATTATTCAAAATTTCCTCTACTTTAATTTATTATTTAACTATTTTGACGAAATTACAGAAATGACGGTTCATTTGCAAAATCGTTGAAAAATGCTAAGAGTAAATAGCCAGTTCCTTTGGACCCTTTTCAACCAAAAGCTTTTCAGCTCTCAGTTTGGTCATGAAACTTCTAAATATGAACTTTCGTCCCGATACCTTTAGTAGTTTCTCCGGAATCGTCGTCACAAAAATCGGGTACACACATACACACATACACACACACACACAGACATTTTTTTGGACCTTGGTCAAAAATGTTCAGGGGACCCAAAAAGACCTATTTCCGCTAAAATACCATTTTTTTTTTCGGCACGATTACAATACTTTACCATACTGCGTATGATAAAGTAAAAAACTGCTGTAATTGTTTTTCGGGTCAATTAAAATTCTGAAGGGGTGGCCCTTCAGAACGGTAAATGGAAAAATAATAAATAAATTCTATTTTTCCATTGCATGGTGCAAGGCGCTTCCTCAACAGTAGTGCCAGTGGTAATAGAATTGTCATTTTAATATTATCGAGAAGATAATTTAAAATTGGTGACTCGAAGAAAGAAACCTCTTTTGATTTGCAAGATAAATATTTTATTGTCATTTATATAGGAAGCATGTTTCGGTAGTTACGCCATTATCAAGTATGGAACATTACACATTTAGAAAAGATAATTGTATTTTTTATGATCATTAATCAAATTGATTTTTTAGTTTTTTTAAAACATAATTACAAATATGAACGTCTTTTTATATGTAAAACTCTTTACAAAGTTCATTGTTCATTTCTTTGTTCATTATAAAACAACTCTAAAATATGAATATAATAGCCCATTTCAATTTGATGAATAATATAAAATAAGTACAATCTATTACTCATATTTATTCAGTACATCCAGAATCTCTCTCTCTCTCTCAGTGCGACGTTAGTTTGTTATAGTTTTTTTTTTTTCGGTTTGTAAGAAATTGAAAATTCCCAATAATTATATAAATACTTTTACGGACTCCCACCTTCCAGGAAATAATCATTATTGCCATTAAAATCGATCAATCATCACCAACAATAACTCTCTCACAAAAATTGACACGTCCTCCCCATTTACCGACCGCATCTTTCCGAAAAACGTTTCCGTGGATTAGATTTTCCACTCAATGGCAGCGGCAACAAAACGCGACAGGAAATTGATCTTGAGTGCCCGAAAATGTAACCGAACACACCTACACACACACATACACGGGCCACGTGTCGATGGAACACAGTATATAATAGGTGCTTGGTGAGGAAGTCTGATAATGGAAGGAAATGGCACTCCTGGGCGCTCGCATCTCTTAACCTTTTATCCTGGCGAGTGGCGAGGACTCAGGCAGCAAATAGAACGATCAATTTACATCGACCGTCGAAGTTCGTAGCGGAGTTATTATTAGAGATGGATGTCCATCAGCCTTAAGTATTGCTAATGAATCACTCTCACTTTCGATGGATGTAAGTGTGTCTTTTATTTTAACCATTTATCATTGGTGATTGAGGAGTGCTGGATTGCGTTAGGAACGCAGGATGTTGGCCTTTTTTTAGATTTCATAGTCGGATAATGGCAATTTCAGCCCAATTTTGGCAACGTAAATTATTATTAGAAAATGAACTTTGGTTGTACTAAAAAGAACTACCGTTTACCTTTTTGGACAAATACAGAAGATACATAATATGGTGATAAAAATCCTCGAAGAAAACAGCAAATAATAACAAATAGTGACTACTTACTCAAAAACTAGTAATGTTTAGAACACAACACCTGGCAGAATTATTTGACGAATCCTACATTATTTTTACTTTATCATACGCAGTATGTAAAGTATTGTAATCGTGCCGAAAAAAAAATTTGAGATTTTAGCGGAAATATGTCTTTTTGGGTCCCCTGAACATTTTTGACCAAGGTACAAAAAAATGTCTGTGTGTGTGTGTCTGTGTGTGTGTGTGTGTGTGTGTGTGTGTGTGTGTGTGTGTGTGTGTGTGTGTGTGTGTGTGTGTGTGTGTGTGTGTGTGTGTGTGTGTGTGTGTGTGTGTGTGTGTGTGTGTATGTGTGTAAACGATTTTTGTGGCGATGATTCCGGCGAAACTACTGAAGGTATCGGGACGAAAGTTCATATTTAGAAGTTTCATGACCTAACTTAGAGCTGAAAAGGTTTTGGTTCACAAGGGTCCAAAGGAACTGGTAGTTTATTCTAAGCCTCTTTGAAGGATTTTGGAAATGAGCCGCCATTTCTGTAATTTCGACAAAATAGTTAATTAATAAATTAAAGTAGAGGAAATTTTGAATAATTTATGCCTATGACATTTTTTGGTAAAATTAATAGTTTAGCTTTTTAGTTTATTCTAAGCCTTTTTGAAGGATTTTGGAAATGAGCCGCCATTTCTGTAATATCGACAAATTAGTTAATTAATAAATTAAAGTAGAGGAAATTTTGAATAATTTATGCCTATGAAATTTTTTGGTAAAATTAATAGTTTAGCTTCAAGAGCAAATTCTATTTGATCGAGATCGGTCGCATCTGCATTGATATGAAATTACATAGTAGCCAGGATTTTGACAAATATTTTTTTGTGTTGTCACATTCGAAAACAGCTGATCTCATCAGAGGTTGAAAAACCACTATGGAACGTTGCCGCTGTAGTGCGGCAAATTATAAAATACAAATTTCAAATAAAGTAAGATCACCAATTTGATTGTTTGTTGATAAGAAATATCAACCCGTCTTTATATCTAATTCTAAAAACGATACATTGAGAAAATTATAAATAAAGTATAGCGATAAGTGTAGTTTTATTTTAGTATTGTATGTTGGTATGGATGTGTCATGAACAAATATAAATCTGTCAGAATTTGAATTACCTTTTTAAGGTGCGTTTTCATTAGTGATAATGGCAGTGGTAGCAGACGCCGTTATAGTATTTCCAATAGAAAATTGATAGTGACTCATGTTTATGTACATGCAAACTAATATGTGTCATTATCACGATATGTAAGAAATACTATAATTTCGTATTCTACCACCGCCATTAGCTACCATTACCTACCAATCGGAATGCACCTTTAAACTTGACGTTTCGTCAAAGTGGTAATGCACCTTTAAACTTGACGTTTCGTCAAAGTGGTACCAACCTAGCATTTACTATACAGACATCATTTATTTTTTTTTAAATACGTATTTCTTAAAAGGCAACACAATAAACGTTGATGTCGCTCCTGCCAAAAACTAGATAGCCGACTAGCTCATATGCGACGGCGACAGTCCGCCTTCGGTGACGCGCCGCATCACCGCTCGTCGCGCTATTCCGTACTTTCGGCATTTGTGACATAAATAACTATTATTCTAATGACGTAGTGTAGGTAGTGTCAAATGCTGATGCTTTGACTATACCTACGATTTATCTCAATAGAATAGATTCTCATGCAGCTAAACTATTAATTTTATATATTGTATGATAAAGTCATGTGCCTGGCCACATCAGATTTTTTGTAATATTTCTCCCTTTGCACACAGATGTGTGCCACCAATACACCGATAATTTGAATAAATATAAAGAGTAGTTTACACGTCTATGCAAAAATTGATTCCAATAAAATGCTAATCAAAAATGCCTTTTTTCCGACAAAGCGGTAGAGAAACTCTAAAATAAAATCTTATTTCAAAGTCTTGTAAAGTCTTATTACCTACTTTTTTCTTACTTAACAAACTTTAGAGTTTTCCGTTTTTTTAGAACGTAAATGTCATTCTTACTAAAACTTATTAATTTTTTCAAATCCGTTTGAAATATTAACAAAACTGGGTTTTAAGCAGCACTAACTCCTTAAGAAATTGAAAACCAAATAAGTCCATGTGAAAGCCTGCATTAATGGTCTTAATTTTTGAATTCAACTTTTATTATCATATTCGTTTAACTAACGAGCATGAAAGCTATGTAAAAGTAACAGTAATACTGTAAAATAAAAGTAAATTATATGTAATAAATTCAAGCAAAATACCACAAAAGGAAAGGTCGCATTTCGCAGTTATTTAATACCAACTGTAGAAATTCCTGTGAAATTACAGTATTAGCACAGTAGTTTTGGCAATTTTACAGTAAAAGTATTTTTTTACAATTCAGCTGCTAGTCCGTACAGTCATTTTGTAAGTATAACATTTTTTACAGACAATGACATTTACTCTCTAACAAAATGTGGCATAAAAGTACCATTTTATTGTATTAAATTGTTCTTGTTAGGATTTCCTCTGGCTCCAAACCCAATTGCAAGGGTTCGGAAAGAATTAAAACGGTTGAGAAACGCTGATCTAATATCTCTAGGTGTAAAAGTTATCCATATTTATTTTTATATTTATTTTATATTTTAGGGGAAAATAAAACACCAAACTCTACCTTTTAATTACCAATATACTGCCTATGCGATTGATATTATCATTTGCGAATCAACCATAGATTATTCTAAAAGCAAACGGCAAAATTTTAACTAATAATCTGTCGACAGCCGAAGTCGACAAGTAATGTTGTCAATTTGATATAAATACAGCAAGCCAGATATTGCAAGGCATTGTGTTGATTTGAAGTGCTTTCATATCATGGTTTTGTACAAAATTTGTCAAATTATTAAATTATTATCGCTGAATACGCCGGTCAAGATACGTTTACTTCTGGGATATATATCATAAACTGAGTATCAACTCATTAGAAAAATGAATACGATTCCTAGTATACACACACACTAGCTGATGTATACATATGCTACCACTGAGTAGTAGAAGTCTCAAGAAAATATAAAAATGTATTTAAATGAATAATAAGAGTATAGTTGACCGATCATATTACCACGATCATTTGAATTTTCATTTAAAATGTGTCAACTCTTTTTATAGAAGCTAATATTATATATTTTGCCCTTTATAATATTTGTTACAAGCTATATTTCCCATACATTATAAATTTCCAAAATGTAGTTAAAGCAGTTACATAGTTCCATTCACATATGAATATAAATCAAACAATCCTGGGAAAAGAAACAATAAGACCACTTAATAACATTTTTACGGGCATTTAATAAATAAAATTGTTTACACCCATTAATACCCAAAACTTGAACAAAAAACAAATATAAATGTAAGAGGGCAAAAACATACACAATAATTTTACTATTCTATTTGTTACAACAAGGTAAGCTATAGTGGCACTTTTAATTACATAAAACTTTATTTTTGAGACAGGCATTTTTTGTATTGCACTTTGTTTTGCACTGTCACTTTGAAAAACCTTGGCCTGTTCCTGTAGATTGTTCATTTGCTACTGATCTAAGGAGCAATTCTTTTGTTGGAATATTATAAATTGGGATTGAGATTGAGATCTACAGTATAAACCCTTAAGAATTCTTGTTCTAAATTTTCCTTAGCTTCCTTTCTACTGTTTTCAATTTTCATTTCTTGGCAGCAAAGGTCACAAACATCATTGTCATTAACGAGATTAATGAATGCTTCACAGATTTCACAAAATTTACCAAATGCCACATCATTTCCACAGCCAATCGCATTGCTAAGCGCGCGGTATTGTGAACAGTGCTACTAGTAGCAGTGTTCATTTAGATTCGTCGCGGTTTATTTTGTGCATACTTCTACTATAACCGCTTAGAAAATGTATGCATTAGCTACTAGAAGTGCCCATTTCTAGAGTTATGGATACTTTTACTATACAAATCAGTATGTGTATACACAAACTAGTAAGTGTATACATCTACGGATGCTTTTACTGTAACACATACAGATAATAAACAATTTTTAGCCCAACCACATGACGCCATGTTGACTATTGTTAATTTAAAGCAAAGAATAAGCAAGAAAGTCGCCTGAGAAATGCCTAAAATAACAAATATTTTGCGTATTATTACATACTGCTATCAAAATGCGATAAAACCGTTGGGTACTAAAGTTTCAATTAAATCATTTGTGGCTTTGAGATAACACCTAACTTCCTTCCCGTTTCGATAGACCTCCACGATTTCCTTCAGGAAAATTGTTTACACGCGATAAGAAAAGTATAAATTAATTATTAGTCGATAACCCTGTTATATCTCATTATTACTTTCATTTAAAATAATCGTGTAGTGTTTTTTTTTTTTATAAAATATACAACAAAGGAAAATATCAAGTTCATAACATGAAACGGTGACCTCAACCGTAGCAAAAGTAAACTATACAAAACGACCATGTCTTTCAGCAAAAAAATCTCACTGAAATTACCGTGCAATATTGGATGAATGTCTTCATTTGTTCATGACCTGGGCGTTTTTTATTTTTCTCCTTCAGATATGGTAATTTGCCATAGATTGAAACGCGATCGTAAAATTTGATACTCTCCCGCTCGGATGCATCCATCAAGATCGATAATTGATCATTATTAGTAACTATTTCAGGTCGTAAAAGCCTTGCAGCCTCTACGGCGAGCAAATTAGCGCTGATTATGCTCAGCTAATTGTTTGATTATGTACGTTTTGATACAGCCGACGCACCATACCGAACAAATTCCTTTTGGTTTTTGTAATGAAATGGCTATTTTTAGTGTAATTAAAAATTAAGGGAATATGAGACATTCCTTTGTATAAGTGTTTGTGACTGAAAATTAATTGATTTTTGAGAGATTTAATTGTTGAATATAACAGTAATCAGTAATTTATCGTTCAGTTTTCTAGACCTTCTTAGACCTCTTCTAGACCTTCTTGCGCATATTGGCAATTTTAAGAAATGTGGTGTGTACCAATTTATGTACGTAATTTATATGCAATGATTGTGATACCCCTTATATTAGAAGCACTGGATGAATAATCAAACTTCAATATCTGAAACAAGGACGGAAAATATAAATGTGCTGTTTTTAGGCTCTTTTTACTTCAACGCCATTGGATTTGGACGAAATTTGGCGAAATTTTTGGCTGTATGTATACATAAATAGATAAATAATAACGCTGAAGTTTATGATAATATGTCATCCCGTTATGGAATTATACGGATTCACATTATTACGCAAAAAGATCAAAAAAGATCGCTCGCACATTGTATTTGTATACTCTGATTGTAGCTCGAATGATTGACCTAAGAAAGTGGAAAAATTATAATTTTTTAGAATTATTCACGATGTTCCTGAGAAAACAGGATACGAATTCAGTTATTCTGGTAATTTATTGCTAAAAAAATTATTGCCCAGTACGAAAAAATTTGTTTTGCCATTTAACGAATATGTCGAATAACTCAGTAAAACTTGATGGTCGGAAATATGAACTTTTCACCGAATTGTGTATTTTTAATAATTAAAAATCGACGTGCTTGAGGATCTTTTTAAATAATCAGAGGTTTTCTCGTATTCCTGTACCCACTCACTGACGTTGGGCCATTTCAACATTTGATTATCTTAAAAGTGAAGCGAAAAAATTACACTATTACACTTTTCTTTGATGAAGGGGTCTAGACAAAAGTCAAACGTAAAAAACGAGGTCAACTTCAGTTTTTTAAATGGAATGGCCTATTTTCTGTATATTTTTAAATTCTTTAAATGCATCATAGGTCTATCGTATTGCTTACAGTTTTTGAGTTTTGGCTTTATTTGTCTCACGAACAGCATATACACTAAAAATGTTTTGAAGTGATTTATGATTAAATTCTATTTAGAATGGAACACCCTGTACATGGTATCATTTTTGGAATCTACATATTTTTACTTTATCATACGCAGTATGATCGAGATCATGTCTGCATTAAAACATACTTAGCCAGGATTTCGACAATTTCTGACAGTAGGTAGTGTTAAACGCTGGTCTTTTGACAATACCTACTGTCAAAATTATCAATCAAAAGATCTGTAAAATCCTGGCTACTTGTTTTATTTTAATGTAGACACGATCGATCTCGATCAAGTAGAATCTCATGCTGCTAAACTATTAGTTTTATATATTGTATGAAAAAGTCATGTGCCTGGCCAGATCAGATTTTTTTTCACATATATACATCTTTTGTACATACTCTATAAAGTTTTCTCGGAATTTACTCAGCCTACTTAGAGAATTCTATCATCCCGAAGTAAATTTTTTGGGGTGTATTATCAAAAACACCAAAATATATTACAATTTAGTAAGGAATAAAAAAACGTAATACAAGAATTTCTTTACCTAACCAGCTTGGCTGACAGAAGTGACAAGCACTATTATCACACAGCCTGTAGCACAAGTGTTGCAAGAAATAACAATAAACAACACGCGCAAATTCAACGGGAATAAGATGTCCGTCCCCACACGCGAAATTACGTACAAACGGATGTTAAAACCTGCTAAAATTGCAACAAGGATAAAACGGACGACATCCTGCGCGAAGGCACTATTCAGCGCACGCAAATATTAAACTGAATACAGAAGGCAGAAACAGCAATTACCACCGGATCGTATTTATGCAGATCGGCACATAAATATCAATGAGTTCGGACCTGGTTTCCACCCGACTACTTACATACAAACAGCTACTGGTATAGCAAGCTCGGACTGCATTAACATGTCACCTGTAGTAGCCATGGTAATGCAAATTGAACGGTTAAAATATTTATCCCCCGATCAGGTTTTAGCATTCTGGTATCGGCGAGCGCGAACCATCATAAACGTCTTTGGAATTTAATTTTACCAGCGCTTACAAATGATGATTTAATGTTACTACTGGGTAGCTGGATTGCCAAGTGACACGAAACTTGGTTCTCCAGGTTTTGTTCCAACTATAAGAGGTGAAATTCCGCTATTACACTTCACGTATTAAGTTCGTGTTGGTTATTTTCTTGTGGATTCTTGAGTAACTATGATTTATTACGGTATAACTTGGTTTCCGTTTATCCAATGCATGTATGTATACTCAGTAAACACCTTATGTAATACATTCGTAACATTTTATAATATAAATAACGAAAAACGCATCGATTTGGACGTTTGTACGTATTTGAATATAATTTAAGACTTTGAATTTGATAGTATTCTGTTTGTGTAAGCAAATGAATTCGACACTACATCGATAATAAATTAATAAAATGAACAGATGTTTGCTGCACACCACATGTGCGGCAAACTTAGTCATTGTATTGAAATAGTTGAAATTGTTTTCCTGGAATTTGCAGAATAATATTTCAGTTGAACACTGATAGCAATAAAATCAATATTGAAGCGAACAGCCGAAATGTTTTGTAATATTCTTGTATTAGTTATAACGCAACAAATTTGATGTACAAAGTTGATTTGCTGAACTGACATAAAGACATATAAACATATCTATCAAAATCATAAAATATGTTTTATTTATTAACTGAAATTAAAGATTGTACTGTAATTGTGGTATTTGTCTGAAACCGCTCTTAAGCCCTTTAAGGGACACTTCCGGCCATTTTTGGCTGATAATGTGTTTTATAATGTTGAAGAGTTTTTAAACTGTGACATTATCATAACCTTGTGATTGTACTGTATTTGTATAATATCAGCTTCTGTGCTGTATTTGACAGTTTTTATGTATGGAGATGTTTCTAGTGATGCTTTCCTATGAAATTTAGTATGTAATTGATCTTTACGATGTGTATATTATGAGATTTGACTTTTGTAAACCATGTGGTATTAACAACAATAAACTTATTATTAGAACAACTAAAAAAGTTGAAAAATTGGAAGAAGTAAGTCCATTCTAACAGTGAACACTACTTTGCAATCATATATTCCTAGCAATGCTTAATGTGTAGTAAATAATCTATATGTTAAGAATAATTAAGTTTTTTTTAATTGAAACTATTAATCACTTTTTTACTAGCCGACAGGGGCTCTATCTGTTGTCATTTCACTTGCTTTGTAAGGTTAAGTAGCAAAGTATTTATTTAAAAACAGGTAACATTCACATCACTTAGATGAAGTATAATATTTAGTTTCTTAGCTTTGTTTTGTTTAAGTTTATTGTTTTATTATGTTGATTCAAAAAAAGTTGCAAGGGATGTTAAACTCTAATAAAAACTTATTTTGTTTCTATTTAAATGACGGGTTTTTTTAATTGTCTTTGAAAATTGATATAAAAAATGGTACTTTTTATTTTACGCGGAAGTCATTACAATAAAGCATAACAGCACTCTTTAGGTAAATCATATTAAAAAGTTTTTACTTTATCAAATGCAGTATGATAAAGTATTATAATCGTGTGGAAAAAAATGAGATATTAGCGAAAATAGGTCTTTTTGGGTCCTCATTTTTGACCAAGGTACAAAAAAATGTCTGTGTGTATGTGTGCGTATGTCTGTGTGTACCCGATTTTTGTGGCGACGATTCCGGTGAAACTACTAAAGGCATCGGGACGAAAGTTCATATTTAGAAATTTTATGACCAAACTTAGAGCTAGAAAGCCTTTGGTTCAAAAGGGTCCAAAGGAACTGGATGTTTTCTCTAATCATTTTTCAAGGATTTTGCAAATGAACTGCCATTTCTATAATTTCGGATAAATTAGTTAAATAATAATGTAAAGTAGGGGAAATTTTGTATAATTTATGTCGATGACATTTTTTGGTCAAATTAATAGTATCTGTCAAATCCTGGCTAACTTGTTTTATTTTAATGCAGACACGATCGATCTCGACCAAATAGAATCTCATGTATAATTTTCAATATTAACAAACAATTAATGCCATATTAAAAAAACCTACTTCTTAAGTCATCAAATTATATATGTACCTATTATTGTTAGCATATTAGTTTATGTTAAACATTCTACAAACAAAAGTGAGTCAGAAAATGAGTTAAATTGTCCCGATCATCACTATGGATGGAATTCCCCACGTGGAAGAATTGAAAGAAGCCGAAGAAGATGAAAAAGTAGAATAAGTAGAAGCTAGAGAAGAAGTACAAGAGGTAGACGTAGAGAAGTAAAATAAGTAGAAGTAGTGGAAGAAGTATAAGTAGAAGAAGTAGAAAAGTAGAAGTAGAAGTCGAATAAGTAGAAATTCAAGAAATAGGAGGAGTTAAAGAAGTAAATGAAGTAGAAATTGAAGAACTAGAATAAGAAGAAAAAGTTCAAGAAGTAGAGGAAGAAGAAGTGCGGACAATGAATTACATCATTCTTGTCTACTATTATGATACTCCACACTGACACCTTTATCCACCCATGTCTTCACTATACACCAACAATAATTTCTCCAATTCCTCGTCGCCAACCACGGTCTTCTTAAATTCCTCTACGGAAACCCCCGCGGTAATAACAAAAGAGGAGGCCGAATCTCGCCGCAGATAAAATTCCAATTACTGTATTAAGTTATCCGGCCAAAATCTGACCCCATATTTCCTCCCTGGGCCGTTCTTCTTCTCCCCGACTCCACTTCCACTCTCTCCCTCTCCGTTTTTTTAATCCGAACATTTTACGACTTTATATCATCTCGGGTGGATGCTGGCTAGCTTCCCCCTTTGTCCCCTCCTTATCCTCTCGGAGATGCTCCAGCGGTAATCCGGTGCGATCTCCAGACCTCCGCACACCCTAATTAAGACCTCATAATTTTTTGCGCGAACTCCACCACGGTCGGTCGTAATTCAGACGGCAATTAAAAAAGGATTGCAATAAATGTCAATGTAAATCACGACGCTACGTGTTAAGAGCTTCGGCCCAGGTCTTTATTACAAAGCGTAAGGTCGTGAGCCCGTCGACGAAGATGTAGGAAACTTGGCCGCAAAGACCGAGGAATCGAGCAGTTCTTTTGATGCTGCGATTGTTCTTCTTGGGCGAAATCTAGGGGGAATATGAATTCCTTATACATATTATACCTTCACATAGTATTTATTTTAATTTACTTTGAAGATTTTGGTATTCTAAAGGTCAAATCTCCCATGTAGAATTTAGTTTTCGCTGTTTGTGTAGAGTGATTATGTTATATGCGGCGCCTGTGTGGATCAAGACGGCACGGATCAATCTAAGGAAATCACAGCCATAATGGAAATTTGTTTCCTCGGGGACACTTCTAAACTCTGCTTAGCTCAGATCTCTTCAGGTTATAGAAATTAGGCTAGCCTAGGGTAGTATAGTCAAATTTGACAAAGAATGGGCTAAATGGGGCTAAATGGGGTTAATCAATTCAACGAAATTGAATATTTGAAGTTGTTGGCATAATTTTCCTTATAGTATTAATGTTTATAACCAAGAATTATGTTCTCAATCATCGAGTCTTTTCTATTCGTGTTGCTCATGTTAATTTGTTTTGTTTTTTTGTTGTAGAACTTCAAGTCGAGACGTCAGGACGAATTGGACTTGACTGCTGGATACAAGGTTACTGTGATGGACACTTCCGATCCTGATTGGTGGAAGGGGAAAAGTCTGGGTCGTGTTGGGTACTTCCCCTCCAAGTATTGCTCGAAGCTTTCGCCTGGTGAAAAACTACTGCAGGTAAGTTGATTGGTTCATTATATGTTCTTTTCTTTCCATGGTTTGTATGTGTTATATGTGTATTATTTAGACAATTCTGCTGTCCAAGCGATTAATATTTATAAATAGTGGATTAGATATGAACCAGAGACCGAAATTGAGGCGCATTCGCGATTTTGCAAAACGCTGACTTTATATTATTTACGAAGGAAGCAAAAAACTTTCTTTGCTCAATAACGTGTGTTTAAAAAACAACTTTACTTCAAACAGTATTTATCTTACAACCAAATTGAAGAGGTAAGAAAACCTAACCTCAAACCACTCTAAAACCATTGGTACTCCGGCACTGACAATTTGACAGTAATGAAAAATATCAAAAGTACATTTCATTCTTATTTGAGCAATCCAAAACACTTCTTTTTACCAAAACTCTAGTTCTATATCGCACATGTGGAAGCACAAGTACGACGTAACTTTTATGTTAAAGAGACAATTATTATGTACCCTCCTTTGACGTCCATTTCCTCGCAAATCTAGGCGCGAAAAAATTCAAAAAAATTCTGATGCTGTCCTTAGTTAATATGCCACAACTCATAAAAATTAGAAAGCTGTATATGTTGGTGTTTTCCCGATTTTTCCAAATTAAGAAGAATTGGCGCTGTTTTGGCCCCGTAAATTTTATTCATTTAATTTTAGCAATTAATTACTCCGGAAATAATCCATAGATTTCAACGAATTAAAAAGTAAAGTCACCTGCAGAATGCTAGCTTTCAATGTGCATTTTTTGTAAAATCATTGGATAACTGCTTGACCCACAAAAAGCTATATTATGCAATGCCAGCTATTCCTTTATTAGAAGAGCTAGAATAATGAAATATAGTTGATTACATAATCATTGTTTATCTTGCATTTTCCCTACAAAAGATCGAGTTAAAGCATCGATTGAAGCATCGAGTTGATTGCTGCAATTTACGCGGCGTTCTTCGGTCTTTGGGGCGAGCGGGGGAAGAGATCGACAGCGACGCTGCCAGTAGTGGCGGATCGCACGTGCATTAGTTACTAGAAGAACAGTGTTTACGGACACAATACATATAACGACACGGCGATTATTCCTCGCAAAAGAAATTTGGATATCAGGCGACAGATTACCGAATTAAAAAGTAATGGCTAAATGAGTCAATAAGATAACAGTACCACGAACAGGCATTTGGAAGTCCCATGGGAATTCTTGGCAATTTAAATCGGGTTTCGGGATTAGCATTTAAAAATAATGAACGATCTGCAAAATAATCTATGTGTCTACAAATTTCTTGATATTTTTAAGTTTTATACGCTCAGAGCTGACGTTTGTAATATATGTAATATATCAATAGTTGTATTTATTTTATATTGTTTGTGCGTGTATTTAAATATTATTAATAAATAAACTGTTGAAACTGTTATAATAGTTTCAATATTTATATAACAAAATCGGGCATACTTTTTAAATATTTTTTTGGTTTATCAAGCGAACTTAATTTAGTATTCACCACTAATCGGAAAATCTCCTAACTCCATATTATTATATCTATCCGGTTCCATCAAAATCTTGTAAAAACTGAAGAAAACATAAACGCAAATCGATTGAAGAGAGTTCTCTCGTACCGGGTCACATATTATAATCAAAATTATGCAAAAATTAAGAATTTAATTGTTAGTTAAAGTTATCGTTCTTTTTGTGTATTGATAATAAGGTGCCCCGGTTCTCTCAGCTGTGTCGATTCTCTCCGACATGGCAACACCGCAAACTCCTCCCTGCCCCGCAGCACAGCAAAGACCGTAGAGCGTCGGAGCTTCTATGTCGTATCTCAAACAGGCAATTGTATTCGATTTATTTCCCTTCTTTTTGCTAATTTGAATGTATTAGGGGTGGTTACGCTAACACTAAGTCAAACAACATCCCTAAATTATCAAGACGAGTAACAAACTTAACAGACTTAAAACAAAATACCGGGACGTTTTTATTAACCAGTTAATTATTATTAATTACCATTACCATCCCTCGTGAGCTAAGTGGGGGTACAAAGAGGCATCAGGCTCTCGCCGGATGCGCTATATATATATATAGGGGTTGAAAAAGTAATCTCCGTTCTTAAAGTTTCGGGCGGGCCGAGTAACTTTAAGTAATTTATTTCATAATAAATCTCGAGGTGCGGCAGTTTGAAAAGTTTAAAGTTGCCGTCGCCGCCGCTACCGTTGAGGCGGCGCGCGCGCGTCGACTTCGGGAATTCGAGCCGAGCGCCCAGAACTCAATTTATTTTTGATGCGGTATATAATTTTTCCGGTCCACGGGTCTCGCTCCCCCGGCCTAACACAACCACCCCCCTACAAAACCGCCGCGTCCAACGGGACCGCATTCAATTTATTACGTATAAATAATAATGCGACGTGACATACGACCCCTAACGGCGACTTATTAAATCCTACAACCGTCCCGATTCTGTAAAACACATCTACTTTACATTCCACGCACTACAGAAGTTATCAGATCGTATTTACCTTACATATACTGTAGATGGATCTTCTAGTCAACTGTTTCACATATTCTATTAAAAATTTAAAAAAATAAGTTGTAATAATGATGGTGTCGTTTGTCGAATGTGAGTTTCTGGCAGACAAAGACAGAACGTCAGTTTTTATATACATTTAAAAGGAATTCTCCTGAAAACAGCAACTGACATTTAGCAAACGTCAAACTCTTGTTAAAGATTATTAGTGTTAGCATTCTGTGCTCAAAAAGGAGGTTGGTAGGCATGGTGTTTGACGTTGGTTAATCAGCAGTTCCTTACAGGAAAAGGTAGAACATATTTTAAATGCAAGAATTTTAGAACTAGTAAAAACTGCAAAATTCTTTTGTTCAAGAAGGGGGTTGGTATAATGTTTCACATTTTTTAAGGGGGTAGCCTCGTATAGATGGGTAGGAAATCTAAATTTTATTGTATAAATCGAAAGTATATCATTTTAAGAATATGCTGTTAAAATTTCAAAGCAAAATTCCGATCGGTTGCTTAGATATAGGTACTTTCGCTAAGGTCCTTCGGCGCGCTGAGCAGGTAACAGTGGGGGCAGAGGGCCGCTCGAAACATGCTCGAATACAAAGGCACCCTACCCTGTTTAGGGGGGATTTGACCCCGAAGATGACCTCTTTTATGGCCCAGGCATCGCTGAATAGCTAAAACATCGAAAAAGTAAAGTAAAGTAAAAATACGTTTTTAATCGTTTTTTTCTCGGAAACAGTTTTTTTACATTATCGAATTGACGCGTGAAATTATTCAGCGCGTTTACTGATTTTAACGATTCTTTCAGAGATTGTAAAAAAATCATCATGATTATCACCGGCCTTTGAAATTTTGAAAAAGTAATTTCTTACAGTTGGTATACCGGGATAAGCTACGTCATGTTTTGGTGGCCCAAGCTTGAAGATCCCTGTGGAGAAAAAAAACTTAATTACTTTCCTAAGTAGACTGTTAAAAGGCTGTATTACAACAGCTTTATAAGTAAAACTTTAACAGACTTTGATTATCTTTTCAGCACATATATAGATTTATGTTGGCAGAATCTAAAGCCTTTGCAATCTACAGGATATCTCAAAAGTGGGCCACCGCATTTTTGTTTACCTCAAAACTAGGCCACCGCATTTTTGTTTTCCCGGTAAAAGTTTAATTTCCTTTTTTTTTCTAAATTTGTTTTCCCGGTAAAAGTTTAATTTCCTTTTTTTCTAAATTTGTTAAGTTATGTCTAAAAAATAATCAAAAGCCTAAAATTGCTAAAATTGCAAAGTTTTACTTGAAAATCTGCATCTGTTACAAACATTCAGATATTGATATGAATCAAAAACAATTTTATTAAGAATTACTTTGTAGCAGCCTGCTTGAGATTCTGACATCTGACGAAGTATTCCACAGGCTGTCCACAAACTCAGACCATCAAAACATCATGTTGATCCTACCGGTATAATGAGTTCTACGAATTTCTTCAAGCAGTGTGACAATCTTGATGAATTTGTTTACAACATGTTGCTAAAAATCATCTGAATCCATTAATTACATCATCCATAATAACACATCAAAATTTAGCAAAATAATAGGTATACAGGTTAATAATATGGTGATATACAGGCGGAATGTAAATTTTAAATAAATCAAACAGTACAGCCACAACCTGGATTTGAACCAGGGACCTTTGCGTGTCTAGCACAATGCTAGATATAATTGTTATAAATCAAAAGTCCCTGGTTAAAATCCAGGTTGTGGCTGTAATTTTTGATTTATAATTTTACATCCCGCCTGTACTTCACCATATTAGTAACCTATAAAATTAATTTGACAAAATACGTCGTTAAACATTTTCATCAATAGGTATACAGTTCACAAGCTTTAAATTTATGGATTCCACATTATTGAGAATGCCCTGTTGTCTACTTGTTACCTGTTTCAAGAAGCTATGAACAAGGAGTTCAAGAGGTACAGAGAATATTTCTCTCATAAAATGTCTGGAATGATGTCAAAACAAATGAAGACGAATTAAATTTACTTTTCATATCATCGGGTTTACACAACAATTGCAGTATTTGGTCCCAGTGTGAGACGTTTAGCATACGTCAAACACTTGTGCTAAGGACTATTTCTGTTAAAATTCTGGTGATCAGAAAGGATAGGTTGGTAAGCATGATGGTTAACGGGTTGTTGATTTGACGTTTTGTCTTGTTAGCAGAGCAGACATAGCAACAGGTTTTTATTATTTATTTATTATAATACACAATTTGATTTAAATGTTTAACAAGAAAACATAAATAAAACCCTCAATGTACGATACATAAATTAAAAATACATAATCCGGTCGAGATTTAAGACGACCGTCCCATCTCCATTACCCATCCACACGGATAGATGTCGCCGCCGTCACATCCTCAACCTAATTACGAAAAATTCAATTTCCCGACTGCTGCGGCGCGAAGAGACAACGACCATCGTCGACGGTGAGCGCCGCTCTCGGCGTCGTCGTCGGTCGCCCGTCTCGCGAGTCACCTAGCGGCGGCGTACGCAGTTACCATGGCGATGCGGCATCAGCCGCCGCCACCGAAGCCGCCGCCGCCGCTCCAGACATTCGCTTGTTTTAATCAACGCTGTCATGGCAACGCAGATCCCGCCATTGGACAATTCATTTTGTAATTACGCTGACGACACCCCAGGCGGCCATTTTGGAGCGACTCTTGTCGCCCAAACCACCTCTAGTACGTACCGAAGGGGCGGCAAGACGTAGAATGCTGACGGTGGGCTAGTGTGGAGCGGTTCCGTAGCCGAGAACCGGCTAATACAATTAACTGGAGACAAGTGAAACTCTGCTGTCGTAAGCTTGGTCGTGGGTGTTGCTATCTCGCTCTATCGTATTGGGTAGGGTCTGGGAGGAAGTGGGATGGAGATGGTGCGGTGGAGATGCTCGCTTTGGGTCGAAGTCATCTCGAGGAGCTTCGGAGAAGTTACGTGGCCCGGAAGGCGGCCTGATTGAACGGCGATCCTCGCTCGCTGATTAAAATGGATTGAATTGTTTCAACTTTTACCAGCGACGCTAATGCGGTCTATCCGTTAGTTAAGATGAAGATTATTCCTCGCTTAATGTGCGATGGGTTTTTTTGCGAGGAAGTTCGTGTTGTTGGGGTTATCCCAGGGGTATTATTCGTCACAATGATGCTGTGTACCAATAAATAACCTACAGAATTAGCACTATATAATCCTAGAGCGTAACCTCTTCCTTAGTTAAATGTTTTTGTTGAAAAGCCTTCATACCAGACCAACGATCTTGTTGTCTAAGTTCTAAATTCGAAATCATCCTGTTGGCGTTGTTTTGTAGTACTACAGAAGTTGACCCCTTCAGGATTGCCACCATTCAAAAACATGACATGTTGACATCTTGAACACTTTTTCACAATTCATGAAGAGGTGGTCCTTATTTAGTCCAACTTTTTTAAGCATCATTCTAATACGTTCCAAAATTCACAATGTTAAAATGAATTACTATACCAGCAGTCAAAATTGCATTAATATTTAATAATTAATTCATTTTTAACAATTTACAGACCACAATTTTAAAAGGTAACATGCAAATTAGTGTAAATAACAAACTAATAATAACTTAAATATCTCATATCGGGTGGAAGGTATATTTCTGACTTTAGTCTCCAGTTTAGGGAAACGTAATGCCAAAAGTAGACAGAAGGCAAGTAATAATCTCTGTCTATACAGATTCAGTACAAAATGCATCTGATATTTATAAAAGCCTTCATACGAGACCAACGCTTTTGCTATCTTTCCAATTTCTAAATTATCCTCTTGACGTAGTTTTGGAATACCACAGGACGTTTCAAAAACGTGTCACGAGGGCATCTTGAAGACAATTTAATCAATCATGAAGAGTAAGGTGGTCCTTATTTGGTCCACCGTGTTTTATTTTTCAAGCAGCGGGTTTTCAAAAGATTTTAACATCTAAACAAAGATTTACAGTAATTTTGTTCACAATTTTAGAATGAATTAAAATAAATAAATATTTACTGTTTTCTACCAGCAGTCAAACTAGCATTAATTTTTAACAATTTTCTTATCACAGTTTTAAAAAATTAATCTAAAAACTAGAGTTAATGTCAAAATGATAACAGAAGTATTTAAATCGGGTAGAATTTTTCTGAATTTAGTCCCTAGTTTTTGGGAAACGCAGTGCTAAAAGTGTATAGAATGCAATTAATAATTTCGCTCTACTCATTCACACTGAAACGCATCAGTTATTATTGGAGTTAACAATCAAAAAGTCCAGTCCATATATATAATACCTCCAATGCAAAAGAAACATAAGTTAAATTTCATTTTTGATCAAATTGTTCGCTGCAACTTGCCCTATTTTAAATAAACGAGCATAATCCTCGCGAACGAGGACGGGTGGCAACCCATGATAATTATTGATTATATGTATAGTAAGTCCTGATTTCGCCTGGTCCTGAACTTACTATAATAATAATAATAATAATAATAACAAGTTTATTGTACTGCTCAGTATTTGTCAAATTACAAGAGGATTGCATAGTGTTTGCATTATTTTGTGTAATATGACTTACAAACTCATCATAACTGTACAACACAGTTAATTTCATGAAAGTCTTCAGTTTTGGAACAAAACAATCATCTTTCCACTCACGGGGGCACAAGTTGTACCAGTGAATTTATTTATTTAGGTAGTTAGTGGTCCTAAGTCTGCTGTTGATTCCATCCAACAGATCATGACCTCTAGTGTATAAATGACTGATTTAATAGTCTTTATGGTTGTGGTCTACGGTGCAAAGTGAGATATTACTAAGAAAGGAATAAAAGGTCTCTTTTTCTTTTCATCAGTTTACTTTTATGGTCATCATCAGCCGAATAGTCAAATCTTACATTAAGATGGCAGACATATTTAGAACCATTACCATTACCTTAGTGCGAGTTTGTTGCAAAAATTAAAATATGTGTGTTGAATTTATTCTTTTGGATTAAAGCATGTTTCTTTAACGCCAAAATTATTTATTGAAGGCAAATAAATATATTTGGATACCAACAAAAATTACTAACTTTTAAAGTACTATTTCTGTTTTGATTTGAAAAGACGCGCCTTTACACCAAAGAAATCTAGGTTTGACTCAAAAAATATTTAAAAAAATGCATGTTTATCAAAAATCCACTATTGAAACACCAGTTTTCATTGAGTCAATACATATTTATTTGAAATAAACAAAATTTTCTTTCTGTCTAACCAATTAATTACCAACATGCTTGTTTAATCCACCTGTGTACCACATTTCTTGCTGGTTGTTTACGAACATTCTGTAACTTCGGCTCAACAGTTTCGCGGTCATAGGCCAGCACTTCAATTGGGTAGACCAGTCAGTCCACTCCAGCCATTCCAATTGACCTTCTGATGTCCAAACTGCTTTATTCTAAGAACACTGCTTCCTTTTTAGACGTGTAAAATGCTTCCAAAATGAGTCCTGCGACTTGCAGCCATAAGTGACAACCGGTCTTTGATCTTGATATTTTAATGTGAACTTGCTGTCTCGATGACCGATTTTAATAATTTTGTCAGGACGTATTGTCATATATTTTTTTTTAAATTTTGAAGAAATTCTACAGCTGGTTAGACTGGAGAACCAAAATGTGGTCGTCTAAGTTTGAGAAACCCGGCCAAGTAACTAAGAACGGTACAATTTATGGAATTCCTGATCATCATCATAACGATATATACATTATTTCCGCTAATGTATTTGAAACGTCCACATGATCGCTAATTTCTCGGTAATTACTGTTGCCAATATTACATCCAGTGACCTCCAAAATCGATATCGTAACCATTAGAAAGACATGCAAAACGTCGTATCAATGCACCAAGTTTTCACACAAAAATTGATTGTTTCCAGTCTAACACGAATTTGTTTCCTGTTGTAGGATGGAACCTAAACAACCCAAACTAACCCAAAATTCTATAAGTTACTTACATGTATCTGAAAACCAAAGTACTCTAAAATAAGTAAATAACGGTCAAAGTAATCCCCGTGTGAGTGAATAGTCGATAGTACGTTCACCGAAAAGCGCATCCTCCTATTACAGCATCAAAGCTGCTGGCTGGGACCGATGATAACCATCGACGCGTGTAGCGACCTCAATGATAAACACTTGTAAATGGACCTTCGTGTCTCGTGTGTATGCCGTGTGTAGGAAGATCCCCTGCGTAGATACTGGTGCTCGTAGGAAACTAATGCCGCAATTCATTATTGTCCCCTCTGCCATGGATAAATACATTGTGTAACCCGCCACAAATCAAAACGGTACATACACAGATGGAGTGTAATCTTCGATGGCGCGGATAAAATCGCATTATGCGCCCCATATGTGTCAGATTAACAAGTCCGACTGCAAGTACGAATGATGTACTGCATTACGGGACTTGTTCGCAGCGTTACGTGTGGTATTTTATTTCGAAAGTTTAATTTTGGTATAGGTTAGGATGTGTTGTTAGTTTTTTTTTTATTGAGATTGCTTTATAATTCTATTTGGAGTAGAGATACTGTACAATATTATTTAACATGCTCTATAAAAATGCGCATCAAATTGTGATTTTGTGAAAAAAATTTATGTTCCGAAAACCGTCGTTGACAAAAACTGAAAAAAATGCTTTTTTTTGTTTTTCCTATCCACATAATCGCAATGTTATTTCTTTCCAAGAAAAACGTACACCTCATACAGGGTGTATCCTAATTTGACTCTTTTCTATGAAGAATATAGATGAGCAAGTCTATAAAATATGTCATTTGGAAAATTATACTTTATATGATTGATGTGTCTATTATTGATGGGGTTAGCCAAAATTACCGGAACACCTAAATAATTCTGCAACCGCAAGAAATTTAAAAAAATTGTTCCATCAATTGTTTTTTGGCTTTAAACAAGCTATCGTTCAAATATATTTTCACTATACAGGCTACTCATTTTATTATAGAAATTTGGTACCCTTTCCTTTTTTAAATAGAACATCCTATACATTATTACATTTTTTCAGTTTTTATAAAATGCCGTATTTTTTCTTTTTAAGCTATTAACAAAAAATATTCAATATTACCGGAACACCTAAATAATTCTCCAACTACAAAGAAATCAAAAAAAATTTCAAGTAAAAGTTTTTTATGTTTAACCAACCTATCGTTTAAATATACTTTTAATATACAGTGTGTTCATTTTATTATGAAAATTTGCAAACCTTTCCATGTATACACTCTGTATATTTTTATTTTATATTCTAAGATTAATTGTTATAAGCAATTAATCAAAACTCCTGACCTTCAATTAAGAATATTTTCCCACATTCATACACATTTATTTAAATGAGGCAGTTTGAACATTTACTTTAATTCTATTTAATTGTGTTGCTATTTTCTCTTGATTTTTTTTTATTTTTTACCCGCTAGATTAAAGTAAAGGTGCATGAGTTTTGTTTGATTTATTGCTTACTAATAAACTTAAAAACTTAAAAAATAATTCCTACAGAAAATTCTTAGAATTCCTAGAATTCTAAATTAATCTAAGAATTTAAAAATGTAAAATATTCAGAGTGTTTTGTTAGAAAAAGGAAAGGTTTACAAATTTCCATAATAAAAGAAACTCCCTGAATATCAAAAATATATTTGAACGAGAAGTTGTTTTGCCCCAAAAAACTTTTATTTGAAATACTTTTTGCAGTTTGGGAATTACTTAGTTGTTCCGGTAATTATTTTTGGTTAATAGTAAAAAATTAAAATTATTTTCTTATAAACTATTCTTAGAATTAACCTTAGAATAAAAAAATTTAATACAATATAAGGTGTTCTATTTCAAAAAAAGGAAAGGTTACAAAATTTTCATAATAAAATGAGCAGCCTGTATATATTATACAGGCTGTGTATATTCAAACGATACCCAGCATAATGTCAAGAAACATTTCTTTAAACAATTTTTTTAAATTTCTTACGGTTGGAGAATTATTTAGGTGATTTTATGTTTATTATTTAAAGAGAAACAAAAACATTTACAAATATTTTAATAGATGAGAAAATTTTGTGTGACAAATTGAGAAAATTATTTTTTTTTAATAATTTTAAGAGCTTATTATATATTAAGAGCTAAATGTCCTGTATTAATAATATTAATAAAAAAAAATATTAATAAAAGACATTTATACAACGAACCTAGTAGTATATTTGGATTTAGTAGAACTTTGAACAAGGCGAAGAAACTATTCCCAATATTTTCTTTATGAGCAATTTAAATAAAAAATATAAATCAAAATAAATTATGATATTTAAATAAAAAAATATTCTCCTTAAAATAATAGTTTATTTAAATAAGTTCTCGCCAAATGAACTGTATTGAGTTTTACAGTCTGTTCAAATTAGATGCTGGGAATTATGAATACAGAATGCTGATGAATAAAGAAACCTTCATTAAAATGAAACAAACAGTTTCGAGAAAGATTTGTTTTGTCAATTTCCACAATAATGCCCTTGTTCGTACACTACAGTGACTTGTGCACTTATGTAATTGAAAGTGTCGGTATTATAATTTTAAAAACTTGGTTGTTTGTTTAAATTTATGGAAAAAACACATTTGTTTTCCACAATGTTTGGAAAAATTTGCATTTTTTTTATTGGTTCATGCATTGTCACCGAAAAACTACCCACATGCAAAATTTCAACTCGATTAGACTAATTTTCTATCTTTTGCAAATTTTTCCAAAATTTCGAAACTAAGGTTATGTATCAGTTATTGAAGTTTAATTAAGTTTTTGTAAATAGTTCTATTTATCTCTGGCTGTTGTTTCTAAAATAATTCATCAAAATCTGTAAATGAATACAAAAGTTATTCTGAGAGATATTCAAGAGATTGAATATCAAAAGCTAAAATTGCCAAGTTATGTATGTAACTGTGTATCTTTTACGAACATACAGATTTTGGGATTAATAAAAAAAAAGCAAATGTAGGGAATTCATATGGCTTTTTAACAAAGTACTTGAGAAAATGCTCAATAAAGTTTATTATCTGACGAAGAAATAATATTTTTCTTTATGTACATCTTCTATTAAACGATTCAACTATTTTCTTTAAATTTTACATCCATTTTCAAGTTCAACAAGCCTGTTAAATATAAACAAAATCGACCAAAAAAGGGGGTCGACCCTTGATTAGAACTAAGTGCACCCCAGGCCACACTACAGTGTTCTCCGTTATTCCCATACACTTCCCATATAATGGTTTTATTAAGTTATTACCTTATACCAACTGTGATGATCATCTCACAAATTATACCGGACGAAATTACAGAGTTTAAGCCCGATGGTATTAGACGGCCGGCTATCCGCGCGGCCAGAAAGTTGTTTGGGGCTACTCGAGCGTGGACACGCGGACCGAACCGGACTAAACACACATTGTATTTGTAATTTGCCGGGGCAAAGAGGCGGAGGCAGCGGCAGAGCGATGGAATTAGACCTCGGCCAAATTGAACTGGGGGCGTAATAATTGGGCCCGAAATTACATATTTACATACGGGCTTCAAATGGGTTGGAGGATGGAACTTCGGATTTCCTGCTTCGCTGAGTTTGTATATATCAATTTTTGTTTTCCATTATGGGTGTTATTACAGTAAGAGATACAATTCTTTAATTATTTGTTAGCAAAAGAAATAAGTTGTTGATTTTTAGCATAATTAAAATAAAATGTTAAAAATATTTGAAAAAAAAAAAAATTGTAAAGCTTGCTGTATCAAGTAATTCTTAAAAATAACTTTTGCTGTGAAATTAACAGAACTTTTTCTGTAAAATTCAAACAATATCCTGTAAAATTACTGTCATAATGCTGGAAATTCACAGAAATATGGTGGTTTCAAATAACCAGTCAAGAAAATTAGCGCAAATAACTGCAGCATTTTTCTTTTACAGCATTTTCGCTGTAGATTTATTACATTCCTTTACTGTAACTTTGCAGATATTTCCCTCTGTGTCTACGTTTAGTTGTTTTCGTTTTTCACTTCCTTAAAAGTTACTTACAGCCGTTTTAAATATTCAAAGGAAGAAAAAGTTTAACAAATATTTATAACAATAAAATGAATACAAAAATTAAGAAACAATTATTCTGACTATACAGTGGGCGCGTATAGTATGGAAACATAACAAAATCTCAAGAACGGATTGCTCTTTTAAAAAATCCTCGAACACGTCGATCCTTAATTATCAAAATACACCTTATGGTATCAAATTATTTTTTTTACCTTCAATTGTTTTTAACAGATGACGTCATCGACATTTTTTTAAATGAGCATAGTATTTTTATGGCCTTACATAAGAACATTTTCGAGAAAATGACAATTGAAGTTTATGAAATAAAAGTGACAAAATCTCCGTAACGGCTCATCCAAATTTAACGAAATTTTGGAATTAAGTATTTTATAACCATGTGAAGTCACTTGCGTTATTATCGTTGATGCGACGTTTACAGTTTCTGAGATATAACCTCAAACTTGAATTTTAAATTGAACACCCCGTATATTTTGACATTTTCTGTTACAGTCTTTAATTGCCTATTCAATGTTACTACGCTTGTTATAGTATTATATCAAAAACATCTTGAAATTAACAAAAGCCTTTTTACTTAGGTCTAACAATTAAAGAAAAAATCGATAACAAAAAATAACAACAGCTCAACTTAACAGAATCGTCCAGTGCATACACCACTGCGTTTGCACCGTTGCAAAATATTTAATTACAAAATTTCGTTAAATTCGGTCGAGCCGTTCCGGAGATTTTGTCACTTTTATTTCATAACATTCAATTGTCTTTTTCTCGAAAATTTTCCTATGTAAGGCCATAAAAATGTTATGCTACCATTAAGAAAATTAAAATATCTGTCAAATTAATTAAAAAAATATAGGGTTGCCATTTAAAAAAATGTCGATGACGTCATCTGTTAAGAACAATTGAAGGTAAAAAAGAATAATTTGGTACCATAAGGTGTATTTTGATAATTACAAGTTGACGTGTTCGAGCATTTTTTAAAATAGCAAACCGTTAGACCTTGTCATGTTTCCATACTTTACGCGCTCACTGTATATATACTATATATATACTTTATCATACTGAGTATGATAAAGTAAAAATGTGGTATGTTTGGGACACCCAAGTCTGAAACATATTTTTAACCCAAATTTAATCTATAACTGATTCTTTCCATATTCTCTCTTCAAGTTGGTAATAAGAAATAGCTTACTCATACATAACACTATTGAAAACTGTACTAATAGACGGTAATTTATTACTGGAGGCGAAAATTAAATGTAGCAAATTCTAAGAAACAAACATGCGAAATAAATCTTAATTATTTTGCGTTGTCAGAATTATAATTAGAACATATCAAGTACCCTGCTATATCATTTTGTTATTATAAGATATAGGAAGCAGAGTAAAGGGACGAAATGGTGTAGCTTTTTAATAATTCGTTAAGAAACAGTTGAATTTCTTTATTTCCCTTAATTTTTTGTTGTCGTTCTAAGGAATCGTCTTAGCACATATTATGTAGATTCTGAAACCGCACCATGACAGAGGGTTAAGCATACCTTTGCTATGGTATGAGCTATCATAGGATAGCTCGTTTATCATACGTAGTACGCATTGTATGTAATCGTGCCCGAAAAAAATGAGATTTTAGCGAAATTATGTCTTTTTGGGTCCCCTTAATATTTTTAACCAACGTATAAAAAAATTGTCTGTGTGTGTGTGTTCATATTTAGAAGTTTCATGAGTAAACCTAGAGCTGAAAAGTCACTAGAAAACGAAAGGAACTAGATTTTTCAACGATTTTGCAAATGAGTTCGTGAGTTCGTCAAAATAGTTAAATGATAAATTAAAGTAGAGTAAATTTTGAATAATTGATGTTTAATAATAAAACTAGTTAGTCAGGATTTGACAGATATTTTGATTCTATTGACGGTATTGTCAGCACCGTTTGACACTGCTGTATAGTATGATAAAGCCATGTGTCTCGCCATAACAGACTTTAGGTCTTTTCGGGTCTCCTGAACATTTGTGACCAAGCTACAAAAAATGTCGGTGTGTGTGTGTATGTGTGTACCTACCCGATTTTTTTATGACGACGATTCCGGAGAAACTACTAAAGGTATCGTGACGAAAATTCATATTTAGAAGTTTTATAACCGAAATTAGAGCTGAAAAGCGTTTACTTTAAAAGGGTTCAAAGGAACTGGATGTTTCCTCTAAGCATTTTTCAAGGATTTTATAAATGAGGAGCCATTTCTATAATTTCGTCAAAATAGTTATATTAAACTAGAGGAAATTTTGTATAATTTATGTCTGACATTTTTTGGTAAAATCTATAGTTTAGCTGAATGAGCAAATTCTATTTGATCGCGATCGGTCGTGTCTGCATAAATATAAAACTATAGTTGGCCAGGGTTTGGCAGATATTTTCATTATAAAGACAGTAGGTAGTGTCAAAACGTGTCAAACGTACTGTCAATATTATCAAAATATCTGTCAAGTCCTGGCTAAATTGCTTTATTTTAATGCAGACACGACTGATCTCAATCAAATACATTCTCATGCAGCTAAACTATTAATTTTATATATTGTATGATATAGTCATGTGCCAGACCACAGCAAATATTTTTATTTAGTATCACAAAAAACAATTAAACACAACCCAACATTGGCTAGTTTTTTTTTTTTAAATTGTAGCACGTTAGTTCAGGGTAACTGTCTTCATAGACAATAAATAAATAAAGTTTCTTACCAAACTAACTTGGATTTAAAAGAATTATCTTATGATACCACACACACACCACTTTCCCTATGTTGTTTCTAAAGTTGGTACCATCTTCCGGTACAAGCAGTTATGGTACATGCAGTATTCGAATCAGGTCTTACACTAAATTTTAATCAATGTTTCTTTCATACAACATGATCAGTGCATAATCTCAATTTGTAAGAATAAGTTTTGTAGTTGTTATTTATCTTTGGATTTATTCCTCGGTTACTTACGTTCATTTTTCATCCATCATCCTAATCTTTATAGCACGCAAAATGATGTCCACATCTTTTAATTTACTTATTTCAAATATTTCATACTGTGTTTAAGAGTAAATATAAACAGAATCTATACAATCTTTATTATGGCATTGTATGTACAGAAAATAAAGGCGTTAATGGTTCTCCCATGACTGGGTGGCAGTCTTCGTTGTACTTGCGTCTCACTCCTCTTCACGGATTAACAACACTATTAGCGTAATCCGACAGCGGCGCGCGTCCTGGGCACGTGTCCGTCACGTGACGTACCGTATCGCAAGCCCTTGATTTATGGATTGGTCCGATGCGCTGATGGGATTTTCTCGTCCTCCCGGGACTCCTTTGCCAAATATAAGCCTTGTTTGAGTTATTAAGTGACGATAAGATCAAGTGCTCCGCGAATAATCTGATTGGTTTATTTCTTTAATGTAGATTTAAAAACTGATACGCTTTCAGTTTTAGGTGCAAGTTTTGCTACTTTATTTTACCAGATTTTACGAGATTGATGTAGTGGCTCTTAAGTTTCAACACGAAAAGAGAAAACATTAAAGTAATTAGCAAAAATTTATGTATATCAATTATAAAACATCATAAAGTAGTCGATCTTTATAGATTTCATATTGTAAATAAACTGAACATACTCGCTGAATAGGCGAAGAAGACCATAAAACCACAAACCATCCTGAATATTTTAATTATAACAGTTTTGATTTCCGGAATATACCGGCTGTCATCATAACTGCACGCATTTTCAGAGTGTCAAATGAAAACTTAGGACCTGGTGGTGACATTGGATAGATATTTTAAAATAAAACAAAACATCGTTCGTTGGAAAAAAAATCTTACCCAATCATATGGTTTACGAAATAAACCGAAGAATTATTTGTCTAAAAAGCAACCTCTTATTGGAAATCCGTACCTCGAACCTCTTTAAAAGTACATAATTTTCTGTTTATTGAAGGATTTTTGATATTTTTTGTCGTTTTTGACAAATCTGTTACTAAATCTGATATAAAGTAGACGGATTTTGCAATTTTTGTGCGGAGAACACAAGTTAAAATTGAAAATATTGCCACGTAGCAGATCTAAGTTACATAATTTCACGTAAAAATATCAACATCGTATATGCCTTTTTGAGTCAAAACTGTACTTCTTTGTATATATGTCGAAGAAGTATTTTGTCACGTGGCATTTAAACAACAATAATTAATTCACGTATTAATTACCATAGCAGGAAATCCACATTTATTTATAAATTTATGTATAACATGTGAGCATAGATACAAAATTGCCCTCTAATAACTGCTCAAAGAACAAAATTATTTATATAGATATGTTATTAAATGATATTTAGAATGTATGGTTCTATCAATTTCCATACTTAGGACAATTAGTTTGTAAACAGCATGATCAGAACCAAATAATAAACGTAATAGTGAAAAATCAAAAAAATTATGATACGGATTAATATCAAAAATTAAATTACTTATTGTGACATCAATATTATTTCGAGTTGTGTTATAGAGATTTTGTTATTTTAATAAACATATTTTATTTAATTTTTGTGATATTAGTCACAATTTAAATATATTTGTTTAAATAAAATATACCTACTTAAAATTGAAATTGAATACCCGTATTGCTTTGCCATATTTTTCTTTTGTTTAAAGAAATTGTTTGATAATATTGTTTGAAAAAGTTTATGTCGTTATCGTTTAATAGGCATTCAAGTTGGCCCTGAACAATATAACATAATACATATGCAAGTTCAGGGCATATTGAAAAATATATATGTACCAAATATTTATATTTTAGTAACATTTTTTACACGTACCTACACAGAGAGAAATTTTTGTTTAATTCAAATAAATATGCATTGACTCAAAGAAATTTGTTGTTTCAATAGAGGCAAAGAAAGAGTTATTTGCGGATAAAAACGCATTTATTTGAAATATTTGTTTGGTAGAAAGAACGTTGATTTGTGTCAAACAACTTATGTTTCCAGTTAAAGTTTGCAATTTGTGTATTATAAGAAATGAGATTTATTTACTTCAAATAATTATGATTGTATTGAGTGAAAGAATTACATTTTTTTAAATTAACAAAAGCGTTGATCGAGTTAAAATGCTTAAAATTATTAATTTGTTGAAGGAATTAATAGACAAGCATTTTTCGGAAGCTCGCCATATGTCACCTCCTCGACCAGTGCCTGGTCTTCCCAACCCAACATATAGTCAAGGCTAAGTTAGTAAAGTGTACTCTGATTTGGAATCGCAACTTCAACCTGCAGGCACTGTACACTAAGTTGTATACTGTCGATCACGCGGCTTTATACTCTCGATATGTACGAAGTGCGAGGAGCGAGTTTACAGCGCCATCTAACAATACAGTTGGATGACATTAAAAATATAATTATTTTAATCAAAATATGATTTCTTTGGTGGAAGTAAACCTATTTTAAAGCCAAAACAAAAATATTACTTTAAAGGAAATAAATCTCTTCTTGTGTACAAATATATTTATTTTAATCAAACTATGATTTCTTTGGCAGAAGTAAACCTATTTTTAAGCAAATGACAAAATATTACTTTAAACGAACTAAATCTTTCCTTATATACAAATTTATATGTTTGAATCAAAATTATATTTCATTGGTGTAAAGAAACGTTAAAATAACAAGTGAATCGGTTTCTCTTACGAGATAAAAACAAAAATCGTCTAAATCATTTTTTAGGACATGAAACAGAGTAATGTGAGCTAATAAACTTAACTAATACTAACTATAAATAATAAAGTTAAAACGAACTGTAAGATTAAACTATTTATTTATCATTAAACTCATAGTTATATTACAGTATTAGAATAAATTTTGCTAATTTAGTTGTGTGCGTTTTAAATTAATACCAATCGGCAGTGAAGTGAATTTTAACAATTCTTTGCCACGCAGATGCAAAAAAACTGTCAAGCACTTTGAAGCAAATTCTCATTCTATCTGCCCCGGGCTTTTCAACCAAATCATCTGCACCACAAATGACAGAAACAACTCCTTTGTTGTTATTTAACTGAGTCTTGCTGTTGACGAATTAATCCATATCAAGTTTATCATTATTGCTTCAAAATCAACCACTGCTCGTCATACCTATGGGTTCTTCTCATCTCTCCAGTTTGTTACCCACAAGCACTAGACAAGAATCCATCATTAAATCAATCCCGAACTGATAGAATGACGTGTTTATTTCGACTTTCAATTAAGGCCTCGCAAAGAAAGCCGTCCAGTCATGGTTTCCATTAATTTCTTGTAAATATAATAAACAAATTAACCATTAAAAGCATCCACCGCGCCGCCGTCGTCCATCGACTAGAAACAAAAAAGTCGTCGATTGTCCAGTTCGGCGTCCGCTCCTTGTATTAATAATGACTCGACATCAACTCTCGGCGTCTCGTTAATTCCACAGTGTGATAATCCAATCTTTACGGTAGTGGCGTGCCACGGATTCCGCCGTGAGAAGAGGTCTTCTTTCGGGCACATCCGAGTGTCAAACGGTGGCAAACTGGTCAGCGAAGATGTGTTAATCAGGGCCCCTGTTAAGGACTTGTCATCGGGTCCAATTATTGATTCTTTTGTTGGCCGACTACTTGGAAGAGGCATTGTCGTCAAATTTTCTACATCGCTGCCCACCAATTTGATTAGCCTTGTTCTTTATCGACTGAGAAGGATATCCTGTTGCTGTTCGACTCGAGAGTGAAAAATCGAACCGGAGGAAATGGTTTTCTCTATTCTCTACGGGGTGTTAACCGTTTTACACGCTTTGTATCGTGTGTTTATGTAATGTTGTTTGTTCCCTTTTTCAATTTGTGTCGTTGGAGTAATTATGTAATTGGTTTGTTGATGAAAAATTGGGTTATGATGTAGGAAAAATTCACAAGAAAACGCAAGTTTTTTTAAGGTAAAAGTCAACTGATACCTTGATAAAATTTCTTATAACTTTTCATTTTGAGAATTCTGAGCACATATATTAGTAGACGGTAAGGTGTTGATCATTCAAAAAACGAAAATGATAATTGAAACAAAAAAATAGGCTGTTATGTATTTTTTTTCTGCAGCTTTTTAAAACGCTCTGTAATACAGAATTCCATTTCATAATGTTCAAATAATACTTAGGGGTCGCCACCCGTTGTGTAAAGTAATTAAAAGCAATTGCATTTTAAAGTTAAAAAGATATTTTTATTATTATTACCCATTACCATGGTAATGGGTAAAGACCCATAAATTATTTATTTATTAACTTTTAAACCTTTAACAAACAATAATCAATAATCTTGTGAGTGTGGATGTAAAAAGAACGCAGAACCCAATAACTTAATTTATCAAAAATACAAGAATCGAAAACTAATTATATACTACTCTGTTCAATAACAATATACAAATCATAACCGATTATGGTATAATTTTTCCCGTAGAATTAAAATCAGAATATGACGGCAAAAATTATGAATTCTTTTAGAGAAAACCAAATGCCAAAAAATCTGATGTGGCCAGGCACATGACTTTATCATACCATATATTAATAGTTTAGCAGGATGAGATTCTACTTTATCGAGATCGGCCACGTCTGCATTAAAATAAAACTACTAGAACTAGACAGATATTTTGATTCTATTTACAGTATGTAATGTCAAAACATCAGCATTTGACACTACCTACTGTCATTAGAATCACAGAATCTGACAAATCCTGGCTAACTAGTTTTAATACTATAGTTTATAATTCAGTACGAGCGATCTTAATAAAATAGAATTTGCTCATGTGGCTAAACTATTTATTTGTCATAGTCATAAATTATTCAGAATTTCCTCTACATTAATTTATTATTTAACTATTTCGACGAAATTCCAGAAATAGCGGCTCAAAAATGTTTAGGGGACCCAATAGGACATATCTCCGCTAAAATCTAAAAAAGAAATTTCGCCACGATTAGTATACTTTGTAGAAAGTAAAGAAGTAAAAAGGTTGTTGATTCTGGTGATCACTACATTATATTGGCTTCTAGCATACTATATTTTCAGGTATTACCATGCTCAATATTCCAAATAAGTTTTAAGGTTATTCAATCTTACAATCTTTCTTGCATTTATTCGCGAAAACATAACAACATTGCTATCCGCACTTGAAATACACATTGACTTTTGAACACTAAGATGTTCCAATATTGTTTCACATAGCGTACGTGCGCGCGTATTTGATCGCATTCTCCATACATTTGCGTGTTGAATTGACGTTTCGCAACCGCTGACGTTCTGAATACTGTCAAAAGTTCAAAATATCCTGGCTACCTACTATATATGCAGATGCGATTTCGATCAAATAGATTTTACTCTTGCAGCTAAACTATTAATTTCACCAAAAAATGTTATGGACATAAATTATCCAAAATTTCCTCTACTTTAATTTATTATTTATCTATTTTGACGAAATTACAGAAATAGCAGCTCATTTGCAAAATCCTTGAAAAATGCTTAGAGGAAACAGCCAGTTCCTTTGGACCCTTTTGAACCAAAAGCTTTTCAGCTCTAAGTTTGGTCATGAAACTTCTAAATATGAACTTTCAGCCCGTTACCTTTAGCAGTTTCTCCAGAATCGTCTCCACAAAAAACGGGTACACACACATACACACACATACACACACACAGAGAAATTTTTTTGTACCTTGGTGAAAAATGTTCAGGGGACCCAAAAAGACCTATTTCCACTAAAATCTCAATTTTTTTTTCGGCACGATTACAATACTTTATAATACTGCGTATGATAAAGTAAAAAACGTGTTTTGTGCATTTTTAGCAGGGATTTTCACAAAAATGAGACATAATTTGATTCGTTGTAATACTATAATAATTGCAATATTTCAAAAAAGTATTTATAAAGGCAGTTGATTCCCGATACTCTACGGACAAAAATTATATGTATTATTTTACCGTGATTTTTTATATCTCTTATAATAAATAAAGCATATATTCACTTGGACAGATAAAATCACACTGTATATTCCCCCTGTCGCGAATTGCTCGACAATGCTACCATCAAATATGGCAACCCTACGACCGTGTCATCATCTGCAAAAAAAACATCAATCGATAATTCGATAAATTTATTGTTTTCCAGTCTAGCACAAGTTTGTTCCCTTCGTAACAAACAGTTTTTTGGATTTTTTTGCAGAATAGGAACGCTATTGCATTCCATAATTGCAATTTAGAATCCATAGTTGTATGTCAAACAATAAGACATTATTAATTTGACCAAAAGTAATTGTATAATAACGATTTTGGAAGAGACGTGTTAGTCTAACCGTTGTCTTATTCAAAAAAAGTTATGGTCTGTAACCACAGAGAAATTGTTATCTAATGTTACGAAAATGACATTCTTAACATAATTTGTACAACACATACTTACTTACTTTTTTTCATAAGAATACTTCTTTAATATAAAACAAACTCAATATCTGTTTTAAGAAAACGATTGTTTTGATTTAAGAAACTCGTTGTTTTGAAAATAATTTGAAGGAATTTGAAGGATCCGATAGATGGAGCTTTCGTTTTGGGTAAAACAACGGTTTTCTCCAAAGAACGATTATTTTCTTGCGAATATAATAAAACAATCATTGTTTTGGATTAACAAAGGTTTCTCTGAAGGGAGACAACGTTTCGTTGTGTGTAAAGCAGCCATGCAAGTAAATGCTGAAATACTGGCTTCAACAACAGCATAACTGATGTCGCTAATTTGCAAATGACTTCTTATGCCTGAATCACTAAATTACACATTCAAGTTTTGACAATTTTCTTTGACAACTACTTGTCAAATGTTTGATGAAAAGTTCATGAAGTTTTTATCAGTTTTGCGAAGTGTCAACAATGTATCAATTCTTGATTAGGTGATAACTGGGATTAAATCACCTTACTAGCTTGACAGTAATTACAGATATAAACTTAACGATTCCATAGCAACGGCACATCCTTCATTAAACAATGCCAATCCCAAGTTAAAAGAAATAATAGTATATTACATTACAAGAGCTGTAACTAGCATATTACGTGCGAGTGGAAAGTTAACATACGAGCCGCGAAGCGGCGAGTTTTGTTATTTTTCACGAGCACGTTATATGCGTGTACAGCTCGAGTATTGTACAATGTTTTACCTACGACCGACAATTTCAATAAATTGTATCAAAAATGTCAAATAAACAAAGGTAAGGATATTTGGCGGGTGACAATATTTGACGGTATTCGCGCGACATCTATTGCAACTACGGAGAACTTTGTCTGAAGTGTTGACCGAAAATTCCAATACAAATTTAACATAAATGTTCACGAGCATGCAATATATGTTACAACTCGAGTATTGCACTTACCTACGACCGAAAATTTCAATAAATATAAATAGTATCAAAAATGACAAATAACTAATCAAAATATTCGCGCGACATCTGTCATTATGACATTAGGTCGTGCGTAAAAAACGCAAACGCACAGCCAAAAGCACACGTATGTAATAAGCGATATACGAGCGAAGCAGTCCGTGACGTAAGGGACGTTTACACATATGGTCGTAGGTAAAGTTATAAATCGTGTAGTTGTCATTCAAGCGTGACTTTTGTGCTTTGCTATCAGCACGATATTTCTATCAAAGTTAGAAATAGGTTAGGTTAACATCAGCTGTCATTCGTGTTGATATTTGACGCAAAACTTCGAAGGAAAGTTTATAGAGTTTCCATCAAACATTTAACAAGAACTGATCAAAGAAAAGCGTCAAAATTTTGATAGTGCAATTCAGGCTTTATTGTAATCTACCTAATCATGGTATTCAGTATCATAAAATAAAACCAACACCAACTTTACCACAAATTGAAACCAACGAAAGATAGTCACTAATTAGAAACGAATTACCACTGGTAAATATATTTTGTAAGGGCGTGATTGCGCTTGGGCCATTTCCAGTTTATCGAACGAAAAATTAGCCTCGCCCAGGAGCGGGGGGGTGAGTGAGATACACACCCCGAAAGAGAGACGAGCGAACGAGCGAGCGAGCGAGACAGACAGCCATGAAGTCGGTTTTTCCGAGGGTCCCGAAAATTTCCCGCTGATGGATGTGCCAAGTTAATTATCTAACCGAGTCTACTGTCTCCCCCATCTCGCTCGAAAACCTATATCCGTCCCACTCTGGCCGGAGTTACGACACCCGCCGGCAGAGGGCCTTTGTGCCGCTTTACCGACGATTGTGAAATGAGGTGTTTAATTAAATTTTAGCTCTCTCTCTCTCTCTCTCCTTCGTTCTGGCGTTGTTTCTCTCCGCTTGTATAGCGGACTCGCCTACACGAAAAGAGCGCTGTTTAGGAGTTTTTTAACTCGCTTTTAAATTATGATAATTAATCCACCCGGTTTCGAGTATTAGTATAAACGGGCGGACGCTTTGTTTGTATTTATTAACTCTGTCGCTCTATTGTTCGGGAAATTGAATAGAAACCTTTCGGAAAATATACAACCTACGGAGTCTGACGGGTTTTATTAATTTGTGGGGCCGTAAACACGTTAAAATCGACGAGTTAAGTTTAATTTTAAAACTTTTAATTGGCTACGGCCAATAATCTTTGCTGTGTTGACTTCTCTTCGTTTCTTCTTCTGAAACATATAGTGTGGATATTAAATAGCGTATATAATTTTCCAGAATTAATACAAGGAAACTAATAATCAATATAAAGAACGTAGTAACTCATATCAGTCGCTTTGAAGTCGGTACGACGCTTTAAATTAAACAATAACTGTAAAAATTGCACAAAACATAGTCATAGATTCACAACTCTGGCGATATCCTAAAAATTTTGATAAAACTTTCCCAAAGTGATAACAGGAAACTAATAATCAATATAAAGAACGTAGTAACGCATATCAGTCGCTTGTGAAGTCGGTACGATGTTTTAAATTAAACAATAACTGTAAAAATTGCACTAAACATAGTCATAAACTGACAACTCTGGAAATATCCTAAGAATTTTGATAAAACTTTCCAGAATTGATTAAAGGAAACTAATAATCAATATAAGGAACGTAGTAACTCACATCAGTCGCTTGTGAAGTCGGTACGATGTTTTAAATTAAACAATAACTGTAAAAATTGCACTAAACATGGTCATAGATTCACAACTCTGGAAATATCCCAAGAATGTTGATAAAACTTTACAGAATTGATAAAAGGAAACTAATAATCCATATAAAGAACGTAGTAATTCATATCAGTCGCTTGTGAAGTCGGTACGATGTTTTAAATTAAAAAATTACTGTAAAAATTGCACTAAACATAGTCATATATTCACAACTCTGGAAATATCCTAAGAAATTTGATAAAACTTTTCAGAATTGATAAATGGAAACTGATAATCAATATAAAGGACGTAGTAACTCACATCAGTCGCTTGTGAACTCGGTACGATGTTTTAAATTAAACAAAGTCTGTCAAAATTGCACTAAACCTAGTCATAAATTCACAACTTTGGAAATATCCTAAGAATTTTGATAAGACTTTCAAGAATTGATAAATGGAAACTAATAATCAACATAAAGAACGTAGTAACACACATGAGTCGCTTGTGAAGTCGGTGCGATTTTTTAAATTAAACAATAACTGTAAATATTGCACTAAACATAGTCATAGATTCACAACTCTGGAAATATCATAAGAATTTTGATAAAACTTTCCAGAATTGATAAAAGGAAACTTATAATCAATATAAAGAACGTAGTAACTGATATCAGTCGCTTGTGAAGTCAGTACGATGCTTGAAATTAAACAATAACTGTAAAAATTGCACTAAACATAGTCATAGATTCACAACTCTGGAGATTTCCTAAGAATTTTGCTAAAACGTTCCCAAACTGATAACAGGAAACTAATAATCAATATAAAGAACGTACTAACTCATATCAGTCGCTTGTGAAGTCGGTACGATGTTTTAAATTAAACAATAACTGTAAAAATTGCACTAAACATAGTCATATATTCACAACTATGGAAATATCCTAGGAAATTTGATAAAACTTTCGAGAATTGATAAATGGAAACTAATAATCAATACAAAGAAAGTAGTAACTCACATAAGCCGCTTGTCAAGTCGGTACGATTTTTTAAATTAATCAATAACTGTAAAAATTGCACTAAACATAGTCATAAACTGACAACTCTGGAAATATCCTAAGAATTTTAATAAAACTTTCCAGAATTGATTAAAGGAAACTAATAATCAATATAAGGAACGTAGTAACTCACATCAATCGCTTGTGAAGTCGGTACGATTTTTTAAATTAAACAATAGCTGAAAAATTGCACTAAACATAGTCATAGATTCACAACTCTGGAAGTATCCTAAGAATTTTGATAAAACTTTCCAGAATTGATAAATATAAACTAATAATCAATATAAGGAACGTAGTAACTCACATCAATCGCTTGTGAAGTCGGTACGATTTTTTAAATTAAGCCATAACTGTAAAAATTGCACTAACATAGTCATAGATTCACAACTCTGGAAATATCCTAAGAATTTTGATAAAACTTTCCAGAATTGATCAAAGGAAACTAATAATTAACATAAAGAACGTAGTAACTCACATCAGTCACTTGTGAAGTCGGTACGATGTTTTAAATTAAACAATAACTGTAAAATATACACTAAACATAGTCATAGATTCACAACTCTGGAAATATGCTAAGAATTTTGATAAAGCTCTCCAGAATTGATAAAAGGAAACTAATAATCGATATAAGGAACGTAGTAACTCACATCAGTCGCTTGTGAAGTCGGTACGATATTTTAAATTAACCAATAACTGTAAAATATACACTAAACATAGTCATAGATTCACAACTCTGGAAATATGCTAAGAATTTTGATAAAGCTCTCCAGAATTGATAAAAGGAAACTAATAATCGATATAAGGAACGTAGTAACTCACATCACTCACTTGTGAAGTCGGTACGATGTTTTAAATTAAACAATAACTGTAAAATATACACTAAACATAGTCATAGATTCACAACTCTGGAAATATGCTAAGAATTTTGATAAAGCTCTCCAGAATTGATAAAAGGAAACTAATAATCGATATAAGGAACGTAGTAACTCACATCAGTCGCTTGTGAAGTCGGTGCGATATTTTAAATTAAACAATACCTGAAAAATAGCACTAAACATAGTGATAGATTCACAACTCTGGAGATATCCTAAGAATTTTGATAACACTTTCCCGAAGTGACAAAAGGAAACTAATAATCAATATAAAGAACGTCATATCAATACAAAAAATAGCATGAATATATGAGATAGCGTGAAAATAGCATTCGTAGCAGCTAATATGTGTTTTGCTTGCCCCTTCGCTTCGGCGGGGATGATTGGATTCCAAGTTCGGTCGACGGGGGGGTTGTTTATCACAGCCGCCAGATCAATTACAGATGGCTATTATAGATGACATCGCTATAATTATTACTAAAACGCCTGTCCCGTCGCGTCCCAAGGCAGGTCCGTCCGGCCGTTCAGGGTAACAGTGGACCTACCAACCAACCAACGCGCTCTGGCGGCTCGGTGGTAATTTATATAAATCGATTTAGCCCGGAGATTTATTGATATTTACGCTGCACGACAGCATCAGTACGTCAGCATCGCGAATTAGCAATTACCAGTTTGGTACACCTTTGTTCAACGAGCTGTACGACCAAATAATCGCTTTTGTTTGTACTTCAAGGATGAATCATAGATGAATAAGTTATTAGCAATAGTTATTAAATGAATAATATTAATTGATAATTATACTGGTCGACAAATTTTAATCTGTTGTCCGTAACTCTAACCTAATATGCCAATAAAAAAAGCTCATTTTAGTTTGTGTTGGTTATAAATAAATCAAACAACTTTTTCAGTAAAATATAATTTATTTAAAGTTAAAGTAAGTACATTTCCCTAACAAAAGCCAAAGAAATAAATTTGTTTGCCCCCGTTTATAATAAAATTTGAAATTAGTATATTCATGAACAAAAATTCCGAACTAGATAATTAATATTTTGATGTTTGGTAACTTTTGAACTACTACTTCGATTTTTTTTTTAATATAAAAATACAGCATCTATTCACATCATTTTGTTTTTCTTTATTCATCCAATATCTAAATTCTTATAGAAGTAACACATTTTCAAGTAAACCTTTGCAATGTTTGTGCTACTAAAAAACTGGTCAAAATGTGGTGTGCCCTTTAGTCCAAATATTATGCCACATCCCTCAGAATTGAATTTTAAAGCTTATTCATGCGATTCCAGCATTCTCCTGTTATAATGAACTAATTTTTAAACAATTTTAAGCAACTTTAAACAATCTTGATGACTAATGATGTTGCCCAAAGAACCATAAAAATGGATAAAGTACTTAGTTAAATACCGATATAACAAAAATGTTTTTTCTTTTCGCTGAATACGAGCCTGAAAGTAACATATCACGTCAGGTTGTTGCGTACCACTGAAAGAATCGGTGTAAACAATCTGAGCAAACTTTCAGGGGTTCAGGAAAAGGTATTAATCTTGTAGTTTTGGTATATAATATTGCGAAAGTAGAAACTAATAGTATATTATTGGACAAGCACATAACTAAGGATATAAATCGCGAGCATGAATTCCATTTTATATCAAATATTTTAAATGTATTTCTCAATGATGGCGAGGCGAATTGTCAAATAACTGTCATCTACGTAGGTTTTAACAGACTTTGACACTAATATTGTATAATGATGACAGTTCGATCAAATAATGAGGTCATTATTTGAACGAACTGTCATTATTATAAAACGCTAGTGTCATTATAATCATGGCGCGTATAATGATGGGAATTATATAGTCATAGATACGTATGCAATGAACTTATTAGAGAGTCGTAGATAAAGTCATTTTTATCGACTGTCAGTGTGTTTTAATTGTTTAGTTGTTTGATTTTTGATTATTTGAACATTGTTTTTTGTCAGGATGCGTCTTATGACTTTTTTAACCACACTTTTCGAGCATGCTCTGAATCCGTTACCTAAATTTTACGGCTTATTTTATTAGCACCTTTGAATTTTTTGATTTACAGTTCGCTAATGGTTGTTTAGGCGTAACCGTCACCACGTAAAATAAAATATAATTTGAACAGTTTTATTATTCCTTCGTAGTTTTGGTTTACTATGACGTCCTTTTGAGGTTTCTAGAACAATGATATAATAAATTTTCAAATTACCATATTCACCCTTTTTGCACTTAAACTTTTTTCAAAAATCTTACACTATAGTATCTTCTTTTTCTCGTTTGCAAGGTCAATTCTACCGAAAACGCAGTATCTCTGCACATTTTTTTTATTTTTTTGCTCTCATGGTAAGTGCCTATGTTGTTTGACGAACATACACACTGATTTTTAGTCATGTGTGTTGGTTACTTAAAACAAATGAACTGTTCAAAATACATTCTGATTGATACACAGGTGAGATTATGCAGGTACCTAAAAGTTGCCATTTTTTGATTTCTGGAATTACAGAAATAAGACCACTGGGATTTTTTTTTCAAACATATATAGTGTCAATAAAGTTACCATAACCTTGAGGACCTGTGTTAGCAATACTGTTCACACATCATGGTCCGCATTTTCGACAATAATTTAGCATGGAAACCCTCCTCTATAGGAAGCTCCTGGTGTACAAGCCGGTTTTATTTTAAATGTCGTCGTCGTTGCTGAATAACGCATAAATATTCCGTGCGGGACATTGGACATCAATCATGGCGAGCTAACTGAGTTGTCAGCTCCCATTTCCAGCACACTGCTTCGCTAAACTGAATTCAAAACAAGTACATCGCAGCAGCGCCGTGACTGACAGCGCATAGTGACAACGCCGGCATCGCCCGGTTTGAATTTATGACGAAACGTTACGAAATGAAACGTCGTTCTAAGCACCGCTCGAGCCATCGTGATATTAGGCATGCACATGACGATATCTTAACACGAAATGCATTATCTTGGGTCGTGAAATTATCCATTAAAGTGAAGACGTTTCGTCTGTAGATGAGATCAAATGAGTATGGATACTTTTAAAAGTTCTTTATGTGAGTCATAGAAGGATTTTTCTGAGATTTTCATTGATTTCTACGCAACATACAACCCCATTTCATGCGTTGATGTATTGCCATATGGGACAAAATTAACAAATCTGGTTAAAATTACATTCCAACAAGCAAATCTTTGGGTACTGGTAAACGTCACATGTAAAGAAGAGATCGAGATAGAACTGAAACTTGTCAAAGGAAATTCTACCAAAAAGCATCAAGAAGACTAATCAAGAAATACTCAAGAAAAGTCTATTATCTATTATCTTGAGAACGGTATAACTTCCGAACCGTTCCAAATAGGAAAAATCTAATGAAACCGGCGTAATCAGCGCAAAAAAATTGCATCAAGGACCGCAATTTTAATTTGATTTAAGGCAGTTGAGTTTTCGCCGACTGGCTAAAATTTTGTAAGAAATCACATATTTGAAACTATAACTTTGAATTGGCACACATATCTCAAAAACTAGGATCCGGATCAACATGAAACCTATGCTATCCTACTAAAATGGGTGCGCTGATTCCAAATTCACATAGAAAAAGTCTCTGTCTCTACTGGTTACCGAGTTGTGCTGAAATTACGTTATTCCAAATAACACAAAAATAAGGGTAATGGACCACATAACTTCAAAATGGTATATGTTAGGCCTATAAAAGTATATATATTTTTGATGTACCCATCGAGAGCTATCATTTGGTGGGGGGTTAACCTTTCTATCGCGAACGGTTGAAAAGTTCATTTTTTTCTATCTGAATGTGCTAAATTTACATCGAAAATAATTGGATAACTTTTTGAGGGATAGACCCTTTTAATGCAGTCATGCTTATGCATTGAGATGTGCTGAATTCAACGGTGAGGTCGGTTTTCCCGTAACTCGTACGGTTTGGCCAGAAAGTGGGAAACTGTAGTTTCCGCGGTTTCTCGCGGTTTTCTCGCGAACCGTGCACCTTAGAGAAACGCGGCTTTCAGAAATGAATTCCTCGGCCAATTTCCCATCCGGTACCGTTTGAAACGTGAAGATTGGTCGATTAGATCAGACACAGCTTGCGTTAAAAGTTGCTAACATACTAAATTGGCTGTTGTTGCATTATTTTTGATATCTTGGGAACGTCATAACTTCCGAACCGTTCCAAGTAGGAAGAATCCAATGATACCGGCGTAATCAGCGTTAAAAATTTTATTAAGAACCGCATATTTTATTTGATTGAAGGCAGTTGAGTTTTCGCCGACTGCTATATTTTTGTAAGAAATCACATATTTGAAACTATAATTTTGAAGTGGAACACAATGTGCAAATGCATAAAATAGCTAAAATTCTTGAGACGTTTTTTAAATTCTTCCATATGTTTTCGTGTTGTTCAAATTTCATGGTATTCGGTCAAGTAACATGAAAGAAAACTTTATATTTTTACAAATCTTAATTATCTCTAAATTCTTTTTTTTTACAGGTAGCCTCTTCTTTATCCAAGGCACCAGAAATTGTGTAAGTAGGTACGTAGTTTGAGAACTTTTTGCACGTTATTACGTATTTGTAATGTCCAACCAAAGTTGAGTACAAGAATCCAGCTGCGTTAGAATTTTTTCAAACTTCATAAGATTCGCGTTATTTTGACATTCAACGTCCATACATTAACAAGCTCGAACGACAGAGATATAACCTCAACTAATTAGTAACTACGGCGGCTTAGAACAAAGCGATTCGTACTAATTTGATTTCGAGTACGCGAGTACTCCTATACCGTCAAAGGCGGTCGCCGAAGACAACAGTCGACGGAGACGTCCAACTGCGTCCTTATTATTTAACACTTGTAAATCGTACAAAGCAGAACAATGAGTATTAATTTGCGACGCTATAATACCGCACGTAATAATAATATCGTTAGGCCATTGTCTGTTAAATACCGCGGGACGGCGTGGTAGTGAAGATACCGATCTTACAGGCCCGTTTATTAGCGCCGTATTCTTTTGTCTGACGCGCGCGGGATTGAGACGTCTTGATCTCTCCGGTCGATACGTCGTCATCGTCATCATCGTCGTCGCGACCGAGCCTTGTTTTGCCTGTTGTTGCTGCCGTTGTCGGTCGGCTGTTGGACATACACGGTCAACTGTTTTGAAATTCAATGTTCCGACGAGGTATTGTTCTTGAAATTGAACCGGAGGAATAATTAGACGATTATTAAGCACTTCTATAGAAATCGTTGTTCATATGGACTGGTGTCGCTGGTTCTCGAGATCCAGTGATTATTTTATACGAGGTGTGAAAGATGGGGAGAGTCAAGGAGTCATCTGTAAATGACTTAAGAGTAAACTACCTACTTACCTGCATGCAATTGATGACAGTTTTCATACGATTTCTTTTGGTTGTAAAGTGCCCTTAATCCATTGGGGTTAGGTCTGGTGACCTCACAGGTTACGAGTTAGTAGACTGTTATCCTATCCAATGGTTTGGGGAAAACTTTATCCAACCACCCTCTGACTTTAGGGCTGTGGTGTGAATGAGTGCGTCATCCTGTTGGAACAACATATTGCCTAGAACGTTTATGGTTTAGGGTGATTGTTTAGTTCAGGAAATACGGGAATATGGTCATTCACATTCCGCAACAAAGATTTATTTTAGAAGAATACTGGTCTCGACCTTCAGTTATAAACTTTGGACGTGAACGAAGCCTATGGTTATCTTTGAACAATGTACTGTGTTAAGTCAAACTGATATTTATGGTAATTTGCTAATTTATCGAAACATCTTTTACAAATAAACCTTTTGCATATCTTTCAAAATAAAGAGTAATCTTAAGTTATTTTAATCTTTTTGGCAATACCTGGTATACCCAACGGCGAATGTGACTATAATTTTAAATTTAATAATAGTGCAGGCAAATAAAGTTGGGAGTGGGTATTAATATTATTGTCTACAGGATTTTTAACATTGGAAATGGTAAAGGGGCTCATAGTGAATGTAAAAAAATAAATGCAGGTCATGGGGTGGTGTAGTGCTTATTTGGGGGGGGGGGGGGTTGAAAGCGGGTGCAAAATATATTATTGCGTTTTTCGGCTTGACATTTTATCCAAAAACGCCCTATACTAAGTTGTAGATCATCAAAAAATCTACAACGTTCACAAAGATCACTTTTTACTACGACCTCAAAATTTCCGAGAAAAATGCGAATTCTAATGAAAAAGCGAGTTTTCTGTTTTTTTATTTTGCATTGTCGCAACAATAATTCATTTTTTTTTAAATTTTGTGAACGTATGCATTCTTTTATCTGCAAAAAAGAAGAAGATTTGAGATATTTACTTTTTCCAATTAAAATCAGTTCTTTTCAAAAAGGAATTCTGTGTGTGATAAATCATCGTACAGATTTCGTCTTTGTTTTTGTTTTTTTACGATGTACTTAATGATAAAATAATAAAATAATAGTCCCTATTTAACAACATGCTCGAAATTGAATATAAAACGCAAAGATGATTTGCACCAAACAAAATTTCAGTAATTGTTAATAATTTGTTTAAATTTTGGAGAATATTACAAAACTGGTTACACCATTCAATTGTACGGAAAAAATACAAAAGTTATTGTCAGTTATTGTCTTACAATCAAAAAAGTATCCAATACCAAAGTTGTAAATTATGAAAAAATTTACTATTTTTTCGACAAGTGTTACTACGTATCATAGTTTAGTTAATGGTTAACCGTTTTTCATAGTTTTGGTAACACCCGGTACATCCAAGCAGACTTATGAAGAATACAATTTTCCCAGAAATCAATGATAAAAATATTTCCCATGTATCAAACTTTTTGCCGAGCACGGTATACTGATTTTGGCGGCCTGTACACAATATTGTTATTACGGAGTAATTTAGCCAGGAGCAAAAGGTTTGATGTTTAATGATTACATCGACTAATTATCCACAATTTGATATATAAACCAACCTTATGAAGCGTTAATTATTTAATTTACTAATGGAGTAAGTTTAAGAAAAAGTTATAAGCATTTACCTACTACATGGTGTGCTGTTTTCTTAGTTGGTGATGTCAAGGATTACAACTGTTTCTACAATTGTATTGTCGTTTTATTGTTCTAGTCTGGTCAGTTTAGATTTCGGTATACAAATAATTTGCGGCATATGAAAATGATACCAATAGGCCCAGAAAAGTGATATTAATTAAAAACTTACAGTGATTTAAAAATATGTCATGAAATATTGTCCACCTATGTTTGCATCAATATCTCCGAAAGTCATAAGCTTATCAGAACAAATTTCGGTATCTCGGTTATGAAAACCAGTTTTTGGACCAATTTTCAAACCTACACCTTTGAATATTGTTAAGTAATTCTTTGTTTATGATGTATTCATATCTTTCGTCCTTAATATGGTGTATAATTTGTTCTGCTAAGCTTAATACGTTCGGAGATATTGATGCAAACATTTCGTGACTTTTTCTGTACGTCAAAACGTAGACAACTTGCGAGTTACATAAAATTGTTTTTAATTGATTTCGAAATATTATGTTCCATCGTTGCATTCAATCACTAAATTGTTGACAGTATTCTGCAGCGTTAGTGTTGCTTCTTCAACATTCCATTTATATCTACTGCCATGACCATATGGTTGCGGAAGACATCTTATAAACAAGGTTTAGAATTGGGCCAAATACACGACCTTGTGGGACTCCTATTTTAACGCTTTTGAGAATTGACTACGCTACGTTTGTCAACTACGGCTTCTGCTTGTGGGTTTTCTTCCTTCATCTTTACGATTCTTACGACAACCTTACACAATAAATAATCTACAACAATCATATTTTCCTTATTTATACACCGTTTTCTATACTTCATTATCTTCATTGAATTATAATAGAAATATATAATATAAACACCGATAAATAACAACCTCGCTAACCATAACTAACAACATTCGAATACTCTAACCTAAAAATACAAAATATCGCCCAGGAGTGCTACACCGAGTGTTTCGCCCGAACTTTCCGATTCACTTCACTCTCGAGCGGCCTCTTCAGTTCACAACAAAGCAGAGGTGTTGGGATGATTAACGCCGGTATGTGAATATATTAAATAATCCCCGGGGCAGGTGTTGGGGCCCCCTGTTGTGTCGACGGGGGGCCAACACGTCTCGACCGACGATCTCACTACGATGCCGCTTCTCCAAAGGCTCGTCTCGTAAGCACCAGTATAGCCAGCTATAGCATCGAGGAGAGATACTGCGCGGCCGTGGTCTTGAGATGGTAACTGGAGGTATACCACGGTGTCGGACACCTCGATTATGATGTTGATGATGACTAGTGAATATAGTTGCTGCATTCCAGGAGGCGAGAAGCGAAACCGAGACTGTAGTGGATAGAGATGTGGACCGGAGTGATGCTGGTGCTGCCTTTGTTATTATGGGTGTAATGCTTGAGGAAGATTGAATACTGGCCTATTTTTGTTCTGGTCTATGGAGGAGTAAAGTGGGAAATAGTTTTCAGCATAATAGTGCTATGAATTTTGCTAATTATGGTGTAGCTTAGGTAACCATACCATCATTTCTGTGTAGGCAATACTTGTTATTGCCAAAATTTCCTCTTCGTAGTCTGACTATACAATAATTCCAACTTCCTAATCCAAAAGAAGCATGCTGCATTTGCCCTTAAACATGCTGAATTGCTTCTAGTTTCTATGAAACATAGTTCGTCAAAATTTCCAAATGGCTTGCTTGTGCTTTGTCAAACCGGTGACAATGTTTGACTAAAAAGAAAAATACCTAATTCAGCATTTTTGTTTAAAAAATTAAGACTCCTAGTAAGAGAACCGAACGGTATTTAGATAATTTGATCCTCGTAGTTGGCCTTGAATAGGGCGTAGGTTGGTACACTTGCGGAAAAAATATGAGTACATACGGGTAGCTCGCGTACAGGAGACGTACGTCGGATTTCAATGAATTCATATAGAAATGGAGTTACTCTTACAATTTGTTTGAAAAAGTGTCCAAAAGTTAAAGTACTTTTTAGGTCTCGACATGAAACGTATTGGTATACTCATAATTTCGGCAGTTTTTCTGTTGTAGTTTTCTATGATATATTTATTATTATTTTAGTCGTATAAATAGTCGTAGTATAAAACGGTATACTTATTCATATTTTCGGCAGTTTTTCTGTTGTAATTTTCTATGATATATTTCTTATTATTATAATTATTTTAGTCCATATGATACGGATGTAAATTCTGGATCATATGGACTTATATTATAGTGATGCTGTATAAAAAGGTATACTCATATTTTCGGCTGTTTTTCTATGATATATTTATTATTATTATAATTATTTTAGTCCATATGATGCGGATGTAAATTCTGCATCATATGGACTTATATTATAGTGATGCTATATAAAAAGGTATACTCATATTTTTGGCAGTTTTTCTGTTGTAGTTTTCTATGATATATTTATTATTATTATAATTATTTTAGTCCATATGATGCGGATGTAAATTCTGCATCATATGGACTTACATATATTATAGTGATGGTATATAAAAAGGTATACTCATATTTTCGCCAGTTTTTCTGTTGTAGTTTCCTATGATTTATTTATTATTATTATAATTATTTTAGTCCATATGATGCGGATGTAAATTCTGCATCATGTGGACTTATATTATAGTGATGCTATATGAAAAGGTATACTCATATTTTTGGCAGTGTTTCTGTTGTAGTTTTCTATGATATATTTATTATTATGATAATTATTTTAGTCCATATGATGCGGACGTAAATTTTGCATCATATGGCCTTATATTATAGTGATGCTATATAAAAAGGAATACTCATATTTTTGGCAGTTTTTCTGTTGTAGTTTTCTATGATATATTTATTATTATTATAATTATTTTAGTCCATATGATGCGAATATAAATTCTGCATCATATGGACTTATATTATAGTGATGCTATATAAAAAGGTATACTCATATTTTCAGCAGTTTTTCTATCATATATTTATTATTATTATTATTATTTTAGGCCATATGATGCAGATGTAAATTTTAAAAAATAAAAGCATAGTTATTTTATCATGTTTTGAAGAAACATTTAATTAAACATAATCAGTGTAGGCTAAAAGGTTTTAGCTGTTAATAAATTAGAATTTGTCTTAATCTTACTAAATTATGCCCCACAAATTTACAAGACTCATTTATTTCCACACAGCGGTTTCCAAGATTTTCGGTCAATTTTCGTTTAAGAAAAAATGTTGATAAACACTGTCCAAAATGTGTAAAAAACGGCAAGCATTTTGAGAACTTTGTAAATTTGTGGAAAAGTATTTAGCGAGAATAAGCGTTATGTTTAAAATACTTTGTTTTAAAACAGTGTTTTAAACTATTTTGTTTTAAACATGTTTTAAACAGTTTCTTTTAAAAGTTTTGTTTTAAACATGAAATTTGAACAGAATTATTAATTATTTGATCAAGCTGTATGCTGGTCTTTAAGATTCGTATGCTTAGATCAATTAAAAGATCAGAAATAATTTAAATTTTGTATTAATTAGCCAATTAAAAAGGTTTTCATAAAATATAGTAATAGAATAACAGTGGAAGCAAGTAAAGTTAGGAATTAAAAGATGCCAATCAAAAAACTGACAAACACGAAGATGGTGTAATTTAAAACATGTTTAATACAAGTTTTATTCCTTGTTTAAAACATTTTTTGTGAGTGATTCTTTAAAAAAAACCGTTATTTATAACAACCCTGAGAATAAGTCAAATCTAACTTTTTTGATATACCCGTTAGAACTACACTTACTGTACTACACTTAAATGTTATTTGCGCCTTTTTCGAAAACGGTGAATTTTATTAACAAAAAATAATCTTTTCTTGCGTAAAATTAACGTCTACCATATTTTTTTACACATAAGGACCAACATTCATAATAACAAACTAACTTTTTTCGTTTGTCATTTTATGTACGTTAAATTTGCTTATCAAAACCCTTCCTTTTCTTGATTGTCTTCAAACTCACCATTATAATTTGTATACATTTTTATGTATGTGTAAATCACATCGAGTATTAACGTAACAAACAACAAAAACACATTAATTTCCTTACATTTGATGACCGGGTGAGTTACAACCGACAACATCGGCAATATTTAACACAAATTTCCCGTGAAAATGAGCACATGCATACCGATCGGATAAAAGCATTTCTACATAAATAAAAACGCACAATAAATCTGTCTAGCGTGTTTTTGAAAGCGGCCCGAAAATATTAACCCGTTACCAACCAACCAACCAACCAACCAAACAAAAAAAACCGACAACCTGAACATAAATAATCGCTCTAATGGCATGGTACTGACTGTATATGCCCAGGGAATTTCGAATTGAGATATTAAGGTGCACAAGGGCCGTAATTATATTCAAATTAAGCCTTGCCCGCTCTCAGATACAACAATCAGGTTTGATATTTCGAGTGCATCACTTATATTTTTTCGACAAAAGAATGATTTAATTCGTTGTGAGTATGGGGACCGTTTTTGAGCGTTGTCATTGTAAAACAATTAATTCCGTTTTGTTAACGTTTCATTTGGAAGGGTGGGGGGGGGGTTGGTCGACGTGTAGAATTTTAAAATGTGGGCGTGCCCGTCGCCTGTAATCAATCACACTCCGATCTAAAAGATTGAAAGACATTGAATTACAAGGAAATTGAACCGACGTTTGTCTCTATAGGTCATTATTCTTTGTCACTGCGAAAACTGCCACGTGGCGATTTATCTAGACGCGTTTCTTTTGTTATTTGGGTTTGGTATCGATTAGCTAGTGCATCACTTGACGTTTTCTATTTGAATATAGTATAAATACGAAGTCATTTTAGTTTGATTGAAAAATACATTTGCTTTTGTCCAATTTTGATTAAAATAATAGGTCTATGGGCAGTCAGAGCTTTGATTCGACTTACAGGGTGTTCGACAAAACCTAACATTCTTAATTTTACTCAAATGTAAACAAACATTTTTTTACACTTGAAATTGGAAAAGCACATCTCTTTGTGTAGAATTTTATAAGGATCAATTTTGTTCTTAAATCGCAAGATCCTGAACGTTTTGCGGTAAACTACGAAAACTTGCAAAGCTGCACGTTTAGAGTGGCTTTCAGGCTCTAATAAATTTTGGGGACGCCATATAAAATATTGAACCCCAATTGGATTTGTCTCCATTTTGTTGCTAATTTGAATGTACTACTAGATGTTTTTTTTGTCATTTCTTTTTGTTTATGTAAATCACACTGTTTAGTGATTGATTTTCTATTTATGGTACGACAAAATATTTTTCACAGATCCTCATGCTTGTATGGCAATAGGTTAATGGTATCATCTAATATGTAGGAATAGTTCTGCTCTTTTCATAAAGTTAAGTTCACATGATCAGCAGCAGCTTCAAAGGTGTCTTACACTTGTGTTGACAGTCATATCGAACAAAAAAAACTGAAAAGAAAATTATCTTCAGCCGTGCTGAAGTTAAAATACCCCCCACCGTAAAATATTAACAAAAAATGAAGCGATTTTGCCCATTCACGAACTTGCCCTTATTTTTTAAGAGATAAGCTTGTATACCAAATTTTATATCCATTAGATTGCTTTTTCGAAAGATTTTGTGTTTTTAAGTAACACATAATTTGTAGTTATCTTATTATTTGAAGTCAAGTTCATAAAATAGACTAAAATAACTATCCATTCCTTCAAAAAAAGTCATTCTTGAATTCACTGCAGAATGTTGACATTCTTAAAACTTCAATAACTTTAATCAGAATTTTGTACGGTTTGTCTCTTTTTTTTCGAGTTATATTAATATAACAAGTTCACAGCGAGTGACATCATATTATGTGAATTAGAAAAACCTTTTTTAGTATTTTAGTATTTTGATCGTAATTAGGGAAATTTTCTGTTTTTTCGACCAGCCTAGTATATGCAATAAAAATTCTGATCATCGTTATGGACATTTTAGAGCATCCATTTTTAGAATAACACTCAGATTGCTACTTTAGATATTGCTAATGGCTTCTAGATGGCGCTGTTATCAGTCTGATCGCATCATCTTATGGTCAAAGACAAAAGACTCATGACTTATTTTATCTCGTTTTCAAGAAAAATGTAATTAATCATATCGGTGTAAGCTAAAAGCTTTCAGCTTTTTAATAAATAAGAATTTCTTTTAATTTTACTAAATTTTGCACCAGAAATTTACAAGAGGATCTCACATTATTCGGCATTTTTCACGACACTATTTTTTACAGTTTTAACAGCAGTTCCCAAGATTTTCGATCATATTTTTGTTTAAGACAAAATATTGGTAAACACTCTCAAAAATATGTGAAACAGTGCGTACATTTTGAGGACTTTATCATTTGAAGTTAAGTCAATAAAATGAACAAAAATAACTATCCATTCCCGAAGAAAAAGTAATTCTTGAATTCCGAAGAATGTTGACGTTCTTAAAACTTCAATAAGCTTAATCAGAATTTTGTACTGTTTCTGTTTATTTCGAATTATATTATATAACAAGTACACAGCTAGTGACATCATATGTGAATTAGAAAAACTTTTTTAAGTTCACGGTCGTCTTGTATTTTGATTCTAATTCCAGTTTCCTTACTCTTGGGCAAATTTTCTGTTTTTTTTTTTTTCGACCAGTCTGTATATTCAATAAAAATTCTAATCATGGTTATAAACATTTTTGAGCATCCTTTTTAATAATAACACACAGGTTGCTACTGTAGATGAGCCTAATGGGTTCTAAATGGCGGTGCTATCAGTCTCATCGGGTCATCTTATGACCAAAGACTTTAACCTGAACAGAAAAGTCTTAAGAATTCAATTAATCAAATGGTAAATAAAAAATGGTTGTTCCACTGTGGACATCTTTAAAATCGAGATCAACACATCTCAGACAAAATGAACAAAAGTCACCATTAGACATTGTAGAAGAGTGGTTGTAGGGTACAGTCCAGCGGATCTCTGGTTATATCTCCAGTTCTACAAGAGTGGAAGCCCAACCCAGAACAAAGAAGAGGATGCATGAAGACGATGAAGATCCCAGAACAATTTTGGACCAAGTCATGAGGAGATGACAAAAATTCTGTGCTGCTAATTTCAGAAAAGCACAAAGAAGCCTTTGATGATCAAAAGCCATGCAAAACATGGCCAAAGGACAGTCATCAGTCAAAAGAGCCAAGACATCTATATGGCCAACTATTCCATCCATACAAGATTCCCATAACAATCAGCGCTACGATCTCGATGGTGTAGTTCCAAAATCGACACCATCGGTGCGTACCGGTTAATCAAGCAAATTGATAGGTTAGTAACGAAACAAAAGAGGTACGCGCGTCTCGTACGAGCTGCTTTGTTGGCCCGGTTTTCTATTAACCAATATCACGTCGCGTCCATTAATTTTCGGACGGTTGTGGTGGTACCTGCACAGTACGGGAGCACCGTCGCGTTCTGGGCCCCGGCAAGGACGGCTTATGGTGGCCCCCGCCCGGTCCCCTCACGCACGGCGCGTACCATCGGTGGGCCGGCCCGGCCATTGTGCGGCAAAACAATTGAGTTTACAAGTTGCCATAACACCAGCAACTAAAGAGCCTAGACGTGTAATTAGATGATTAAAACCCTATTGTTCCCCCCGGGCTGACAGCTCAATCTTCTCCGGCGAGAGAAATTAAAAAGAAACGACGTCCGAGAACAAGAGGGAACCAACCAAAAAAAAAAAAAGAGCAAAGGAGACCATGGAAAAGCAGGGAGAGGAGATTATTATTTAAAGGAACGAACCCCGCATTAAAAAACAATTTTTACGTGGCACCTTACCACGTTGAGATCGCAGTGTGGTTGGGTGGTTGGGTCGGTGGGTCTGGGATCGGTTGCCGCGGTCATTTTCACATGGTACGAGCCGGACCGCAGGTAATTATGTGGAGGTATATAATAACATATCAATCAGAATATAATTATAGCCCGATTTGATGTAGTTTGGACGACGTCGGTAAATTTCTGACTATCAAATCACTACGTCCTGTTGCAACAAAAACCGAACACGCCCAGAGGGTTTCAACCATCTAAATATTATGCCATCAAAAATCAATTATACCCCTCCCGAATTCTATGCTTAGTGTTTTACTATTCAGGAAACAATTCATACCTGGTTGAAGCTAAACAATTCAGGTTTATTTGTACCATAATGTTACATCATTGATATTGAAGTGGCTATATTTTCAACCTCATGATAAGTATATTTCTGTCATAACTTCTTCCTGGTACTTTTTGAACTCTTCGTGGCATTTCTTCTCTAGTGGTTCTTGATCAAAGTTGAAGTATATTGGGGTGTAATGTTTTGTGTCATATTTCACAAATCTAAAAAGATATGTTTCCTTCCTTTATGACTGGGTTTATGGTAAGTCGTATCTCTCATGCTTATTGAAATATACTTTGTGGATTTCTTGCTATAATGGGAATCATGTTTTCTTGAGTGTTGATCACTTTTTGTATATTCTTCATTCCGTAAATGCCTATAGCTGGATTTTTATATTTTGGACATTCCTTTTGAATTCCTTTTGTAAGATTTTTCCGGCTATTTTTGATTTATAATGCCAATGTTTTTAAGTTTGATGAACTCTTGCACCTGTTCCAATAGTTTTAGATATGCAACGGCTAAAATTTATTTAAAAAAAAAAATCCGGTTGGTCTGCCAAATAATTTTGGTCAAATAGGGTTAGCTACACCAAGTTATTATGAATGTACAGTGGCGAAAATATACAGAGTGTGCATTTCTCGATAAAAAGTCAGCGTTCATAAAGGATTTTGCATATCCTAGAAACCCCATAGCCATAATCAGACTAAATATACATTTAACATACAGGGTTGCAAAACAGAAATGGTCAAATTTGCTAAAGAGTAAAGTATCAGGTTTTCACAATTAAATAAAAAATTCATAGAGAAACAATCTTTAAAATATAATTTAATACCCTGACCTTTTAATATTTTATCGTTGTTTGTTTTTTATCTTAGCAAATTCTTTTGTAAAATTTCTGTACTAATCTTTCAAAAACCGACAAATTTTCATAAATTTACTATGATACCGAAAATTGAACATTCTTTACATTTAATTTGGTGTGTTTATAGGATTCTGTGAACAAATTACCTGAGAAAATCCCTTGGGTCTTTTACACATTTTGAGACATATGCAAGAAACAGATTTGTGTAAAAAATGCATTTTATAAAAACTTCGCCGGAAGTCTGACAACATGCAAAATTTTAATGCGTTTGGACATTTGGAAGTAGTACAAATATTGATTATAAGAATTGAACGTAACAAACAAACAAAAATGAAGATAAGATAAGCGTTATTAAACCAACTTTGATATTTTTATGAACAAAATAAATTCTGTATTAATTTTATTTAGAAATAATTTAAGTGGTTTCTAATTTTTCAAATTTTGCTCTAGAATATCAAGTTGATAGCTTGACTTCCCAAGCAAAAAAACACTACATATGGATAAAGCTTTTCAAATTACTTATTTTTAAGAGTAACAACTTTAAGATATTTTTTATGAAATAAATAAATTCTGTATTATAGTTAATAATAATTTCATTTTTTTTAGTTTTCAAATTCAGCTTTAAAATATCAACTTGACGTCACATGCAAAATATGAATAAAAACATTTTTTACAGTTAAAATTTAACTGTAAAAAAGGGTAGTTTACTCTTGTACAAATTTAAGATTTTTGGTTTTTCTGGCTTTGCTTTGATAGATTTTTTAATAACGACTTCATTAAGAATTTTTTCAAATAACAACATTAACTTTTTAATTGTCATTTTGGTAGAACATCTTTGTTTTCATACAACAGTGTAAAATTTTCAATCAAATCGACAAATAAACTTGAATAATTTTGAAGGAATTTCCTCTATTTCTTTCTTATGTAGTTATTTTACTTTTAAGACAGTTTCCATTATTCGAATAACATTACTTATGAGTAAATCTGGAATTCAGTGGTAATATTCCAAATTCTAATATGTACTGTTGTTGTTGATAGTTGAAAATCATTCAAAACTCGACAATATTACTGAAAATTATTGACCAAATCTTCATTTACAACTCGTACCAATAAACTCCCATTAAAAATAAACAAGATAAACCAGGACGGTAGCTCTTAAAGACATCATTATCAATTTTCCACAACGCTGGAATAATCTTACAAACCGAACACACCTGGTATTCCGTGCGTTATACACAAGCCTCAACCGAACCGAGAATATTAAGAAATAAATCATCCGCGCGCCGAAGAAGCGTCCCATAAGGTGCGAAGAACACGGCTCAATCCAGGCTCATTCCAAATTAAATTATTTCTCTCCCACGAGTTCTCTACCTCTTCTACAGTGCGTCTCGTTTTCTCTCCTCGAGACCGACGGCGACGTTCTCGCTCGATCCGCGGTGCGCTTCGCCTCGTCCCGGCTTTTATTTTTCACTCTGGCGCGGCGACCAACTTTTCAAATTAAAACGCCCGACTGGTCCGCACAATCCGAACTGGGGTTTGGACGAGCTTCCAATTAACACCTGGCGTATTGGATTAGCGTTGTCCAGACTTCTGTTTTTGATCTCGTACCACTAGAAACCCATATTTTGTCTCTGTGTGGGATATAACTGGGTGGTTTTTTATTGGTGGGGTAGAGTTTTTGTGTGGTTTGGTTATTTATTTGATGAGTTTAAAGGAATATTTTTTATCAAGAAACGCTGAGCTTGTTTCTTCTCAAAGGTTTCAAATTTTGTATACCTATAGGTAGCATTTAGATAGCTATCCACTGATATCCTATATTTTCTTTATCCTAAACAAGAAGCACTAACACTTCACTCACTGTGCTCTGCTTTTTACACATTTGACTGGTTCACTAGTTCGAAGGGTTTAGTTCTTTTTAGTCTGCTCACTAGATTCTGGTTGTCCAGTAGCTGCAGGGCCTCTACGTTGACGTGATGGCATAGGCGAGATTCATGCTTAGTAGCAAATCTTTTTATCTCTTGGATGACTTGTGGGACACCAAGATCGCGATGCAGGTCACTATTCCGTTTGTACCAAGGAGCGTTAACCATTCTCGTTAGTACTTTATTTTGAAATGTCAGGATGCCGTATAACCAAATCGGTTGTAGTATTTGGTTGTAAACTTGTAGTTTGTTCTGTACTGACAACTGAGAGTTTCTTCCCAGAAGCCAGTACAGTTCTCTGTATTTGAGGCCAAGCTCTAGTCTGTTCTTCTCAACATGGTGTCCCAAATACTTTGCAGTGTTCGCATATGGAACTATGCCACAGAGAGAAATTTTTGTTTAATTCAAATAAATATGCATTGACTCAAAGAAATCTGTTGTTTCAATAGAGGCAAAGAAATATTTATTTGCGGATAAAAACACATTTATTTGAAATATTTGTTTGGTAGAAAGAACGTTGATTTGTGTCAAACAACTTATGTTTCCAGTTAAAGTTTGCAATTTGTGTATTATAAGAAATGAGACTTATTTACTTCAAATAATTATGATTGTGTTGAGTGAAAGAATTACATTTTTTTAAATTAACAAAATTGTTGGTCGAGTTAAAATGCTTAAAATTATTAATTTGTTGAAGGAATTAATAGACAAGAATTTTTCGGAAGACTCGCCATGTGTCACCCTCCTTTTTGGGATGTCGCACATCCTCGACCAGTGCTTGGTCTTCCCAACCCAACATATAGTCAAGGTTAAGTTAGTAAAGTGTACTCTGATTTCGAATCGCAACTTGAACCTGCAGGCACTGTACTGTTCTATACTGTCTCTCACGTGGCTTTATACTCTCGATATGTACGAAGTGCGAGGAGCCAGTTTACAGCGCCATCTAACAATACAGTTGGATGACATTAAAAATATATTTATTTAAATCAAAATATGATTTCTTTGGTGGAAGTAAGTTTAAAGCCAAAACAAAAATATTAGTTTAAAGGAAATAAATCTCTTCTTGTGTACAAATATATTTATTTTAATCAAAATATGATTTCTTTGGCGGAAGTAAACCTATTTTTAAGCCAATGACAAAATATTACTTTAAACGAAATAAATCTCTCCTTATATATAAATTTATATCTTTGAATCAAAATTATATTTCATTGGTGTAAAGAAACGTTTTTTTAAATCAAAACAAAAATATTACTTTAAAGGAAAGTAATTTTTGTTTGTATCCATATATATTTATTCCACTTAAATAAATATTTTAAATAAATTAATCTCTGCAAGCAAATAAACTAGAGTATTCAATGAAGTAAATATTGTTGGCGTCAAAGAAATATGTTTTGACCCAAAAGAATAAATTCAAACAAATACATTTCTTTAAAACAAGAAGTCTTTTCTATCTGTGATGGCGTCGTTAATTTTGACATGAGGTATGTCCTCGATTCTTTTGTTTGTGAACTTAATATGGACAGATTTCAGTTCGTCGAGCTTGGTCTTCCATTTTTGGTCGATTTATATATTTTATTACTAGCTTATTGAAGATTCCTAGTAGATTCTCCAATAGTTGATCCCACTGCCATTAGAACCGTGTCATCTGCGAATGTGGCGACTGTTACACTTCCCAACTGTGGTAGGTACTTGTATATAGTAGATAGAGAATTGGTCCCAATACACTACCCTGGGGTACACCAGCTTTTACTTCTTCTAATCTAACAAGTGATAACTGTTCTTGGTGTGCTTTTTCCGTAGAATCTGAAGGCAGAAATTTCGACTTGAATACGGTTTTTGAGAAAAGCGGTGTCCAAAAACTGCAACAAAATCCAACTATGCATTTTCTTTTGTCAAACACTGGACACAGTTTGAAATATCTGGTTTCAGGTTCAGTCTGTACACTGATAGAAAATTTTGTTAAATCAAATAAATATGCATTGATTGACTCAAACAAATCTGTTGTTTCAAATATCAATCGTAGTCAACCTTATTCGCGCTGCTTTGTGATGCTGCGTAAAGCGCGGTGTGCTGATAGGTCTTCTAGGTTTCAAATTCGCTTCTTTTAATCTGTTTCTAACAGTTTGATCAAAAGATTTCTATTCCATGTGGTCGTTTAGGTCTCGTGACGTAGAGGGGAAAAGACAAGAAACGAAAATTCACAACTAAATTAATTTGTCATCTTTAGCAGGCTTCACGTGAATTCAAAGCATACCTGACATTTATTCATTTTGTTTTGCGTTATTAACTTACAATTTGAAGTGTACCTTGGAAGTAACTAAAATTTGCTAAAGTAATTCTGATTAATTTTAACGTCTTGTATACAATTATGAAATCTAACTAATAACATAATATATTTAATACAACACAACAACATATGGTCTACCATAAAATTGTTTTGCTCGTGTCAGTTTACAGCAGTTTCAGGAATTGATAATAACATAAACGACAACAATATAAAACGTGATTTACTGTTTTCAGCAATGAAAACCGATAGATCGTCGTTCTTATAGCATCTCATCTCGACTTTCGGCTTCTGACAAACGAGTCGGCAGTTAACGTTATCTCATTTGACACTTGACCAACGGCACATAAAACAAATGAAACGCGATGTCTAATCGAGGCGGCGTCCGCTGACCTGTGCTTCCTATACGCGACCCTAAGCTCTTGGAAGAACCAGCTGCTGTTTTGTCGTTAACGCGTTCGACGTCGTGCTCGTCGATGGCCTTCCGGCACCCCTCGTTATTTATTATTAGATCGGTTCACAACTAAATAGAGAAAAAATCGGCCCAATTTGCCGGCCCGATTGTCCGACGAGGAAATAGAGAAATTTAATTTTGGTAAATTATACGTTCCGCGTAGATCGGATAGCCAGATAGACCGGGTAACCGTTCCTTGTAGGTATATAGCGATGAGAGGAGTTTTTGGAACAAATTTTTTAGTCGAAAATGTGGACCATGACGAAGGAATGTACTTAGGGTGGTTTTGAATTATTAGAGTCAATAAAAAATGATGATTTTTGATTGATGTTAGTACAGGAAATTGGACAGGAAGATTGTCTATTTAGTTTTTTTATTCTTTTTAGTTTTGAGATGGAAATCTTCTGCTCTTTGCGCCCCGCAAAAAAAAGTAGTTTCCTATAAACACTTGTGTAAAGCGTACCGAAGAAAAACTTAAAAGACATCAATAATACCAGAATAATTAAACGTTCCACCAAGAAAAATAAAGTAAATTATATGAAGTAATCTTTCATAAGCATACTCCATTTTTTGTTTATAATTTATTGGGTTTAAGAGTACCTTATTACTTTTAGAGTACCTACTATGCAACTGTAAATTTATGGCCTTTTTGGACTAAAACTGAGTTAAAAATCTTTTTCAAATAAGCAATTTTGATAGTTTCTTTGCGCTGAACACCAATCCTGACTCATTACAATTTCACCTATCGCACCATCTTACATTTTTGGTTTTCTCATGTTGGGACGCCCGGTAACATCACTAATTAAAGTAGCGTTTAAATTGGAACTTATGTTCTAATTTTCAATCGGTTATTAGTTATTACATATGCGTGTTTAAGTTTGTGCATTAAAAGTATACGTTAGAGTAAACTTTGTACCTTTGCTAATAAATGTAAATGACGAATTCTATAATAAGTGTCAATGACGAAATCTGTGAATATCGGTGCTTTTACTTTATCACCCGCAGTATGATGAAGTATTGTAATCGCGCCGAAAAAGAAAATTTGATTTTAGCGGAAATTGGTCTTTATGGGTCCCCTGAACATTTTTGACCAAGGTACAAAAAATGTCTGTGTGTGTATATATGTATGTGTGTCTAAACGATTTTTGTAGCAACGATTCCGGAGAAACTACTAAAGGACGAAAGTTCATATTTAGAACTTTTATGACCAAACATAAAGCTGAAAAGCTTTTGGTTCAAAAGGGTCCAAAGGAACTGGCTATTTACTCTTAGCATTTTTCAACGATTTTGCAAATGACGATTCATTTCTATAATTTCGTCAAAATAGATAAATAATAAATTAAAGTAGAGGAAATTTTGTATAATTTATGTCTATGACATTTTTTGGTAAAATTAATAGTTTAGCTGTAGGAGAAAATTCTATTTGATCGAGATCGTGTCTGCATTAATATAGGAGTTGCCAGATATTTTTATTCTGACAGTAGGTAGTGTTAAAGACTGATTTTTTGACAATACCTACTGTCAATATCTGTCAAATCCTGGCTAATTCGTTTTATTTTAATGCAAACACGATCGATCTGGATAGAATCTCATGCAGCTAAACTATTAATTTTATATATTGTATGATAAAGTCATGTGCCTGGCCACATCAGAATTTTTAGTTGATCGCAAGAAGGTTACGGACATCAATAATCTTAAAATCCGTCAGCTAGACTTGGCAGCAATGAATCGGATACTTTTGTATTATCGGCAAAGGTTCCAAGTTTACTTTAACTTATAATTTGAATACAATTACCTAATAATTTCGGCGTAAATCTGATTAAAAAATTATGAAGTATATTTGGTTACCTTACTAATTACGAGGTCAACCTTAAAATATAAACGCCACCAATATAACGCTATCAGTTCTTCACGGAAATTTCTAAAAAAATCATTGATTTTGAAGATTCTAGGAAATTGTGTTCACGACTACAAATCTGTAAAACTCACATTCTTTGACATTTTGACCTAAACTTTTTCGAATACTTTAGGTGGTATTTTTGTGTGCGGATGCGTATTCAGCGCAAATAAACGACAATACTAATAAATACATTTACAATATCTACGTTTGTCAGAGTTATGAATATGTTATAATTAATTTAATTTTTTTCGGAAAATTTAACAAGAATCCTCTATATTATTGGAGCGATTTAAAACATAAATACTTTTAAAAGAAAATAGATATTTTTTTAGTTAAAACTAAGTGAGGCTTCATTCTCATTCTTATTCATTCACATTATGAATCACTCAAACTATAAGATATAAAATATAAGTATTATATTTTATATAAGAACCAAAGATTTTTATAATAAATCTATCAAAGACAATTTCAATTTCTATTCACCTAATCCATATTCTACTGTCAGTAATATTTTACGATTTACTACTGTTTTTCTGGAATTCTCTTTGCAGTAACCCCAAAACATATAACTACGGTTGAATTCAGAAAAAAATCCTCTTTTGAGAGAGAAAAACGTACCGTTCTATTAAAAGCAAAGTTAGTTGCTATAGCAAGTTATGTAAGTTAAAAACAAAAGAAAAATGCTATAACTTGTAGCAGTGTTACAAAAAACGCATTAATTTCACGAAACATTTTTGTTAGAAAAATAACATTGAAAGAAGTTATAGCAATTTTTACTTTACCATATATATTAGATATATATTTTTCTTATTTTTCAAACGTCGAATGTTGTAAACTAATAAGTATAGTATTTGGAAGTGTTATTAGGCCCCTCGCGCTATTTTTGAACCCGGCCCCGCAAAAGTTTGGGCCGGCCCTGCTGAAAAGTACTTGTCAATAAAAAGGCCACATTAATTCCTTCAATCCGTTAATGATTTCTTTCATCAAAGAATCATTTATTGCAAACTTAAACTGTCGTATTATAACACAACTGACAATTTCGTTGATGTTTATACCCTCAAGCTTTTTATACGGTCACCCCGTATTTTTATGCCTATTTTTATGATGTTTATGCCACGTTTACACGGGGCATAAACATCCGTGTAATGCCCTTGGTACATAAATAATTATTTTCAACAATAAACGATGTCAGAAATGTTTGACATGAGTTTACGCCATTTAATCCAATAATAAGAGCGGAAAAAATCATACTAGATATTACTCCTTAAAGGAAAGTAATTATATACAGAGTGTGTATACTAGCCTGAATTTTAAATAGATATAACTTAGCGTTTAATATACTTCCAAACTCAATAAACGATATTTCAATAGTCTAGTGTTGGTATACGAGTCAAAAGCGTAAATTAAAAAAATCGAACCGAAAAAAAAAACCGAATCGAACCGAACTAAGAAAGAAAAGAATCTGATAAGAATGACCGTGCGCAATCGATAGTGGACGGTGTGTCGGACGGGTCGGACGGGTCGCTCGGACGTGGATCGGACGGGCCTGGTAACGTCTCTATTTCTGAGAAGACTCAAATTGATAGGACATTGTGGCCGCGGCGGTCGACAGATACGACAAACAATGTCGCAGCGGAAGAATGGACGGCCGAGCAGCGGCCATTGTGCCGGAATTGCCCCCATTGATTGACAGCCATCCGAAATTAAATGTAATTTAATACCGCTGCGATCGTGATGGAAAATGGAATCGGGAATTGTCGGCGTAAAATTTGATTTACTTCTCGGAGAGAGAGAAGGACGTCTCGATTACCGAGCATGGTCTACTCATCATACCACACGGCCAACTTCTTGTGAGTGAAAGAATTATGATTTTTTTAAATGAACGAAATTGTAGGTTCAGATAATAGTACAATTTTTTAACACTAGTCAACAGTCAAAATGTACATTTGGTGCGGCTATTTTTTTTTTCTTATGTACTTACGCCAAACTCAAAAATCTCATTAATAACTTTTTGAATGGATACGTTTTCGAATTATGAATTTTTTCTTTTTTTTGTATTTTTTTTTTTAGTTAGTTTCACTATTTGGTGCATATCTCGAGTTAGGAACGTCGAATGTGGTCACTCGGCACGTCAAATTAAAGCTAATCGTATCACCAACAAATGTTACACACATAGTTTTTCAATCGCTTGAGTAGTTTCAACGCAATGGGCCACAACATGAAAAAATTGTGGCCAAAATTGGCCAAAACATTTACTCTATCACTGGTAAAAAACAGAAATCGTGGAAATATGGTCAGTTTCTTATTTTTTACATAGAGTATACACTTTTACGAAGACAACAATGAATTTACGATAAAAATCTATGGAAAAATGCCGAAGTTATGAGCAGTTATGATTGATAGGTACCAAACTACCAAAAATCAACTTTTTCCCTATTGATCAGATTGATTAATTTCGTTTATATGTTTGCAATATATAATGACATTAGAAGTGATTCTGGCTCCTGCTTCGCCTTCTGTTCTTGTCTAATTGTTTCTCTTATGAGGAACCAGATAGAATCTTCCATCATCCTTTAATTCCAAAATCCCTGGTAGCGCCTCTCAATGGTCTTCATCTCCTGGTGGAACCTCTCACCATGCTCGTCACTAACGTCGCCAAGATTCTCAGGAAAAATATCCAGGTGCGAATGTAAGAAATGAATTTTCATAGACATGTTGACGCCTGTTGCAAAATAAAGAGAATTCAAATCATATAACAGGAAATGAATAGAATAACAGTATTCTGTACCTATTTTTGCATATTTCTTCTTGGTAATTTTGTAGCTGTCAATCATAATTGATCATAACTCTGTTATTTTTCCATAGATTTTCATCGTAAATACCTTGTTCTCTTCGTAAATTGTGGCCCATTGCACTGAAACTACTAAAGCGATTGGAAAACAATATTAATAACTTTCATTGGTGATTCAATTGGCTTTAATTTAATGTGCAAAGCCACCAGATTCGATGTTCCATACTCGAGATATGCTCCAATTAGTCAAACTACCACAGACAAAATATATATTTTCTTTCAAAAATCGTATCTCGAAAACGTATCCATTAAAATTTTTTTAATGCGATTTTTGAGTTTAACGGACTGAGAGGTATCTAATAAAAAAATAGTGGCACCTAATGTACATTTTCTTTTTTTAATTTTTTTGACCAGTTATAATTAGTCTTCCTAGACAACGTGGGGCTATCTCGGCCTTATGTGATATAAATATACTTTTTCCAATCGTATGGCGAAATAGCGATTTAGTGATATTACTGACATACTGAAGTTAGTGATTTCCTCACAAAGAAAAATACAAAATTACTCATTTTATGTAGTGTATGACGCTTAGCTTCTAAGCATGGTAAAAATGGTTAAAATACACATCAGTACAATTTAGTTCAATTTAAACTCCATGAAATCAAATAGCAAAAATAGCTCAAAACCCAACTTGGGCACAATTTGTATTTTTTTTTATCTTGCACTCAAAGGCTTGCTACCATTAAATCCCACCAGGGCATTATATTTGATTTGTCCAATGTATTTTTTCCAATTTATTATATTTTTGTTTGTGTTTAATAAATCTGTAACAAAATCTTACAAAAGAATTAGGTTTTGTTGAATTAGAACATTTGTATACTATCTTCTTAAATCTTAAAATTTGTGTTATTAACTATAAGTAAATAATTAACTTTTGTTCATGCCTCAACCACTATCTTAGCATTAAGGCTTCCTTGATGGTCAACCTTACACAGAGGTGAAATTATGTTTAATTTAGAATAACTATGTACAAAGATCGTATATATGAAGAATTGTTAAAGAAAAGAGTTAATATTTTAGTTTACTGTCCTCTAAACTTAAAGCGCCATATCAACATACAAAGTTCACCACAATATTCTGTTTAAATGTAAAAATCACGCATTTTTCACATTTTAAAGTATTTAATTAATCTAGAAAATAAATTTCTTCAGTGTTTTGCCGTGCTTCAAGATTCGTAAATGCTGACGTTTCGCGAATCATGTTCCTCCCTTCTTCAGACTTGATATTATTGACTGTATCAGTATTCAGTTAGCTCTGAAGTAGCAATAAATTACAATAAAATTCCTTAATTTTAGTATCGAATTTCATGAACTACAGAAACTATAACTCGTATAATTGGACGATCTCGTACTGGCTCCATCTTGTATAAATTTTTAATCATCCTCACACAAAACGCAATCTCCTCAACGTTCCATACCAACAGTCCAACACTAAACACGAATCTCTCTTTTTAAATTGGCATTCCGATTCGAACCAGCGGCCACAATTGACCAATTCCGGAAACTCTGCTCTCTCAACAGCTCTCAACAAGACGGCTCTTCCGAGAACCAGAGCGCCAACAGCACGGGAGCAATCTTCCTCGTGAAAATTACCTCGTTCCCATGCCTACAAACCAATCACGCCCATAGCTACCGAATTCCCCATTACCATCCGCGCCAACATCAACAAAAAACACACCAGAAATAATCATAATTAACAATTTGGTCGTTATAATTCCATACAATGAGCGTATCGGATAGCACTCTTCCAGTTGTTGTTGGCTGGCAAATTAATTCTCATTAAGTGATGGGTTTGCTTGGCAGGGGGGCTCGAAAGAAGAAGAAGAAATCTAGGACGCGAAGGTGAGAAAAGTTGAGATGGAAGGGGGCTCAATCACCGCAGCTTGCTAAATTAAGACATCCGTCTCGGGTTGGTTATTGAGTTAGGCTCTACAGGTGGTGGGTGAGGTTCGTTCTCGATAAATTCCGGATCGTTTTCCTGGAAATGAGCAGCCTGATTATACTTCGACACGATACCGCGCTCCGTTCTGAATTTAACTGCCGATTTTGCAGCTAGGAAGTGGTCTTGTTATGGGTAATCGTCGTCACAAGTTACCTTCTACAATGGTTTTATTTTATTTTTTGGTTTTGTTTCCATACTCGTAACTTCGTGGTATAACTTGTTAGTTGCTATTTTCTTGGTTGAATTCAGTTCTAGGTTTAATTCATGTGTGAAATGTAAATGTTTTACTTGTCTGAAAGATTAAACTAATTTGTTATTTGTCATAGGTAGTGTGAAAAGTGTGCTGCCGTGTTTCAGATGGTTTATAATCTAAGAGATTGCGTAATAGTATCTATATTACAATACAAGTTTTATAAGACAAGAATTCGCACACGAGTTGTTTGCTCATATATCTCTGTTTCTATGATAGCTTCACGACTAACTGAAGCCTTTCTTATCTGGATTTTCAAATGTTGAGTGTCCAAAAATGTTTTATATCATATACACTGTAGGCGAATACAAGCGGTACAAATGTTCAATTGCTCATATTTCCAAAGATTTTAAGTAAATTCTAGCAAGCATTTATTTTAAAAATTAATTGTTTATGTTGTGAGGATTGAAAACATACCATATTCGCAATTCCACTTCTTTTCTTAGTAAAAATTTCACCATGTATAAAAAAATCACCGTGTATGCGATGCTATAAAAACTCTACTAATTTTATTACACCTTTCATTTTACAATGAATTACCCCGATGTTAACACAAATGTTGCATAGCTAGACATAAAGCAACATAACTTTGGATTGAAACGTACTGTTATTGCAAATATGGTATGGTTCAAAGTTTCACACTACAAGCAATTCGGTATTAAAAGAAAGATTTGCATTGACTAAATATTATTGGAAATACGAGTGATTAAAAATTTGTACCGTTTTCTTTTGGCCCACTGTGTATTATATTAAATGAACTTTCTTATATCTACTCTATCAACCTCTGTCTTTGAATAAATTTCATGAATGCATTCGAATTTGTTAAATATGTCAGACCCTCCTCTAAGTTTAAATCATCTCTACTTTAAACATGATTTTGAGAAAGAACTAGTTAAAACTAGTTAATAAAACATTAGGGATCTATAGTAAATAAGACTCTTCATATCATGTGACATCATAATTTTTTTTTTTAGTTTGTTTGTAAACGCTCTGTGTTTCAACAACGTTTGTGAACAAACCTACAGGAACTCAAAAGAACGTGCAAATTTTGAGCTTTATTATGCGACCCTCTTCAAGATTCCTAGTGACTGGCTATTTTGCATTTTGAACTGACTTTAAAAAAGCTAGAAAACTTGGGCGTGTGAACGTGTCATATTCAGTGTAAAAAAAACTATCGAAAAACTAATTAATTTTTTTATTCACAAAATCCACGCTCCTGAGTGATCAAGATTTTACGACTGTCTGTTGTTTCTATCATGTTTTTCAGAACACTTATGATTAAAATAAAAGAAACATGTAGCTTGTGTGTTTACCTTGACACCTTGTTTGATAAGTATTCTAGATGATCTCAAATTCTTAAAATGTGACCCCGCACGAGAGAATCGCGCTAACTATGATATCTCGTTTTGATAATATTGATCCTGTGTTATTTTGATTATTAGTTTCCTTTTATCAATTCTGGAAAGTTTTATCAAAATTCTTATGATATTTCCAGAGTTGTGAATCTATGACTATGTTTAGTGCAATTTTTACAGTTATTGTTTAATTAAAAAAATCGTAACGACTTCGCAAGTGACCGATGTGAGTTACTACGTTCTTTATATTGATTATTAGTTTCCTTTTATCAATTCTGGAAAGTTTTATCACAATTTTTAGGATATTTCCTGAGTTGTGAATCTATTGACTATGTTTAGTGCAATTTTTACAGTTATTGTTTAATTAAAAAAATCGTAACGACTTCGCAAGTGACCGATGTGAGTTACTACGTTCTTTATATTGATTATTAGTTTCCTTTTATCAATTCCGGAAAGTTTTATCAAAATTTTTAGGATATTTCCTGAGTTGTGAATCTATTCACTATGTTTAGTGCAATTTTTACAGTTATTGTTAATTTAAAGAATCGTACCGACTTCACAAGTGACTGATGTGAGTTACTACGTCCTTTATATTGATTATTAGTTTCCTTTTATCAATTCTGGAAAGTTTTATCAAAATTTTTAGGATATTTCCTGAGTTGTGAATCTATTGACTATGTTTAGTGCAATTTTTACACTTATTGTTAATTTAAAGAATCGTACCGACTTCACAAGTGACTGATGTGAGTTACTACGTTCTTTATATTGATTATTAGTTTCCTTTTATCAATTCTGGAAAGTTTTATCACAATTTTTAGGATATTTCCTGAGTTGTGAATCTATTGACTATGTTTAGTGCAATTTTTACACTTATTGTTAATTTAAAGAATCGTACCGACTTCACAAGTGACTGATGTGAGTTACTACGTTCTTTATATTGATTATTAGTTTCCTTTTATCAATTCTGGAAAGTTTTATCAAAATTTTTAGGATATTTCCTGAGTTGTGAATCTATTGACTATGTTTAGTGCAATTTTTACACTTATTGTTAATTTAAAGAATCGTACCGACTTCACAAGTGACTGATGTGAGTTACTACGTTCTTTATATTGATTATTAGTTTCCTTTTATCAATTCCGGAAAGTTTTATCACAATTTTTAGGATATTTCCTGAGTTGTGAATCTATTGACTATGTTTAGTGCAATTTTTACACTTATTGTTAATTTAAAGAATCGTACCGACTTCACAAGTGACTGATGTGAGTTACTACGTTCTTTATATTGATTATTAGTTTCCTTTTATCAATTCTGGAAAGTTTTATCAAAATTTTTAGGATATTTCCTGAGTTGTGAATCTATTGACTATGTTTAGTGCAATTTTTACACTTATTGTTAATTTAAAGAATCGTACCGACTTCACAAGTGACTGATGTGAGTTACTACGTTCTTTATATTGATTATTAGTTTCCTTTTATCAATTCTGGAAAGTTTTATCACAATTTTTAGGATATTTCCTGAGTTGTGAATCTATTGACTATGTTTAGTGCAATTTTTACAGTTATTGTTTAATTAAAAAAATCGTAACGACTTCGCAAGTGACCGATGTGAGTTACTACGTTCTTTATATTGATTATTAGTTTCCTTTTATCAATTCTGGAAACTTTTATCAAAATTCTTAGGATATTTCCAGAGTTGTGAGTCTATGACTATGTTTAGTGTAATTTTTACAGTTATTTTTTAATTTAAAAAATCGCACCGATTTTACAAGCGACTGATGTGAGTTACTACGTTCTTTAGGTTGATTATTAGTTTCCTTTTATCAATTCTGGAGAGTTTTATCAAGTTTCTTAGGATATTTCCTAAGTTGTGAATCTATGACTATGTTTAGCACAATTTTTACAGTTATTGTTTAATTTAAAGAATCGTACCGACTTTACAAGTGACTGATGTGAGTTACTACGCTCTTTATATTGATTATTAGTTCTTTATTTTAATATGTGTTTTAAAATTATAGGCCTTCAAACACAGGTGTCAATACTATCGAAACAAGAGATGGCAGTTAGGGCGACTCTTTCGTGCGTTGTCACATATATTCCGATTCCTTCAGATAATCAAGATCACACCACTATTGAGTAAACAAAACGGTCATTTTATAGCGATCCATCAAAACTAAAATAGCCGCATTAATAACAAAGAATCACAGATTCACGACACTGTTTACAATAATAACATAACTCTCAATAAACGCGTACTAATAGTTGACCCCGTTATCATTTAATTTCCTGTTTCTAATTGTTTACAAAGTTTCTGCGTTATCGCCGGGTGGCGGCACAAGAAACAAACACATAAAAATCGAGTTAACAATTACAATAAATCAATAATAATGAACAATAACTTCGTATTAATTACAGCACAATGAGTCGGTCTGTCCCGTTCACGAAACATCTGTTCTTTTTACGTCTTATCATGTCCGCGTTTATATACAACCGATTCATTCACAAGAACATATCTCGCTTCTAAGATCCACCGAAAAAAACTAATGAATGGGCGTCGGTGTCCATCCCTTTGATATCCCTTATCAATTATTACAGATATGATTAGTGTGTAGTTTATTAGTTCTCTGTTAATATAGACATAAAAAATACGAGATTATCTTAAATTTCATGTTCACCAACTGAAGTATACCGCCTCTTTCGCCGACAAAGTAATATTTTTCTAGAGGTCGTCAAGTGTGGAACAATATGGCTTCCGCGTCAGTTTTACTGTCGGCAAATTATAACTTATGGCTCTTATAAGGGAATTTCCGGGCTTATTCTGTTTTCCGGCGCCGCTATAAGTTCTCGTTAGAGGGCGCTACTGTAGCTTTATGCCTCCTCGCAAAGCCCTTAAACGATCTCCTCAAGTCTTACATGCGCCACCAACCGTGGAACGGTGTTACTATATCAATTCGAGACGAAAAGATACGAAATTGTATATATAGGGTGGAGCATAATAACTTTTAATCAACATTATTAAGGGTCTTCTCGGTTATATGAAGAGTTATAAAACTGGTTTTTATGTATAAATCTAATTATTGCTGTACTATTAGACTGAAGTGTCTTTGAAATGTTGGAAAAGTTAAAAAAAAAATATAATTGTATTGCAAACAAAATGTGAGAAAGACATACGTATCAGTATATCATTGGATAGAAAAATAACGCAGCGGTTTCTGAATTAGAGGATAAAATAAAATGTTTATAAAAATAGAATATTTTCTATAAACAGAATTAACTTAAATGAAGGCGTGATTAGACAAAGATGTCATCGTATCACATATAAAAAGCCACATCTATAAGGTTATCTATGGGCTGTCACTGGTTTGGTGTTAGTGATGCCGAATATTACCGGCTAACCGCCGCGGTAATACCGACCGCGCACTTTAAGCTACAATAGCGCCATCTGTCGATGGTCCTAATAACTACTGGCCGCGCATGCGCATTTTGATCCCGGGTACCACATCGATAGACAAAATATATATCTCCTTCTCACATTGTTGGAACCGAGACTGCTCTTGGCGCTAATAGGACAAGCTCCATATAATCGCTAATACGTATATGGATAATATTGGCAGTAGGTATTGTCAACAAACGAGCCTTTGACATACGTACTGTCAGAAGGAAAATAATTTTGAAATCCTCGCTAAGTAACTTTTAATGCAGACACGATCTCGATCAAAAAGAATTTACGCATACAGCTAAACTATTAATTTTGCCAAAAAATGTCATAAATTATAAAAAAACTTGCTCTACTTTAATTTATTATTATTTAACTATTTCTGTCTTATTTAACACCAATAGTAACAGCAATATTGTTCCGCAAAATAAAATTTGTGGAATGCTTCATTTTTTTATTTGATTAAAGAAGAATAAAGATATTAGGATATTAGGAAGATATTCGGATATTAGAATATTAGGAGATATTAGGAATTCGGAGAAGTCCATGATGTAAAGGTCGTAAATTGAATAAAGAATTAAAAAAACGCCTCTCAACTTGGCAGATTTAGTTTATTAATTTACTTTTGATACTAGTTTCGGCAATGCTGCCTTCTTCAGCCAAAAATCTACAGAAAATGAGAAAGGGAATAAGCAAACAATCAAGTGTATATACAGGGATAAAAACAGAACTCACTGTCAAATATAAAAACAGCTATTGATGTTTTAATATTTGACAGTGAGTTCTGTTTTATCTCTGTATATACACTTGATTGTTTGCTTATTCCCTTTCTCATTTTCTGTAGATTTTTGGCTGAAGAAACAAGCATTGCCGAAACTAGTACCAAAAGTAAATTAATAAACTAAATCTGCAAAGTTGAGAGGCGTTTTACTTACTACTTTATAAAGATATTATAATATTAAATGTGAATTCAGCGAAAAATACGAGAGTTACAATGAATAATTACTCTTATTCCAGTTTTTTTTGTCACAAAATGTTATATGGACATTTCAAAGCGCTTTTTGTTTGTAGATGACGCACCGGGAACGTCTCCATCACGTCTTAGATTTGCGTTACGCAGACTATATCTGATGTTCGGATTATAATCTATGAAAACAAAATTGAAACGATATCTCACATCTCTTGTGATAAAATCAGTGTCGCCATCGATGCCTTATCTGTGCACAGTAATATTTTGCTATTTTCTGTTGAAATATATGCATTACTTGGTATTCAAATTTACTTTTGTGGGAACGTCCCAATTGTTGATAATATTGGTATATCTGATGTTCGGATTATATAAAAGACTAAATACATAAGAAAACACTTGAGAAGCAGTAAAAAGGACAAAAATTAAGGCTATATTATGGTCAAAAGTAGGTAATTCTTGTCCCAGTTTGAAATTTCATAATTATGGTAATCCTTCTTATACATATATCAACAATTATTAAAATTTACTTAATTTAATAAATGTATGTTTAAGTAATAAAATTCTTCACTGCAGGTTGACAATCAGACATAATCGCAAATTCCAGGATCCATGGTTTCAGATCCAGGTTCAATGTTTCTGAAAAAATCAATATACAATTACAAACAATTCTTAATACAAATTATTAACTACACATTAATAAACGATAGAAAGTCAGAAAAGGTGTAAAAATTGATTTCATGGTTGTTGTGTCTCATTTTAAAATAGCAACTAACAAATAACAATAAGGTCTCTGATTATAAATGTTAATAGTTAATAATAATAGTTGCTATTAACAAAATAGTTAATAGCATAGTCATTCACACTACTGCACCCTTTATTACAAAACAAAAATCTTGCCCCCCCCCCCCTGGAACATTTTGTAACGGCGCCCATGCTTGCAGTTGATTACCGATAAAATAAATAGAAACAATCATCAGTATTCCATTAGGAATAAAATCTTCCTCTCCAACACATGGACTGTTATCAAAGGTCACTTTTTAGTTTAAAAACATCTGTAACATCCTCCATGAGATTTGCACTGGATTATACCTTAAGGTTTACAGAGAAGTTCATATTATTGGACAAATTCATGGCAGTGACGTCAATCTCGTCATCAATTTCAACTGCATAATATCAACATAAAACTCTTTTGATGATAGCCATCATTAACTTCAACGAACAAAATGGTAAACACCTTCCAGCAATTTAATCATTACTTCGCGCAAAATCGAAAGAGACGCAAATCTGCGGTATTTTTCCACCACAGCTATGGTCTGCGCATCCCCCGAGGTCTCCTACGGCCGCTTTCCGCCGCCCCCCATGGAATTGAAAGATGAGTTACGATTGGGCGGCACTAAAAATGGCATTAGCGGTCTCCTCACGCTTCCGCTGTTATTTCTCGTTTAGCCCGCGGCCGGAAAAGTGTAAGGAACGGCGGCGGCCACTTCCGCCACCTCGGCGCAGGGGACGGCCACCCCCTAGCAAACCCTCGACCCCCGATAACGGAGATATACTCCAGCAAGCGGCCGCCATATATAGATAATGTAATGAAAAGGCATGGGCAAGACGTGGCATCTTAAACTATTGCCTTGTTGAATTTTACATTGTGCGGACCCGAGACCCTTCTTTGAAATGAATACGATGTGTTGAGTTCAGCTCGCAGCTCTGGTGGTGGAGGAAATATGAATCGTGTTTGGTAGATTAGGAAGTTTGCTTCTAACGTGGACGTGGTTTTGCCTTCTTGGCAAGCTTAAGTTAATGTTTGTTATTTGTCATTTGTGTTCTTGTTGCTTCTTTTACACGTACTTTGAATAGTATATGTCCCGGTTAAAATTCTTTACGGGAATTTATATCAGTAACAAATCACTCAGATCAAAAGATTGATTGATTAATTATTATCAAACTAGTGAATCAGGTATTATTTTTGATCGGTAGAACACATCTAGCTTTGAAACTGGCAAATGGTAGAATTTTGGAAATCTAAAAGAAAAATGCTTTAATTTTACTATATTTCGATACTTATTGAGAGATAAACAAAATAATGATGATGTAGGGGTAACAACTCCGTTGCTAATAGGCAACAGAGCGACTAGCCGATTAGTATTGTAACAATATTAAGTATCGACAGCCAAAGAAACACAAAGTTGATTGCTGAGAATTGTTTATAACGTATTAAAAATTACTGAACGACGATATTCCATACGTCAAAATGTAGAATAGGATCTATCTCAATTAGTTAGTCACTATTTCCCGTTCTGTAGCAAACAACATTTAAATCACAATTATTTGCATATACTTTCTATGCAAGCTTTCAGATATACTACGAAAACGCTACAGAAAAATTGATATAACTTTTACAAAACTTAAATGTATAGGAAATGGAAAAAAATTGTTACATATCTTTGCTTCATATGACAAATTCGTAGGTAATTAATCGTTGTATTTACTCATTTACGCCGAGAAATTTTCTTTGTGGCATACAACCCCTAAATCACAGTAATTTTGTTTACTACTTATTTGAGTATTGCGGTACAAATTACATATCTTTACAACAGAAAAATGTTTATAACTTTTACAAAAACTGTTTAAATCCTTTTCTCTTAGGGCAAATTGTAGGTAATTGATTGGGATTATACTGTCAATGATTACATTAAAAGCTGAAAAGCCTCCACATTCATGGGCGCCGTTACAAAATGTTCCAGGGGGGGGGGGGCAAGATTTTTTATAGTAATAAAACGTGACGTATTGTGAACGACTATACTATTAATTATTTTGTAACGTTTTCGTTGTTTTATTTGTTCTAAATAGCATTGATAGAGACATATTCGTATTTATTAGGATTCTAAAATTGAGAGACAACAAAGAAAATAATAAAAATGTAAAAAAATACCCAATAGCCCACACAATTCGTTAAATTTAAATTGCATCCACCCTGAAAAATCTCTTATGTCATTAGCCACGGTTGTGACCCCTGTATTCTCGGCAACTTATCTACAGCATAATATTGATATTAAGTGAATTGCAAGAAAATATGCCGTATTTCTATCGTTTATTAATTAGTAATTAATAATATTTATTAAGAATATTCTTTGCATTTATATATTTGTTTCAGAATCACTGAACTTTTATCCTAGAATTTTAGATTTAGTCTATTTGCCAACCAATATTGAAGAATTTTTATTACTTATTCTGGAGTAAACATCGTTAATTTTTTATAAGAATTTCCAGGTCGTGTTCATCGAGCAAGGCCTAATGTACCTATAATAAGCAACTGGCACCTTTCAACCCCAAAAATACAGGCACAAAATGAACACAATTGATAATTTAATTCTATAGTCGTGTCAATCCAGCATCCGACAAAAAGTCTTAATAACAAATTGGTAAACAATAAAATGTGAAAATATTATTTTAAAATATAACCACATAAACGGAAAACAATGACTAAATATAAAGAAAACTAAATATAAAGAAGCTCAATTCACTCACTGCAAAATCCATCGGGATTTTCTAGTAGCAAAATCCATACCAGACAGACTAAAAACAGTTTTGGATTAAGCAGTAAAAAGATAACATTGTCTCTTCGTGCTTAAATCAGAAGTTCAAGCTAATTTCGACTTCAAATATTGTTTCTTTGGCAAATTGTGGATAGTCCGGTTAGCATATTTAGCTGATATTTTTGGGCAAGTTGAATAATATAAATTTAGTTTTCAGTGAGAAATGGTGGAAAAAAAGAAGTTAATAAAAATAAATGTAGTTTATTGTAAGCATTAGAAGGCTTTCTTGAAAAAAATCATTATCATAATTGTGAATTGATTCAAATGACCTGTTCTACACTGATTTTTTGGTTTACAGAATAAATTATTATTTATTTATTTTTTATTATTATAGGACGCCACAGGAGTATAGTTTGGATAATTGGACCAATAGGGGACCACCAGAACCAACGATTGTTTTCGGTCAAGATGTAATCAGGACAAAATCCCAGGTATGTAAGAAACCCGAGTACAAAATTTTATTGCATTAGTCACAGCTGGTTTCCCAGAAAACGTAATCTATCGCAAAACGAGCTTTTAAAAAATCTGACAGGTTGCAAAATAATTAATAGCGCGCTCTGTTCTCGAATAAAAATAACATTAAATCCGGGTGTTAACAATCGCGCAGAAATTAAAATCCTGGCAGGTGACAAGCGCGCTGAAAAAATTAAGCTCGTTGTCTCGGGCCGTCGTCGCTCGCTGTACACGCTGTCGGACAGAGATGGCGCTACGTGCGATCGCAAAGCGCGACCGCAACGGCAGACAATGCCTCGCCCGCCGCCAGCAAAAAAGCTTTTAGTAGGAAATTAAGTAACCGCCATTAATAACGACGTAACCTGTCGCCATTTATAAACAATAATTAATAAAATTTATGACACTTTGTTTTCGGTGCCCATTTTTGGCGCGAACAAATTATTACCGCCATTTTTAACCGAATGAAAATGAATTATTTTTTGCCTGTTCGTGTGTACGTACGTACGCAACCCGCTATATGGCAACGACGCCTACCTACTAGCTACGGTAATTTATAGTACGCGGAACGAGTGCTTTTTTCGGAGGCAAAAATGGTTCCCTTGTCCCATTACAAAGCTTTTTCCAAAACGTCAATAATTGACGGATATTTATACCATGGAACAATGTTTGCTTTTTTGTGTTTGTTTTTTTTTTAATGGAAACCATAGCTGGGCTATGACTGAAATAAATAGAGCCTTTTTTTCTTCTTTTCAACGATATATAACATGCTGGTCCAAAATATTCCAAAACTAACGTTTTATTGAATAACATGAAATTAGTATATATCAGAGGCATTATGATTATTGTCTTCGAGATTTCTTTGAGTAGGCGTATGTCACTAGTAGTTTGACACTACTAATCAGTGAAATTAGTAAAATTTCATTCTTTTATTTTAATTAAAAATGACGGAAACCCGTTTGAATAGTAGGAAAGATGCGCAATAATCGAATGCTTTATTCAAAGTAATAACAATAATTGTGATATAACATCCGAAACATAATTCAATCGTTATCCAGGTAGTGCACGACCGCACAAACTTGTTTTTTGGGATTAAAAGAACATCTCATCAGTTACGGGTTGTTAATATACCAAAAGCCGAACACTGTGATATGGAAGTGGTATGCTGAAGAAACTGTCATGAAAGTTTGTTGCCGTGATCCTACAATTTCCAGTCGTCAATCTTCACTTTATATCGGCATGTCGATGGTATAACTGAAAGGTTAAACATTGCAGGATATATTGCTTTATTCGTAAGTAAAATAATTAGATAATTACCAGAATACAAAAATTAAAAATAGGATTACATACTACAAACTACTTTAACCATTTTTCAAATTGATGTCCATTTTTATTGGTGCATAAATTATATCTCGTCGCAATACAAGAGCGTTGTTTATAAAAATATTTATATTATTTTATAAAAATAATATACAACATTGATACATTCTTCAAAATACTGCCTTAGGTTCTGAATGTCCTTATGTGGTCTTTTATATAATTTCTTTTCAACCCAACGGTTTTCAAAAATTTATATTCAATAATTCCCTTACCCTTCTTATTTTGTGAGGTGGTGCACCGTCGTGCTGGAAGTATATAGTTCCCCTCTCCATCAGTGGCAAATTGTCCAAAAGTTCATTCACAATATGATGGTTTACAATATCGTAGTACCGGTCGCCATTAAGATGTTCCTCGTAAATATGGTATGCTAAAATACGCTCGCCAAGCACGGCACATCAAACACTAAAACCAAAACGTCCTTGGTTTTGCACGTTGACGGTACGGTGAGGATTGACATCAGACTAATAGTGCTCATGGTGCCTATTAAAAATTGCGGCCCTGCTGATGTAGGCTTCATCAGTCCAAATAACTTTTTCTTAAAATAATGGATTCTGCTGAAGGTTTTCTCGGTACCACTGGCAAAACTCCATGCGTTGCTGTGGGTCTGTTGGTTGCAAATGATGTTGTTTTCTTAAAGCATATATGACCAAAATTTATGCTTCTTGAGGATTCTCAAAGCTCGACGTCTTGATACCCCAGATTCAGTTTCAATTTCACGACTTGAAGTTGAGGGATTTGCAACTGCGGTTGCAACTGTGTTGGTGGCAGCTTCTTCAGCATTTTCAATATGGTAATGTTTGGGTCTTGGCATACTAAATGACCCGTGATTGATGAGATTTTCTTTTAATCTCTCAAAAATAGATTTGTGCGGTTGTGTTCTTTCTGGATAACGATTGAAGTATGTTTCGGACGCAATTTCAGCATTTTTATTACTTTGAATCAAGCATTCGATCATTGCGTATTTTTCATATGATTCATACGGCATTTCGTAACTTTTAATTGAAATAAATATTCAAAAGAATGCAAATTCAATAGTTAAGTCACTGATTAGTGGTGTCAAGCCACTAGTGTCATACGCCTACTCGGAGAAATCTCGAAGACAATAATTATAATTTCTCTGATATATACTAATTTCATGTTATTCAATAAAACATTACTTTTGGAATATTTTGGACCGGCATGTTATATATCGTTGAAAAGGGGCAAAAAGGCTGTATTTATTTCAGTCGTAGCCAGCTATGGTTTCTATTTAAAAAGACACAACTTTATGTTATATCTACAAGACTATTAGAGATATTTAAAATCTGTGAATTCCACTGAATTCTAATCGAAAAAGTTCCTGAAGAACGTGCAAACGTGCAAACGTCTGATTTAACAAACAACAAAGATATCGACAAGTACCAAGTAACAACCCCAAATTTTAAGATAGCTGAAATGTGCCCCATTTTTAGACAAACCATTATTCCCCCTGTACTCCCAAGAACTAATTACATACTTTTTGTAAATTCCTATTATTTTCCATTACTTATTTTTCTGTTAATTCCCAACATTAGCCCGAAGGACGCTAACAGGGGCGCTTAAAATTAAGGGCCTCCATAATCTCTGCACGGTAATAAAGGGCGGCGTTAAGATTCACCTCTTTACGTAGTAGTTGGGAAATTCTCCGGCGAGAGGGCGCTGTCGTGTTAATTGCGTCGCTAAGACCGTCGGCGCCTCGCAGCGCTCGCACGGGAGGTTATGAAATTACAAATTGGCGAATTAAGGAAGGTACTTTTTAGTAGCCGTAGCCGCCGCTGGCGGCGCTACGGTGTTGGCAGTTTAACCGTACATATACATGCTAATGACACTGGTCTTTTAATGTCACTTTCATGCAAAAGAAGCCGGGTGGCGCTCTCTGGCGGATTACGACTCGCCGCGAAATAACGTTTTGCTTGATTGTTGTCATGCATTCGAATGTTTTAAATTTAAAATTTTAGTTGTGGTCGACTACGTGCCATATAATTAAAATATAATGTGTAAATTGTGTTAATAAAATAACGAATAAGAAATTTACAATAAAATCATCAATTTTCTAATTACCTAATTATTTAATTGAATTAGTATTTGTGGTTTCAATTTGTTAAAATTGGGAGACTTTACAAAGCTGAGAAATCTGGATTATTTTTTTTTAAATTGATATAACCGTATTTTGTATTCATAAAACTAAGTAATATAACAAAAAATATTGTTAACCATGTTTAAGTGTTGTATGCTGAGTTACTTAAGTACCAGCCCGGGTAGCTCAGTCGGTAGAGCATTGGACTTTTAATCCAAGGGTCCAGGGTTCAAGTCCCTGCTCGGGCGATTCTTTTTTGTGACTGTTAAATAACGATTTTTTAATTTATAGTATATTACGGGTGTTATTTTACTACGGCAATAGAATTTATCAATTGATTTGTTTTTATGTTTCTATTACAAATTTGTTTTCTAAATTTTAATTTTCCGTTATTTTGACAAATAATCAGTTAATTTCAGTTTTATTATTCAAATCTTTACATCTTATTATTGTAAAATGTAAAGGGTACTGTAAGTTTGCATTTATCGTTATCGCATGACTTGGCGTATTGTTCCGTTTTTCTCAATTAAAATAAAATACGCATGAACAATTTATCAACTGCACCACAATATCAAGAAGAAATCAACATAATAAAATATTTCCAGTCATCGGACATGTGCGTTCCCAGATATAGAGTTGAAAACATTGAAAACATTCGAGAAAAAGCCTTTCAAGTTTGCAAACCGCAAAAAGAAAACACTCGTTTCAGAGCTGGAGAATTTCTTTGGCAACGAATTTTCTCATGTGGAACAAATAGGGTCGAATAGCGTTGTAAATGCTGCACACAAAAATACATTCTTCGAACCACAAAAAATTGTTTTCGAGCACTACGCCGGCCGTGCCGGCCGTACTGCCAGCGAAATATTATCGTGGTAAGTTTGAGACTTTAAATGACTGGAATTCAATCAATAATAAATTATGTTTTTAATACAAAATTTATACCAATTAATATGAAAATACATGAAAATAAATACGCTATAAATAATTATATAATAATTTCGTAATTTTGTAATTTCAAAATCTGTTTAAACAATTTTAAACACTTATTATTGATGTGTATAGATTCTCCAAATCCCCAAGAATCATACAAACGCTTTTTTGTACTGTTTGATTTTGAAATAGCCAAAGCGAAAATCCACAAAATGTGCACATTTATACACTTTTAAGAAATCGGCTTTCTTTTCCGGGTTTCTTCCCTTTTCATTGTTTTATACCATCGATATGCACTAAGCAAACAGAAATATATGTAAATTGCAGTCGTAATATTAAGAATTTTATTGTAGAAAAGCAGGACAGTAGCGGGGAGGGGGTAGTGATTAAAACTAAATACTAGCGTCCTAGTAAAATCAAAAATCGACAAATTCTAGGATTTTGATAAATACTTAGCATAAAAATTATGCTTGATCTGTTTTTTAGAAACGTTATCACAATTTCTTTAATTGTTTGTTTAAACGAAATATATTTAATTTATTGAATACTCGACGTACAGAGTGATTCTGTAAAAAATGTTGCTAACTAACCACTTAGAAACATTATTACAAGTGTTGCTAAGAAATTTAACCACGTTTTCAAGTGGTTAGCAGCTGTTTTATTCAATCTGTCTGATTATTTGCATTATTAGTGATTAAGTTTTGCTATATTTATTTAAAATAAATAAGGATTGTTTGGTGCAAGAAAAAGTTTATTTCGTTATCGTTTCTCATAGGTATTCAAGTCGTGTATATTTCAATATAATATGTTCTCGAGATACAATATTCTTTACATTTTGTGTTTGGGTTAATATCAAATTTATTTCAATTTGTTCGTGACATTTATTCTATTACAATTAGGAATCTTCAAAAAAATAACAAAAATATCAGATATCCAGAATAGAATGTTGTATATTCTTTACCTTAAGCACACATACTTGTTTTGCGACTAGACATACTGTTTTGCGGCAGAGGCTACTAATCCCAATAAAAAAGTTAATAAAAGTTGGCACATACGTTTTATTAGTGTAATTTCGATTGCAAATCACAGAAACATGAGTAATGAATCGAATAACAACGCGTATAGTTTAGTTTTCTCTTCTTATTATTCTTTAAATAGTTAGTAAATTATAAAAATCAATATAAACACGCATATAGCCAACTGGAAACATTAAACATCTCTGAAACGACTGGAGATACATCTTTTCGCATAGATTAAGCTCACCTAAGGTGGAAATCACATTTCGATATGGGTGTGGTCTGAAAAACGCTATGGACGATGATCAGCGGTATTTTTCGCTGACCTTGCTCGTAAAATAAAATAAGGCATCAAACAGACCGGTGGCCCGAGTGAGCGATTCGTCTATTCTGCCTTGAATAAAATCCGGAAATCTAATAGACACCTTTATTCGTTTCGATTTGTTTCGAGCTGACGCAGAAAGGGGGGTGGTGTATGGGGGGTGGCGAGGAAGCGCGCGTGCGAACGGGAAATTTACATCCGGGGAGGGTCGGAAGCGTCCCCGTTTACAGCGGCTGCCTCCTGAAACTTCACTCCTGAAACGACCATCTGTTTACCGAGTACGTTCACGTTGCGACTTCATTGCCTCGATATGGGGTGACTGCGAGCTGAAAACGGATAAAAAATCGCCTCAGATTTGTCTCCTTTTCCCCACTCTGTTTTTTTTTTTATTTTCGTCCGCTCTTTTGCGGTTGTGGAGATACGTGGATAACATGATTTCACAGATTGTTTTTCGGTTTTTGGTTTATCGATCAGAATAATAATTTGCTGATCATCAAGTATTTACAACTGATAATATGTACACTTTTACTAGTAAATGTGTTACTTTTTCTAACCGACTCACAGTGCAACTTTTAGCTGGACAAAATTATTTTTTTCTTTTAGATGAATTTAAAATAATTATTTGGTAACTAGAAAATTAGTGAAAAAGATCTAGCAACTTATAATGAACGTTTTATATACAAATATGAATTCACACAGATATTCTTGTTATTATGTTTCTATATCAACGTGTCTTTTATATATAGATAACTAGATATTAGCACTGAACATTATTATAACATTGGTTCTCCAACAAAAATTAAGAAGCCTTATGATTATAATACTATATTATCTCAGATACAATATTATCCCAGATAACATACGGAAAATGATGTTAAAAATCACTTAGCAGTGGGTTGTTTTTTGTTGTAAATATGACAACATTATACCTATCTGCAATCACAAAAAAATGTTTTTGTAAATCAGTTAGCTATAGCGAATCGCCTAGAACAAGGTAGATGGACAAACATATTTTATAGTTTGCTTTGATTATTGATTATAGTAAATATTTACTCAATAATCAAAAAAACAACAAAATATCCTTGACATTAAATAAAAAATATAAAGATGAAAAGCTTGAGGAATATACATAATTTATAATCAATTTTAAATAAAACATTCTTTTAGAAAAGAAAACTTATTGGCTTTAATTTTATTGGATGCAGTCCATCTTTCAGCAAATCTGGACGAAACACAAATTTTTGACTGAATGCGCTTCAGGGAATCATTCTTTATACCCGCAACATTAAACTTGTGACTGATATAATCCATTAGACGATTATATAATCCATTCACATTTTGTTCTACTTCCCTATGTTTTCGCCATTCTTCAAAAATCTCCAATTTTGAAATCGAGAAGACATGTTCTGAAAAAAAAAATCAAAGTAGCAAAAGTGTGGCCAAATGTGGTATTCAAATTTATGGCATTTAAAAAATAAATGTTTAAACTATATTATATAAAAAATATATATTGAATAAACGTGGATACAAAAAGTTGTATTCGACGAAAGTTTACAAATATAAAATTAGCATGTATTTTCGATCATCTTTTTCAACATAATTATTGCACTACATAGTGGATTATTTGAACCTAATTTGAAGTGATTTTTGGAAATGACTTTTGTCCACCTAGATTATTATAGGCGATTCACTGTGATTCGCTTCAAAAAGATGACGAGAGTAGACGCCCAGGTTCTAGTGCTTTCAATTTAACGTTAAACAAATATTAAACTTGATCAAAGATCGATAATTAAAATCCTAAAAAGCATGATCACTTTTGTGAATTATGGCGTACATTATGTGCTCGTCAACTTATATTATTAAGCGTTGAAGTATCCATATTACAAGTTTGGCTTTATTGTCAAAGGGTGAAAGAAAACTTCTTAATTCTTGCTTCAATAGTTGTTTATTTTATATAGAAGACATATTTCGGCTAAACATAGCCTTCTTCGGTCCTAAATTGTCTAAATTGTGGAAAAATACATAAAAATAATGTCTTTGTCGAAATCTTCTGGTGTATTGGATGAACGTGTCAACATTTGATTGGGAAACGAATGATGATGATGTAATGATTGGCATTATTTTTGTTATAATACCAGTCTTGACGGTCGATTACACGGATTTAATCTATATTTCTGTGTGACATAAATTCTACTACACGAGGTCCCTGCGAAACTTTTTAATGGTGTTTATACTCATGCATTTAAAGGCTTACTTTGGCAATAGATTTATGACTTTTGTCATAAACTGTACAATATACTGCTGAGCAAGATATTTGTGCTTTTAGGGCAACTAGCTTGCCATCTACACGTTTCATGTAATTTGTCGTGTGGTCCTTTTTCTCGTAATATGAAGTCAAGGAGGGGGAACATTTAATAAATAGGTGAGGTGTAGATTCGTTGGCATACAGAAGACATAGAGAGTGATTTGAGATGTAAAACAAACCAGTCGCAAGCATCCCGCTTGCTTAATAATCAAATGTAGTTTTTACTTTATCATACGCAGTATGCAAAGTATTGTAATCGTGCCGAAAAAAAAAATTGGGATTTTAGCGGAAATAGGTCTTTTTGGGTCCCCTGAACATTTTTGACCAAGGTACAAAAAGATGTCTGTGTGTGTGTATGTGTGTGTGTGTGTGTACTCAATTTTTGTGAATCCGATTCCGGAGAAACTACTAAAGGTATCGGCACGGAACTTCATATTTAGAAATTTCATGACCTAGAGACTTAGAGTTGAAAAGCTTTTGGTTCAAAAGGGTCCAAAGGAACTGGGTGTTTACTCCAAGCCTTTTTCAAGGATTTTAGAAATCAGCCGCCATTTCTGTAATTTCGTCAAAATAGTTAAATAATAAATTAAAGCAGAGGAAATTTTGAATAATTTATGCCTATGACATTTTTTGGTAAAATTAATAGTTTAACTTTTTAGTTTATTCTAAGCCTTTTTCAAGGATTTTGGAAATGAGCCGTCATTTCTGTAATTTCGACAAAATAGTTAATTAATAAATTAAAGTAGAGGAAATTTTGAATAATTTATGCCTATAAAATTTTTTGGTAAAATTAATAGTTTACCTTCAAGAGCAAATTCTATTTGATCGAGATCGGTCGCATCTGCATTGATATGAAATTACATAGTAGCCAGGATTTTGACAAATATTTTTTTGTGTTGTCACATTCGAAAACAGCTGATCTCATCAGAGGTTGGAGAACCACTATGGATCGTGCCGCTGTAGTGCGCAAAATTATAAAATACAAATTTCAAATAAAATAAGATCACCAATTTGATTGTTTGTTGATAAGAAATATCAACCCGTCTTTATATCTAATTCTAAAAATGATACATTGAGAAACTTATAAATAAAGTATAGCGATGAGTGTAGTTTTATTTTAGTATGTTGGTAGGGATGTGTCATGAACAAATATAAATCTGTCAGAATTTGAATTACCTTTTTAAGGTGAGTTTTCATTAGTGATAATGGCAGTGGTAGCAGACGCCGTTATAGTATTTCCAATAGAAAATTGCTAGTGACTCATGTTTATGTACATGCAAACTAATATGTGTCATTATCACGATATGTAAGAAATACTATAATTTCGTATTCTACCACCGCCATTAGCTACCATTACCTACCAATCGGAACGCACCGTTCGTCAAAGTGGTACCAACCTAGCATTTTCTATACAGAAATCATTTATTTTTTTTTTAAATACGTATTTCTTAAAAAGCAACACAATAAACGTTGATGTCGCTCCTGCCAAAAACTAGATAGCGCGACTCGCTCATATGCGACGGCGACACTCCGCCTTCGGTGACGCGCCGTATCACCGCTCGTCGCGCTATTCCGTACTTTCGGCATTTGTGACATAAATAACTATTATTCTAATGACGTAGTGTAGGTAGTGTCAAATGCTGATGCTTTGACAATACCTACGATTTATGTCTATAGAATAGATTCTCATGCAACTAAACTATTAATTTTATATATTGTATGATAAAGTCATGTGCCTGGCCACATCAGATTTTTTAACTTTGTGTTTGATTTTAATTTAATGTGTTTTGTATAATCTGACAACTGGTCAAAAATATCTGTTAATGTTTAAGGTTGTGGGACTTACATAAAGTTCCTAAAACTAAAATTATGGTTATGTACTTAATAACCAGATTTTACCCAACGGACGAACTATTACACTGATGAATGACATTATTAAATACCACATGGACAATATCTGTCTGCGGTTCTGCTCGTAAACTAATTTAAAATTCTTCTCTAATTATCCTAACAAAGAAACAACCGCAGACAGCTAAAAGTAACTAAAAGTAATAGTTTTACATCGTCGCAAACGTCGGGCTGAAACATCGGAGTGCTGAAATAAAGACGGCAAAGTGTAAACCCCGCTAAGAGCCGGTCATAACTTTGAGAGCGCGGCTCGTAGTCGTCTCCGAGCTGCAAAGCTGCGCCAACAGACGCGGGAGGATGGCGCTTTCGGGCAAAGTGCCGCTTATGCCAAACGGTTACCATGGCAATTCACGAGGATTTCATTTAAATTGTCAAATAACTCGCCCACGCTCTCAGCAGAGCGGCAAACGTCGCCGGGGAAAGTTCGAACCGAAGGGTTCGCGTTCAATCTGTTAGGTGGGCGCCGCTCTCGGGTACTTGTGGCTCCCTCTGCTGTGGTAATTCACTAGGATTTAATTTAAATTAGTTTTCGCGAAGGCCCCGCGTTCGCCCACCGCATTAGCTTCGCTCCGCTTTCCCTGCTGTGTTCAATATGTCGCACGATTGGGGAACGTTTTGCTTTAGATGTTTGATGATTGCTGTTTTACATGAAAATCAGATTAGAGATGTTTTACAGTTTACACTTTTCGAGATCATGGGCGTCGTTGTACAATATGGGCAGGGCCTAGCTTTAGAAAAACTTGCGCTGACAGAAATATTGGCGTTAGCCCTTTGTATCTAATTTTTGATCAAAAGGGACATGTATGAGCTTTCATTTCGTCCTACTTAGAAGTTCCATTACTTTGTGTTTTATTTTCTATTGACGTTTATCTCGATTTTACAGTTTGTAAAAAATAATTAGATCTATTAATTACCAATAATTATTAGAGCTATGATTTTTGTGTGTTCATAGTAGTTGTAGAAACCCCATTAAAACTTGTTCATCAGATACAATGGCAAATTATGAAATAAATTCATTAAAGTTAAAACTGATTAATATTCTAAAAAATACTTTGACACTCAATTTTGTATTATCAAAATATAGCATCATAGTTATCTTTCAAAATTAGTATTTATCTCATATCCTGAAAATTGATTCACCAACGATCTAAATTTCCGATTTTGAAATTCGAAATTTAGATTTCCTAAGTAAAATTTTAAAATTCTTAGTAAATAGCTTCTTTTAGAATGATTTCTTTTTTTTAATTCATTAAAATATTACAGAGTAAAATATCTGTACAAACACAATGAGAATAACTAAAAATAATACAAATAAATTGAATAAATGCTGAAGAAGCTAATAAATCCACATGAATTATTTAATGTTTTTTTTTACTTAATCATACGCAGTATAATAAACTATTTTTGGGGCCCCTGAACATTTTCGACCAAGGTACAAAAAAATGTGTGGAGACAATTCCGGAGAAACTACTAAAGGTATCGGGACGAAAGTTCATATTTAGAAGTTTCATGACTAAACTTAGAGCTGAAAAGCTTTTGGTTCAAAAGGATCCAAAGGAACTGGCTACTTACTCTTAGCATTTTTCAACGATTTTGCAAATGAGCCGCCATTTCTGTAATTTTGTCAAAATAGATAAATAATAAATTATTATATTATATTATAATATTATATTAATTTATGTTTATAACATTTTTTGGTAAAATCCATCGTTTAGCTGCAGGACCAAGTTCTATTTGATCGAAATCGTGTCTGCATTAATAGCAGGTAGCCAGGATATTTTGAAACTTTTGACAGTATTCAGAACGTCAGCGGTTACGAAACGTCAATTCAAACCGCAAATGCATGGAGAATGCGATGAAGGGGAGAAACATGCGCGAAAGTACAGTGCAACAATATTAAAACCTCTTGGTGTCAATGTGTATTTGGATTGCGGATAGCCATGTTCATATGTTTTCGGAAATAAGTACAAGAAAGATTGTAAGACAGCATGGTAGCATTAAAACTTATTTGGAATATTGAGCATAATTATGAACTTTTGTAGTTAGCACTGAAGAGGGGGTAAAACCCGAAAATATAGTATGCTAGAAGCCAGTATAATATATTAATCATCAGAACCAATAACCTTTTTATTTTATCATACGTAGTATGACAAGGATGTTTAGTCTTAGCATTTTTTAAATATTTTGCGAATAAGCCACTATTCGTCGAATTTTGTCGAAATAGTTAAATAATAAATGAATGTAGAGGAAATTCTAAATAATTTATGATTTTTTTTTTGTAAAATAAATATTTTGGCCGCATGAGCAAATTCTATTTCATCGGGATCGCTCGTACTGCATTAAAACACTAGTATTAAAACTAGTTAGCCAGGATTTGTCAGATATTGTGATTCTACTGACAGTAGGTAGTGTCAAATGCTGATGTTTTGACATTACATACTGTAAATATAATCAAAATATCTGTGTAGTTCTAGTAGTTTTATTTTAATGCAGACGTGGCCGATCTCGATCAAATAGAATCTCATGCAGCTAAACTATTAATACATGGTATGATAAAGTCATGTGCCTGGCCACATCAGATTTTTTTTTTAGAAATATTCTGAGTTCTTACTCACAATAGCTTCTTAGCTTTACGTGGTCTTATTGCTTTTTTAGTTCCTTAAGAAGCAGTGTCACTTCTCATTCACAAAATCAATGCCTTTGCCTAGCCTTTTGTTAACAAAATTTTTGATTTTTGGCCTTAGCCAAAAATATTTTATGCTACCATAATAACAAATAAGGGATCTACCAAGACCATTACAAAATGGGGGATTCCGAAACAAAATATGTTGATCATATCATACGACAAGCAAAATTGAAGATCAAAAATTAAATTTGATCTAAAAATGTGGAATTCTATAAAATAAAATGGACATAAATGGAAATACGTCTGCTATTCGAACGGACATTATAGCGATTTGGGGGTTCTTCTCGATGGGGCAAAACTCTGAGGGTCTGACGGCTATTAAAACATTTAATTACCTACAATTTGAGGTATAACATAAATTTATGCAAGAATTTTTGCAAAAGTTATAGACATTTTGCTACAGCAACTGAATGGAATACGTTTGCTATTCGAACGGACATTATCGCCATTTAGATCCATAGGCAACAGCCTATTGAGCAAAACTCCGAGCATCTAACCGCTACTAGGTCTTTCAATTACCAATAATATTAGAGGTATGTTTGCCTGTATTATTTAACACCATGAAGAACAGAGGACCCAGCATACATCCTTGTGGTATCCCACCCACTAATCACTTCTCATCTGTGTTGACATACACACAAATACACATCAAACAATGGTTCTTTTCTGCTGACATTAATTTTGAGAGTTTACAACCTACCAACCGTACAATATCAAAATAATTAGTCTACTCGCAGTAAGCAGGTGCAAGAAAATAATAACCATACATCAAACACCATACCATTATAAGCAACACTACTCCTATTTATGTATCCATATGCTACCATACGCTACCACAAATCCATAGCAAAATTGCAAGGCGACCGGGCGACCAACCTACCAACCGGTCGTCGACACTTAATAGAGATATGCAAGCAGGATCGGTGGGCAATTTGAATAAGTGCCTCGTAGCGGTTCTCGCGCATTAATTTTATTTATTCTGGACGAAAATTACGGGTTATCCGTGCGCTAGCGGGACGAGCCGGGCCACTCATACCGAATGGTCCCTCGTATAAATCAATTGGTTTGAGCGGTTCGGTTCGAGACCGATAATCGCCGTTTTTCTTGCTATGAAAAATGCCCCGTACGTCTACCGTAATCGACGTTTTAATTCATTGAACCGCCGCTTTGTCGCTACTAGTTTGATTGCCGCTGCTACCCGCACGTATGTGTCGGCGTTCTGCATGCAAAGAAGGGATTATTGTGACAGAAGCTGGTATGTTTACGATGAATTTATTGATGGAAAAACCGCCCACTTCGATCTAGAAATAATTAACTAACGCGGAGCAGGTTGCTTCTTTTTGCGTGAATAGTTGGTGGTGGGATGTGTTTTGCGACGTTATATGTCAATTTGTGTTCGTTACAGAAATGGCTGAGAAAAAAATTGTGAACATTATTATAATATTAGGAATCATATAAATATAGAAACGACCGGAAGGCATGCGTTAGGAAGAGCTGACTTAATAATAAAGAGGAAGTAGGGCATAATAAAACCTATAAATGTACTCAATTTATTAGTCATGCTATTATATACACAGTACGGTTGAAAAGTCGAGATTAGGTCTGTTTATAACTTGCAAGGCTTCTTTAGTACGGATTTTTGACAACAGACATTACAGAAAATATCCTTTTACAATGAAATATCTGAAGATAGATAGTGCCATTTTGAAATAGTGGAATATATAACTCAGTCGACTTCATGGCGTCATTACAGAATATTCAAGAAAGTAAATAAAACATTCACATTAAACAACATAAAAGCACATGAATTAAAAATACGAGACAGTACAAGACAACAGTACAGAGCAAAGGAAAACTATTTCGTTTTTGCATTTTTTCGGGCAATCTGAGTCTAAAAGTAGAAATTCCAAATTATGTCTAGCATATGAGAATAAAAGCTTTTTGAATTTTTGGATTGTTTGCGGATTTTAGCACTTCTTTTCTCAAGAACTATATTCAAATCAAAATTTATGCATTCAGATTCAGATTCTAAGGAATAAAGTCTGATGTGGTCAGGCACATACAATATGATATCAAGACTCAACCAAATACTATGTATTCAACGGTCTTTAATTTTTCAGGAATTAAGTATTGATATTAAGGAACAAATTGAGAGTTGAACAAAACCAACTGTTTCTTTTGTGTATATATTATAAAACACTCAATTGATAAAAAGTCTACAAAAGTAACATTAATATATTTTTTATGAACATAAAATAAGACCTTGTTTATAAAGCCACTGAATGCAAAATAAACATAACTTTGACATCCCAGGTTGAACTGTTTTCTTTATTCTATGCGCTTCTAACCCTCTCAGTGATATAACCAGCAATCTGCAAACAGAAAAGAATGGATACTGTGGAATTGTTGGGGTCTGACAAAGAAACAATATACATGAACTAATCCAACCAAAGATTCCTGAAGAAATATGTATTTTATCAACATTCAAACTGGAATAACTTACATTCCTTCAGCGATAATGCTTTTGAATGTTCCATAAGGAACATTTATAAAAACGAAGGAAACAATCTTTCATATTAAGAAATATATTTCATTTAACACAAATTATTTATATAAAACATTACTACTAATAAACCTATTTCTTTAGTATGATTTACTAATTCCTTCTTGTCATAAAGAATTTATTAAGTGCGAATATGCCATATTTCGACGGAAATGTTAGCAGTTAACAGTTAGACATCTTTGGATATCTTACAAAATTATTTAAATGAACAACTTGAGGAATTGTCCTTAAATTTTATACGATCAATATACTTTCAGCAAAACTGGAATGGTATTATATGTCATGGTCAGCACATAGTCCTGATTTGAACATTTTTATTTTTTGGGTCGATTGAAACAAACTGTTAACAGTAAGAAAATAAACTGCTTCCGGGTTATGCCGTGTGTCAAGATTTGTTAATGCTGACGTTTCGCGAACCATGTTGCTCTGTTATTTAGTCTTATATTTTAATTCAACACTAAAATATCAAAATACGTGGTTTCTATGGTTACATAGATCCAATTTTTACATAAAAGCTGAAATTATTAATTAACATTCAAAGTCAGGTGTAAAACTTATGCGCGATTTATTTTCGTTTTCTTTGTGTATACGACATTATTCCAAAACATTACATATTTCAAAACCCATGTTTAGAAATTTTCATTTATAGAATCAAATTTCTCATATGGAATGACGTCTTTAATGCGTGTGGCCATGTAGCCTAACTAAGGTAGCTAACATGGTCATTTTGACCCGGAGACTTCGGGTTTGGCGACCATTTTCCGGGCTACGGGTTTTCAGTTAAATTCTCCGGGTTAACTAAAGGTAATCATCGATCTTTTGAGAAACTGTAGCGACACATAAATATGTTTTAAAAATAATGATAATACAGTAATTGTTATTCTAATCATACACTTTGCAGCAATTTCCATTTAAACAAAGTAATTTTTCTTAAAATAAGAAGCACTCTATTCTCAATCTTCACAAATTTAATTTAACTTTTTGTGAGCATGTGAAAAACTTTGAAAGTTGCAATTGTAGCATTTTTAGATGTTGTCACATCTCTAGTGAATACAGTTCCTATAGGAATACTGGTTCGATGATCATAGACTGAGACAAACCTAATATCAAAAATGGCTTTCAAAAAGAGGGGTATTATTTAAAGGTAGGAACTTTGCTTGTCAGAAATCAACATTTAATAATGATACATTAATTAACAAAATATGTTTTGAACTTTCGTTGATTATTTTAATATGTATGTTGTTCAGATGATAAGAAACGTCTTCACAATATGTTTGAGTTTGTCCGAGGCAGTTCACAGAATAGTATCTCATACTGGTCTGCCATAAAACAGTGTTTTTTAAATCATGAAGTTGACACAGCGATACCTTTATTTGAAAATTTTATTATTAGTTGGACTATATATTCACAAAGACTGAGAGATAAAGTTATCATTTTTGACTAGAGACACATTTATTATGGGGGTTTATACAAAACGCCAATATTGTCCGAATAAAAAGAATATTATATAAAATTAGTTAGGGAACGTGTAGATAATTACTTCAAGCAAAAACACATGTTTCCTTAAAAAATGTTCTCTGTGCATCAAAATTATGCTTGGTTTAGGACTTAGGTGGTAATATTGGCGTTTTGTTTCATGTTGGTTGTATCGTAAAAAATCGACAATAAAAGGCAGAAACGAAAGAGGTAAAGCTAGCAGACATTAATTGAAATAACTTAAATTTACTTAGTAGATCTAGATCTCATCGTTTTCTACACTACCTATATCCAAATTGCACACCAAAGCGTTACTAAAAAGTATCTGTCGACCCTAAACGCTGACGATGACCAACTTATCTATCAATTTTGCTTTTTCTTCAGTTTTCACCAAATAAACATTTCATCTCTTGAAAAAAGAGGCACAGAATAGACAAGAAAATTTCTACATTGTACCAAGGCTTATTATAGTATAATATTAAGACATCAGAAGCCAAAAGAAAAACACATAGACAGTCCAACCCTGCCACACGATATTGTTCCAAACTCTCGTCGATAACATAACGTTGCATATTTCCGTTACGAAATTTGAATAAAATGATACGGGACGCGTGTAGTTGAAATAAATCGCGCTTGATTTGACACCTCGCGGGTCGGACCTAATTTTGCGCTCAAAATCGAATTTCGAATTCCCGTCGGGCCGCGATCGGAATAAAATATATCGATACGTGATTCGCTCGCGCGCGCGGCTCTATCCGGCCCCGAAAAAAAAAAGATAATTTTAAATCGGCGCGCCGCGACGCCCCCGGCCCTATATCATCCGAATAGATGTATAAATTCACAGTAAACTATTGGTCCGCGATGCAATATAAAATATACTGTCAAATGGACGTCCCCGGACGGCCATCATTGTGACCGGGGCCGAATTGCCAACCGAAAATCGGACTGATACATTGCTGACACGGTATTATTTACGGTCGTACGTGATAGTTTTTCCGGCCGACCGACGCGACCGACGCGCCATCTGTCTCCGGGAACAAAAAATAAAATAAAATAGATTGGATCGTGCGTCCGATACAACGGAATGCGTGGAAATTCTTGTTAGTTTGGATAAGATGCTTCTAGTTCATAAGTTTTAAACTATTATCGGAAGTAGTTGATTAGTTTATTAGCCAAATGATATTGTTGATCTAGTTTTTGAATATAGAGAATTTTGGTATTTAAACTATAAGAAGGAAGTTTGATACAATTTTAATTCTTCATGTTTGATAATAAATAAATAGGACCGATAATTAGGATACAGTTAAAGGTAGTATTTTTATATACGATACAATAAAGGAGAAAAAGAACAATGTTGCTGGCAAAAAGTCATCTATATTTTATGAAGAATTTTGCCAAGCTACGGCAAATCGACACTAGAAGTAGATAAATATACGTACGTAAAAAATATAAATTTTTAATATATTATACAAATATTATGCAACAAATTTGATTAGCGTTTTCAAAATAACTATAGAAGACGCTAATCTGCTAATATTTGCATTTTTCAATTATATTTTATACAGGATTAGTCAAAATTACCGGAAAACCGAAACAATTCTCAAGATTCAAGCAAAAGGTTTTTGGCTTTAAAAACGATAGCTTTTTCAAGCGCTATAATTTTATCACTTTTTTGTAAGCGTAATTTTTTTATAAAATGGATCATTTTAGTTTACTTTAACCAAACAGATATTAAATAAAAAACTAAGACAAAAATCTGATGTGACCAGGCACATGACTTTATCATACTATTTGTAAAATTAATAGTAAATGAGATTCTATTTGATCGAGATCGGTCGTCTCTGTATTAAAATAAAACTAGTTAGCCAGGATTTAACAGATATTTTCATACAATAAAATGTGGTCGGATTCCTTATTTTTGATTTTAGCAATCGCCAGATGTTTCGGGTCCTACTGGGCAGTTCTTCAAGCGCTATAGGAATTGAAATATAAATTACACAATTGACAATCAAATCAAACTCCAAAAAACTCAATTGTAAAAACGTACATTTGGACGGGCGCGGCCCGTGGAGAACATAAAACAACATACAAAGGTCACAAACAAACATATATGAGACTGCAGAACAGATTTTTTTTAAGATATTTTTGATGGAGACACGACCGATCTCAATCAAATACAATTTACTCATGCAAGCTAAACTCTTAATTTTACCAAAAAATGTCGTAGATTTAAATTATTCAGAATTTCCTCTACTTTAATTTATTATTTAACTATTTTGACGAAATTACAAAATTGCAAAATTGTTAAAAAATGCTAGGTTAGACCTATTACAGCAAAAATGTCACTACTGCGTATGATAAAGTAAAAAGTAGGTAACGCATTTTGTAAAAAATGATTCCTACAAAAATATCTTAGAATTAATACTAGAAACAATTTTCTTTAAATTTTCGGTTAGAAAAACAAAGGTTTGCATATTTATATAATAAAAAGAACAGCCTGTATATAAACAAAATATTTTAGACGAGAGCTTGTTTAAATCCGACAAACTTGTGTTTGAATTTTTTTACCGTTGGAGAATTTGTATGTGTTTATTACCGGTTTGACTTACCTTGTATAAAAGTATGTATCTTAAAAATTACAACAATGTAAAAAAAATCTCTGCAAGAAATCATTATCTAGCCGTCTCCACTTCCACTTCTCCACTTCCGGCGCCATATGAATTAGTTACAATTTTTAAATTACACATTTCGGTGAAACATTGATTTTCCGACCGTTAATTGTTACTGACGAGTGATGACTGATGACATCATCGACACTTTGTTGAAGTGCCTAAATAATAGCGAAAAAAAAATGTATTACTTTCATGAGAATTTGTTTGGGAAAAGTACAACGAATAATAAACTCTATGGAAAATGGATTTTGCGATTTGTGTAAATATTTACCTTGGAAACGAATAAAGGCCCAACAATGTTCTATCGGGTAAGCGTTTCTAAAAAGTTTAACAAATAAATGAATAAAGTCTTTTTTAACCTTTGTATTTTTACCTGAAATCCTGAAAGTTTGTTTACGAATGTTTTTGAAGTATTTACAGCGATTCTTTAAAATAATGTGCAAGCGTCACCATAAAAATTAAGATAATAAGAGTTGTAATAAGAGTTGCATGTTTCAAGTTCAGATTAGTATTCAGCGTGAATAAATCAATCGAAAACACCTACTCGCTTTCCATGTCTTTTTCTCGAAAATTTTCTTCTGAAATGCCATAAGTTTGTAAATTACCATTAAAACAACTAATAGATCTATCAATATCAGCATAAAAAATGGGAACATTTACTTATTTACTTTTACTCATCTAGATATAAGAAGCTTTTGTAGTAAGAACCATTAGGTACTATAGATATGTATAGTACCGTTAAACTTTAAATTTTTTTCATATAGATAGTAAAAACAACAAGGAAAAAATAGTAGCCATACATTATAATTTCCAAAATACGTCCAGTTCCAAGGTATTTTAGAGCTCTTTTCACGATTGTGTGCTAATGAGTTATGTCTACAGATGCTAACATCATGGCCTGTCAAAAGACACAGTAAATAATGACTCACGCCTAAATTAAATTCCTTACTTTGTCAATAAATTCATACATAATAAGATCGATAAATTTAGAACTGACATAATTAAGATGTGGTTCGCGTATCATGGCCTATAAAAACTCCTTTCTTATGCGAAGTAAACATCAAAACATTTGTATTTAATTTAGACTATTTCCATCGCATTTTCTTTGACACATACCTTCGACAAATTTAATAAAACAAACCTATTATAGAACTTCACACATAATCTTAACGAACTCTACTTTCAACAGCAATTCTAAGAGAAATTTCATTGTAATTCTCAATATTTTTCAACTGAATCAAACTTTAATATTAAACGCAATACTGAGAGCAAATTGTGAACAACAATGAACAGCATCAACAACAGAGCTCACATTTGGAACGTTTCGAATTTAATTTAGACGCAAAATGGAACGATAACCGAACTTAATACGCTAATACTCACAGAGAAAAGAAAAATAAATTGAGCCATTATAAATTCGACGCTTTTTTAATAGGTTTCCCAACGCCGGCGCGGCAATAATTATGTGCAGCAGGATTTAATTTGATTTCGCTTAATAAAGCCATCGGATAATTTCGAGGTGACGTGTTGCGTGCTCTTAAGGAGCTCGAAATTGGTCAACTCTCGGCCCTTCCGTGTTGTTTTATGTATGTATTTTATACGTAGTTAATTTATATCGACCAACACCAAGCGGTAATGAGGTGAAATATATTATTAACGGTCGTAACGATTTAGGATTATACATGCCTATGTAAGCTGTTACTTTTTAAGAGCCTGATAATTATGCAGGGTGTTTGGAGAAGAGAAAATTTAAGGTTGTTATGTTTTTATAATGATATGTTTTCAGTTTAGGTGTGACTAGAATATAGAGAAGTGATTTGGTGTTTATATAACTAATGATGATCTAAAAAATTGATTTCTCTCTTGTATTTTGTGAAATTTGAACTCGTAATAACCCAGTAGAAAAAGGATTTCACTTTAGAAAGATTTAAACCCAGCTGGATTTTTGTTTATAATATTTATTTAAACCGCCAACTGTTAGCTACGTGTTTATTTTTTTATCATAAAATATGATGTCAGTAATTCCTTGAATAAAACATGTTTTTTGTGAAGTGTTTAAAAACATTGTGCAAAGTATATTTCTAATCATTGTACTAAAGACAATGTTTTGAAATATAGTTTACAAAATTCTTATTATATATCACTTTTGATGTTGAAATTGAAAATTAAATGCTTAAGTTGTACACTAGGGTGGTTCAAAAATGCATTGCAAAAACTTTTGTGATGCATCAAATTTACATAAGAAAATACATGGAAAAAAGACATTTTTAGGTATGTTTCGAATAAATGTTCAGGGTTTGGGAAAAATTTCAGAAAATATACCGTTCTAATCATTTCATTCTATTTTTTCTCATAAAAATAATTAAGTCTAGTGGAATAGCTATAAATATTTGTCAATTAATAACCATTTGTATAAACAACTTCTATTTGTTTAAATTGTTCGTTTTTCTCGAAAATCCATCAGAATTCTGTTTTATGCTATTAAACGATCAATTATTATTCATTTGAACTTTTTCTAATAATGATAGAAAAGGCAGCCTTTTTGTGAAATGAACTTTGTTTGAAATGAAATTTGTTTAAACAAGTGCCATTTGCTTAAACAATTTTTATTTGCAATTCGCCTAAATTTATTTTATTTTTTTTTAAAGCCAACTGTTATTCTCAAGTGAAATTATTATATTTAGGATGGTTTTCAATATTTCATTAAATTAGAGTACATAGAACAGTTTTCAGACACCAACAAATTAACATTATATTGACATAGAGTGGTAGGAAATCCGAATAAGAAATGGAGAAAGAAATGTGATTAATAAAATTGATTGACTTTAGAAAAATTAATATTATAATAAATGTAACTCTCCAATTTTCCTAAAAAAGAATTTTAATCAATAAATTTTTTTCGAATGAATGATATTGAAAACGAATAATATTTTATTATTTAAAAATTTATAAGTTCTTTTAACAAAAATTTTGATTTTTCCACATTTACCACATTTTGAAAAAAGTTAAAAATGGATAGTAAATTATTGTTTAAACTATTGTTTAAGAGGATTTTCTTAAATGAATAATGTCATGCTAAGATAAAATAAAGATAATGCCATTTCGAACAGATTTTCGAGAAAAACGAATTATTTAAACAAATGGAAATGAACTGACAAATGTTTATAAACATCCCACTAGACTTATATTAATGATTTCTATGATAAAGAAAAAATGAAATAATTAGAAGGGTAAATTTTCTGGAAAATCTACATTGTTTCATTTACAGGTAGTTTTCACGGCACTGTGGGGGTGGGGGTGGGTTGGGGGGCATCAAATCCATATGTATGATAGGTCAAATTCTTCCTTGGAAACTCCTCTGTCCTATAACTTTAGTCTTAAGTTTTCCCAAACCCCGAACAATTATTCGAAAAATACCAAAAAATGTATTTTTCCCATGCATTTTCTTTTCTAAATTTGTAAAATACGGGTTCATTTTTTTGGATTTGGAAACGATTTGGAGGGATCGTTGCTTTCTTAATAAAAATAGTCAATTTGAACCACCCTATAATGTACACTACCTACTAAGTAAATAGAAACATTTCAACTGATTATTACATCCTTATTATTCCCTGTTTTAATTTAAAAGATAGTTGATATGAAGATATTAGTCTGTAATTTTTCGAATAAAGAAAATCGGGATTTCGATATTAATCCCGAAATCTCGATGTTGACTTTGCAAAATATTATTTAAACAATTTTAGAAATAACTTGTTCTTTCACTTTAAAGAACCCTCAGAATGATTTTTAGATAAATGCACGTTTTTGACGTTAATTTTACAATATCTCAGAAGCAGTTGGCAATAGCCTAACACAAGTTGATGTGAAAATAATTAGGACAAAACTCTTAATCAAAAATTGCAATAATATACCTAGTGTTCCATTTAAAAAACAGAACTTTGTCTTAGTACGTTGTTGTGGCTCCCTTGGTTTTATTGGTATTTTCCCATAGTGTTCTTTACTAGCGTATATTGGCTACATAGTTGCGTTGCATATCTGCAAAAAAACTTGGAAATTGCCAGTTTATAACTGCATGCTATTGCTTTTGTAGTTGTACTACGCTTGTAGTGTTGCTCGTTACTTGTTTTCATGTTCAGAAAATACTCCAAGCATAAAATGCGCGTACTTTTGCTCGCAAGATCCCTTATTAATTTTAATAACACTGATAATTAATTGCAACACTGCTTAATCTGTGGTAATTGCTTGTTTTGACTTTGCGATAACCGATATTTATCGTCGTTTATTAATAAACTGTTTATCTAGGATTTGCAAAAATGCCCGGAGGCTGAGATTGGTCAAATCCGCGGCAATATGAGTTTCATATTTATAGAAATTGCCGTACTCAATTACTACTAAATCATTCATAATTTTAACCGTTGACTCATTTATTGGGCTATTATAAGCTATCTTTAGACAATTACATTAGACGTTGAACTTTTAACGACGGGTCTGTTGTTCTTCGGAATTATCAAAACATAAGACGTAATGAGGATGATGGGAATATATTGTTCGGTTTTATTGACTAGTAGTAGTACATTGTCTTCTTAAATAACTATTATAACAACTAATGTAATTACTTACGACAAATTAAAGAATTTTTTTGATTAGAATATTAATAAATCTTATTAACTAAGAACGTACTATAAAAATAATAGAAATAGATTCTTATGAACAATTCTCAAATTTTTACATCTATTTTATAGTTACTCAATGTTTTTTTATTTCTCGTGAATGAAAAGCATTTCCAACATATTTCTATTACGCTGATTTTTACGAAAATTACGAAAACAAATTATTATAAATTAATTTCGTATTTATTTCGTTTTATTTAGTATGATTTATGTAATGAAATTCTAGTTTTTAAATAATTCCCAGCCTGTGGAAAAGCAATGACGTTTTATCTTTAGCAACAGAAAAAAAATTGTTTAAATAAACAAATTAAATAAAAAAGAATTGTACTCACATATTAAAATTGAGTCAAATTATACGAATCAAACTCAATAACTTAACGGAAAAGAATCCATCTTAAAAAAATTAAAACAGTAGCTCCAAAAGGTCAATTCACTCACTGCAAAATCCATCGGGATTTTCTAGTAGCAAAATCTATACCAGACAGACTAAAAACTGTTTTAGATCAAGCAGTAAAAAGATAACATTGTCTCTTCGTACTTTAATCAGAAGTTCAACTTTTCCATGCAGAAGCTAATTTCGACTTCAAATATTGTTTCTTTGATAAATTGTGGATAGTCCGGTTAGCATATTTAGCTGATATTTTCGGAAAGTTGAATAATAGTTTTGCATGGAGAAATGGTCGTTTATTGTTATTGTAAATAATAATATGTAAATAATATATAGGTATGTATATTTAAAATCTAATATAAACTTTTTTCATTTATGTAATATGCATTTTTATGTTTTATGTTCAAAGCTATGCAAAAATATTATTTGAAACAGTTTTTAAAAATATTAGATTTAGAAGTGAAAAACAGTCCTAGATCTTATATAATCTTAATCCGTGATAAGTTCATTACAATTAATTGAATTATTATCATATTAGTTTCATATTATTTTTGCTTAAAACAAAAAGCTATAGCTTTTTAGGTATTTATGTTAAAGCTCTCGTTTGTTATCATTTTATAACCAGGTGACGTTTTTGTTCTGACACAATTTATTATTTATTTATACCTTTATTTCATTTAATACCTCTTTTGGAGTATGTAGTGCCAAACTCATTTACAAAGTCATAACAACACTTCACAATGTATTTTCTCTTGTCATTTAAATTTGTATGTATAGGATTCGAGGTATAGGACATAACCAATGACCCATTCTAACAAAAACAACTGTTCGTTCTATAACGCTAGTTTTATATTCGTCACCACAGAAGGCGCTTTAAAAGTCTCAAAGAAAGTCGCCAATTTAGTATGCTTTATCATACGAAAGCCAAAAGTAATGTTACTGCCATGCATAATGCATCATACTGTGTGCAGTTATAAACAGTTGTTGTCGTTCCCGGTATAACGCAGAATAACGATCCGTACCGAGAAATTGTTAAGAACGTCGCGGCCGTTTTTGTGAATGATTAAATGAATGTTTGAAGACGCAGTAAATTGTTATTTTATCGCGTGGCGATATTTATATTTATACTGGCGCGATGGTGCGGATTGTCGGTGTTTCATACTGAATTTTATTGCGTACCCATTTACATCTGTTAGAATTCATATGGAAGCCCATTAACAACGGCAGTTGTACGTAATAAATGTGATAATTCCCGGTAGACAACGCCGCGTTTCTCCCGGTTTTATTATGTATCCATATGCCCGTTCATCCCCTATTCTCTGTTGTGCTGTTACCATACCAACCACCCTTCTTATGTACGTTTGCATGTGTATGTACGTCGTCGGTTTTCGATTATATCCGCGCATTAGTTCATGGTTATTATCATTGTCGAAACAGTGTAATGTCTTCGGGGAGTTGCCAGATTAAATTGATTATCGCGATTTATTGCAAGACCGATGCGTCGTGTCTTATTGTTGAATTTTCGTCTGTAGAACAGATGGTGATAAGGTTCGAAGAATGTTATCAGTCACAGGAATAGATTATGACGAAAAATAATGCTGTTTATTTGCTTTTTTTTAATTATTATTCTTTTCGCACAAACGAATAGCAAATACAGCCAATCTCATATGGAAACAGCACGTTGGAACAAATTTAACATCAAGATGCTGTTGATATTATTAAAAAATAAACAAAAAACACATATGTAGAATAAAATATAACAGTATATATTTTTTGTGGTGACATTCTATGTATTTCAGGGAATATTTAAGAAAGAAAACAAAACAAATTTTGTTGGGTAAGTTTAAGTTGAACTACTCGACGTGTTTAAAGATTGAGAAAATACAAAAATAACAAAAAAACAAGGAAAGCAAAACAATAACCATTGAATTATTTTTAACCACAACCTGGATGTACGATGCTAAAATTTTTAGATAAAACATCCCGATAAGTTGAAATTTAAGTAAAAAGAAAACTTTAACTTTTTCTTAAGTCATATATGTACTTTTTAATAATAACATTTTCGTTATATTCTTCCTTAATTACTGTGAGTTTTGTGATCAATCAAAACATATTAACCCGAAATCAAGGTGCTCAAAATCAGAATAAATTTATATACCACAGTAGATTAATCCAAAAAAATAATCTAATCACTTTTGAGTTTAGATGTCATAGCGTTTCACATGTTTACAAGTATGTAATTTGTTACAACTACAATAAACTAAGCTAAGTGACTAATCCTGGTCAACAAAAAACAAAATCGGACGTGAAAACTGCCTTCTGGTATAGTTTTTCATACAATCTGAACCTGAAAGCAGAAATTCGAAATTGTGTCTACTTTTTGAGCAGAAAAAATGATTTTTGGATTTAGTGTAGCTTTTCCCAAAAATTGGGCTCATAGGATACTGTACTGTGTGTTAACCTTTTGGTTCATCATGTAATATTTTTGCAAATAGTATATTTATGTTTCGTTTATGCTATTATTATTATTATCGTTTATGCTTAAGTCGAAATTTCTGCCTTCAGATTTAGATTCTAGGGAATAAGGCGTAAAACGTTTACTCTGATATCTAAACTCAAAACGTAATTGATTGTACTTTGGGAATTTGCAAGCCTAATATAATTTTACGTTTTACAAAAGGTACGATGATTCTGTTCTTCCTCCTCGTCCATATTAGGAAAAGCAAATTTGTTGAAATGGGACGTTTTATTTGGTCTTCTGTTCAAAATAGGGACATGAGAGAATATTTTCTTCACCAAAACCCAAATTATGCAGACGTAAACTACCCACATATTTTCAGACTAATATAATTATCCAAGATACTCTAGCTACTATTTTTAAAACAAAACTCTTTATAATAATGTTACGAAGTAATAATAAATTAAGGTTATTAATTTTGTTGGAGTAAAAATTGCATGCAAATATAATGTTAGCAACCCGAATTGCTCATGATTGCGGTGTCTAGTATAGATACCAAACGCCGAGTTAGCATAAAAGGCAAGTGAACAACCTCGACGTTTGGTAACCTAACTAACGGTAACGACGTATTTGGGCAATTGATATAAATAGCCACATACCGGAGCATGAAGGGGATTCATTCTATCATTTGTTCATTCTGACACAAGACAAGTATGGCCAAAACCGCCATTTACAATAGAAAACAAACTTCTATAACAATTGGTAGGAGAAGAAGCAGAAATTTAAAGTTTTTGATTCAGACCATTTATCAAATTAGCGTTTCCTATAAACCTCCAAAAATTAATTTACAACAAAACATTAGACGAGAATTGCTCGACAATCAGAATACCGCCACCCTAACAACACTTAAAAAAACTACCACCACCATCGCCAAAGAGCATTCCGCAAGGGGGCGCGCGCGGACCTCAACTGTGCGATAATAACATCAATAATGAAAACTCGTCTGCAGGGGTAAATCCTCGGGTAATCCCCGAATCAGACCGCAAATCTCCGAAATAACATCGGGCCGTCGCCGCACGGTGCGGGCCAGACTGTTGTCACGGCCCAATAACAAGATTCTCATTAATTCTGGATGGCCTGGCTGTCCCCGCTCCTCCTGGGGTTCGCGTCGACTATACTACGTGTCCCGAAGGACCATCATATCGCTCTACTCATTCTCCGCCCATATGGCTGGAAAAGCCGCCGCCGCGCCGCTTCGGAAAAATTCTCCAGGGGGATGACACGATGTTTATAATATGAATAGGTGTGAGGCCGGACTATCAGATCTCGATGATTTTAAATTACTGTCGGCAGAAGCCGGGACATATTGCCGCAGGAGCGGACGATCCTGCGGTCCGCAGATCCTCGGGCGCTGATATTATGGCCGCTCTGAGGGTACGCGGATTAAATCAGGCGAGGGGTGAATCAAATTTCGATCGTCGTTTGATTTTTATACGGCGGTGGATTGTGAGGATCGTGTTGGTTGGTTACTGCCTTTTTTGTATTCATTAACAGCACCAGATTTATTTCATATAGGTACTCCGTGTAACTTTTTATTGAGCATAAGCGACGATACTAATACATAATTATGAAAGAAAACTAAGAACGTGCATTCAGCATTGGAAGAAAAGATGGACTAGACGTAGTATGGATGGACAACTCAAAATTTAAGGTTTGCTCTGGAGATTGGCAACTTCGTCACTGGACGCCTGTACTGTTTACAGACGAGTCCAGATTTCGTTTAACTCGTTGCGACGGTCGAGTTCGTGTATATACACCTCCTGGTGAACGCTACGCAGCCGCTACTATACAGGAAGTGGATAGACTTGGTCGTGGATCAGTGATGGTTTGGGCTGGAATCAGTATAGACAACAGAAGTGATCTTGTAGTGGTTCCTGGTAGACTAAATGCCCATGAATTACATCGAAAACATCTTGGAGGACCATGTGGTGCCTGCTGCATATTGTGTCGGTCAAAATTTCATCCTAATGCAGGACAATGCAAAGCCGGCATCACCAGAAACTTTTTACAAGAACGTGGAATTGATGTCATGGAATGGCCGGCGTTAAGTCCTGACCTGAATCCTATTGAACACGTGTGGGATCGCTTGGCCGGTGTGTTCGCAAGCGCCCTAATTGACACAAGTCCTGATTGAGGAATGGGAAAGCATACCCCAGGAATCTCTTCGCAGACTAGTGCGAAGCATGTCACGCAGGTGTTTTACCAATAACACACGTAACGTGTCAATATATTGTCCTCAAATTTAAGAAGAAATAAAAGAAATAACACTTTTGAGAAGACTTTTTTAAGCTAGAGACTTAAATGACTTTTGGTTATATATATTTTTTAATATAGCGCCTTGAACACTGTTTTGTCCTGTTTTTGAAACTCTTTTAAATTACAAATTGAGCTGTGAAACCAGCATATCCCTGGGGTCAGTCGATTAAATGTTAAAAGAAAGCAATTAAACAATGTTAAAAAGTAGAAATTGTAACTTATTGTCCTTCACTGTTCTTTATTTATTCTTATTTTTTGTTAGCGTCTCGCCTTTCGGCATTATCGAACTAACTTGTCAGATTTTCCTTTCTTTAATTGAACTCCTCATTTAACAAACGTAGGTACGTCCAATGAAGGGACCTGAATCAAACATTTTACATAAAGTTTGAGAAAACATATCACTATATAGCCTAGGATTTTGTGGAAGACGTTTTCAGGATATGTACAACCGCTAAAGACATGCACCAAGAATTTTATATGAGGACTTAACATTTTTAAATTTTAATTTTTTTTTTATTAAGGAGAGGAAAATCTGACATGTTATAGTTCGATAATGCCGAAAGTCGAGACGCTTCACTAACAAAAAATAAGAATAAATGAAGAACAGTGAAGAACAATAAGTTTTATTTTTATTATATAGAAACCCGTTCAAGCAGCGTATATTTTTAAAAAAATAAAAATGTGGAAAGGATTCCTTCCGAGTCACAAGCTGGTCGCTTTTAAAAATGACTTAAAAAGTTTTCAGCATTTTGCATATCGGAATTTTTAGTTTACAAACTTTTCTTAACATTCATCTTCACAGAATAGAATTCCATAACAAGAGATGTCGACTAAAAATCTTCGAACAATTCATACATTCTTTTTCTCTTCTAACTTACACAAGGGTTTCTCATTATAGTCTCGTAAAATATTAGATGTTTCTTTTATGGCAAAACAGAGTTTAACTGCAAAAACTGCCTCCGCTCTCTTTGGGGCCCACAGGCACAATAACTTCTGGCTGAGAGTAGGCTTAATGTGATTGCAACGTTAAAGAGGACTGGCATGGTTGGAAATGAGTTTCCAAAATACTGGTTTGCCCCCTCCCCCCCCCCTTTTGTTGTTGGGGGCTCTGGGCAAATGCTCATTTTTCCCATTGAGTAAACCGCCACTGTGTCCAGGAGTAGACAATAAAGGAATAATTAAGGAAAATAATTAGTTGCCAAAACACTGTTTTCCGGTGAAGATCCAATGAAACTATTTAACTAATTTGGACGTGAGTTTCACTAAAGAATTTGTAGATAAAGACCAACACTATTCAAAACTTCGTTCATCAGTTCTTCAGTTACATCATCGGAACCCGATTCAGGTTTCTGGTTTCTTGCATCCTCTATTTTTCAAGTGTTCGAGAAAAAACTCCCATATCATCAGAGGCGCGTTGTGCCATTATGGGGCACAACATTATAAAATCATAAATAATAGGTAAGTTATTGACCTTTTTGCAACCAAATTTAATATATAAGTACATACATAATTAGTCACAACAGATTAATTATTCTTAAGAGTTACAAAATAACTAATAACAAGCTTAAAAATCAAAATGTATAAGCAAGTAAAATATGTTATCTTAATAAATAAAGGGTATTATCAACAAATAAATATTTTAAAAACTGCGACTTTTAGAGCATTCATCTTTACAGAATAGAATTCAAAAATAGGAAAAGTGTTGACTGAAAATCTTCGAAGAATTCATACAGTTTTTCTCTTCTAACTTAGTCAACGGTTTCTCATTAGTGTCGTACAGTATTAGATATAGTTTCATTTATTGCAAAAAAAACATGTTCAACTACACTAAAGTTAAATTTCTTATTCTTACTACGGTAATTTATTAATTGCCTAATTAATTTATAGCTTATAAAAGATGATCCGTCGTCATGGCGACTCGAGTAGAAGTACACTCCCAAACCGATATCCATAAATTTACTCAAATTCAAGGAAAATAATACGAAAACTGGACAAAATATAAACAAATCGGACGGCCTATGCATTGAAGAATGGTTATTCGACCCATAAACGCCGCGGTAGAGCGCCCATTGTTGCTTCTCCTCGGATCCTTTGCGTAGTTAAGGTTTGCAATTTTTGGGAAAGTGCTGAACGGGGTGAACCCGCTCCAAACAATTTTTCAATGGAATTCAAGCGGCAATGTCATCGTACGTCGATTTTTCGCGAAAAATTAATCCACACAGCAGCGAAGCGGCATTTTGAAGACAAAACCGCGCCCGCGTCCGCGGTTTCGCGGTTTTCGCGAAGAAAGACGCGAAAATCCCTCGTTTGGACGTCGATCATTTAAGTTTTAGACTTATTAGATTTATTTTGGTCCCCAACCGGCAGGAGCGCAAACATTCACTATTCTTGAGACGGTAATAATTTAGTTTAAGATTAGTTGGGTCCTCGCTGAGAGGAGCCAAAATCTGCTTGCACCGTTAAAGAGGACTGGTGGCATAGTGTGGTAGTCTATTACGGCAACGAGTTTCCAAAATACTGCGTTGGGGGCCCCCCTGTTATTGGGGGCCATGGGCAAATGCCCATTTTGCCCATGGGATAACGCGCCCCTGCATATCATAGGTCCGTGATTACCTTCTGAGTTTGCTAAGGTGAGACTTAAACCTACATTTAAAATTTCCATTTGAATCATGAATCATGCATCCTGAAAGGTAGGCATTAACTCCCGCTTATAAGAATCTAAAGAACTCTATTTCCTGTAAAGGGAAGTTATCTACGCCCATTTTTAAACTACACAAATCCACAATTTTATTAATTCAGATTTACATAATACACACGTAAAACCCATTATTATTACCACTAATCTGAAAAGAAACCCCCGCAACATCACTTCTCCAACAAGAAACCGAAAAGAACCAAAAAAGCCAAGCAACCGCCGCCGCTCGCTAGCTGGCATCGCCTCCTGTAATTCAATTCCATCAACATCAACAAATTAAACGTCCCATCAGGCTGTCAAATTTTCACCTTAGTTAACAATTACCCCAACCCATAACACCAGAATATGACCCGAATGCCCCCCTTCATAAGGGACCGTCTCCCACCACGAGGTAGGGATGAGTGGAAGCGTTCAATTCGCTTCCGTTGCTAAGAAACAAGGGGGCGTGTCGCGCGCCGACCACGCCCGCCGTTAGGCAAAAAGCGGAGATATTAAGATATCAATTCGCGGGGCACGGAGGGGAGGTGGTGGGGCGCGCGTGGTGGGGATGGGCGGCTAGCTCACGGGGCGCTCGACGCCGGTAAATGGATAATCTGTGTCTGCCTTAAGTGGTATGAAAAGGGGACAAAAGGGCCGCTAAACGGCGGAGGACACAAAAGGACCTTCTGTTACACTCTCTCTCTGAGGTTAACACGGTTTATAGATTAATTGGAAATTGATTATAGCGATAAATTCGATTATTGGTACATAATTGTGGCGCGCGAGCGGCGCGACGTCCTCAAAAAGAGGGATTTTAGGTGGTTAATTGACTTTGCTTGTCGCGGACGGTCTGTTTTTCTGGGATATCCGCGAAATTATGGGTGTTCTGTGTATTTTTACCAGATTGTTTTGAGTGGAGGACATGCAAAGTGACATATGGTCGAGTGATCGAATAATAGGAGAACTTTTGAGAATGTAGTTCCTATGAGGGGCGCTAATTCTCATCCAGACGTTAAATTGCAGATTATATAATTGATAAATATCCAGCTATTTTGTTTTAAAGACGAAAAACCATAAGTCAGATTTTTTAAAAGACTAAACTTTTGATGTTTCCACAAGAAAAAAAAAACGTTTTTGTCAGAACAAACTTTATTTGTGAGAACAAATATTTCTTAAAATTAAGTATTTAATTTTGTGCTATTAAATTCACAATAGAAAAATTAATTATTAAGAAGTAGGTATATGTTTCAGTTAATAGAATACACTTAAATGAATATTATGACATTACTTTCCAACCTGAAGAACTTCGAGATGATGACGTTGATTTTGAAAAAAAAAAACATGTCGAGTTAGTCCTAAGTTGAGAACGTTAAAACTAGTGCTGTTGGAATTTTATATTTAACCCCTTCACACCCAGCTTTCCTGTTTTGTAATGTAACAATGATATCCACATACAATCCACATATAATTAATAATGATACACGATTTTTTGTGGCTTATTATTTTATAAAATATGCCAAAAGGATTTTTATTAGTTACTTAATAACATTGGGCCTCATTTTCAAGTTCTGCTAGATATTTTCAGTGTCGTTTTGATATAAATAGGTATCAGACACTATCGACATTTTTGTTTCCAAGAAAGCCACATATTCAGGTTCTTTCTATAACTGAATTCCCCTTGCCTCCCAGATATTGAAGGTGCCTTCTGAATAAGCTGCTATTGCCTTACTATGTAGAAGCAAGCACTGTATTTTGTAGTCATCGACTGGCATAAGGAGATTTCCTTAAAAGAGAATTCTTTAAACTTCTAGCTTCTTTGTTATAACCCTAGATTGTTATCCGAAGACACAATTAAAATTATTAGAAACAAAAGTTTCTAATAATTTTAATAGTAAAAACTATAAATTTTGTTGTGTTACTATGATGTTCTTAGGTTCTTAGTGTTATTATGTACGTAAATAATTTTTTCTATATAAAACGCTGATGTTTTGACCATACCTACTGTCAATGCAAGCAAAATATCTGTCAAATCCTGGCTAACTAGTTTTATTTTATTGCAGACACGACCGATCTCGATAAAATAGAATCTCATACAGCTAAACTATCAATTTTATATATAATATGATAAAGTCATGTGCCTGGACGCATCAGATTGTTTAACTTGATATTGCGGAAAGAGTAAAATGTCAAATCATTTTTTCACTCTTCTAGATGTTGTTTAAAAATGATTTTAGTTACATTTTAATTTTTCGAATTCTGTTCAAATAGAGATTATAGCAAATTTAAGAAAACCCGTTTTTAGACCATGGTCTTGCAGTGGTTCTAATTCATAATTAAAAAAATCTGATAATAATAGTATAATAATAATAATAATATAATGAACAGAATGAGCCTAAAATTATAATTAAAACAGATGTTTCCTAAAGACACTTTTACTTTATCATACGCAGTATGATAAAGTATTGTAATTGTGGCAAAAATTTTTTTTTAGATTTTTGGTCCCCTGAACATAATTGACCAAGGTACAAAAAAAATCTGTGTGTGGAGAAACTACGGAGAAACTACTGAAGGTATTAGGTATCAGGACGAAATTTCATATTTAGAAGTTTCATGACCAAGTTTCATGGTTCAAAGGAACTGGATGTTTACTCTAAGCTTTTTTCTGTAGTTTCTGTAATTTCGTCAAAATAGTTAAGTAATAAATTAAAGTAGAGGAAATTCTGACTAATTTACGCCTATGACATTTTTTGGTAAAATTAATAGTTTAGCTGCAAGAGCAAATTCTATTTGATCGAAATCGATCGCATCTGCATTGATATAATACTAGTTAGCCAGGATTTCACAAATATTTTCAGTCTAATGACAGTAGGTAGTGTCACATACTGATGCTTTGACAATACCTACTGGAAATATTATCCAAAGTTCTGTCAAATCCCGGCTAACTAGTTTTATTTTAATGCAGACACGACTAATCTCAATCAAATAGATTCTCACGCAGCTAAACTATTAATTTTATATATTGTATGATAAAGTCATGTACCTGGCCACATCATATTTTTTATTTAAATGTACAGTATTAATTGTTTGTTTAGGTATTCTATTAAATCACAATTGTGGATGTGGACTTTTCAGAGCATTTCAAGATTCTATTTTCTATCTTTTTCTGGTTACTTATAAGTCTTCTGTCGATTCCATAGACACAAAACCAGACGTTATAATCATTACTACTATGTTATACAAAATAATCCAATAGTTTCATAGGTAAAGTTCGCGTATAATTTTCAACTGGCACATGTAATATAAATAAATATAAATAAATAAGAAAGTGCCTCTCGAGTAAAAGTTAAAACGTTCCGATTTCAGAAATAAGATTTCGAAGACCTGGATTATTTCGTCCAAAGCCAACTCGTGACAGGTGACATTTAATTTGTCATAACTCACGTTCTCTTTTTTATTTATTGCAGGTGGGCACAAAAATTGCTACTCCGAGTTGAAAACTTCAGGAATAATGACGCTACAGCGGACCAAGGAACCAGTCACCGCCGATCGAACCCAAATCATCCCTAAAACTCAAGAGGCCCGCACGATACTTCGAATACGAGACTGAGATTTATTTGTGGAAATAGAAATAATTCATTTAACTTTTGTTTTCGGGCGAAATTGGATTTTTATTTTTGACGTCGCGTACGCCTATGACGTCAAGCACGATTTTCACGGTAGCAAAAGTTTTTCTCGTTTGCTTAGTTTATATGGGCGTGCGTGCAGCAATAGAATTATTATTTCGGAAACTTTTGTTTCCTCGTTTGTTTTATGTAAGCCGATGTAATTTTGATTAATTTATACAGATATAAAGTTTCTTGGGGGTAAAGATGACGTTATTAAAGATAAATAAAACTATACCGCGGTTGGTCGGAGTGTGAGTAAATTTACTTTGTCGATCACGTAATTCTATAAATCTTAATTACATTGAAATACTTTTTTTTGTTGAACACCGTTCTTGAAACTATATTCGAGTTCTCATGAAATACAAATATGTCCTAAATAATTAATTTGAATACAAATATTCCAGCAAGAGTTGTCCCCCCAGAACAACCAGTGAACATAATGTTTTGCGAAATATTAGAACAAAATAATATTGCACAATCAAATGTATTGTAATACACAAACTAATGGACAAGAAAATCCAGAAATTTTAATGTCAATTCTTCGATAAACAAGGAGTGTTTGCCTAGGCAAAAAATAATTTTTGGGTAAGATAAAAATGAATTTTACTTCGACATCTTTCTGTTTTTCAAAAATAATACCCCTAGCCAAAGTCACAATAATGCGATGTTTTTACAACGCAACATTTATGTTTTACCATTTTTAATGAAACAGTCGAATATAAGTCCTTAGTCTTCTTCAGTCTGCTCTCTCTCCCTCACATTTATTCGAAACCAGTTCACTAACGATGTATTTTTATTGTGGATCTAACTGGCTACACGTTTCGACAATAACCTTTCGTCTTCAGGCCAAGCGTCCGGTACAATTTGTATGCTATATCTAAATCTATCGATCTTTCAGGCGTGCTTCTATGCACGCTTCAATGCTGATTAACACAACCTAAAAGAGGAGTCTTTATGAATAACGCACATTGTACATCCAAATCGACGCTTGGCCTGAAGACGAGAGGTTATTTTCGAAACATGTAGCCAATTGACGCACAATAAAAATACATCGTTTTTTAGTCCTTTTTATTTTATTTATCTCTGACTAACGTTATGGAGACCTTCATATCAAATCTAACAAACCGGATGTCCTAAAATAAAGTTCAATGTTGTGGATTTCTTATTTTATCCAACTAAACGGAAATGCCAGAATTTAGGACAGTGCCTGAATTTGGGACGTTTCCCTTACTTAAAAACTGACGAAGACAAAAGCCACCAATCAATAGAAGATACTCTAAATGCAACCTGGACAAAAATTTAAAATATAATAAGTGGGTTAGGAGAAAAACCTGAAGACGAACGTTAATTAAGAAATGCACAAATCTGATAAATGTTTTCACTTCTCTCGTGCTCATGTTTCCACCAAAAGGCAAAAAATATGTTGATAGTCGTACAACTTATGTACAAATGATTCAGGACTATGACACACTTTATTGTCCTTTTTGTCTGTCCTTTTTGTCTAGAAAGTGTAGGCAAATAGTTATTTCTGGCAAAAGTCTTTTGCCTAGGCAAAAGTCTTTTGCCTAAGTAAAAGCTAAGTAATAATTTTGACGTAATTTTAGAGTTAACATGCACGGATTGCACATAACCTCATATAATATTAAAACAAAAGCGATTGAAAACTAAATACTATTTGCCTGACAACGGTCTTGCCCAGGCAAATAGCTTTTGCCCAGGCAAAAGCCTCTTGCCTAAAATAACCATTTGCCTACGACATATACATTTATTATATTTCACGTTTTTAGTGGAACATATTCATATAATCATACTCATAATTCAATATTCCTTATACTTAATAACTCAACGTTAACAAAGCGAGAAAAGACGTATCAAAAGTTATTATCGAATACGTCGACATTGTTAAATATGACTGCAATACAAAATTAATTTTTAATTAATTAAACCCCCCGTTCCACTAACTAATTTATATATTTCTTCTGTGACTCCGCGGGCTCATTAGAATATGTAAATTGGAGAAGTATCACATGTCTGAATATATTAGAGCATAATTGTGGCTTATTATTGTATAATTTTCTAATTTATAAGTGTTAAGAACCACCGCGGCAGCACATACCTTAAACTTTGTTGATTGCCTAAGGAATTAATTGTTGTTGTCTCTCTAAGAAAATAATTCTTATTCCTAAAGGTATAATTAAGTGTAGAAATTAATTAAAACTTATTATGGAGCTTTAATGACTTAATTATTGTAAATATTATCATAATAAGCATAATATACGTTCAAAATATTTAAGTAAATATTCAACTATTTTCCATGCAAGTGTTGAATTTGACAATATGATCATGTTCCGTAATGTTTAAGTACAAATTACCGCTAACATTGTATAAACAAGAGTGACTCAACCTGTATATACAAGTTACACAATTTTATGAGTGCATAAGTAATCTCTTCGACAGAGTTATTATACAAAAAATATTAATGATCTATTACCAAATACATCGATAGTTATGTAACCGAAAAATATCATAGAAAAGGTCACGGACCAATTTATTAATCGAAGTAACTAATTTCTTAAAAAGTTTCACATTCTAAATCTTCCACTCATAGCGTTAATACGATCAAGAAAAATAGCCGCAAATACGTTTTTAATTAGTATCAGCTACAGAGCATCTCAAACAACATAATTGAAACGTCGACCGAAATAAATACCACCAATCAATTCACTTGTTTACTTTTCCCGAACAAAAAATAACCCCAATTTGTTTCTTTGTTATCTGCAGCCGCCTTTGAACGTCCGTATTAATTGTTGCTATTAATTTTTAAGCGCTTATCAGCGCAAGCAAATTGGTACATACGTCTCGCGCGGTATAATTGATAAAACGCGCTTATCGACAGACCTAGTTATCGCATAAAAATATTTACTTAATTCGAAAGATGTATGACGGCAATACGTCATTTTTAATTGATATTTTGGGTTACACGCACAAAAAATTAGGCGATTAAATCGAGTTGATTACGAAGTGGCATAGTTAGCGAATTGGTGCGCCATCTAGTAGCCTATGGATGAAATATGTTGGTGTATGTCGGTAATTGGACTCCGGGGTAACGTTCGGACTCCGGAGTCCGGAGGAAACTTTTATAACAGCGCGGTAGCGACCGTCAGATGTTTCATATTGTTGCGCTATCTCTCGGCGGGGACGGCAAAGTTGCTTGGAGAAGTGTTTCGTACAGAATAATTTCTGTATTTTTGGTAAGATTTCTTCTTAGCGTTCTAACAAAAGTTTTCTTGCTGTGCCTGTACTTAAAATTGTATGGAAATATAAGGTAAACGCCTCAAATTCAGACAGGTTAAGGAATTTTTGTACCAGATTATTTTTTCTATTGATATCTGGCAATTCATTTTTAAAGAAAATTGATAATAGCAGGGGGAGTGTCCATCGCATTGAGCTGTATAAACGGTCAGTCCCTTACCAGGTCAGTCACATATACAATGGTCTCAGGGAAGATATGGAAAAATTATCGTTAAACAGTTTTGGGGGAAAGGTGAAGTGTTGTCTGTTTGCTCAACAGGGGGGACTTTAGGCATTGAGCGCACATCGGAGGCTGTTTTAATTTTTATTTTTTATGGGCATGTGCGATGCTTTATTGAGTTGGATTTGCGGCAATTACGTGTAATTAGACTCTAGAGTATTTTTGTTTGTTTTTGTTTTGATAAGTTCTCGGAATTATTGTTATATTATTGATACAATTATGTGTTAGTTCTAGTTTGCGTAAGGGGTTGAGTGGAAGAGCAAGGCAATTAGGAAACAAGTGTGCTGAACTCCGCCCTAAATATTTATTTATTTAATTAGTTATTTATCTGTAAAATCCTGGCTAACTAGTTTTATTTTAATGCAGACACGACTGAATGACCTGGCCTCATCAGATTTGTTCTTTTCTTAAGACTGTAAAGCATGAATGTGTTAAAAAGAAGCTTGTAAAACAGAAATCAGTCTACTTTCCTAGGCGAGAGTTGCCGTATTGATCAAAATTTGATGAGAATTTTCATGGTGATATTAATAAAACAAACACTAAGAATGTATGTATATTTTAATAAAATAATTCATATTCAATAATAATAATATTATCAATCATAGTCGTCAACCATACTAAAAATAAATCACTATCGCTATCAGTATTAATATAAATCTGAGGTTCTAAAATTTTGTCCACGATTACATCTAACATAATTTTTTCTTCGCATTTTTTCCAGTTTATTTTTAATTTGAGTAACATAATTGCAGGAGTTGGTGTCTCTATGAAGTCACGCTCCCTCGTATATGTAGCAGGACAAAGCAAGCTCCGGCTTTATAATATATCCGTATTGATCTTGAAATTAATTTGCTTCATCAGATTATACAGTGATGAACGTTGACATCTTTGGACACTCTGGCCAAATCTTGATTTGATTTAAAGTTTTGCGTCCCCTATAAATAAAAATAATTAATAATGATGGTGATTTAGTCAAAAGAATCTAAAAATTACGGTAAATTTGGTTTCCTTAGTACTGAAGTTACTAACTACTTAAATATAGCAAATACATAAACCCGACATGATGATTTAAACATCTTCAACGCTTTGTAATAAAATGTATTGCGCGTACTGCTGCTTTTTGTATATTTTGGCAATCTAAAGTGGTCAAAAGGGAAAAGGGAAAAAAGGGAAACAAAATAAAGCGCTGTTATTTCGATGTTTGTTTCCATGAGACCTAACTTTGTCCGGTGTAAAACAATCTGGGATCGAGCCAATCACGGCCGATGTCATCCTAGTAACAAATATTCAAATATTCCTCCTACTTTTAAACAATATCACATCCATATGTCTCGGACATAAATTTCCGTTAACAGCTAGGTCCGCCCCAACTTTTCCACTGTCCAGACTAAGTGACAACTCATTTAAAACGAAACAAAGTCCAATTTTCAAAGCCCGTCCAGAACGAGCACATTTTCGCCTATGTTGTCATCAGTCCGCGTAGAGATAGAGCGCGCCACTACTCAAAGTGGGTTAAGGGCCTTCGGGTGACAAAGGGGAAACCCGTGACGAATACGCCGCGCATTGTTCATAATTGAATCAGCGACGCGAGCGCGTCCCAAGTTTCGCCCCGCTGGCGAAGCGGCGCGACCTCTAGCGACTACTTTGATCAATTAGATTCGTTACGGGCGCCCAAAGGAATGCCTAATAAGGTAGAATACATGTCATCCACGCTCTGACATTGATTTATCGGCGATTTCATTACGTCTGACGTCTATTAACATTCTACCCACCGGCGCATCCACCCAAATTGCAACAGTGAATAGACCCGGTTTATTGTCTTATTATCTAAGTTACGATTCTAATCGGGGTATATTTGGGTAAATAAGGGCATTTGGTACATAATACATGATAACCTTGCTCTGGTTTTGATTTATTAGCGATTTTATAACGGTGTTTGTCGATTAATATTCTAACCTCCGGCGCATCCACCATTATGGTTATTTCAGCAAAACTCTGTTTATTGTTAAAATTGGGATTCTTACGATGTATATTTGGATGAATACCATTGTTTACTATACTTTTAATCATTAAAACTATGTATTCATGGTACAGTTTGTCTAATTTTAGCTGTTTGTTTTCCTGAAAATGTCAGTATCTACTACTAGCTCTCCTACACTGTTAGTTTGTACAAACTTCATGCAACTTTCTGCATTCGGTTAAAGTGGTAATTTACTTGTAGAAAGTTAAATAGGGCTTAATGTTATTACAATGTTTGGTTGGTGGTGTTCTTGTATTAAGTGGTAAACGTTAGACGTCGCTTTCGTCTCACCGCCGAAGTTTGTGCTTCCAAACTTCCGACAGGATGAAGGTTCGATATTTTTAATGAAAATTTCCACTCTGATGCTTCACGAGTCGTAAAATTGAAACAGCTAGGATGCGCGGCGGTTGTAGGGGCCCAGAGAATATACAGGATGTCTCACTTTTGATGCAAATAACTCATTAAAGAAGAAATGGGAATTTTTAAGTTACTAGACATTTAGCAAACCTTCTGGAGAAATCATATTAGAACCGCAAATCAATAATAATTATCTGAATGTGTGATGTTTTTACTGCTTAAAGTGAGTTCTCTGTTCTTTTTATCCTTATTAGTTACCTGCAAAAATATACCTAGTGTTCGATTAATAAAAAAAAACATAAGTTTGTACGTCGCTGGGGAACTGGGGATTTTCTCATGTATGCAAAATTTTTCCGTCTGTAGAGCAAATAATTTTGATTTTCTCGCATTTCAATGTCCTAAAGCCTTGAATGTACTTTACATCCAGTGTGGTACATCGTGTATGTCTGTTATCGTGTTCCATATAAGTTTTACCAGCAATAATATCATCTCACTGCGTTGAACTCAGGATTTCCTAAGCGATATACAAATTCTGCCCTAGATTTTAATATATTTACAGGATTTTCTGGTCGAAGGACCCATATTCCGATGCGATGTTTTTTTACGACTCCTGTAAGTGCATGCCGTTCGTGTTTTAGCGGGAACCGGAAATCGGCTTTTGTTCTCAAACCACACACTTCGGGAAAGTGCTTTCGCGGAGTTTATAAACCTGCGGAAAACGTACAGATTTTCACACTTTAGGGCCGAGAAAAATCCAAAACATTTACGATTAGGTTTATTACGGAATATGTTGTTTAAAAAAGGATTTTAACCGCCTGAGGTTAGTTGGATTGTTGCAGGTGAAGAACACACGTTTATAGATGGCAGCACAATCCGATCGGTTAATCTTCTTGAGTGCGACTCCAAGAGTTCAATTTCATTAAATTGATCGTTCACTTCGCAAGTAATGATTTTCTCAATTGGTTTCTAACCAATATTACTTCCCATACCGTAAATAAGAACTATTCTTTAATTTGTTCTTAAGGGTTTTCATAAAAGTTCCGATATTAAAAGCCAAATATTATATTTTATACTTTTCTCTCTCGGGTAGCGCGGTTGAACATTACGAATCTGCATGTTAATTGTAACACAAAGCGCTAGATGCAAATTTTGTAGGTACGACTTTTTTTCGGCCGGTCTGAATTCAGTAGCCATTATGCAAAACTGCACGAACTCTATATTAAAAATGAAGTTTTAAATAATGCAAACCCGAGATGTAAAATGCAACGTAGGAAAGCATTATATTTGAAACTCCCTCTCAACGAATTCAAAGTAAAAATAGAAAAAAGTGCGTTTTTGAGCTATTTTGAGTTTTATGCGGATCTGAAAGAATTTAAAATGACCTTGTAAGCGACTATAGTTTAATAATTAGACAAAACGTGAGCTAGTTTCCAGAGTTACGATATTTGGGTATAAGTCAAATAGTGCTTTTTTTACCTGCTTATTTTACGTCGGCCTATTTCCGGAACTTAGGCCAATCACCGACGCTGAGGACAGGCTACGTGCACGTCGCATCATGACAGCACACGGGGCCCACCGGCTTTACTTCCTCATCCGACGCAAGGCGGTATGGAAAGGTATTTGTTCCCTGCATGAAATACCTATCATGATAATAATAATGGACCTTTTAGAGCAGCTAGAAATAGATATAAAAGAAATGCATTCGTCCTGGTTATTCGTCCTGGATTGTAGACGGACAGATATAATTCTAGTTTTTGCAAAACTCCAAAGTATTCCTAATGCAAATATTTATATATAAAACAACAAAGTGTTTTACACAATTGATTTATTTTGTTGCCATTATTTAGTTGTTAGTTACCATTAACTTTTAATTGCATATTGTTTTAAATGCCAATATTTTTCAATTTCATTATTATTATTGATATTATGAAATAATAAATAGTATTATTTTTAAATTGATGGGCGAATAGAATTTTAGTTTGTCTTTTCAAAACGCAACTCAATAGTGTTTTTTTGTTGTATAGAATTTTGTTGTTGTTATTGCAGTATTTTTAGTTTTTAATTTAAAAGTTAAGAGCATTCCTTAAATTTAATTGACATGGTTTTTCTACAGTACTCAGTCTAATTTTACTACCAACTACCAATAACTTTAATATATCATCACTGACATGTTTACACACATACAATTTTAGATGAGATTGCTCTCCTCAAAGCGTGTGGATGTAAACTTGTCGTTCGGCTATGAAGTCTGTTCTGCGTGTTCGCTTTGAATACGTCACTCCACAAGTTGTTGGAATTCAGTTTTCCTTGGATGCATGCGATGTGACCACATGCTCCAGTTAGTTCAGCAGCAAAAGGAAATAGAATGCTTCCCTGTCTTGGTCTGAAATTTAAAATGAGACATGCACATGACACAATCTCTTCAGCATTTGCGAGCGTTGCGCAGCTTCACAGTTTATTTACGCAAGCGAAACTTTATTCCAGCATGGAGGGTAATTTCACATTTACAATCGCGGTTCTAGTTATCGTTTAGTTAGAGAACCAAATAGAAAACAAATTTGTACGTACTGCTTGAGATGAGCTGTGAAATGATGATGGAATTTCACGAACTCAGATTTTGTCTTTTGGTTATACCCACACACACATATTTCTTACACGTATCAGTATATATTATAAAATATATAGTTCATATTATACCATGTATACCTACCTAATATGAATATTGTGCTCGTGTCTGCATGTTATTGATGTTTTTCTTTTAACAATATCTTCCTTACTTTTGTCTGATGACAGAAAACCTCTACATGAAATGTGATGTTTTCAGGGGGAAAATAGAGAGGAATTTTAAGAATAATTCTTTTGGTATTGTCAATGTTATTGATTATTTAATTTGATAATGTGCTATTGCTACCTCTAAGTGCGTCAAAATAATAACAATAATGCTTGCGCCGTCTAGATGATTTAATTCATTTTATGTTTATCTCTTTATCTGAATGAGTAAAGAGTGAAGGAATTAAAAATGATAGACCTGATGTGAACTTGCTCTTGTTATGGCCAATCTTACATGTGTCGATATAAACTCTAGTAAACAGTATGTATTTGTCATGCAAATTCTATAAAATAAGTATTGTACCGAATTCAAGGTGCTATTTAGAAAATGTTTTCGTACTCACTTTGTATTATTTCCATTTAAAAAATTACAGCTTGTGACATGTGATTCGTTATATGAAGAGATAAAGTAAATAAGGAGCTAACTGCCAAAACCATTGCTCCGAGCTATTGCGAAAATAGTGTCTGACAAGCTAGATGTTGAATGAAAAAACTTCACAACTTTTTTAAGTATACATACAAGCAAATATTAGGTTATGGTGTTATTTTGTATCTAGTTCTTCTAGTGAACAAGCAATCAAAAAACAAATTCAATAATTATATACATGGCTATACATAGGTCTCGTTTATTTAGAAATTTTGCACTGATTTTGTTTGTATCCACCATATCATTATTATTATTGCAAACATCTTATTGTAATTTCCTTTCCTGCAACTGATTTTTGTACCACACGTTTATTTTTAGATCGTTTTCAATGTTAAGTGTTTTTAAATATAATGCAAATTCTGAGGTATCCTTGCTTTTCTCTGACCTTTTGACAGTAAGTTTAAACTATTTTAAATACTTATAATTATCTAATAATTTTCAATGTTTTTGTTTATATCCTAATGTCCCGCATCGATTAATATGTTCTCGTTTTTATAGATATAAGCTGAAGATGACTTAAGTTTGAGACGAAACCGGTACTTATAAAAATAAAAACAATACAAAAGATTAAGAGGTTTTTTAATTATCCCAATTTAATTAAATATTCGCCTTTGAACATGGACTACTTAATGAACTATATATAGTTTTCCACACATTCTAGTCCATCAAAAATTAGTTTTTGTCAGCCATGTGGGACTTAGCTAACTATATATCTAGAGTTTGAACGGTCGTTTTTAGCCACTTCCCGCCATATTGTCGCGTGGTTAGTTATTTATATTAAAGTCAGTAATGTTTAGATAGAAGACTTTAATGTAATTATTTTCTTTTTTAATTTTGGCAGCTCATTATTTATGTTCCCTATGACACACGCCGCTGATTATGATGACAGTACCTTTAAATAATAATGTCAGTTCATCTGAATAATGACTTCTTTATTCTAAGTCACGGAGTTCTTTCAATGTCATTATTATTCAGAGTCTGACAATACTACAGTTGACAATTGACATCGCCACCATTGCTTGCTTGTATACTCGCCTACGGCTCCTGTATAAACTTTATGCTCACCATTTACTGGATTAATATCTGATTTGTTATAAAACACTACAATTGAATATTTGAGCATGTAATTAAATTTAAAACAACAAATTTCGAAAACTAAAAGTTTACTCTTGATTCATTTCTTACTATGCACAGATAGAAAAGATTTCTTGTTTTAAAGAATTGTATTTGTTTGAATTTATTCTTTTGGGTCAAAACATATTTCTTTGACGCCAACAATATTTACTTCATTGAATACTCTAGTTTATTTACTTGCAGAGATTAATTTATTTGAAATATTTATTTAAGTGGAATAAATATATATATGGATACAAACAAAAATTACATTCCTTTAAAGTAATATTTTAGTTTTGATTAAAAAAAAAACGTTTCTTTACACCAATGAAATATAATTTTGATTCTAACATATAAATTTGTATATAAGGAGAGATTTATTTCGCTTAAAGTAATATTTTGTCTTTGGCTTAAAAATAGGTTTACTTCCGCCAAAGAAATCATATTTTGATTAAAATAAATATATTTGTACACAAGAAGAGATTTATTTCCTTTAAAGTAATATTTTTGTTTTGGCTTTAAAACAGGTTTACTTCCACCAAAGAAATCATATTTTGATTCAAATAAATATATGTTTAATGTCATCCAACTGTATTGTTAGATGGCGCTGTAAACTCTCTCCTCGCACTTCGTACATATCGAGAGTATAAAGCCGCGTGATCGACAATTCGACAGTATAGAACTTATAGAGTACAGTGCCTGCAGGTTCAAGGTGCGATTCCAAGAGTACACTTTACTAACTTAATCTTGACTATATATTGGGTTGGGAAGACCAAGCACTGGTCGAGGATGTGCGACATCCCAAAAAGGAGGTGACACATGGCGAGTCTTGTCTATTAATTCCTTCAACAAATTAATAATTTTAATTAAGCATTTTAACTTAACCAACAATTTTGCTAATTTAAAAAAAATGTAATTCTTTCACTCAACACAATCATAATTATTTGAAGTAAATAAATCTCATTTCTTATAATACACAAATTGCAAACTTTAACTGGAAACATAAGTTGTTTGACACAAATCAACGTTCTTTCTACCAAACAAATATTTCAAATAAATGCGTTTTTATCCGCAAATATATATTTCTTTGCCTCTATTGAAACAACAAGTTTCTTTGAGTCAATGCATATTTATTTGAATTAAACAAAAATTTCTCTCTGTGTGGCATTGGACATTTTACATATTACATCTTACTATTAAAGAATTCCTTTCCTAAGAAAGGACTGCTGGTAACTAAATAACAGCAGTTCTATTCATCTGAACAAAACTATTTAAATTTTCTTGCAAGTTTCAAGTCGTTTTTACTATTTTCGTTATTAAACCTACTCGTAGTCGTACTCAAATGATGTATTGCCACATTTTATACAAAATTAATAGATCTGCAAATTTCTTAAAAACAATTATCGTCCTCCGATCAATAGAAACCAAAATATATTCAATTGACTGCATAATGCCTTCTTAATATTCAAAAATATTCAATTATATTCGTAAAATTTAAAATATAAATCACCTCGTCAACGCTCAAAGAACTGCCAAACGCGTTATATAAAAGTACTTATTACTTTGAACGGCATTAACGCGTATTAAAAGTTCTGCGGGCGTCGTATTATCCAATTAACTCGATTTATGATTGGTTTTGATGCCTTAATATACGAGGTGCGGTGGAAACTTCAACCGTAAATCAAAATTGTCCGGACGATCCATTACCTACGAGCGAACGTAGGGAAGACGGCATTACGGGGATGTAAATGCGTTATTTACGACGCTATTGAAACAATTAATCAGCGCCCTTTAACAATAACCGCGAAAATTCAACCCCGCGTCGGTTGTTCGGGCCGCGAACACCGAAATCGATACCGAACGAACATAGGTCTTATTTGGGCCGAACAAGGGCCCTTTGTTTGTTCGGCCTGCCTTTTTGATGGGTATTTCAACATGTAAATTTTTCGATTGGATTTTTTTAGCATAACAGGTTGAATTATTTTGAAATCCGATGTGGTATGGGTTTATATGCAAGTCATGTTTATACTGAGTTCTACAAGGTTTTCTAATGATGGCTTGAAGCTGGTAAATACTATGCCAAAAAATAACACCTACAGTTTAGCTCGACGTATGACGTCCTCAACATATGTTTTTTTTTTATTACAACCGCTTATTTTTCCCATTGATTTTAATAAATCTCGTAATTTTATTATAGTAATTTTAGGTTAATACTAGCATAAAAATGTGCGGGCTTGAAAAAGATGTAAAGATGTAAAAAATAGAAGAAAAAGTGTAGCGTCTAAATTACAAAAAAAATCTAATTAGGCAATTTTTAGTATTTATAGCTGAACCCGATATCTTAGAAATGTCAAAAGAGTATCAAAGCAGATCTTAAATTTTGTACTTTTAATCACGTCTCCTTCAGAATAAATAAAAAAGTATTCAAATAAAAACTAGGTTTATGATGTCAGCCTTTCAGGTTGACATGGTACATATCCCTTCTCAGAGTTAGACAATTCTGTTACATTTATAGGTTTTTTATGTATAGGTTTGTTCCAACATGCAGACAACACTGTTCAGGTATTGTGTTTTGTGATTGACCAGTTATGTTACGATAGACAACTCAATTTGGGCCATTTTTTTGGCGGTATTGAGGTTCCACAGCGTCATCTTTTTATCAACTTGAAATTGTGAATTTCGAAAAAAAAAAACAGACCTAGTATTTCTATGTGCTTCACATAGAATTGCAGTTGGTTTGAGAACAAGGAAATATAGGGTTTTTCATTTTTGAAACTCCAAAGTGTTTCCAACTCTTTTTCTGATTTTTTCTATTTCAGAACACAGTAAAACGTTACGGAAGAACTTATTTTTATTTAGAACAAACATTTTTCGTCATAACGACAGTTACTTTTTAAAAAATCGGGGGAAATAGTGGGACGTCTGTGTATCCAAGTCAAGCTATTAAATTACGAATCCAAAATAAGGATAGCGAATTGTCGTTCTGTGGGGATGTTCAATATTTCCGATACAAGTTATACAAGTAATTTCGATACTATTTTGAACTTTCTAGGAAACTTGGTTCAGTCAATATAACAAAATCACGTTTTTACACATTAACCTCACATTCTCTCCAAAAACTCTGTAAAAACTTACGACCATGGATTCATATTCAACGCATAGACATTTGCCGACAATGGTTATTTACTTTTCGCATAAAATCCATGCTCCCAGAGTGATTTATTTATTCATAATCACAAATGCCCCTTTCCAAAAAAATGTGATATATGACCATACAATTTGTATGCAATGACGACGTCATAAAATGAGCTCATGAGAGCGATGACACAAATACACATGTACATAATTAACAGAATTAATCATAATTAAGTCATAATTAACAATAGCCATGTACAAGGGGGTTTAAAATTATAACGCAGCAACTCAATGAAATAGATCATTTCGCGAAGTATACTTACTATATGCAGGCTGCCTTATTTTCGAGACTACTGTACATTTTGTTTATTTGAATAGTGAACAAATTGTTTTTGTTTTTCTTCTTTTACTCATTATTATCTTTGATTAATTATATATTAATAGTAAAATATGACATCTAAATACAGTTGTTTTAGTAAAATAGATAACAGCATATTGTTTATTCTAATTTTTAGACTATTAACAGGGCCAGTTCTCAATATGTTGTAATAAGTTTAAAGAAGTTATGTACTCTAAAACTGGGTTTAATTTAGTGAATTAGTTGAAAGGCTTTTCGTATTAGACCACTTGCATTTTTTTATTGTCTTACTGTAGAAAACGTCCCTTATTCTCTGACAAATTGATAATAACATGAATATATCTCATAACTTTTTTGAAATCTCTAAGCCATCGTAAAAGATCGACAGACTATTCGGTCTTGATCGGCTCTATACGCAAAGTTGCAGTAGGCTCGGGTTTCACCTGAATTTGAATTAAGTGAGTATTCTAACAAATGCAGGTCATGTACCTCTGTACCAAATTCAAACTTATACCCTTAAAAATATACGAGATACAGGAGGATTTGTGTGACACACATTGTGTTATTAATATATGTAACTAGACGAGATAAAATTTTGGTAAAATGTAAAATTTTTCCATAAAGTAAGTCCTCATCAAAACTAATTAAACCCAATTTGCGCGGTAAATTTCGCATAATTCGTCCGAATAATTGAATCGTAAAGCGTTCGGAAATAATCACGTTAAACGTAACTTCGTTAGAATCGAGAAAGCAAACGGTTCCTTCAATTACCCCAAGGGCAAATAGAAAGACCTCGATTCGATTAAATTCAACCTCGCATCTCGACTCGCGCCAAATTGTTCGCCACTAAAGCCGGCATATATACGCTGACATGAAATTCGACCCCTATTACAAATTCACTCCACCCTTTCGTTCTAATGGCATCGTAGACTCTAGTTTACATCAATTCGGAACAGAATTGATCTGTTATTACGGCCATTTCTAATGGAATACCCGCAGAATTAACCAGTGACACAAATGGTGGAGGCGCCTCACAGTTGTCGATTTTGAATTCTTAGATGGATAAAATTCGTTTTTGAAAGGGCTCTAAAGTCTATTAAATTCTTTTATTCAATCTTTCATTCAATCTTTTATTCAAATAAACCTTTTACCTTTGAAGTAGTTCAGATAAAATCCGTTTTTTGTTTCAGTTTCCTTTTTTCAAGCAAAAAAGACGATCTAGAAGAAGATGGCAGCAGTCACGAGATCCAGTTGACAAAACCATACTTAGTAATAAATCCCAACAACTTAAACGTGAAATTCAAAAACTAAAAGACGCAGCATTGGAATCCTTCTTAATTAGATTGACTCCCGATAAAGAAACAGATTACTCGCTGTGGAAAGCAGTGAGGAAATACAAGAGAAACTGAAATTTTTGAAGAATATCTAACAGAAATCTTCGAGCCCCACAACATCGAATCAGAGCCAATCACGAATGAAGACATAACCTATGAAGAAGAAGCCATACAGCTAGTTACTCCAAAGGAAGTTGGCAGAGAAATCAAGACAAACCTGAATCCAAAGAAGGCCCCTGGATATGATCTTATCACAGGAGAAGTTCTTAAGCAATTACCTAAGAACGGTATTGTTATGCTGACGTATCTAATAAATGCATCGTTCAAATTAAAATACGTCCCACATGCCTGGAGAGTAGCAGAAGTTATCATGGTACCAAAACTAGGCAAACCACCGAACGAGGCCAAATCATATCGCCCAATATCAGTTACCATGATATCGAAGCTCTTTCAAAAGTTGGTTCTAAAGAGAATGAAACCTATCATTGAGAGAAAGGAACTAATTCCTAATCACCAATTTGGTTTTAGAGAAAAGCATTCCACTATTGATCAAGTCCATAGAATAACAGATATCATAGAGAAAGCATTAGAAGAAAAGACTATTTGCTCAACAATCTTTCTTGATGTGACACAAGCTTTCGATAAGGTTTGGCACGAAGGATTGATACATAAACTAAAGAGTATGCTACATTTACAATACGTCGAGCTGCTAACATCCTATGTATCTGATAGACTATTCAGAATAAAACAGATCGATGAATACTCGGAACTAAAAGAAGTAAAAGCTAGTGTACCCCAGGGTAGTGTGTTGGGACCAATTCTATCTACTATATACAAGTGACCTACCACAGCTGACTATTGAAGAATCTGCTAGGAAAGTATCTATTTGTTAACAGAAATGGTGGAGGCGCCTCATAGTTGTGGATTTTGAATTCTTAGGTGGACATAATCGCTATTTAAGTACTCTAAAGTCTATTATATACTTTTAGGCAAAGCAAATGAACCTTCTACTTTTGAAACAGCTCAGATAAAATAATATTTTTGTTTCATTTGAATTCAAAACGCATTTTTACTTGCGCAAGCAGAATTTTATCAGAGGTAGAAGATAAACTAGGGTTACCGTTGGGAATCATTGTCCACGGGTTTCAGAGCAAGTAGTAAATATCCACTCGACTGTACGGGTGTTGTCCTAGTATGTGCTTTCGCGAAGATATATACGAGCGTGTAGTAGTAACCTAGTTGACGGTTCTCCTAGATAATGCTCTACATATGTCCTGATCCTGAATCGAATACGGATGTGGACGAGTTTTATGTTTATAACCAAGGATACGCCCGCATCCGGTGCTCCGGAAATCCACCAGTAGTTGCATGTAGAAAATATGATACTGCTCTCACGTCGTATTGTGACATCGCCTTATTGGATGACTTTAATTTAAGGAGTGAAATGAAAATATAAACTATGAGTATTTCTACGAAGGACGGTTGGTATAATTTGAAATGATGAAATGCTATTACAATTTTGAAAAAAAGCAACATGTATAACTTATTTATCGATATTTATTGCTATAATTAGATGGGACAAATTATTTTTGACGCAGGGACATACGAGGCGCTCCTTGTGTCAGAAACTCAAAGCTTCACCGCCGCGTTTGCCGCCAGATGGCGCGCCGATTGGACTCATTTAATCTCCGTAAAATCAGCTCAAAGGGAATATCAAGTCAAACGCTTCTGGAGGAAATTCAACTTGTTTTTGCTTCCCTTTTTGATTTTTTTGATTAAAAACTCAATTTCGCAAACTTTAATACGAGTAGGGTAACACGCCTGACGCAATATCGGTTTAAATTTAAATAGGATTTTATTAAAAGTGGGCAGGAATATTTAATTATTTTTCAGCTTAATTATTCCGGTAATTGAAAAGTGCTTTTCTTTCATACAAGACGTTTTCTAGATATTATGTAAAAGCTATAAACCCGTGCTAAAGAGTTTTTAATTTTTTTAAAAATCATGTCTTGACGTATTAGAAATAAAGTTCAATTCGCTGTTATCTTATTTGGAGGAATTCCATCCATGGTGTGAAATAACACATAAAATAATATAAAACAAAAAGATTTTGTGGAAATATCCTCGGTACGTTCGTTGAACTGACGCTAACAATTGCAGAAATAATTAGTGACATTCCCGGAGTATATCGCGATCGAAAGGAGTCGAAAGGAAGCAGCATTTTTCAAATAGAACTAATATGACAAGCATGGAATCGTTTGGAACTAGAGTCCCCTTTGCCTGATAACGTAATCACAGTCCACACCTGCAAAAAAGCAATGTCGGTTGAAGATTATTACAACGTTGAAGTGGATGACGTATAATTATCATCTTTTGAACTTTGTTGCTGTGTTTTCTGCTATTTCACAAGTTGTAGTGTGTAAAGAATATAGATCTGGGCGACACTACTCAATACATTCTGACCGATGAAATGCCGCAGCATGAGAATTGTCTACCGGGTGGTTTCATTTTCATTTTCACTTTCAAGAGGCAAAGTAATTGTGGATATTGCAGCAAGTATAAACATATGTGTTGTCAATGCATTATCCAGCCTTATGAAGATTATGGAGGCATTATGTATGAGCATCGGGCCAAATTGCAATAATTTTTGCGCGAAGGCTGACGCACGGCGCATCATGTTTTCAGAGCCATCGCTGACTGATGCTGCAAAACAGGCCCGTCTGTCGTCAAAATCAAACAGAAAGAAACAAGAGGAGGAAAATATTAGTTTGAAAAGATAATTATATTGTCCAGGCATAGCCGACTATAGTAAAATATAACAATTCATTACATCAAAGTTACACAATACTTTAAACCGTGTTTTCTCAAAACAGCATTTTTTTATAAACTGGCCGGAAAAAGATAACTCCAACTGATCTCCGTCAATTCACATGAAGTCTTATATCTCCCGAGATAATCTTATATAGAATCAATTTCTTTTTTGTTTTTATGGCTAAGTGAAAAACTGCCTGCAAAATCCACCGGAAGATTTCTTAAATTTTTTATTTACTTTTGTTTTTTTTAATTGTGAATATTCCTCAAAATATGAACAATAAAGGGCATTAAAGAGATTTTGTGCTTGAGCAATGGGTTTGACAATGGCGGCAATTACAGCGAAAATTGACGTATCGATTGCTTTATCTGGTTCAATTTTCCAACAGAGTTACGCGGCCGCGTCAGTTGGTAATTTTTTTTGCGTGCGGCCGCGTGTGATTTACAGCTTTAAAATCTGATTGCGACGTTGTAGTACTTTTTATGTCCGATTTGAAATTGATTACGATGCGAGCGATTTTGGTTTGGCCGTTAATTTTGATCAATTGTTATTGCTCTTTACAGTTCGACAATGAACGTCATTAGTGTACGGTTGTTAGAACCATGTTCAAATACCTCCCGGAAACATGTAATTTATGTTTTTTTTTCATTCTGGATTACGTATGAAAAATCTATTTCTTTCCTTTTCCTTTCGTTTCCTTTCGTTTCCTTTCCTTAAAAAGTACCGAATTTTATTTATTATTATTTAAGATATTTTTATTATCGTTTCCATTACCAATCTGCACACACCTGATTTCCTATAATGCAATCTACAAATTTAAGTCCACACAACCAATTAGCAATTTTACTTACACGAATAAATTTTTGATTGAATGGAGGAGACAGCAACTTGAGAAGAAATTGGGATATCGACGTTTTCCATCATATTTCGTGCACCCTATCGCGACGAGGCGAGTGGAGTGATCGAGTTTGGTAAACCGAGATGCCGTGGTACCCCTTTTGAAATATAAAACCCGATTCTTGGGCATCTCCTGAAATTAATGGAAAAGTTTTCTAATACATTCTACGAGGGTTTAGTTAACTGGAATTTACGACATCGAGAAATACGGATGTTTGTAGTTGAAGTTATACTAAAATGTGGTTCATATCAGTGGCGGCTCGTGCATAGGGTTGCAGGTAGGGTTTATACAAGAACTGGCTCTCAAATTCCGAATGTTGGTGGTGGTTTTCAGGTTTCTTACTGATAATTTGTTATGTTTTAATGAAAAAATTATCAACACGTTTTCTCAAAATGTCATTACCTATAGTTATTAATTTTTTTAAAGAATGTAAAATTTTGTTAACGATTAGGTACTTACTAGATACAAAAAAGAAACAAATTGATAAATCAAAAAGTGATCTCCCAATGGCTAGTTACCTTAATTTGATTGTTCTCAGAGTATTTAATAATATGTCTATTAATATAGTACCTAATACTGAAATTTTCGTATACATATATTCAATGCAATCTGTTTCCATAGAGGAAATTTAAGGGTGGCATTTTTCGGCCCGACAAATTAGGGGATCGCACGACAAATTTCGGTACCTTAAGTACTAAATCAAAAGGTAAAAATATTCAAATACACAATAATTCAAGACAATAATTGAAATAATTGTTTATATTTTTATAGAATGTACGAATATATATTTATTGTACTTGAATTATTGTTTATTTGTTTCACACAGTTGTTAATTAGAGAATCTGTCGTGCTAGTCAATTAAACTGTCGTTAAGAATCCCTAAGTTGTCGTACGGAATACATATTGTATTTTTCTTATAAGAATAACAAAATATCCGGTAAATTTACTGTGATGATGCTGCAATTTCACAGAAATATGCGAGTATAAAATAATCAGCGATGATACAACTTTAACTGCAATTCTTCTTACACGGCATATTTGTTATTACATTCATTTTCTGTAACTATGAAGACATTTCCCTCTGTGTACACATTTATGTTTTCTTTTTGAATTGCTTAAAAAGTTTATAGACGATTTAAATATTACAAAAAAAAAATAGAAATTCATTAAAGATAAACAAATATCAATTATAAAAATGTGGCCAGGCACATGACTTTATCATACAATATATAAAATTAATAGATAGCTGCATAACATTCTATTTAACCGAGATCGGTCGTGTCTGAATTAAAATAAAACTAGTTAGCCAAGATTTGACAGATATTTAGATTCTATTGACAGTAGGCATTGTCAAAACATCAGTGCTTGACACTACCTACTATCATTAGAATGGAAATATCTGTAAAATCCTGACTGATTTCAATCAAATACAATTTGCTCATGCAGGTAAACTATCACTTTTACCAAAAAAATGTCATAGACATAAATTATACAAAATTTCCTCTAGTTTAATTCATTATTTAATATTTTGACGAAATTATAGAAATGATGGCTCACAAGCAAAATCAGACATTCAGACACACTGTTGACAACTGCGCTAATAGCAGGTAATTTAAAACTAGAGGCCAAAACTAAATGTAACACATTCCAAATAAAAATGCAAAATAAGTTTTATTTACTTAAATGGAACCTAGCCGAAATGGTCCAAAACTAATTTGAAATTTTGATTATTGACAACTGAAAATAAATGATGATAGGGATTGCAAACTTTCTTTTTCTTTCGCAGTGAGAACATAAGACGTAGACCCTTAGCTCCAAAACATGTATTAACGACTACAAAAAATTGATTAAAGTCACCAACACTACTAACGTGTCTACAACATCACCTTTTACTTTGCATTGTCAAGATTTTATTATAAATTAGAACTCTTGAAGTTCACATCAGTTTCCTGACTGGTTCTTAGGAAACAAAGCATTTTACCATAATTTTATTATGATTAGCAAATTTTTCACAGGCGATAGCTTAGTAATCCTATCTGGAATGTAAGATAATATTGAAACTCAGAACCAGCAGTACTGCTAGTCTTCTAAAATCAAGTTCTCAGAATGACCAGCAGATTTAAATTATAGGTGACCACACATTTGTATCGAAAGTTAGAAATATTAAACACGTTTATTAAATACAAAACTACTCTTAGATATTGACCAATAGGTTGCCAGCAAACATATGAAATGCGTTTGGACTATATCCTACCCCATACATTTGAAAATTGTTGAAACCATAACAACAACTTTCATTATTTTAAACATACGCGTGTCATCAGCATGACACAGGACCGAGATTGTCATAAATGGCATTACTTATTCAATTTCCCATCCAATACCGTTTGAATCATCAACATCGAACGACCACAACAACCACAATTTTCAATAAAATGAAGATACTCCAGCAACGCGACTACTTATAATTCCACCTATCCCTTAGGGTATAATCCATTATCCCAAACATCAGAAATAATAGAATTGAACGAACAACCCCTCCGTTCAGACATCCGACGCACTGGGGGCCTTATTTCTACCGACACTCTGTATATAGAGGGGAACTTTTTAAGGATGTCAAAGTTTTCGGCTCATCACTCGCGACCGTTCGAACGAGTTCGGTCATGAACCGCGAACAACAGGGAAAACAAACTTGCGGTGGAACGCTGTCGGAGCTTTTTTCAATCCCGCGCGTTCAACCAAAAACGAAAACTTTCGACCACTTACATGCGCGGCAGTCTGCACGTCCCTGCCACCGATAATATATCTGCTGTCTGTTGTAACGGGACAAAAACACTCCCGGTAAAGCAGCGTAGAGGCAAAACCCCGGAAAATAAGATGTCTCTAGCGTTAGACGATATTGATGGGCGACGCGTTGCCGATGTAGAGAATATTTTTAAGGTTTATTATGTTTATAGTCGTGTCCGAGCGAAGTTATGTATACAGTGCGATGTAAACAATCAAGATGTGTTATTTTTAGAAGCGTTTGAGACGTTTTGAGATGTGTTTGAAGAACAGTTGTTTGCTCCATCACTTTTTTTACTGCCAAAAATTGTTTTTGTTTAGAGGTTCCTATAAGAGGGGCCGGAAGCCGCCCATCCAAATTAAAAACGCAAACTATCACATAACACGCCTACCTTTGTCTACGCATTCTATCTCAAGGCTGTATAAACGCGATCGGACTTTTTGACACTCCTATAGTTTAGGAAGAGGGGAATCGAATGGTGTTGGTTTTATTAATATGGAACAAAGGGTCAACGAGATACAGCCTATCGAATATCCCGATTTTTGCTAATATTTCGTGTCATCAGTTATTAATTAATTACGGATACTAATTTATACAGGGTCCTGCAACTAAGCTCCCGTCTTCTGTAGCTCACTTACTCATTAAGCTAAGAGTTTGACATTTTGCAGGCTTACCCTGTACTTCAAGGTACAAATTCAAGAAATTATATTTTATTATACAGGGTGTTCCAAACATGTGCAACGCCATGGTAATATATTTTTTAAAATGGCATGCTATACATTTTTCTACACATTTGGAAGCCTTTTATGGTTGCCTACATATCACCAAAATTTTATTGAAATCGGTTGAGTGACCGCAGCGGAAAAAAATAAAAACCAAAAAAAATTGATTTTGCATCGTAGGCTTTAAAAATCAATAAAAACCACAAAATGCACCTCGTTAATAAAATTTTGCGACGTGCTTATTAAGTTAGATGTAATAGTCTCGTTAACCAAGTGACATTGATCCAAATTATACAGGGTGACCAAAATCGAGTGTCAAACTTGTCAAACTTCAAAGCGCGCTATTGTTCTTAGTTTAAATTGGACCCCATATTTTTTTAGGTGAAACGATGCGGAATTAAAGAATAAATATTGTTTCTGAATACAACCCCATCACAATTCCCAATATTTTAAAAGTTATTCGCCAAAAACTCATTTTGCAACGTTTCCAACGGCAATTTTAGGTAATAAATATCGTACGTGGCGTGGCGTTGAAAACAATTTATTACATAAAATATAACGCAGAGAGGTATTTTAGATTTTACTGTACTTAATTATGTCGTTATTCAATTGCTAAATTTACTGCAAAATTTACCTATAGCCACATTTCCGTCCTTACCGCTATAGGTAAATTATGCAGTAAATTTAGCATTTGAATAAAATACGTCTATTATTTTTTATGAAATTAAATTGTTTTTCAAAGCCACGTACGATATTTATTATCTAAAATTGCCGTTGGAAACGTTGAAAAATGAGTTTTTGGTGAATAAGTTTTAAAATATTGGGAATTGTTATGGGGTTGTATTTAGAAACAATGTTTATTTTTTAATTCTGCATCATTTCACATAAAAAAATTTATGGGTTCCAATTTAAAATAAGAACAATAACACGCTTTGAAGTTTGACAAGTTTGACACTCGATTTTGGTCACCCTGTATAATTTGGATCAATGTCACTTGGTTAACGAGACTATTACATATAACTTAATAAGCACGTCGCAAAATTTTATTAACGAGGTGCATTTTCTGGTTTTTATTGATTTTTAAAGCCTACGATGCAAAATCAATTTTTTTTGTTTTTAATTTTTTTCCGCTGCGGTCACTCAACCGATTTCAATAAAATTTTTGTGATATGAAGGCAACCATAAAAGGCTTCCAAATGTGTAGAAAAATGTATAGCATGCAATTTAAAAAAATATATTACCATGGCGTTGCACATTTTTGGAACACCCTGTATAATAAAAAATAATTTCTTGAATTGTACCTTGAAGTACAGGGTAAGCTTGCAAAATGTCAAACCCTTAGCTTAATGATTAAGTGAGCTACAGAAGACGGGAGCTTAGTTGCAGGACCCTGTATAATCGCGTTCGGTCATTTTGACATTCCTATAGTTTAAGAAGAGGGGAATCGAATAGTGTTGGTTTTAAGATTGTTCAGTAAGGTAAAAACTTGAGCAAAAAGAAACATGAAGCCATTACCATTTAATTTATTTATTCAACGCCGGGCGGTTTAATAAAGTCAAATTAAAATCTCCCCCTTAATTAAACCAGCCCTTATTTCGCAATCAATATTCACGATGGACAGTCCCATGGTACCCATCGTAAGGTTTCGTAAACCCTTTCGAACAACCCCCGGGCGCCTAATTACCCTCCTAAAATCTCCACCTCAAACAATAAATTAATTTTTGCCTAATTAATCGTACTCGTCTCCCGGTATAACCCGGATTCTGCCGCCTTTGTGCCGAACATCCACTTTGCTAACAAGATATACGATGTAGTGCACTTAGGACTATTATTGTCGCTCCTAGTAGGATTATGGCATACCGCATAAATTTATGTTATGTCTTTCTCACTCTATCTCGCTCTCTACCGTATATACGGTGTCTAATCTCTCTCTATGTAGATGCTTCTCGCACAATTGCTTCTGAGAGAGTTATGGAATGAGTATTATCAGTGTTTGGTAAGATTAATCTAATTGATTTATAGATCTTAGTTGTTCTAAATCAAATATTTGCGTACCTGTATTGAGGAAAAGCCGTGGTAAAAGCAAGATAGGGAGACGCCAAATAGCAAAACAATGGACAGCCTTGCCCGTTATTGGCTGGACCCCAGACGGTTTTACTTGTACAGCCGTGGAAATAAAGAAGTTAACATGACCGCAGCTAGCGTACACCAAACGTAGGTCTGAGATTGTCGGTCGTCGGGTACCTACCTGCTAAAGTCATAAAACCAAAGGGTCACTTTTGTTTCGTTTCGTTTTCTTTTTCTGTATGTATTGAATGAAATCGAATTTCGTCTATTTATATATATTTCCGATATCCGACACTGACAAAATTGCATTGTAATATTTTATGCATTTTAAAATACACAGTAAATTAATTCTTATTGGAAGTAGGTATATCGACAGTTACAGTCGGTATACTGCCGTTATAGTTCTAAAGGTCGTATCTGCAAGTTTGTTGAATATTGTGTAAGGCACATTTGTAAGTCCTTGATCATTAGGGCGCCCGCGCCGCCGCGCCGGCCGGCGTCTATCCCAAACACAAAACCGATCAATATAACCGGCGTAAATAATTTCTAAAAGATTTCTACATTTTTGTATGTAGCAAAAATCTTATTTGTCTCGTTTTCTACTTTGCTAAAGATATGCCCGTTAGAACTGAAATGAAAATGATGTTATTTTTGTGTTTATTAAAATTATATTTTGACGTTCTAAATAGCAACCATACGCAATTTTCTTTTATGTATGATATGTAAGGGCAGGATTTACAATCTAATATTTCAGTATTTCAGTCATTTCTATGAGAATGAATACAAAAACCTATCACTCGATTATTTCGTTTATAACACCAAGGAACAAACAAAAAACAGTTCAACTATTAATCTAGACAGCTATTTGATTAAAACTCGTAAATGGGTTAGATAACCACAATTAAATCGATTTTGGCTGATACAACAAAGGATTTTGTTTGTTTTCTTAGTGTAACAAACTGACGATATATATATATATATATATATATATATATATATATATATATATATATATATATATATATATATATATATTGTGTTTAGATTGTCATAAATGTATCATTTCCTAAAACTGCATGTCATACCAACCTCAACAAGATATAAAATAAAGCCACTCCTCCAAATTTATGTCAACCGCCAACCTAACAGAACACTTTTCTTATTTAATATGTGCTTATGTTATTACTTACTTACTTACTTACTGTCATGTTATTACATATATTATATTTTACTGTTATATATCCACCTGTTACTTGTATCTATACTATTCTCATGTTATTACATATATTATATTTTACTGTTATATATCTACCTGTTATTTATATCTATACTATTCTCATGTTATATTTATGTTATTTTTGTTGTATACATATTTATATGCATAAATAAAATATATAATATCCATCTAAGTGAATGTTTTTGTAGTTTACGGAGTGGCTATTTTTCTATTACTTACCATAACTTAAATTAAATAAATATAAATCATTTTGAGATAAATGTATATTATCTCGGTCTGCGACCAAGTAGAAACCGAGAAAAATCAGTTAGATTTTTTTTTCACTTACAGGAAATTCCTATCTGGAATTATATTCCTTTAAAAATTATTGACAGCGGATATCCGATGTAGTTATCGGTTTGCGTTTGGGCAAACACCGACGCAGCCATGATGATGAAGTATTTTAATATGTGCCTAATTCAAATGTTTACTATTATAACTATCGTTACTGTATTTTAGTATAAACGAATTAATATTGCAATTGCATATCGAAACAAAAATATTAACGAATAACAATCTTTAGCTACGAGCGGCAGTTACGCTCGTTCCGAATATCGAAAATATATTATATAAATACGAAACTCATATTCATGCCATCTATAGGTATAGGACGACCGCCAATCTCCGACCTACGCTTGGTGTAGGCTAGCTGCGGTCATGGTAACTTCTTTATTTCCACGGCTGTACTTGGGTGTATCAAGTACGGCAAAATGTTGGATAAGTTTAACTGAACCGCGAGTAGTTTTAAATCTGTTTTTAGGGATGAACATGAAATAAAATGGCCACTGTCTTCGTTAAAATTCTGGATACAGTGGATTAGCCAAATATCTTTGAAAGATCATTTCAAATAACAGCGTTGTTTTATTAATTATAATCGTAAATCATATAAACTTTAATTCTTCATATCCACTAAATTTTCGAGAAAATGCCATAAAAAAGTTTAGTGTAATCTAAAAAAGTGATTTTTTTTGCGAAGTCCTTACGAAGTCCTTACGATTTGTAAGAGAACGACCAATGACTGGACTCTAATAGCGAAATATACCTGAATTCTGCGTACTGTTTTCGATCCCTCTTAGTACTTAAGCCACTAATGAAAAAGTTTCGCAAACACCTTTCAAAAACTTCCCCAGAAAGCAATAAAACAACGTACAAGTGTCCGAAGTATCCGCTATGCGAGATTGAATTTAAAAGAAGGTCGTTATGTCGCCCTTAAAGAAAGTACTTTAGCAAAGTTCGACGCTTCGCTTTTAAGGTTACTGCTGCGAAATCGTTAGCGATCGCCGGAAGTCCCGAAAGGGAGAGAGAAAAAATACCTCCTTTTGCCTCTTTTCCGACGGCTGGCGGGCCGATTGTTTTGCAACATTTGAAATATAGGACGACGCAGATAGAATGGAACGGAGATGGGGAGTTTATCAATCAAAAATGACACCCCTTTCTTATTTAGTGGGGTATTCGAGTTCGATTGAGCGCGAAGCCACCTCGATAAATTAGGATTTCAAGTTGATACATTGGATGCTGGACATCCAGGACGGCCTGGAGGTCGTACCGCCCTGGGAATTTGCGTTTAAGTTGGTGAACTCTACTCTTCGTGGAATAACAACTTTAGGGTCGGGATTTTGGGACAACCACCGGAAAACCTCGAGTGTATTTGGTCGAATCTTTTCGTACCTTGCTAGATTTTAGTAACTATGCGACATTTCTTTTTGTGGACAAAGAAAACTTGGACAAAAGTTAGGATATCAAAATCAAGATGTTTGTATTTTTGCAGATAAGTGATGTAGTAATGATTCGCATTATTTTTGTAATTATTATTTTATTTAACAGCTGAGGAATGTAATACTTGCTATTACTCTGTTTATGGGATCAACGCCGCAATAATCTATATTTTTTTAAAACAAATTATTCTACACGAGGTCCCTGTGAAACTTTTTAATTGTGTTTTATTCCCATGCATTTAAGGGTTTTCTTTGGTAATAGATTTATTACTTTTGTCACAAACTGTATAATATACTGCTGAGCGAGATATTTTTGCTTTTAGGGCAACTGGCTTGCCATCTATACATTTCATTTAACTTGTCGTGTGGTCCTTATTTCCTAATATGAAGTCAAGGAAGCTTTAATAAGACATGACAAGCATAATGTTTTCCAGTCTAGCACGAATTTGTTTCCTTTCTAAGATGGATCAATTTTAACCAAAAATATGTTAGAACAGTTTGATAGTTGTGTCTTATGATTCGTGCACATTTTTAGCATCCCTTTTCTACAATCCACAGCAAATTTTCATATACGAAATGTGTAACTTATTGGCATTTACAACGCCGGATTTTTTCTCGGTTCCTTTTTTCATTTTGTCGCATATGCGTGGGTCTGATAATCAACGATTCCATTTCGGCACATCTCTTCATTTCGGGGTGTTATTAAATTTACATCTGCTTTCGTCAAATTTCCGCCACACGCGTGGGTGGTAGGAGCTTTGCCACTCTGTCGCTTCTAATGTATATCCAAGTGGAAACGCTAACGTGTTTGTTATTATTTTTTAATCTTCGTCGACTTTGAGATACGCGAAACTGTTGTCGTATTTTGTTAAGTGTACATCTCGTTTGGCAACAATATTTTTCGGATTTTATAGACACGTGTGTGTCCGCTGTATTTGCACTGAGGTGCCCCAAATTAGTGCATCGATTTTACAATTTCCTACAAAATGCATGCCTAATAAGTGTTGTCAGATGGTGCAATGCAGTTGTGGTATAGTGGTAACAAAAAGTATATATGGTTGCTATGTTAAGTAACCACTACTTACAAATAAACTTATTTACCGATTTTTAATTAAAACTTGGAAGAAACCCAAAAAATTTATTTATGAATTTATAGATTGCAGACTGCAAGTCTTATCAAAATTATCATAATTTTCGATCGACTTTTCTCGAATAGGTTTTTATAAAGTGGTATTTTCGACAAAAAAGTAATAGAAAGACAAAGCTATTAAGAAATGAAAAACAAAACACGACAAATTAATTTGGTATCAAAATGGTATTTTGACTAAATAAAATGAGATGTAAACGCTTTTCTTCAAGTAAGTAATTATAAAATTGCATTTATGGGAAACTTTACTTAATTTAATTTTGGACAGTTACGTGTATAGAAAAATGCTAATTACTCGAGTACCTTAAGATATATCGCAATGAAACTAACACTGTTTGAACGAGCATTCTTCGGTCAATCTAAAAGTGGAAAAGTCCGATACGAAATATATAAATTAGTATCCGTAATTAATAAATAACTGATTAGGTGACACGAAATATTGGCAAAAATCGGGATATTCAATATGCTGTATCTCCTTGACCATTTGTTCAATCTCAATAAAACCACAACCATTCGATTCCCCTCTTCTTAAGCTAATAGTAAAATAGTAGTAAAATAAGAAAAAAATATTACGTTTTTGTGAAAAATAATGTGGATTAATAAATCTTCTTCACATCTGATTTTTCTGGGTGATAAGTTGTGAAGAGAAATATTTTCAAAATTACTATTTTCATATTTGAGCACTGTTACTACTTAAATCAACTAGGTAATTGACAAATGTTATTTCGATAATGTAGGTTAACGCGCTAGCAATGAAATAATTACAACCACTTTACCGGAATTGGTCATGAAATACGAAATTTATGATCCCTATATCCAACGTGCCTCCTCTATACCACTTAACCCAAGTATTTCTGGCTGAAGTAAACGTAAATATAATAACCATTACCGAGTCGGTAACCTATAACAAAATATACCCGCCGTCGACGTTGGTACGACTGAATTCAGCCAGAATGTAGGACACGTCTGAAAAAAAAAACGCTTAACGTTTAATCGAAAATTATGCAAATTACCAGCGGGGATGCCTTTGAATACATTAAATACAGAAACGAATTTAATACAAACACCATAAAAACCGTGGAATTATTGGCGTACTTGTCATTAATTCGAACCTATACGTTCAAGACATGAAACGGCGAATACCAACAAAGTTCAGTCAACTTCAATTTAACCACTAAGAAGTATTCCATCGACGTCTGTAGTCCGGCATATCAATTTTAGAATTTATCCACGTAGAAGTATTTATTTATACTGTGTTGTCATCTATGCCGATCGCTACGATCTACATCAATAATTCATGTCAGAATGCTGTTATCCGCGCATTCTGTAAACTTACTAATGATAATTTATTGCGAAAGGTCGATGTCTAATTAACTTTAATGGTGTAAATAATTAGCAATGTACGCGCTATAGTACATAACGGAAGTTCAATTTCTCTTGACGTTTTTCATTGGAATTTATATGGAAGAACAAACGTGTGCTCGCCTGTTGCACTATTGAACCTCTGAGGAACCCATGAACATTGAAAAAATGCATTGTGTTTTAGTTTTTTTTTTATAAAGTCTGGCATGAAGGACTGAACAATAAATTAGGAAGTATCCTCCCGAAACAGTTTGCACAAATATTAAAATCTTACCTGACTGAGAGATACTTTAGAGTCAAACAAGGTGATGCATGCTCTGTCCTTAAGGAAATAAAAGCAGGAGTGCCCCAAGGTAGTGTTTCAGGGCCGGTGTTTTACCTACCCTACACCAGTGACGTCCCAGCATTAGAAAATGATACCGTCGCAACTTTTGCAGACGACACGGCTATCCTTGCTGTTGGGAACAGCAATGAAGAAACGACGAGAAAACTCCAACCAGCTCTTGGTCATTTTCAGGCCTGGACAAAGAAAAAAAGAATCAAACTGAACGAACTCAAGTCAGTACATGTTGACTTCACCAACAAGAAGATACAACACCTTCCAAGTATCTCGGCATGACATTAGACGCCAGGCTCCGCTGGAAAGCCCATGTCAAAAAGAAAAGAGAGGAACTAGGAATCCGTTATAGAGAGATGTACTGGCTGCTAGGAAGAAACTCTACGCTGTCTGTACATAATAAGCTTCTCTTGTACCAGCAAATTCTAAAACCCATATGGACGTATGGTGCTCAACTCTGGGGTTGCACCAAAAAAAGCAACATTAAAATTATCCAGACCTTTTAGAATGAAATATTGACATGCATTGTCAATGCGCCTTGGTACATTAGGAATGATGATCTCCACAAGGACCTCAAAATGGCGTTTGTGTGCAAAGAAATCCAAAAATTAGCAAGAAGTCACGAGGAAAGGTTTTACCATCACGTAATTGTTGAGGCCATCCGGCTCCTCGACAACACCGCATTAGTCAGAAGACTAAATATTACGTACACGGGCAATATGACAAAACTATTTCTACAATAAAGTCAAAACTATCCGATAAATATATTTGGGTTTCTGCAGATGAAACTACGGATATGAAGGGTTGATGTGTGGCCAACGTCGTCGTCGGATTGCTGGACCCGCAAGAATAATATAAACCATATTTAATATCTACTCAGTTTCGCTGTACCGTCAAAGCTGAAGAGATATGTAGTAAATGACGATATAAACAAAATAGGAATCACAGACGCTACCAAAGTATTACTGTTTGTTTCTGACGTAGCTGCGGTTAAGTTAAAAGTTGGAAAATTACTTAAACAACATTTTTCAAATATTCTTCATTTGACATATTTTGCACACGCTATTCATAGAATTTGTGAGTTTATTCGGGAAGAATTTCCAGACGTGAATACTCTAATAAGCACATGCAAAAAATATTTATTGAAAGCTCCTTCCAGATTGTCTCTTTACAAGAAAAAGTACCCTAATCTACCTTTGCCACCACAACCAGTTATTACGAGATGAGGTACGTGGTTAGAAGCGGAAATTTTTTATGCAAGAAACTTTGATATCATCAAACCCTTCGTCTTAAATTTGCCTGATGAAGCAGTTAGTATAAAGACTGCAAAAAATTACTATCAGATTTGCATGAACAATTAAAATGTATTGATACAAATTTTGCGCAATTATTGCCAACAATAAAGTTACTAGAACAACAAAATGTTGAACTTGTAAGCAGTTTTCAAAGGATTGAATCCCTGTACGAAAGGTTACGAAGCATTGAAGCACCAATCAGTAAAAAATTACAACAAAAAGTTGATGCGGTAGTACATCAAAATCCGGATTTTAATATTTTAAAACAGATCACTACGAATTCAATTACGGATGAAGGTATTTCTCAAAAATATTCCATTTTGTTTTTGCTTTATATGGATATCCCACGGATATGGCTTCGAAGCGAAAATTGCAAAGAACCTCACTTTTAAAACTATGCACTTAAAAGTACGTTAAATTCCCTACAAGTTGCATAACTTAATCAGTTATTTTGGCCAAACTGTGTAGACACAAATTATTCAAATCAATTAAAAATTGCGAAAAAGGTGCGAATTATCTAATAATAATAATTTCTGCAAAAAAATATTGAAAAATTTGTACATATATCCGTAAATATCAACATTCATTTTAATTTTTTGGTACTAATTATAATTCGATCGTTTGGGCAAAACTAGTGTAGAATCAGGACGTAACGAGCTTTCGAATGATGAATCATTTATTGAAAAATGTTATGGATATAACTTTTGAAAGTTCCCCTATTCCTACATAATCTAAAACGACAATAATTTTACTTCACCTAGCATTTTATTAAAATAAAACTTTGTCGAGATAACCATGCACGTTAAGGGTCGAATAAACTTATTTTAATATATGTAAATCCTCGCAAAGAGGTGCACTCTGCATTTTAACTCGACGTGTGTAGTAGAGGTGGCATTTACATATAAGCTGCCGGGCCAGGACCACCAACCGTAAAGAATTGCATAAATCTAACTGAAAATGGTCCCGGGGGTGCCTAGCTGGGTCCCTTCCACTAAATACACGGTTTATTCGACTGGATAAAGGACTGCGGGAGCCCTTTTGAACGAGTCTCGTGTGAAAAATTGGGTGGGCCGAGTTTCCAGGTTCTTTTTTCTCCAAGTTTTTCGCTCTGCATCTGAATTGCCCCAAATGAGCGCAATCCCGCCTCGGGCCGAGTGAATTCGGTATCAGAATATTATCTGTATTTCTAGAACTGGGATCAAGCGGGCTCTTTTCGCGATTATTTTGCATAGAAAACGTATTCGACCCTATTGTAACTAACCAGTCTCGTGTATTTTTTACTGGAATTGTCATATATATTGGCAAAAGTTAAATCTGGAAACCCTACACATACAGTGTGTCCAGGAGAGTGTTTCTATGTATTTTAAATTCAACACCATTAACTTTACTGTAGAACAAGAAGTTAATGGCCAACTTACATTTTTAGATACTCTGGTAGTCAGGAATAGCAAAAATATAATAGAAATTGACGTGTATCGGAAAGATACTAACACAATCAGGTTTACCCCTAATGATTCGCAGCATCCTTTTAAACAAAAATTGTCTTTTATTAGTTGTTTAGTAAATAGGTTATTGAAATTTCCATTGTCCGCAGATAGATATCAGCAAGAATTATTGTTTATTAAGAATGTTGTCATACATAATGGGTACCCTGAGAAAATAGTTGATAGAATGATTAAGAAGCAGAATCAAAAAATTTATGTAAATCAAATATCTACTTTAAATACTTTGTCTGTAAAAGAGAAGAAATATGTTAAAATACCGTTCGATTGTGCATATACAAGGGGTTTGAGAAGTATTTTTACATCACAAAATCTCTGTATAGCATATTCGACTCATAATAGCATAAAAAACCTTCTTGGCAACCCAAAGGATAAAAGGTAGGATAAAAGGTAGATGTACTTGATATATCTGGTATATATTGTATCAAATGTCATGACTGTGAAAAAGAATACGTACGCCAGACTAGAAGAACAATTTTAACTAGGTTCAAAGAACATGTAGCTCATTTTAAATATAATCGTTTTGAAAAATCCAGTGTGGCTCAACATATTTTAGACACAGGTCATAAAGTAGTTGTAGATGACTTAAAACTTGTAAAAGCTGTGTCAAATAATAGGGAACTAAACAGCTTGGAAAGTATCTTTATTCACTTGAATAGAGATAAATTAATAAATTCAGACAGGGGTCCTATACCTAGCTCGCCATTGTTTGACCTGCTTTAATTAAAACATGTTTTTTACGCTTCAATGATCATAATTCACTGAGGTGTGACCAACAAATGGGTATATATAGGGTAGTTTTTAACATGGACATCACTTCCACTAGTGATTTGCTTGGACAATATCCAGTAAAGATACTATGAAGCGCTAATCTCTCTTTTCTTTTTTTTTAGTTTCTACTGAAGATGGCAACATAGTTGCTGAAATACGTATTTAGGTTTCTAAAATACTTGTTGTGGTTAGGGGTTTATAATTTTATTATCAGGAGAGTGTGTCAGCAACATTGAGATAATCGCTTTTCTATTATCATACCAAAAATGTCAAAAATGTATTCAATTTCAGGATAGGTCGCTGTGACTTCATAATTGAATAGAATTTTTACTTTTAAACAACATTTCCAAATAATTCTTATCGATAATAATGAAAATAAAGGTACTTTACTCTTATCACAAATTCATATATTCTGAATCGCTTGGTATATGGTACCGAAATGTACATATTTGACTATTGCCGTATTGGTTCCATACAAGTCGCCAACTTTTATAAAGAATAAAATTTTATGAGAAATGGATAATAAAAAGATTCCCATATGATGCGCACTTTCCTGGACACACTGTATACAGGACACTCATTAGCATAAATACTGAATAAATCTACGACAAATTAGCATTAGTGTAGGGAGATTCCGTGAAACGTTACAAAGTGCGAAGTGAATGTCAGCGTTGAAATAAAAGATACGTTCTTGTAATCAAGATGAGTATGCTGTGTTTGTTTTGTCTTGCAGTTACTTACCTGAGGATGGCTATATTAGACGAAACCGGTAGTAAGAAATTAAACAAATATTTTACATGCAAGAACGTATCATTTATTTCAACGCTGACATTAAAGTTGGCACTATGCAACATAGTAATACAGTTTTAAATGCTCTCCAAAGTTTTACTGATTAGTTTCTACCATAAACGCCTCAGAATTGTATTGAATAAGTTTCTCTACAAATCGAAAACTTTGATTTCATATTTAGAATAGTACAGACTATTCTATCACGTCATATCAAGTTTAGAGTTTGCTTATTGATATTCCCTTCAGCTTTTAATAAAACTGTCTAGACTAGCGACGTTTAGTATTGGGTGAAAGAAAATTCCTATACCGGAAAAATTTCATATAACCTGCGTCGAGTTGTCGCTTGAAGTTTTAGTTTTAATCAAACAATCTAACGCTCAACACAGAATTCATAACCTGCGGAGTTCAAAACTTTCTTGTCCAGAAACTCCGAAGTTTGCAGTTTGAGTTAATGACGTATTTTTTAATAAAATTTGCGAGTTAACTTGGAAATTGTCTCCAGGTATAGCAAACAATCTATTAAAGGCTATTTTACAATATACTACTTTCGTCTTTTTCTAAACTGCTTGTGAATAATATCTACGTCTCCCGCAGGAGGCTTAAAGTTCATGATTTTCTTTAAAAATTCGTTATTTTGATATTTTTTAAAATGAATTATTACGTGGTTTTTCTTTTTCAAAGCCCGCATGTCCGCACATAATAAAAATAATTTAATGACGACTAACCTTTTATCAACATTTAAGCACTTTTTCTAATTATACGAAAATGGATATTTTTCTGAAAATTGCAAATGCATTTCACACCTTATTGTTAAACATTTAGCATTTGAAAATGAAAAATCACCTAATCTTTTATTGAAAAAAATATCTAATACTTAAAGAAAATTATAAATTTTTGGCCTTCTGCGGGAGACCTAAGAATTTTTTTACCAACTTGAAATTTTGAATTTAAAATTATTAGTCTTTAACTGATTTGAGGTTGAAGAGGAAATTGCAGACGAATATTTATTTTAGGAACCTCAGCCCGAAAGAAGATCTGGTGATAAATTTTAATAATTGTATGTTTAACAATTCCATTCCATGGAAGAAATTTATAGTTGTCTGCACTGATGGAGCTCGGGCTTTAACAGAAAAGAATCGCGGCCCTCATAAAATATTAAAACAGTACCTCCAGAAGCTCAATTCACTCACTGCAAAATCCATCGGGATTTTCTAGTAGCAAAATCTATACCAGACAGACTAAAAACAGTTTTTGATCAAGCAGTAAAAAGATAACATTGTCAGAAGCTAATTTCGACTTCAAAGATTGTTTCTTTGATGAACTGTGGATTGTCCGGTTAGCATATTTAGCTGATATTCTTGGAAAGTTGAATAATTTAAATTTAGTTTTGCAGGGAGAAATGGTCGTTTATTGCTTATATTACGATTTTATTATTGTAAAATTAACGCAACAATAAAAAGAAGTTAATAAAAATAAATGTAGTTTATTGTCAGCATTAGAAGGCTTTCTTGAAAAAATCATTATCATAATAACCAAGTTTAACAGTTATTTTCCAGAAAACTATGACAATGAAAATTGGAACAGAACTCCAAAAACTATGAATATACCAGTTAACTTCACTGCCAAAGAGAAACAACAATTGATAGAAAGTTCCTCAGACTGATAGACAATTTTAAGATTAATAAACACCAAAATTTGCATAAATAATCTTCTTAAATATTCAAATTCCTTTCCGGGACCTTCAGAATCGAATGGTAGCGAGCATTTCGCCATTGGCCCAATAATTATCACGTGGGTTATTTTCGCGTTTTCAAGGTCGCAGACGGGAGTCTTAAACTAACCTACATTAAACTGCCTGAAACCCAGCGAGATACGTAGGTGCAAGATCAATACAAACATACAGGTGGCGTTGTATATCGGCGGCAACATCATAGCCTTGGGATTGAAAATGGCATCAGCGCCAACGGAAACAATTCACATCTCCAGTTTCCTTTCCAATTTACGGCGCGAAATTCGATTGTTTCCGGTTTAAATTACCTGGTTATCTTGTGATTCATCAGTTCTAATGTACCTCGCTAATTTGTAGGGCAATTAGTGTGCTTTTATTATCAAATTATGCCTAAAAATCAGTTTTGGTTTGAAATACTTTTGAGTTTCTGTAACTGTAACACAACACACTGTATATTACAATTAAAACACAGCGATTGTAACAAATCACTCTGTGTACATAGAATAAATTCAATTACGAATCATTTGACGGATTTTCATGGAAATATTCATGCGTATGAATATTCAGCATATTCATTTGTTTCACGGACGTTTCAAGCTTCGCTTGATTTTGTGTATTAGTAATCTCCGTCGGCGAACAAGATTTAATGTCTATGAGCGAGAAATAATTTTTCGTTGGCTTAAGAAGTGTTTGTAAAGAAAATTAAAAACTTCGGAGCCGGTAGATTGTAATTTTAAAATTTTAATCAGCGGAATTATAAACAGAGGCGAGCGCAGATAGCGAGGAGGATTCTGAATTGCCGCAGTCGCTCCTTCCGGTTGCTACGCAGATTTTTTTCTGCTGACGCTTTTTATATTCCTTCAAACCGGAACATCTTTGCATATGCTTTAACGCGACGCTGAACACACTTAAAGGGAGGGACGTAGTCTGCATATTTTGCGGAAATGCTAATAAAATATCGAGGAAAAAAAGGATTTCACATGTGGGATAAATAAATGGTAAAATCGGCAAATCGTCATAAACATTACTCGTGCTATAAATATACGAGAATCACTACTTTTGCAGGTGCCAGTGACGACACAGCTTCAAAATTTCTATAAACTTATACCTATTAGAATTATTGATGTTTTGCAGCAATCTATTAAATGATAATACCTAGTTTATTCGAAGAAATTATATCTGAGCTAAGTAATAAAAAAGTAGAACATAAAAATATCCACAGTACATAGCAAGGCATAATATTTTATAGGTCAGGCAATCGAAATTTATAACTGATATAATTTATTTACCTTGAGAAGGCTTTGCGGGCTCCGAGGCGGTTTTTCGACAACCATATTAGGTAACAATTTTCCCTGTTCTGTCCCTTGACGAATGCATGACGGATAAGTAATGCAATTCATCCCTTCGTAGTACCATGAGTGCCGAGGTTGTAAGTCCATCTGATGCAGCAGGGCTCGCATATCCATGTGGAAAAACATTACTCCTGCTGTAAATATATGAGAATCACTACTTTTACAGGTGCCAGTGACGACACAGCTTCAAAATTTCTATAATCTTATACATATTAGAATTATTGATGTTTTGCAGCAATCTATTAAATGATAATACCTAGTTTATTCGAAAAAATTGTATCTGAGCTAAGTAATAAAAAAGTAGAACATAAAAATATCCACAGCACATAGCAAGGCATAATATTTTATGGGTCAGGAAATCGAATATGATAACTGATACAATTTATTTACCTTGAGAAGGCCTTGCGGGCTCCGATGCGGTTTTTCGATAACCATATTAGGTAACTATTTTCCCTGTTCTATCCCTTAACGAATGCATGACGGATAAGTAATGCAATTCATCCCTTCGTAGTACCATGAGTGCCGAGGTTGTAACGCCATCTGATGCAGCAGGGCTCGCATATCCATGTGGAAAAACATTACTCGTGCTGTAAATATATGAGAATCACTACTTTTACAGGTGCCAGTGACGACACAGCTTAAAAATTTCTATAAACTTATACATATTAGAATTATTGATGTTTTGCAGCAATCTATTAAATGATAATACTAATAATACTAATAAAAATATCCACAGTACATAGCTAGGCATAATATTTTATAGGTTTTTTATAGGCGATCAAAATTGATAACTGATATAATTTATTTACCTTGAGAAGGCTTTGCGGGCTCCGAGGCGGTTTTTCGATAACCATATTAGGTAGCAATTTTCCCTGTTCTGTCCCTTAACGAATGCATGACGGATAAGTAATGCAATTCATCCCTTCGTAGTACCATGAGTGCCGAGGTTGTAAGTCCATCTGATGCAGCAGGGCTCGCATATCCATGTGGAAAAAAGTCGACAGCCCATTTTATTCAGTGGGTCGAGCACCTATAACAATGTATACGATTATTGTAGAATTGTAATGCAACATTTTAACATCACAAACAGTGAATATAACATGATTGAACTAGCTAACAATACACTCAAGGCCGGATAAAATATAATTTTAATGACAAATTATTTGAAATTCAAGCCTTTTCAAGAATAAGATATCTATTCTTTCGTAATGTTACTATTTCAGCAACTATCCTTACAACAGCAACTTAACAACTTTTTTTTAACTGTGCACAACTTCGAAAAATATCTGCATGAATTAATATATCTGTAAGTTTTTATTAATTATTTCTTTTTACTTATTACTTTTTAAACACTTTGATAAATTTCTTTGTGCTGTAAAGTAATTTAAGTTTACGAGAGTTATTGAACGTTAACATCAAATTGAACTTAACATCAAATTTTATCAAAATTATAGGTGCCTGTTTTTTGTGTGGTCCGAAGTGTATTTTATAGCATAAAAATAAATCTCTTCTATGTTTCTGATAGTATTGGGGGTTGAGAAAAACTGCAACCCCATGTGTGAACCGCCACCGGTAAATCCCAAATGTACAGTTCCAATTTCGAAGATTTATACATGTCGAAGGTATATCAAGATATATCTAAATCAAATATTTATCGGAAAAGCCCGATAAACTTCGACCAGTTTGGACGAGTCTGCGAAAGGTCGAATAAAATGCCTTTATTTACGATAAACGGTCCAAAAAAAAATGGAAAATAGGACGATAAAAAGTCCATTTTATGTCTACTAAAAGAAAAAAGTATATACTAAAAGAAATACGACAAGTAAGTTTTATATATATATATATATATATATATATATATATATATATATATATATATATATATATATATATATATATATATATATATATATATATATATATATATATATATATATATATATATACGAACGGTTTTATTTTTGGGGATAGAGGCTATTTCAAAATTAAGAACGTGTACTTAACTAAAGTATATTTTCTCTAACGTTTCAACGCAAATCGCGTCTTGTTCACAGAGTAACTAAAATGGTGGTGAAACGACACCGAAACACAGTTTTTTCACCGTTATTATATTGGTATTTTGTTAGAGTGAGATATCTTTCGATGTGTTTCGGTGTCGTCTAATTACACGTAATTGCCGCAAATCCTAGTCAACAAAACATCGCACATGCCCTTAAAAAATCAAAATTAAAACAGCCTCCGATGTGTCCCTGTTTAGCAAACAGACAACACTTCACCTTTCCCTCAAAACTGTTTAACGATAATTTTTTCATATCTTCCCTGAGAGCAGTATATGTGACTGACCTGGTAAGAGAATGACCGTTTATACAGCTCAGTGCGATGGGCAGGTGGAGCAAACAAACCCCTGAATCTTAAATTAAGGTTATGGACATCCGTTCTACAGCGTATCTTCCGCATGAGGTCTTGTGGGATCCTCTTGGATAGCAGCTTATGATATAAAATTGCTGCATGCAACACCCTAGTGTTATCCATGTTCAACCACCCCAAGTCGCCCAGCCCATTCGATACATGACCATACTTCTTCAAACCAAAATCAAACAGAACACATGCATTTTGGACACGCTGAACACGCTGCCTATCCGAGGCCGTCAGGCAAGGACCGTACACGGTATATCAGTATGAGATCTTTTGATACTATTGACAGTAGATATAGTAGAGATGTTGTCAAAACATCAGCATTTGACACTACACGTACTGTCGCTAGTATTATATATAGTATTATATCAATGCAGATGCGACCGATCTCGATCATATAGAATTTGCTCTTGCAGCTAAACTATTAATTTTACCAAAAAATGTCGTAGACATAAATTATTCCGAATTTCCTCTACTTTAATTTATTATTTAACTGAGGAAATTACAGAAACGGTGGCTCATTTGCAAAATCCTTGAAATAGCTTAGAGGAAAAATGTGTTATTTTCTCGGACAGCCAGGAAAAACACCAGCTCAGTTTTCCTAGTTAAATTATTCTCGGAAAGCATAGTTTGTAACATATTCCTGCATCGTAAATACGCCCACCACTCCAACAAAATTACATCAGCAGGTGAAGTTGTAATTCACCGCGGGAAAGACATAACCGCGGTAAACAATTTCAGGATGGCAAATTGCATCTAATCCCAGTGTTGTCTCCTAACAAGAACTCGCATAAAACTTCCCAAACTAAAAATCCTCACATATTTCGAAGAGTAATTGGCCAATTTCTATCCTAAATATACCAGATTAATCAAAACATCAAACGCAATTTATTATAAAACGCAAGGATATAAATTGTAGTCCGTAGAAGAATGCAATTGGATGTAAAATACGTATCTATCCTTGTGAAAGGTCATATTTTAATTTAAGCTCGAGTAAATAGGGATTTCTCGATTACACGAGGGTCTCGCTTCTGTGCCTTAATGACTTCCGTTAAATAACGTATGCGTGGACCCCGATGAGCGACCGAACTCTTCGTGCAAACATTGATTATTTATTTATTAATAAAGCCGAGGGAGCTCATACTGTATAATTAAATTGTATCGTATCGTATCGTCCCTATGCGGTATAGAAAGATTTTGGTGCGCATTTTGCTGCTCTCTGCGGACAATTAATTATTATTTCCAGGAGGTCCAGAATTATTTGTTCAATTTTGTTCGCGTTTGGCCGTTCTTCTATCTGATAAAATAAACGAGAGATACTTTTCGGGTTATTTTTGGACCCATCTAACAATTATGTGGTTATTGACCAAATGTGTTTCCATACATTTACTTTTTGCGAATCTGGATTTTAAAATCAACGAATTGTTTTGAAACCACATTTCTTTATTTATGTAATTGCTATCAGTTTTTACGTTATCATACGTAGTATGATAAAGTATTGTAATCGTGCCAACACAAAAAATGAGATTTTAGCGGAAATAGGTATTTTTGGGTCCCCTGTTCATTTTTGACCAAGGTAAAAAAAAATTTCTGTGTGTGTGTATGTGTGTGTCTATGTATGTCTATGTGTATGTACCCGATTTTTGTGACGACGATTCCGGAGAAACTACTAAAGGTATCGGGACGAAAGTTCATATTTAGAAGTTTTATGACCAAACTTAGAGCGGAATAGCTTTTGGTTCAAAAGGGTCCAAAGGAACTGGATGTAATTCCATCAAAATAGTTAAATAATAAGATAAAGTAGAGGAAATTTTGTATAATTTATGTCCGACATTTTTTGGTAAAATTAATAGTTTAGCTGTATGAGCAAATTCTTTTTGATCGAGATCGTGTCTGCATTAAAACATCATAGTTCGCCGGGATTTATCATACGCTGATTTTTTGACAATAACTGCAGTCAATATTGTCAAAATATCTGTCAAATCGTTACTAACTTGTGTTATTTTAATGCAGACACCATCGATCTCGATCAAATGGAATCTCATGCAGCTAAGCTATTAATTTTAAATATTGTATAATAAAGTATTGGCCACATCAGATTTTTTCTTATAAAAATAAAATTCCAACTGTGGATAAAGATTTAAATAAAATAAAGGCTTTTGTAACCCCTTTTGTTACAAGCCATACAAAAAAGAACCAATCAGCGCAAATGAAAAAATTGTGAAGCACATCATCAGGAGGAAGAAAAATTTGAAAAATTAACAAATTTAATTTGAACAAATTATAGAACCAATAATGTTATGAATACTGACGGTCATAGTGATTTAGTTTTTAGTACGTTTGACGAAGATGATTGCTGAATTATTGTTATTAAATATGAATTATTTTAATAAAATATATATTTATAGTATTTGTTTTATTATTTGGCACATGACTATCATACTATAAACAAAAATAATAGTGTAGCTGCAAGAAATTTGATCGAGACAGGTCTGCATTAAAATAAAACTGTTAACCGGGATTTGACAGATATGTTTATTCTATTCACAATAGGTATTGTCAGAGCATCAACGTTTGACACTACCTACTGTCATTAGAATAAAAATATCTGTTATATCCTGGCTAACTTGCTTTATATTATGGTTTTTGTTCAAAAAGGTCCAAAGGAACTCAAAGAATTTTTCAGGGATTGTGCAAATGAGCAGCAAATTCTTTCGTCAAAATAGTTAAATAATAAATTAGAGGAAATTTTGTATAAGTTATGTCTATGACATTTTTTGGTAAAATTAATAGTTTAGCTGTATGAGCAAATTGTATTTGATTGAGATCGGTCGTGTCTGCATCTTAGTTAGGCAAGATTTGACAAATAGTTTCATTCTGTCGGTAGGTAGTGTCAAACGCTGATATTTTGACAATACCTACTGTCAATCCGTTCTGCAGGTTCATATATGTTCTCCACGGGCCACAGCTGACAAAATGTAAGTTTTTGCAATTGAGTTTTCTAGAATTTGATTTTATTGTCAATTGTGTAATTTATATCTCATATCCTATAGCCCCTGATATATCCCCCTATATCTGACAAATCCTGGCAAACTAGTTTTATTTTAATGCAGGTACGACCGATCTCGTTCAAATAGAATCTCATTTACTATTAATTTTATATATAGTATGATAAAGTCATAGTTATAAAAACTTAATATGTACTAAAATAACGTTTCGGGGCAATTATCAAAAATCTTAAATAATAGATGAGGTACGTTTTTACATAATTATTTAACGCAACCTATAAATAATCGTAAGAAATACAAAATAAGAAATAAATAGCTTAACAATTTAAAAATCAAAACTTTTAGTAATTAAAATATATTATCTTAATAATTAAAAGGGTATTCCTATTAACAAAAAATTAAATATGTTTTTACATTCCCTAATATAGATTCCCCTAAACTAGATATACTCCCGTTTGAGTAGTTTAGTTTTCAAATATTTTTCATATAGCAAAAACATTGCGATTGCTCAGCCTTAAATACGCCATCGTCAATATGTATGTCCTCTGAAAATTATGCAATATTCATAGTTTTTGGAGATGTTACTTTTAATAAACTGTATTTTCCTCTTTCTCATATAGCAACCTGTATATTTTTCCTGTTTTCGATACTGTTTTCAATTACAAATTGAACTGTGAAACCCGCGTGTCCCTGAGGTCAGTCGTTAAAAAGTTAAAAGACGTTTAATTGTTAAAAGAAAGCAATTAAACAACATTGTTATTGACATGGTAGAAAGAACTCCTTTTAACATTAAATTGATTTCTACAATGTCAATAGCTCGTCGTTTTTGAAACTGAGTTAAGCTATAAATACGAAATACTTTTGAATACAACGTGTGATTCATTTCTAAGTATTTCAAATTTGTAGCCTAAGCAATTTCCTAAAACTTTTATTGGAATCTGGTCAACTTTTAAGAAAGAAATATATTGACTGGATACGTTTCTTTTTATACACGACGTAATAATAAGGATTTTGAAAGATTTGCAGAATTTTGCAGAATTTTGCAGATCGGGATTTCTGATTTTACAGACTTTATTGCAGTATTCATCTTTACAGAAGAAAGAATTCATACAGTTTTTCTCTTCTAACTTAGTGAACGGTTTTTATTAGTCTGTTACAATGTTAGATAATGTTTCTTTAATGGCAAAAAAATTGTTTTAAAAACAAAAGTTCAAATTTGATATTCTTACTTCTGTAATTTATTAATGAATTAATTTATAGTTTATAAAAGATTGATTTTGGTCCCCAATCGGCAAGTTTTCAGTTTACAGTCTCAAGAAGCGAACCAATCGTTATAATTTAAACCATAAGCGATTTATTGGGGTTATTAACTACGTTTAACCACAAAATAATTTAAATTTAACTCGAAGTATGTAAGAATTTTAAGCAGATGAGTAATCGGTCCTATTTCATTTCATCCAGAATATTTTCCGTTCGCTTCGGTCCTGATAAGTACGTGACAAGCCTAAAAACTCCGACTGCATCAACCTTTAGGAGAAACTACATAATCCAGCCTACAAGCCATACAAGGGTAGGTTTGGGAATCCGTTGGACGCGGAGACGTGAGGGGTGGGCGTGTACGCGCGCCCTGTGGAAATATGATGTTCTCGTGCCGAACAAAAGGCCTTACGGACATTCGTGCTAATCGTACCGGAAATCGGGGACAGCGCTGCCAAAGGCAGGTGCCGCGCGCCGCCTACCGGCATATCCCTGCACTAAATACCGGCGCTCGTAAATATCTGCCTCGGAGATTTAAAGTACATTATCGTACATGGTAAAACGACTGAGAATATAAAAAAAAATAAATATGCTCTTCGTAGAAAATTGTGCTTATGATTGTTTGGATGTTTTTCTTATTGGTTTGAGTGTTTCTTAGAAACAATAAAGTATTATTTTGTCGAAATAGTTTGGAAAATATATCGAATGTTGTGTCTTTTATCTGATACTTTTTAAACTAAGATATTGAAGAAGAATACAGAAGATACACAATTTTCAGTAAACTTTATTGAGACTCTTAGATTATTATTTTTAAAACCAGAAATGATTTTATCCAAAGATAATGACCAGAGATTAACTAAGTATTATTTTGTCGAAATCGTTTTGAAAATGTATCGATACAATGATGAAGAACTGAACAAACTAAAATAGATAGAGGGCTGTACTTTTTAGAATTAATTACCCAATGTATCTGATCCATAAAGTGTATAATAATAATTTGTATCCCAAATACTTTGCTCGTAATCGCACATCAAGCGAAATAATAGCATTAAACCACCGATAAACAACGTAAAATCTAAGTTTCAAAAATCCTCATGAACAAACTAAAATAGATAGAGGGCTGTACTTTTTAGAATTAATTACCCAATGTATCTGATCCATAAAGTGTATAATAATAATTTGTATCCCAACTACTTTGCTCGTAATCGCACATCAAGCGAAATAATAGCATTAAACCACCGATAAACAACGTAAAATCTAAGTTGCAAAAATCCTCATGAACAAACTAAAATAGATAGAGGGCTGTACTTTTTAGAATTAATTACCCAATGTATCTGATCCATAAACGTATATAATAATAATTTGTATCCGAACTACTTTGCTCGTAATCGCACATGAAGCGAAATAATAGCATTAAACCACCGATAAACAACGTAAAATCTAAGTTTCAAAAATCCTCATGAACAAACTAAAATAGATAGAGGGCTGTACTTTTTAGCATTAATTACCCAATGTATCTGACCCATAAACGTGCATAATAATAATTTGTATCCCAACTACTGTGCTCGTAATCGCACATGAAGCGAAATAATAGCATTAAACCACCGATAAACAACGTAAAATCTAAGTTTCAAAAATCCTCCTGAACAAACTAAACTAGATAGAGGGCTGCACTTTTTAGAATTAATTACCCAATGTATCTTACCCATAAACGTGTATAATAATAATTTGTATCCCAACTACTGTGCTCGTAATCGCACATGAAGCGAAATAATAGCATTAAACCACCGATAAACACGTAAAATCTAAGTTTCAAAAATCCTCCTGAACAAACTAAAATAGATAGAGGGCTGTACTTTTTAGAATTAATTACCCAATGTATCTGACCCATAAACGTGTATAATAATAATTTGTATCCCAACTACTGTGCTCGTAATCCCACATGAAGCGAAATAATAGCATTAAACCACAGATAAACAACGTAAAATCTAAGTTTCAAAAATCCTCATGAACAAACTAAAATAGATAGAGGGCTGTACTTTTTAGAATTAATTACCCAATGTATCTGATCCATAAACGTATATAATAATAATTTGTATCCGAACTACTTTGCTCGTAATCGCACATGAAGCGAAATAATAGCATTAAACCACCGATAAACAACGTAAAATCTAAGTTTCAAAAATCCTCATGAACAAACTAAAATAGATAGAGGGCTGTACTTTTTAGCATTAATTACCCAATGTATCTGACCCATAAACGTGCATAATAATAATTTGTATCCCAACTACTGTGCTCGTAATCGCACATGAAGCGAAATAATAGCATTAAACCACCGATAAACAACGTAAAATCTAAGTTTCAAAAATCCTCCTGAACAAACTAAACTAGATAGAGGGCTGCACTTTTTAGAATTAATTACCCAATGTATCTTACCCATAAACGTGCATAATAATAATTTGTATCCCAACTACTTTGCTCGTAATCGCACATGAAGCGAAATAATAGCATTGAACCACCGATAAACAACGTAAAATCTAAGTTTCAAAAATCCTCCTGAACAAACTAAAATAGATAGAGGGCTGTACTTTTTAGAATTAATTACCCAATGTATCTGACCAATAAACGTGCATAATAATAATTTGTATCCCCACTACTTTGCTCGTAATCGCACATGAAGCGAAATAATAGCATTAAACCACCGATAAACAACGTAAAATCTAAGTTTCAAAAATCCTCCTGAACAAACTAAAATAGATAGAGGGCTGTACTTTTTAGAATTAATTACCCAATGTATCTGACCCACAAACGTGTATAATAATAATTTGTATCCCAACTACTGTGCTCGTAATCGCACATGAAGCGAAATAATAGCATTAAACCACCGATAAACAACGTAAAATCTAAGTTTCAAAAATCCTCCTGAACAAACTAAAATAGATAGACGGCTGTACTTTTTAGAATTAATTACCCAATGTATCTGACCCATAAATGTGCATAATAATAATTTGTATCCCAACTACTTTGCTCGTAATCGCACATGAAGCGAAATAATAGCATTAAACCACCGATAAACAACGTAAAATGTAAGTTTCCAAAATCCTCCTGAACAAACTAAAATAGATAGAGGGCTGTACTTTTTAGAATTGATTACCCAATGTATCTGACCCATAAACGTGCATAATAATAATTTGTATCCCAACTACTTTGCTCGTAATCGCACATGAAGCGAAATAATAGCATTAAACCACCGATAAACAACGTAAAATCTAAGTTTCAAAAATCCTCCTGAACAAACTAAAATAGATAGAGGGCTGTACTTTTTAGAATTAATTACCCAATGTATCTGACCCATAAACGTGCATAATAATAATTTGTATCCCAACTACTTTGCTCGTAATCGCACATGAAGCGAAATAATAGCATTAAACCACCGATAAACAACGTAAAATCTAAGTTTCAAAAATCCTCCTGAACAAACTAAAATAGTAGAGGGCTGAACTTTTTAGAATTAATTACCCAATGTATCTGACCCATAAACGTGCATAATAATAATTTGTATCCCAACTACTTTACTCGTAATCGCACATGAAGCGAAATAATAGCATTAAACCACCGATAAACAACGTAAAATCTAAGTTTCAAAAATCCTCCTGAACAAACTAAAATAGATAGAGCGCTGTACTTTTTAGAATTAATTACCCAATGTATCTGACCCACAAACTTGTATAGTAATAATTTGTATCCCAACTACGGTGCTCGTAATCGCACATGAAGCGAAATAATAGCATTAAACCACCGATAAACAACGTAAAATCTAAGTTTCAAAAATCCTCCTGAACAAACTAAAATAGATAGAGGGCTGTACTTTTTAGAATTAATTACCCAATGTATCTGACCCATAAACTTGTAACATAATAATTTGTATCCCAACTACTTTGCTCGTAATCGCACATGAAGCGAAATAATAGCATTAAACCACCGATAAACAACGTAAAATCTAAGTTTAAAAAATCCCCCTGAACAAACTAAAATAGATAGAGGGCTGTACTTTTTAGAATTAATTACCCAATGTATCTGACCCATAAACGTGTATAATAATAATTTGTATCCCAACTACTGTGCTCCTAATCGCACATGAAGCGAAATAATAGCATTAAACCACCGATAAACAACGTAAAATCTAAGTTTCAAAAATCCTCCTGAACAAACTAAAATAGATAGACGGCTGTACTTTTTAGAATTAATTACCCAATGTATCTGACCCATAAACGTGCATAATAATAATTTGTATCCCAACTACTTTGCTCGTAATCGCACATGAAGCGAAATAATAGCATTAAACCACCGATAAACAACGTAAAATCTAAGTTTCAAAAATCCTCCTGAACAAACTAAAATAGATAGAGAGCTGTACTTTTTAGAATTAATTACCCAATGTATCTGACCCATAAACGTGTATAATAATAATTTGTATCCCAACTACTGTGCTCGTAATCGCACATGAAGCGAAATAATAGCATTAAACCACCGATAAACAACGTAAAATCTAAGTTTCAAAAATCCTCCTGAACAAACTAAAATAGATAAAGGGCTGTACTTTTTAGAATTAATTACCCAATGTATCTGATCCATAAACGTATATAATAATAATTTGTATCCCAACTACTGTGCTCGTAATCGCACATGAAGCGAAATAATAGCATTAAACCACCGATAAACAACGTAAAATCTAAGTTTCAAAAATCCTCCTGAACAAACTAAAATAGATAGAGGGCTGTACTTTTTAGAATTAATTACCCAATGTATCTGACCCATAAACGTGTATAATAATAATTTGTATCCCAACTACTTTGCTCGTAATCGCACATGAAGCGAAATAATAGCATTAAACCACCGATAAACAACGTAAAATCTAAGTTTCAAAAATCCTCCTGAACAAACTAAAATAGATAGAGGGCTGTACTTTTTAGAATTAATTACCCAATGTATCTGACCCATAAACGTGTATCATAATAATTTGTATCCCAACTACTTTGCTCGTAATCGCACATGAAGCGAAATAATAGCATTAAACCACCGATAAACAACGTAAAATCTAAGTTTAAAAAATCCCCCTGAACAAACTAAAATAGATAGAGGGCTGTACTTTTTAGAATTAATTACCCAATGTATCTGACCCATAAACGTGCATAATAATAATTTGTATCCCAACTACTTTGCTCGTAATCGCACATGAAGCGAAATAATAGCATTGAACCACCGATAAACAACGTAAAATCTAAGTTTCAAAAATCCTCCTGAACAAACTAAAATAGATAGAGGGCTGTACTTTTTAGAATTAATTACCCAATGTATCTGACCAATAAACGTGCATAATAATAATTTGTATCCCCACTACTTTGCTCGTAATCGCACATGAAGCGAAATAATAGCATTAAACCACCGATAAACAACGTAAAATCTAAGTTTCAAAAATCCTCCTGAACAAACTAAAATAGATAGAGGGCTGTACTTTTTAGAATTAATTACCCAATGTATCTGACCCACAAACGTGTATAATAATAATTTGTATCCCAACTACTGTGCTCGTAATCGCACATGAAGCGAAATAATAGCATTAAACCACCGATAAACAACGTAAAATCTAAGTTTCAAAAATCCTCCTGAACAAACTAAAATAGATAGACGGCTGTACTTTTTAGAATTAATTACCCAATGTATCTGACCCATAAATGTGCATAATAATAATTTGTATCCCAACTACTTTGCTCGTAATCGCACATGAAGCGAAATAATAGCATTAAACCACCGATAAACAACGTAAAATGTAAGTTTCCAAAATCCTCCTGAACAAACTAAAATAGATAGAGGGCTGTACTTTTTAGAATTGATTACCCAATGTATCTGACCCATAAACGTGCATAATAATAATTTGTATCCCAACTACTTTGCTCGTAATCGCACATGAAGCGAAATAATAGCATTAAACCACCGATAAACAACGTAAAATCTAAGTTTCAAAAATCCTCCTGAACAAACTAAAATAGATAGAGGGCTGTACTTTTTAGAATTAATTACCCAATGTATCTGACCCATAAACGTGCATAATAATAATTTGTATCCCAACTACTTTGCTCGTAATCGCACATGAAGCGAAATAATAGCATTAAACCACCGATAAACAACGTAAAATCTAAGTTTCAAAAATCCTCCTGAACAAACTAAAATAGTAGAGGGCTGAACTTTTTAGAATTAATTACCCAATGTATCTGACCCATAAACGTGCATAATAATAATTTGTATCCCAACTACTTTACTCGTAATCGCACATGAAGCGAAATAATAGCATTAAACCACCGATAAACAACGTAAAATCTAAGTTTCAAAAATCCTCCTGAACAAACTAAAATAGATAGAGCGCTGTACTTTTTAGAATTAATTACCCAATGTATCTGACCCACAAACTTGTATAGTAATAATTTGTATCCCAACTACGGTGCTCGTAATCGCACATGAAGCGAAATAATAGCATTAAACCACCGATAAACAACGTAAAATCTAAGTTTCAAAAATCCTCCTGAACAAACTAAAATAGATAGAGCGCTGCACTTTTTAGAATTAATTACCCAATGTATCTGATCCATAAACGTGTATAATAATAATTTGTATCCCAACTACTTTGCTCGTAATCGCACATGAAGCGAAATAATAGCATTAAACCACCGATAAACAACGTAAAATCTAAGTTTCAAAAATCCTCCTGAACAAACTAAAATACATAGAGGGCTGTACTTTTTAGAATTAATTACCCAATGTATCTGACCCATAAACGTGCATAAGAATAATTTATATCCCAACTACTTTGCTCGTAATCGCACATGAAGCGAAATAATAGCATTAAACCACCGATAAACAACGTAAAATCAAAGTTTCAAAAATCCTCCTGAACAAACTAAAATAGATAGAGGGCTGTACTTTTTAGAATTAATTACCCAATGTATCTGACCCATAAACGTGTATAATAATAATTTGTATCCCAACTACTGTGCTCGTAATCGCACATGAAGCGAAATAATAGCATTAAACCACCGATAAACAACGTAAAATCTAAGTTTCAAAAATCCTCCTGAACAAACTAAAATACATAGAGAACATACACAATTTTCAGTAAACTTTATTGAGATTCTTAGACTGTTAGTTTTAAAACCAGAAATGATTTAATTTAAAGATAATGACCAGGGATCAACAGATAAAGCCTACATAATTTCTACTAGTGTATCTGGTAATAAAATAACGCATATTTTTTTATATTCTGTGTGTCTCCTACAAAAAATTAGATATTGAGATGACTTAAAATTTAAACAAATATGGCCTAGTACTTGATGTGTAGTGATCAAACAAGTAACTGATACATTCGACTTATTCTTTGAAAAACATAAGTTAACTCTAAATAATGAGGTGCTTCTATCTTATGAGCAAACCAGTGGCGAAATGCTAAAATACGTGATCGAAATCTCCCATACAGAACAAAAAGCAAATTTTAGATACAGTAATATAATCTTGGCACAAATAATACAGTTTTCTTTTTCTTAGCACAGTTCATCTTGTTCTTTAATATCTCCTAAACCGGAGGCTTTTTCGCAAAAATACGAACCAATTTAATAGAATTGTTGGAAAATATGACATGACACATCTCCATAATCTAGAACTACTAGCAGTTTAAACGAACAATTAAAAATGTACAGCCGTTTGAAATGATAGAAAATCTGCATTTTATACTGTTCTGACTTTAGGAATTGTAATACCCATTAAGTATTTTATATTTGTTTCATTTTTCAAACTTTTTAAGGATTTAGAAAAACAATTAGGTCCATATGAAAAGTATTACTCAGAATGACATTTACTTTTTTTTTTGCGGGGAAACAAGTGGGACATCCTGTATAATGCCGTCCATGGTAACCATTAAGATAAAAGAAAGCACTGATAACTATCATGAATCGTATATTATCGTAACCACCTTGCACCTGTCCAAATGTGTCCTTAAAGCATTAACTTTGAATAATATCACAGAACACAAATTATTATAGCCGTAGGCAGACACGATTTTGTTTTAATAGTAATAATGAGGCACCAATAAATATTATTGGTACCAAATTACACAATACACAAGCGATAATAATTAATTCAGTATTATAACCATTAAATCATTAAAGTTTATTGTGGATCGAAGGTCCAGAATATAACTGGCGCAGTCAGTTTGAATTTTCATTTAATACAAAATTGTATTTTTACCACACCTACGCTTAAATATATTTATCTCAGACTAATGAAGACTGTTTCTTTCTTGTTAATTATGCATTAACAAGATGATTAATGGTTATCTAGGCTTTATATTGAACATTTCGGTTTGCAGCGGTTCGGAAAAGTGTGCGTCAACCTTAGCAGCAAATTCTATGCAAATCGAACATAGCCTCGGGCGAATTCAAAACCCCGAGCCTGAGGGTATGCGGCAACGGGTGACATTGTTTCTTTTTTTCTGGCAATTTAAGGGTGAAAATCGCATCTAAATTCATGCATGGATATTGGGGGATGTTATGGTTAATAGTGTTTTCTCGGAAAATCGGTTTTTATCCACTACAGGTAGGACGATGAATTGTCTGTGAAATGGCAAATTCAAAACAAACTGCCATGTTGGTTTTTATAATGGTAGTAGTTTTTATAATAGTAAGTATTTGTAACATGAATCTGATTGCATATTTTGCAGGGTTTTTGCAACTATTCTGCAGGGTTTTCCCAATGCAAAATGTGACTTCTCAAGCCTATTGTTTTCCTTTGTTAAATCGAACAATTCTAACCTAAAATTCCTTCGTGCAAATCTTCAAATGACAAAGTAGATTAAATTAGAGAGCAAAACAGATAATAATAAATTCTGTTCTGCAGGGTTTTCCCAATGCAAAATGTGACCTCTCAAGCCTATTGTTTTCCTTGGTTAAATCGAACAATTCTAACCTAAAATTCCTTCGTGCAAATCTTCAAATGACAAAGTAGATTAAATTAGAGAGCAAAACATAGACAATAATAAATTCTGTTCTGCAGGGTTTTCCCAATGCAAAATGTGACTTCTCATGCCTATTGTTTTCCTTTGTTAAATCGAACAATTCTAACCTAAAATTCCTTCGTGCAAATCTTCAAATGATAAATTAGCTTAAATTAGAGAGCAAAACATAGACAATAATAAATTCTGTTCTGCAGGGTTTTCCCAATGCAAAATGTGACTTTTCAAGCCTATTGTTTTCCTTTGTTAAATCGAACAATTCTAACCTAAAATTCCTTCGTGCAAATCTTCAAATGACAAAGTAGATTAAATTAGAGAGCAAAACATAGACAATAATAAATTCTGTTCTGCAGGGTTTTCCCAATGCAAAATGTGACTTCTCAAGCCTATTGTTTTCCTTTGTTAAATCGAACAATTCTAACCTAAAATTCCTTCGTGCAAATCTTCAAATGACAAAGTAGATTAAATTAGAGAGCAAAACATAGACAATAATAAATTCTGTTCTGCAGGGTTTTCCCAATGCAAAATGTGACTTCTCAAGCCTATTGTTTTCCTTTGTTAAATCGAACAATTCTAACCTAAAATTCCTTCGTGCAAATCTTCAAATGACAAATTAGATTATATTAGAGAGCAAAACATAAACAATAATAAATTCTCAAACCGACAGACAACCAATAGCAGGAAGCTGCTGTATATCCGCGGATACGACGTTTGTTTTTATTTACTTTTATGGAAATCAATGGATCGAACCGAACGGACATCTCAGCGCATAATATCCGCATAAATCACGGCTTGAAGTAGGCAAACATTTTGTTCGGGAAACATCAAGCGTGCTCTGTGGAATTGATTTATGAAAATTCGTATCCACTACGACTTGCCCTTCGGGCACTTTTTTACATCGGGAGGAAATTACATCTTCATAAAAATTGCGAATTCAATTTATGGACTTAACGGGAACTTCTTGTTATGTCGTTTCGTGTATTGAGATTGATGCTGAGTGATGACTTCAGGTGATATTGAGTCTACTGAAATTCTTACAATTTTTAGAAGAATCAGAATCTTTTTAGAAGTTTTAATAAATAGGTGAGGCGTAGATTCGTTGAAGAGATAGAGAGTGGTTTGAGATGTAAAACAAACCAGATTACTTCCTTACTTTGTGTTTAGTTTCTAAATTTAATGTGTTTTGTATAATCTGACAACCCTCAAAAAGATTTGGCAGATTTAGAGTTTCAGTTCATTGTTTTAATTCTTTTGTTATCATTGTAAATAAATATTTGTTATTCTTTTATTGGGATTTGAGTTTTACTTATGAGTAAGTTTCTTTTAGTATTTTAAGTGAGCAAACCAGCTATAATTTAATGGTAGAGATTTTGATTACATTTTTATTGAGTTCAAATAGTGATTATCATGGTAAGAGTGATGAGATTTGTCTGATAAAATACTGCATTGCTCTTATTGCAAAAACTTACGTGCTGAGCGTGTTTACACAGATAAATTTCTTAATGATTGAGGTTGTGGTAGGTACTTAGATAAATTTCTAAAAACTAAAATTATGATTACTTAATAACCAGATTTTACCCAACCCGCGAACTATTACAGTTATGTATACACTTTGACGTTTGACATTTGACATAAATGCCCACCAATTGTGAAAACAGTGTTACAATCCGTCTATTGTGAACGCAAAATAGAAGCGAACGTTTTTCCAGCACATTAATTAAACTGTGGGTAATTAAACTGTGTATTTTATTACGTGCGGCAAATTGCGTGCTTAATGGATACGTAAAGTGGGTCAGTGTTTTGTTTTATAAAATTGTTTAGTAGAAACGTTACATTACCTATATCAAAATATTCTCAAATAACCAATCATGTGCTTAAGTTAAAAACATTCTTATGTACTAAATTTTATTCGTTTAACTTTAGCAATTAATTTATGCGGAAATAATCCTTAGATTCGAACGCATTAAAAAGTAAAATCACCTGCGGAATGCTAGCTTTTAATGTGCATTTTTGAAAAATCAATGGATTAGTGCTTGATCCACAAAAAGCTATATTATGCAATGCCAGCAATTCCTTTATTAGAAGAGCTATAATAATGAAATATACACTATAGCCTACCCACTAATTCATAGGTTTAAAGTTTATTACATAATCATTGTTTATCTTGCATTTTCCCTACAAAGATCGAGTTGAAGCATCTCATGATTGCTGCAGTTGACGCGGCGCTCTTCGGTCTTTGGGACGAGCGGGGGAAGGGATCGAAAGCGACGCTGCCAGTTGTGGCGGATCGCACGTGCATTAGTTACTAGAACAACAGTGTTTACGGACACAATACATATAACGACACGGCGAGTATGCCTCGCCAAAGAAATTTGGATATCCGGCGACAGATTACCGAATTAAAAAATAATGGCAAAATGAGTCAATAAGATAACAGAACCACGAACAGGTATTTGGACGTCCCATGGGAATTCTTGCCAATATAAATCGGGTTTCGGAATTAGCATTTAAAATTAGTGGGTGATCTGCAAAATATTCTATGTGTCTACAAATTTACGATGCTAAATTTGTAAAACTTTTTTGATATTTTTAAGTTTTATACGCTCAGGCCTGACGTTTGTAATATATGTAATATATTAATGGTTGTATTTGTTTTATATTGTTTGTGTGTTGTATGAAAACTGAAGAACACATAAACACCAATCGATAGAAGATATTTCTCTCGTACCGGGTAGCATATAAGCCTTGTGCTACCTGCCACGGCACCAACTAAATTGACTCCGCCTACATCGCGCAGCGGTTGGATGGTAAGCGGGCTGCCTTAAGGGTCGGCAACCGATTAAGCACACAGAAATCAAATAAAATCAATATCTACCAGGCGTTGCGTTGGTTAGTGACAATTCAATTAATATCTCAATTGGCAAGATTGATAATGAATATCTTATTTTAATTACGTACATCTATTTATTGATTATTTTTAAGTACTAATAACCGCATAAAATAGATACAATTCAGATAAAATAGAGATTTTAACATCCATGCTCTCCTAAACCGAATGGTATATAGAACCATACTAAAATATATTTGCATTAACACGTTTTGTACATTCATCTTTTAAATAATGTACTATAATCATGGTTGTTGACACTTGGTGCCATTTCAGCGTGCAAATTATCACTACACATTGGTTCTGTATTTACAATTTAGATAGGCTCTGTTGTGATTTTTGTTCGTTTTCGTTTCATTACATGAATGCGAAATATTTGAAAATAAACGATGACAATGAACGGTAAGAAATGATGAAAATCGTTGAAGCGTAAATACTCATCTCGCGTTGCTACGAATATCGGGGGCGTGGCCGAATTCGGTGCTTTTCTGGCGGCTCGTATTAATTCTTACTAGTTTTGGAAAATTTTATAAATTATTTCGTTTTAATTTATAAAAGTTCTACATATACTTACGATTTATAAACTAATGTTATAAAAAAGAAATTAAAATCACATATAAATCAAGTACAATCAATATCTACCAGGCGTTGCGTAGCGTTGGTTAGAGACAATTCAATTAATATCTCAATTGGCATATAGAAAAGTTAACATGCATTAAATAAGTTAAGTTAGTCTTTGATTTAGGCGAAATATTAAAAATTAAAATAAAGTTAATAAGTTATTGTTGTCGATATTTTACTAAAACTATAATATCAAATAACACGGCAAATACAAACGAGCAAACTATTTTTTTGCATTTGGGAGAGATTTATGCCACTATCCACTGGGTGTTAGTATTTTCCGAATATTCCCGCACCCACATATGGATATCTTCCATGGTTTTAATGTTACTACGGCCTATGGTCATATTCGGATTTGATCTAGCAGTGTCTATTTCATTGGTAAATAGCTTTGGAAGCAGATCTACTGTTATCGAAAATGTGTTCATTGTCGCGAACTCAACAGACAACTCAATATTAGCCACTATTGACCATCTATTGATACTGCACTGCTTAGTAGAACACGTTTTATTACGGTGTACCAACGGTGTACTAATTATTTTAAGGTTAGTTTTCTCAGCGCCGACAGTGCATGACAGTTGAAATACAACGACATCTTGTAGCAGTCCATAGAGGTACGTAATTAAAATAAGATATTCATTATCAATCTTGCCAATTGAGATATTAATTGAATTGTCACTAACCAACGCAACGCCTGGTAGATATTGATTTTACTTGATTTCTGTGTGCTTAATCGGTTGCCGACCCTTAAGGCTTACCATCCAACCGCTGCGCGATGTAGGCGGAGTCAATTTACTTGGTGCCGTGGCAGGTAGCACAAGGCTTATATGCTACCGGGTAACATATTATAATCAAAATTATGCAAAAATTAAGAATTTAATTGTTAGTTAAAATTACTACCTTGACAAGTTATCGTGCGTTTTGTGTATTGATAATAAGCTGCGCCCGGTTCTCTCAGCTGTGTCGGTTCTCTCCGACATGACAGCACCGCTAACGCCTCCCTTCCCCGCAGCACACCAAAGACCGTAGAGCGTCGGAATTCACGCGGAGGTTCAGCACGAACTTTTGAATGAAAAATGCATGATAAACAATGATTATGTAATAAACTTTAAACCTATGAATTATTGGGTAGCCTATAGTCTATATTTCATTATTCTAGCTCTTTTAATAACGAAATTGCTGGCACTGCGTAATATAGCTTTTTGTGGGTCAACCACTAATCCATGGATTTTACAAAAATGCTCATTGAAAGCTAGGATTCCGCAGGTGATTTTACTATTTAATTCGTTGATATCTATAGATTATTTCCGGAGGAATTAATTGCTAAAGTTAAACGAATAAAATTTGCGGGGCAAAAACAGCGCCAATTCTACGTAATTTGGAAAAATCGGGAAAACGCCAATATATATATATATATAGGGACATAATATATGGCGACGATAGTACAACGATAAGTTGGTACACAAAGAACCAACCTAACAATTATCTTTACCCAAACTAATTATTTATTTAGTGCAACTATGAGATAGACCTAACATAATTTCTTCATTAGCTATTCAACCATTAGTCACAGAGAGGTGTGTTCGTTGGGTCGACTAAGCACACACGCAGTATAAAACGTTTTAAAGTGACCATATTCAGCCAACTGAAAACGCATCGTACAACAATTACGAATTGTCGAAGGCTATGTCACCGAATACGTGCACAATTAAAGAATTCCAACGATTTTCGCTTCGGCCAGACTACATCGTAAGCAGACAAATTACCCAAGTTTTGCCATAATAGTGAGTGCAGTGTTCATCGGCTACTTCAGCTCAAACTGGGCGTTATGGCGCGTTTGTTCGGTCAGAAACACGACGCTCTAACATGGTAACAACTTGGCAAACATAAGAATTTACAAAGGGAAAGAGACAGTAGCGAAAATTACCACTACAGCAATATAAACTATGACCAGTGAATTCAGGGCCGGCCCTAGGCAGTAGGCAAGGTAGGCAACTGCCTACGGGGGCAAAACTAACTGAACTACAACAAATAAAAACTTTAAAAATTTTCAACTTATAGAATATGGCGATATCTAGAAAATAAATGAATAGTAAAGTTCTGGCAATACCTATATTTTAAGATGCACAACAGACAATAATAGACAAGCTTACATAAAATAGCTCATGATTTTTTTTTTAAGTAATTATGTCTGATTAATGCTTTGACGGCGTTATCTTAGAAGCTGAAAAATTAGTTAACGAAACAAAAAAAATCATATAAAAGTGTAGTGAACCTATACAAAAATCAAAAGAGAAATATAAAATAGCCATAACGACTCTTCTAAGTTTTTATACGATATCCCCAAACTGAAAGAAAATATTATATTTATATTTAGTAAAAATGAATAACTGGCCCATTGCAAAGATATGGAAAACGTCTTAACACAAGGTAGTTCGTCCGATTTTAACGCTTTAGAATTGTATGACAAAAAAGTATACTTGATGACATTATTATTGAAATTAATTCAAAACTATCAATATTTTTAAGTATTTCAACTTTTTAGTAAACATTGTTATTTTTATGAAAATGACTTTCCAGCGTACAACATAAAAAAATACAAACGTTTCACGTATGAAGTTTTTGAAATATTTTTGGTGTTTACGTGATTTGAATCTACGATTTAGAAAAATTATTTAAAACACCCTTGACTTTACCGCTTTTTTATGCGTTTTGTTTACGTTCTGTCCATTCTGTGGTTCGTTTCCATTGCAGATAGTGTTTTTTTAAACAATTTTCATTAGTGGGGTATACTTGCTCCTTACTATGGTGTGTAATGTGTTCTACTAAGCTTAATACTTTCGGAGATATCGATGGAAGCATTCCTGATATTTTATTTCTTTTATCACTGATAGTTTTTAATAATTTCGATAATAATATCATCAAAGATGCAGTAAAATTTGATATGATGCTATTATTGGTATTATTTTCATAGGTGGACGAAATAAGTATGATTTTGCGTCGAAAATGACTAGACTGTAGACCTTGTTTCCAGAAGGACGAGTCGACGTTTTGAAATTCATTACCTCGCTTAACATTTGGCCAAATTCTGCATTTCTTTAAACATTTTGCGATAGATTGTTTTCTAAACAAACAGAAATAGAAAACTACTTTTAATCAAGTTTACTCAAAATCGACTTAATGGGTTAGCAATGTTGGCCACTGAACATGAATTGAGTAATACATTAGATCTAAAGAAATCTATTAGCGGTTTTGCAGAAAAAATCGAAAGAATTTGTTTTTCTTTAGGGTTCAAGTTTGTATATATTACCTAGTATTCTGTGTTGTTTTAAATGTATATTTGTACTAGTTAAAATTTCAAAGTTTGTGCTTTTAATTTTTTTGAATCATAAATATTGTATTATTGTATTGTAATATTTTTTTTTAATCTGGTTTCTTTTGATTTTGAGTTCTTGAAGTTTGGGGGGCAGCACTTTTGAGGTTTGCCTACGGCGGCAAAAACGTTAAGGCCGGTCCTGAGTAATAGTATATGGAATAAGCGCGCATGTTTGATACAAAAACTTGGAAAATAATGATAAATAATGAATTAAAAACAATTCTAATTTTGCTATCTTTATATGGTTCTGATTCTTATTCACCCGCTGATATCTTGGAGAAGCTGCCGTTTTACCGACAGGCTACAATTGAAGATTTGAAGAGTTGAAGAAAATAATGGGCTTAGTGCCAAAAATATTAAATTGTTACCCTGTATTACCACTGTATTCTTTCCTAAATTTTATATAAAATAAATACCGTATCACTAAAATTATAACTGTGGGTCTCATTGGATTTATGACATTCAAAAATGTACGTACACAGTAATTATGATGACGGATTATTCAATGACTAATTCCAATGCAGTTTGAAGATACATGACTGACGCATGCTGATCCAAAGGATACATGAAGAACGTCGCAATTCTCAATCTTTTGACCATATGGAATGTTAATATCAGCGTACTCTTCGAGTACTTCTGGGTAATTTCGTATTCGAAAGTTGTCACTAGGCATCAAGTGTCAATAAATACAGTACAAAGTGTCAATAAATACCGTACTATTTTATGCGATTCCCTTTATATTACCCGGCATATGTCAATCAAAGTACTCTAATCAGATCAGGATAATTGCATTAAGAAACCTTTTATATATTAAATCGAAATTTTAAAAATCTAGATAATAGTTTATTTTTCATACCTTAAAAATCTTAAATTGATCGGTATAAAAAGCCTCATCCTTTTACCCATTTAACAGATTTGTATATCATTAAATAAACGACACACCATGTATATTCAAGGAAAATGAACACCTGTATAAAGCAAACTTTGTCTAATATATGACTAAAGGCTCTGACAAAATTTCACATTCTGTTGACATAACTATTACCTTTAAAAAATTATTGAATTTGTTTTTTGATTGCATGTTCATCAGAAGAACTAGATACAAAATAACACCACAGTAGTATCTAACATTTACTTACGCATGCACTAAAATATCATGCAAAATTTACGAAAATTGTAACTTGACGAAAAACCTTTAATAACGCTTTTACAACCACTATGAACCCGGCATAAAACACATAAAACACACGCACTTAACACACATGATTTTCTTGTTAGTGTTGCACCGTGTTACTAAAGATAATAATCGTAAAAAACACCTAAAACCTAACGTTATACTCAAGATACCTAGTGTAAACTGAGTCCCCCAAAACAACAAAACAAAGCTATACGAAAATACACTGCAGACGTATGAAAATTTTACACTTTCTGCTACGTAGCGAAGTCCCGAGGGGTCGGATAAAAATTAAATTTGTATAGGCAACGGGAGCACCATTTGTTTCCGCGGAGTAACACAGTAACACACCATTATGCGCTGGATCTATTCGCATGGGTGCATTTGGCCCTTCTCTCCTTACATGTGCTCAAACGCGGAGCGAAATGCCTTTGGAATTGTATTTTAGTGCGAAGGGGATATTCGAAAAGACAACAATTCTGTTATGTCTATAGCTTATCTATATATAGTCGCAGAGCTGATGTTTAGGAAGAACCTCCGGCGATATTGATGTGAAGGCAGGTTTGAAACTAGGAGCCTCCAGGAGTCAGGAGTCACATAAATATTTTTAATATTGCCAGGAAAGCTCGCGTAAGAAAATTTAATATAAACGGAGCAAAGTTTGATATAAAAGTTGTAAAGTCTTATTAAATGCAGACGACGACGACGTTTCGATACGCTTCGATGTTGGAGGAGGCTATGACAATAAATATAGAGCATGAAGCATTGCTGAAAAAAACGCAAATGTTTACTTATCTGTTGGTAGGTACCTTGTTTTCTGCAAAGATTATTTTTTTACACATTTGAAAGAAATACAACAATAATCACATTGTAGATTTAAAAAAAAAAACTGATATATGGGTAAATGATGATTTTTCGCGAACCATGTTGCTCGCTTCTTCAGAAGCAATTTAGTATTTAGTATAGTTTATTATTTAGTTATTTATTTACTAAAAGGTTACTAAACATGAGATATCTCTTGATATAAAAAAAATAAATACAAACTGAAAATATTTTGTAGCATAAAGAATTTTGAAGTTTTATATCAATAGAAAACGAAAACGAAAACGCCAATCTACAGAACAGGCTCTAAATGCAACCTGACCACAAATTGTAATTTTCGCGGCAAGCGGTTTACGAAAAAAAAAAAATTGGAAAGATGACCGTTATTAGAGTTATGAAAACAGTATTTGTTGTTTGAGAACCATTTGTCAACTATTTTTCTTGCGCATTTGAACATTTGGGTTAAAAATATCAACAAATGCATCAAATTTATCATACATACCATACACTTTCAAATTAAAGAAAATAAGATGGTCTAGCTCTAGCTGATTATACGCGATATTAAAAATTGTGTTTTTTGGTCTAAGTTTGAGACATGATGTGGGGTAACTAAGAAACTTGTTGTCTCGCAGGTTCTCAAAGAACTCTGTTACAAAACCACATCAATTCTCAACATCTTGTTTTCTAATTCATCCCAGTATCTGAGTTTTTGTAGAAGATGCAAAGTTTTAAGTAAAATGTTGCATTGTTTTTGCACTAGAAGCACCAGTGAATCTAGCATCAGGCTGAATATGCTGCAATCTATCAGAATTGAACCTTAAAATGTATGCTCTTCAGATCACATGTCGACTACGTGCTGTTATTTCAACAAATTGTAAACACACACGTTATTAAAGTATTAAGTACACGTAAAGTTACGCTTAGTAAAATTTTATGTTTTACGCGCCAATTTATTTGTTAATTTCAGGGTACAACACCACAAATTGTCTTCTTTATTGTTTGACACATTTTTTTTTGCTAGATGTACTGCAAAACTCTTATCCTTCTATTTATTATCTGTTGTAGACGTGCTCTTTCTACGTTTAATAGGTGGCACAAAACTACTACAAACCAACTACTGAATACACTTTACAATTTGTTATGCCATGCAAATGCAACCTAACAAACGCGACAATTCTATATTGAGAAGTTATAAAAATAACTTAAACAATAAATTATTTGAGAAAAAAAAAACAAAACAACGAACCCGACTACCAAAGATCTCAATAAACCTCTACATCAGTGGTTCTCAACCTTTTAGGTTCCGTGTACCACAGAAAAATCAGATTTTAAATATACACACCTACATATTATTTTGTGCCAAAGTCATAACCTTTTAACGATAGTTTACTTGGGGAAAAAATTTAAATATTCATAAACGACAATAGTCTAAGAATAAGTAATTATATAACAAAGCTTCATTTGGTATACAAACTAAAACCATTATTTTTTTTTAATTTCATTCTCAGTGAAAGTTAGTTTGAAGCTCAAATTTGCCTCAATAATTTATTTTGTCCTATGTTTGTCCTTTAAATTAATATTGATGGCAACTATATATGACATAAATTGGTGGTGCAAAAAGGCATTAAAAATCTAATATCAATCTGCAAATTCTTTAAAATAATATTTTTCTGGAAAAAAACTGTTAAACTTGTTTAAAATCGTTATCATAATAATATGATAACGATTTTATTTTTATTAACTTCTTTTTATTGTTGCGTTAATTTTCCAATAATAAAATAATAATATAAACAATAACAATAAAGGACCATATCTCCCTACAAAACTATATTTATATTATTCAATTTTCTAAAAATATCAGCTAAATATTACTACCTATCCACAATTCATCTAAGAATTAATATTTGAAGTCAAAATTAGCCTCTGCATGGAAAACTTGAAGTTCTGATTTAAGTACGAAGAGACAATGTTATCTTTTTACTGCTTGATCCAAAACTGTTTTTAGCCTGTCTGGTATGGATTTTGCTGCTAGAAAATCCCGATGGATTTTGCAGTGAGAGAATTGAGCTTCTGGACCTACTGTTTTAAATTTTTTATGAGGGCAGCGCTTCTTTTCTGTTAAAGCCTGAGCTCCATCAGTCCAGACACCAATAAATTTCTTCCATGGAATGGAATTGTTAAACATACAATCATTAAAATTTATCACCAGATCTTCTTTTGGGCAGAGGTTCCTAAAATAAATATTCCTCTGCAATTTCCTCTTCAACCTCAAATCTATTATAGAACTAATAATTAATCAAAATAACTTATGTCGGTACTTTCATCTAGGTACGCGTACCACCGGTTGAGAACCCCTGCTCTACATTAGGGTGACCAGCCGTCCCGATTTGGGCGGGACAGTCCCGAATTTTAACAACTCGTCCCGACTTGTAAAGCGTCCCGAATTTCGTCCCGATTTTTGAAAATTGTATTCTTATGTCCAGGATTTTGTAATACAATTCGAATTTCCAAGATATCCATGAACATAAATTAGAATCCCAATTCTTATCTGAAAGAAGGGTTGTCTATATATAACGAATTTTAAGCGCAACCTTAGCGACCATAATAATTATGTGAACACGCGTAGTGAATAGCCGATTGGTGGGTGACAATCTAGCCCTTGTGACGGTGTACAAACGGTACATATTGCTTATAATAAAAAACTAATCCGACTTAAATAAAAATGAATCTCAGTCTTTTGTGGAATCGTTTGGGCGGGGTAAGATTTAGTAGCCAGGTCGCGTTGGATCATTTTTGTTTTTTTGATTCTCAAATTGAATCAGTCAACACAATACAAAACATATTTTACACAATTGTTGGTATTCATAAAATGCGCCATAGCAAATCACAGATATATTGATCCTAATAATTTGGAATGAAAGAGAAAAATATATGTTACCGATTTATTTTATTCTGTTCTTGGGATTTCTTCTATCTAGATTAATTTCTTCCAAAAATATGGAACACAAAGAAAGAAAACGCAAATGCACGTTCAATGACAACGAAAATTACTAGGCCTAATTCCTAATCAGAACTAAAATGCAGTTTTATATCCGCGGAGGTCGCAGAAACGACATTGCAAAACATACATCGAATAAGCAGAAGCAATGCATGATGTAGCAAGTTCATCGAAATTAAGTACTTGTTTTAGAGCCGTAACAATAGGGGAAACCAGAAAAGATTTTGGCTTGCAAAGAAGGAACATATGCATACCACTGTCTGTATCACAACCACAATTTTCGATTAATAGACTGCACGTCAAAAGTTCTAATGTAAATGTTTGAAATGAAGATGTGTCCCGTACGAACTAATGCAAGTATAACAAATGTGTTTTATACTCTAGTAAAGAAAGAGTTGAGAAGAAATGTGAGGAAATGCAATTTCGTGACAATATTTCCTGACACATCTAGCCAGCGATATAAAAATACTCCCTCTCCTGGTTAGATACTTTGATGTCCAAAAATGTATTCATATAAATATTTTAAATGTTCACGAAAATATTCGCGAGACGGCTGAAGAATTGTCCAATAAAATTATGGATTCATTGCAGCAGACGGTACAAATACCAATCTTGGCGGTACAGAATGAAGAGGAGAGAACAATGTTTTTAAAAAAATAAGAGATAGTCTAGACGGGAAGAGTAGAGTCAAGTAATAGTGCAATTTGTAAAAGTTAAAGAAACTTTTAAAAAATTTTATTATATTTTGTTTTATTTTATATTTATTTTGATATAAGTATGTTTCAATATTTGCATACAGTTTATTTAATGATTATTTTTAGTCTAAAAGTACTATCATAATAAAAATGTTGTTTTAAGTTAGGTTCTGGTGGTACAATTTGTAAAAATTGTAGAATTGTGTTTGATTTATGTTGTGTTATGTTTCTTTTTTTGTTTTAACTAGTGAAAGTTAAAGAATGTTTGTTTTATTTATATTGTTATTTCTTAAGCTTCTTTTCTTTTATTGAAAGTGAAAACGTATATTATAGGTCATAGTAAACATTTGCTGTTGTCAATTTACCTAATCGTATAATTTGTTTATAGTTCAGCACGGTTTGTTTAATGTTTTCCACTAACCCAACCCAACCCCGATCCCCAAGCGTCCCGATTTGGCAATTGAAAAAGTTGGTCACCCTAGCGTACCACCGGTTGAGAACCCCTGCTCTACATCCAATCAACCGCCTCACTCATTTCTAAACCCACATTCTCCGTACAATTTACGCGTCTTATTCCCACGTCAAGACGCCACCAACGTTCCACTTTTCAGCATCAACCAGCTTTCGAGCGTCTCCTGAAACTCATGAATGAAAGCTTCCTACGCAGAGCGAACCGCGCGCACTGAAACTTTTCCGGGACTTGACAACCGACCGAGAGAACCGTACCGGAGTAGCTGCAACCAGTTGTCGCCCGCTGCTTCCACACACCGCATCATCTCTCGTCGGAAACAGCGCGAGTTCGAACTCTCGAAATTCGAGCGCGCGGCGCGCAACAAATTCGAACCGCATGAATTATTATATCGCGAGATTCACGAGCGAGTTAAATAGATTCCGTGAAATGATATATTCGGCCGATCGGTTTGCGTAGATTGGGACCGGCGAGATCAGAGTTCTGTGTGATTGTTGTATTGTTGTTTGGTTGGTGGTGTTATCGGTTTTGGGCCGCAAGACAATGTGCATCAGATAAGGACGCGTTCCGAGGAGGTTGAGAATCGATGATCATGACTTGAGAATGGTTCACTGATCACCGACGATCTTGATTAGGATTTTTTATTGTTTCGTTCGGGGAGATAGCAAATTGTGAGTACGATTGTGTGTTTCTTTTCGTTGTGAGGTGTAGGAATGAAGAGGTATTGTGTACAACAGGCTTGTGTAAAACACTTCTGTAGATATATAGCTATTAATTATTTATAAGTATTAAAAGAATTAATTAAAAAGATGCGACTTTGCGTAGAGATATTTACCTCAAAGCTGTTTGTTTTATCGTGTTATTACTAACTATAGATGATATTTTAACTGTAAGTTATTTTAGAATAGAACTACTGGATTTGTTGAACATAAAGTGCAATTATTGATTTAAAGATCAAATTAATAATATACCTAATATTAATTAAAATCATTAGTATAGCTTAAATTTTTTTTTTGATAGCAGCGCTATATTATTCCTATGAATCTTTCTTATGCGAATTCAATAAACTTAACACAAGTTTTGTCTTTGATAACAAATTTTAAGGCCTTACAGAAGAACATTTTCGAGAACAAAACGATTAGAGTGGATAACTTTTGTTTGTAGCATTTTGACATTTTCAACTTCCTTTTTACTTTATCATACGCAGTATGCTAAAGTATTGTAATCATGCCGAAAAAAAAAATTGAGATTTTAGCGGAAATAGGTCTTTATGGGTCCCCTGAACATTTTTGACCAAGGTACAAAAAAATGTCTGTGTGTGTGTGTGTATGTATGTGTGTGTGTAAACGATTTTTGTGGCGACGATTCCGGAGAAACTACTAAAGGTATCGGGACGAAAGTTCATAATTAGAAGTTTCATGACCTAACTTAGAGCTGAAAAGCTTTTGGTTAAAAGGGGTCCAAAGGAACTGGTAGTTTATTCTAAGCCTTTTTCAAGGATTTTGCAAATGAGCCGCTATTTCTCTAATTTCGTCAAAATAGTTAAATAATAAATTAAAGTAGAGGAAATTCTGAATAATTTATGCCTATGAAATTTTTTGGTAAAATTAATAGTTTAGCTTTTTAGGTTATTCTAAGCCTTTTTGAAGGATTTTGGAAATGAGCCGCCATTTCTGTAATTTCGACAAAATAGTTCATTAATAAATTAAAGTAGAGGAAATTTTGAATAATTTATGCCTACGAAATTTTTTGGTAAAATTAATAGTTTAGCTTCAAGAGCAAATTCTATTTGATCGAGATCGGTCGCATCTGCATTGATATGAAATTACACAGTAGCCAGGATTTTGACAAATATTTTTTTGTGTTGTCACATTCGAAAACAGCTGATCTCATCAGAGGTTGGAGAACCACTATGGAACGTTGCCGCTGTAGTGCGGCAAATTTTAAAATACAAATTTCAAATAAAGTAAGATCACCAATTTGATTGTTTGTTGATAAGAAATATCAACCCGTCTTTATATCTAATTCCAAAAACGATACATTGAAAAAATTATAAATAAAGTATAGCGATGAGTGTAGTTTTATTTTAGTATGTTGGTAGGGATGTGTCATGAACAAATATAAATCTGTCCGAATTTGAATTACCTTTTTAAGGTGCGTTTTCATTAGTGATGATGGCAGTGGTAGCAGACGCCGTTATAGTATTTCCAATAGAAAATTGATAGTGACTCATGTTTATGCACATGCAAACTAATATGTGTCATTATCACGATATGTAAGAAACACTATAATTTCGTATTCTACCACCGCCATTAGCTACCATTACCTACTAATCGGAACGCACCTTTAAACTTGACGTTTCGACAAAGTGGTACCAACCTAGCATTTACTATACAGAAATCATTTATTTTTTTTTTTTAAATACGTATTTCTTAAAAAGCAACACAATAAACGTTGATGTCGCTCCTGCCAAAAACTAGATAGCCGACTCGCTCATATGCGACGGCGACACTCCGCCTTCGGTGACGCGCCGCATCACCGCTCGTCGCGCTATTCCGTACTTTCGGCATTTGTGACATAAATAACTATTATTCTACTGACGTAGTGTAGGTAGTGTCAAATGCTGATGATTTGACAATACGTACGAATTATCTCAATAGAATAGATTCTCATGCAGCTAAACTATTAATTTTATATATTGTATGATAAAGTCATGTGCCTGGCCACATCAGATTTTTTTCAAAAACGAGAGTCTTTATTCATATTCAGAGCAACTAATTCTATCCAAAACGCATTTTTTGGAATTTTGGAAATCTAATGAGGGCTCAAGTCATATGTTCGTTACCAAGAAAAAAATCCTATCATTTTACTACTTTTCGATACTTCTCGATTTCGGAACATTTTGTAAATACATGCTATGATTGTGGCCATACACAATTTAATAATCTAACAAATGTGAATATTTATAAAAAAACAAGCGTCAATTTTTTAGGTGTAAAGGTTCCAGTGGTTTAAATTTGCAACGTTTTCAAAAATAATTATTACAATATGAGTACTTCCAACGGCTTCCGAGATGACGCTCTATTTCTGTCTTATTTAACACCAATAGTAACAGCAATATTGTTCTGCAAAATAAAATTTGTGGAATGCTTTATTTGTTTTATTTTATTTGATTATAGAAGATATTATAATATTAAATGTACATTTAGCGAGAAATACGAGAGTTTAAATGAATAATTACACTTATTCCAGTTTTTCTTTTGCCACAAAATGTTATATGAACATTTCAAAGCGGCTTTTGTTTGTAGATGAGATTTCAGAGATTTCCTCATATTTCCTTACTTTACATGCTCAGTGTATTGAAAATATGTGACAAAAACACAACAGAAACTATTGAAGTGAATCACTTCTACATAAGTGGTACGACTATCAATATTTTTTGCCTCTCGATGTAAACATAAGCGCAAGGGAATTTTTTTAACGCTCGTCTCTCCGATTTTTCTTTTCTCCTAAACTGCTTATCATAAAAATTTGAATTTTTGTTCAGGTTGCATTTTGAGTCTCTTCGACAGACTGGCGATTCTTTTTCTTTAAATTTTTATGTTATAATGATGTAAACAAGGTTTTGATGGAAGCGGATTTTTCTCTGTAGCGAATATTAGCACATATTTTATTTAATGCGGCTGCAGAAAAATAATCGAGTATAAGTTTTTACATAGTTTTTTAAAGCGATTTATATGAATGTTATGAATTTCATGCAGCTCATTTACTTAATACGATAAGAACAATTTCGGAATTTTGAATAATAGTGCGATTTCAATATAGTAAATGAATTTAGATGTAAAATTAGCTCTAAGTAATAATATTTTACAAAAACAGATACAGACGGAGTCACTGAACACGTCAAAGCATTCAAAACTCACGCGAGGGAAAGCCGATCAGCGCAAAATATTGTTTTTGTTTATTTCGGTCTTAAAAATTAACAAATAGTCGGAATGCTATTAAATTCAAGGGATTACTATAGCAGTAAATAAGGATTATTTGTATGCTAATTGCGTTGTCCTGCTAACGTTCGTTTCAGAGATATCCGCTTCCATCAAAATCCTGTTTACAACCTTTACTATAAAACATACATGCGCGGTCACATATACAGTTTTGATCTATAATTTTACTAGATTCCCCATAATATAACTCAAGAAATCAAGATTCTGACAGAAACGTCAGTTTTTGCAGTTTTGTTTCGAAAAAGAGAAATGAGAAACTTGTAATGTTATCTGATTATGAATACATTTTAAAATGATGACGCAAAAATATTCGGCAATGTCTAAAAAGTACTATTTTTAAAATAAATAAAATAATATACCTGTTTGTTTCATTTATTTCGTTAGAGATGTATTGTCGCCAATGTTCTCGCGTACATACTAATGAAATGAATTTAAAAACATGCGCAAACTTATTCATAACATTCCAAAACTTCGTGAGGCAAATTTTAAAATGCAAGGGATGATTTATATGCTCTATAGGCAGCACCGTTGTAACATAGTTACCACCTGTGCAGAGCGGCAATAGTTTAGAAGAGTTTATACTATAATATATGGCTATAGCAGAACTTTAAAATGCATTTCCACTCCCAACACGAAGAGTTGTCAAGTACTTCATCATTATTTGCAGCAGGTATATTGCATTTTTAAACTTAAACTTTTTAAGTATCGAGTAAAAGCAGTTGCTAGGGGAACAAAGTTAACAAACGGTTGCTAACATAACTATGATATATGATATGATCCTATGATTGAAATTGAATAAAATAAAATATACTACGTTAGCTTGAGCAATAATACACATACTTTCGGTTTGTTGTTATACGTCATCCTTTTCTTGAAATTTCAAACAAAACTAAAAGTACACATCACGAATATTGTGATAGTTAATTGGCTGCGGTAACAATCCATCAATCATAGCTTCGATGGCGGCCTCCAAGATGCCATTCAAAACCAACAACAATAACCGTGAAGAGCGCTAGCCATCCGCACCCATTGTGTTCAGCATATGCACGAAACTAGTCTATCCTCGTTTGACCTATTCATGTCCTACAATCTTAGTTTTCTCAGAATACGCGATACAAAAGCAGCAGAATTAATAATACATGCATTAATTAATAACTACTTATTCGAACGATGTTTTCCGAGCATTATTGTACGAAGAATTTATTATTCATGAATCATGATATATCCGTTGTAATGGATATCGTAAAGGCACTATAAAAGTGATTAGAATGCAATATAAAACGGTATGAGGACGCAGGCAAAACTTAATATTGCATGGCTAATGCATACATGAGTTGCAATTTATTTGATAATGTGAAAAATCTTTATTGGTTGTAATATGCTATATTAAGATATGCATGTAGGTTAATGGCTCCTATTGCCTCTCGACAATCTTTTATAAGCTCCTATTTAACAGAGATATCGTGTGTTAAAGATTTCTAGCACTTTGTTTTGGAAACGTTGAATGATGTATCTGTTGCTGTAAAAGCCCGAAATATGGCAAAAAATATGGAAAATCATATATAATATATAAAAAAATATGATGTCGCATGCTGCATGTTGCCCACTGTAGCCCAGGAGTAAATGGGACTTTAGGAACGCTATCAACAGCTGATTCCAGAGTCTAAGGGCTTTGTTCTAAGGGTATTTTCATCTACCTGCAAAGTCATCAATGGTTATGAGACACATCTGTCAGATTTGTTGCGTTATTTTCGCCTGTTCAATAAGAATGTTGGACGCTAAGATAAGAACGTACGTTATTTTGTAAGCTATAAAGATTTTTTTAAAGACAATAGGTGCCTTAAACCAAGGATGCTAAATTTCAGTAGTTAAATATATTTTTCGTATTTTGTAGATATCTACCAAACTCTGATGCTTTTCCTAATTTGATAGTAGTAATTCATTATAAAAAGCATACCAAGAACTATAGGTACTAAAAATCTTAATTATAGCAGCAATTTAAAAATTACAACAAATTACCAACGGTAATACATGGTAAAGCTAAAGTGCCTTTGGTAATTTAAGCTGTAAATTACTGTAGTAAAAATGTCACTATATTCCTTCATGACACACATCTAGCTACGGGCCACAGATGTAAACAAGAAGCTAACCGTAAATAAAAAAAATCTATTGAGTCGATTGTACTATATCTGCAATTGTGGGAGCCATGCAAAAGAAATTCCTTAAAAAATATTATGTTTAAAGTATTATGGACTGCCGAATAAAAAAGAGTTATGTTTCGTTAATGTTACGCAATATTCAATAGATAATTCGACCAATACACATATAATAAGTATTAGTAAAACTATAACAACAATAATAACTACACAAATTCACCTTTTATTCAAGCAACGCACTAATAATATGTAGTACGCACCGCCCCACTATGCTGTATCAATGAGCGTACCATTTTTCGGACATTTACCAATTCATATTGGTCAAACGTAGGCCTAACGCGGTAATCCTAGGTTTGACCGTATTTCGGGCTTTTACAGTAACATATCTACTTGTACGGCAGGAACTTCTTATATGACGACAAAGCCGACTTCCTGGAAATAAGTCAGAAGATTTGTTTGTCTTTCAGGCTTATTACATTTGTTTCTAAAATGTCTGCTATTTCAGTCTGTTTACATAACACACATCGAGAAATAACTTCAGTCATGGAGAAGGTACATGACTGGAGCAGATGCTTCACTATAAATGAACACATTCCATACCAGCGCTGATCTGCAAATGTAAATTCTACTCTGCAAGTAGTTCTGGGGAATTTCGTATACGAAAGATATCACCATGCATTTGAAGGTCGTTTAAAGTTTTTTTTAATATAAGCTGTAGGAATAATAACTTAAAAATCTGTTAAAAATCACACTAAATGCAGATAAACGAATTTTTATTTATTTCTTTCTATATTTATGTGCATCATTATTAGTCATATACCTTCCTACTTGAAGGTGGCAGATTTTATTCCACTTAAATTGGCCAAAGAATTATCTTTTCTATATGAAAAGGTTTTACGGTAAGCATTATTTAAAACATAACTTAATATAACTACTTAAAACACTCATAAATAAATCACTCTCGAAAAGAACTGCTTACAATAATGAAACATAACCATATATTGAGAAGTAGATAAGCTCTGCTTGGTATTTTCCGTGTTGTCATGGTTACGAGAAATTGCATAGGGTTAGATATTTGTGGTGGGGTGGATTCTTGTCGCCAATAAAAATATACGGGATAATTAGAGATTTGGTAGTTGTGTCGCCATCTACATCTAGTAAAACTTTTGTTTGGAAGCTCTGGAGAAAAGAGCGGGCAACTCACGTTTAAATGGGGAATACAAGAGCCTTAACCTCGCTAACTCATAGTCAAATGACTTGAATTTTGGGTCGGCTAACCTTCGTACGTACCGTATAACAATGTAACATAAAAAACTAAATATTTCTAAAACGCCTTTTATATTGTTTGAGTCGTTATTTTAATTAATACACATTACAGATCGGCAAAGGAGTGTATAATTAAAGTAGGTGCTGCCGCACCAAATATAAATTGAACTCTTGTGATTAAATTCGTATAACTAATAACTAAACTATGCGCTTTTGACATATAGGTAAATTAGATCCGCGCTCGCTTCTGTGTTGACACCCGTTACGGATGTTAAACACTTGAGTCCCACGATAGAATCTTTGACTAACTTCGTAAATTGAATACCGATCAGCGGTGCTAAGTATTCTTTAGAGCCATCGTATGGAAAGAAGTACTCAAAGAATCCATTCGCAGGATGGTAAGTGATTGGTCCCAGTTTTTCGGCATCGTGAGGGGACATAGCTTTGCAAGTAACCAGAATTACCTCATTCGCTATTCTAGTTTCTTCGTCGAGTAACATGTGCGGTCGGTATTGTTTGGGTTCCCATCCCATGACTTTGTTCAATTTCAAGTAAATGCACGGCTTGTCTTCGTCGTACCCGTAGTTGGCAATCCCGCATGGCCCCAGATCCTCCGTTGTGAACTTGCAGTACTGGTCTAGTTTCTTCTTCTGCTTCGAACAGTCCACGTATACGCTTTCGTTTAAATTTTCGTATTTAGCGAGGTAAAGATCTATACCACGAACGTAGTAACCTCGACTCATAGTACCCTCACTTTCCGAATACCACATCATCGGTGCTTTAGATCTTGGCAATTTCGGGAATATTTCTAACGCCGGAGACGCGTGCTTGTATAAGTTTTTCTTATCGTATAGCCCGGTGATACCTTCTTGACTTATTACATTCAGCATCCAGTACTGCATCGCAAAGAACATAGCGAGCGTTACCATCACGTAAACTAAATAAAATCCACAGATGGAACCCCAGGCCGCGCATGATTTGCCGCAGACGTAATGGGTCTCCTTATCGTAGGTGAAGTGGCCGCATCTTATGCACTTCTGCCTAAGTTTCTCTTTTGAGTATTTGGGCATTGTAAGGTTTTCGTCGGAAGTGCTTGTTAGATGTCAATATGTCTCGTCAATATATTTTGTCAAACGGCAACTGACAGTAACCACATACAAGCGTTATTTATAACAATCTTATACCAAATTTCACTCAAATGCCAGTGCCATCTTTGGACTTGCAAAAAAAAGGTTGCTATAAGCAACCGATTTAACTTTTTCTCAAAATGTATCAGCGCGAGATTTTCTCTAAAATATCTAAATAAAAAAGGAAGCTTTTCCCTACAAAGAAAAATTATAGTAACAGCCGTTTACAAGCCTCCTTAGGTTGCATATGGATACTTCAAACAAGTACTACAAAACAACCTACTTGATAGAAAGAAGCCCCATATAATATTGGAAAACTTAAACATAAATATTATAGAAAACAACACATGCAAAGAGTACAAAACCACTATCACGAGCCAGGGTTATGCAATAATTAACAAATTTAGAAAGAAATACTATACAAGAACTAACAAACGGAAATAACACAATCCTAGACCACATCATAACCAGTATAAGGAACAAAATTTGAAATATAACCATCGTACCAACAAATGTCTCTGATTATTACTCACCGAGGACAACAATTGATGATTTTAAAAATCATCAATACAAGAGGCAAACAATTTTGACAGTCATACAACATATGTAGATACGAATCTTTGACCAGAAAAACAGAAAAAGTGTTTTATTTTGTATTTACCTCCATTGTTGAATTAAATTGTTATAATGTCATGTGTTTTCTCTCTCATTTTTAAGGGACCGTTATTGCAAACAGTAAAATACACAACGTTGTTTTTACTTATTATTAAAGATTCTAAAAAGGTGAATTAATTATGTAATATGTAATATGTAATATACAGGGTCCTGCAATTAAGCTCCCGTCTTTTGTAGCTCACTTACTCATTAAGCTAAGAGTTTGACATTTTGCTGGCTTACCCTGTACTTCAAGGTACAATTCAAGAAATTATTTTTTATTATACAGGGTGTTCCAAACATGTGCAAAGCCATGGTAATATATTTTTTTAAATTGCATGCTATAAATTTTTCTATACATTTGGAAGCCTTTTATGGTTGCCTACATATCACCAAAATTTTATTGAAATCGGTTGAGTGACCGCAGCGGAAAAAAAAACAAACAAAAATTGATTTTGCATCGTAGGCTTTAAAAATCAATAAAAACCACAAACTGCACCTCGTTAATAAAATTTTGCGACGTGCTTATTAAGTTAGATGTAATAGTCTCGTTAACCAAGTGACATTGATCCAAATTATACAGCGTGACCAAAATCGAGTGTCAAACTTGCCAAACTTCAAAGCGCGCTATTGTTCTTATTTTAAATTGGAACCCATAATTTTTTTATGTTAAACGATGCGGAATTAAAGAATAAATATTTTTTCTGAATACAACCCCATCACAATTCCCAATATTTTAAAAGTTATTCGCCAAAAACTCATTTTTCAACGTTTCCAACGGCAATTTTAGGTAATAAATATCGTACGTGGCGTTGAAAAACAATTTATTACATAAAATAGAACGGAGAGAGGTATTTTACATTTTACTGTACTTAATTAAGTAGGTATTCAATTGCTAAATTTACTGCAAAATTTACCTATAGCCACATTTCCTTCCTTACCGCTATAGGTAAATTATGCAGTAAATTTAGCATTTGAATAACTACTTAATTAAGTACACTCAAATCTAAAATACGTTTATTATTTTTTTATGTAATAAATTGTTTTTCAAAGCCACGTACGATATTTATTATCTAAAATTGCCGTTGGAAACGTTGAAAAATGAGTTTTTGGCGAATAAATTTTAAAATATTGGGAATTGTTATGGGGTTGTATTTAGAAACAATGTTTATTTTTTAATTCTGCATCATTTCACATAAAAAAATGTATGGGTTCCAAATTAAAATAAGAACAATAACACGCTTTGAAGTTTGACAAGTTTGACACTCGATTTTGGTCACCCTGTATAATTTGGATCAATGTCACTTGGTTAACGAGACTATTACATCTAACTTAATAAGCACGTCGCAAAATTTTATTAAGGAGGTGCATTTTGTGGTTTTTGTTGATTTTTAAAGCCTACGATGCAAAATAATTTTTTTTTTGTTTTTATTTTTTTCCGCTGCGGTCACTCAACCGATTTCAATAAAATTTTGGTGATATGTAGGCAATCATAAAGGGCTTCCAAATGTGTAGAAAAATGTATAGCATGCAATTAAAAAAAATATATTACCATGGCGTTGCACATTTTTGGAACACCCTGTATAATAAAAAATAATTTCTTGAATTGTACCTTGCAGTACAGGGTAAGCTTGCAAAATGTCAAACTCTTAGCTTAATGAGTAAGTGAGCTACAGAAGACGGGAGCTTAGTTGCAGGACCCTGTATACCTAACAAATACCCAAATGTGCTAAATAGACTGATTTTTATATCACGCCTTTATGACAAACGAAGTTATATAAAAAATATACATATACAAAACCCCAAATTTTAGAAAAATCGGTTGACGTTGACACGTGCCACCGAGCACCTTAAATTTCCCATTTAAAATACATTGCAAAAATGCATTTTTTTTTCACGTTTGGAATTTAGAAAAAAAGTTGCGGGAGATTATCAGAAATTGTTCAGAACTCCCCAAGGAACAAATCCACAACCACTATTTTTTTGTTCACCACCCCTACCCTCGCCATAGTACCCTAAATATGAGACAAAACTTTCCCCAAATTTACAATGTTACAATGTTAGGTGTTTTATTATTGTTTTTGGCAGATGTGATTATTATTGGATTATTGGCATATTTTTTTGTCATTTATTAACTAATTTGAAATTATTTAACCAGTTAGCATTTGTTTAAACAAAAATATAGGATGGTACGAACATTTTTCTATTTTTTGCAGAAGTTATTAAATTATTGGCTTTTTTTGTCATTTATGACCTAATTTGCAATTGTTTAAACAAAACCATTTGTTTAAACAAATATTTATTTGTAATGGACATAATTTTCTATACTTTTTGCATAAATTATTGTTAGGTTATTGGCAGTTATATGACATTTATTAACTAATTTGTAATTGTTTAAACAACTACTATTTGTTTAAACAAATATATACATTGTTACGGACATATTTTTTATATTTATTGTGGAAACTATTATTAAATTATTGGCATTTTTTTATTTGTTAAATTATTTTTTTGTTTTTCCTTTTGTAGAAATTATTATTGGTACATTGTTGGCATCATTTTTGGAATTTGTTACTTAATGTGAAATCGTCAGACAAAAGCTTGTTCTTATTTAGCGTAAAATCATAATTTGATTAAAAAAAAGTTGGGTGTTCCTAAACTGATATCGACATCGCATTTCCCCCTTTGCGTCCTACAAGTTTTTTAAAGACACTTTTGTCGTACCATGCATATTTCTCGAGATATTTAGGACCACCTGGTAAATACAATTTTGCGGACATATTTTGTATTTTTTAAAAGAAATTGTTATTAGGAATATTTTTGGTTATTTACTAACTAATTTGCAATTGTTTAAACAAATACCATTTGTTTACAAAAATATGCAATGTTACGGACATATTTTTCTTTTTTCCTTGAGAAATTATTATTAGATTGTTGGCATTATCTGTCATTAATTAACTAGTTTGCAACTGTTTAAATAAATACCATTCGTTTAAACAAAAATATACAATGGTACTGATGAATCTTTTTTGGCAAAATTTATTATTGTATTTCTGGTCCTTTTTTTCTTGCCAAATTTGTTAACTCATTTTCAATTATAACCTATAATAATAATTAGAGTTGCAAGCACAATACTTGTTTGACCAATATCGTAAAACCTCCAAAATTACAAAAAATACGAGAAATCCTATAATAATTTTTGTCAAGAAATACGTACTAACATTCTATATTATTGTTTAAACAAATTTATTTGTTCAAACGATTGTACATTAAGTAACAAATTACAAAAAACATGCCAACAATGTAACAATAATAATTTCTACAAAAGGAAAAAAAAAAAAAAAGATTTGTTTAAAAAATGGAAAATGTTTAAAGAATTGTAAATTAGTTAATAAATGACAAAACAATGCCAATAATTTCATAATAGTTTCTACAATAATTATAAAAAATATGTCCGTAACAAATACTATTTGTTTAAACAATTACAAATTAATAATAAATGTCATAAAACTGCCACTAACCTAATAATAAGTTATGCAAAGAATATAGAAAATTAGCTCCATTACAATAGATATAATTGTTTAAACAAATGGTTTTGTTTAAACAATTGCAAATTAGTTAAAAAATGACAAAAAATATCAATAATCTAATAATTTTTGCAAAATTTGAAAAATATCTGCTACCAAAAAGCAATAATTTAATAATTCTTTCAATAATTGAAATCAACGTTGCCCTCCAGCAAAAAAAAAACAAGATTTTGCAAGGTATAAATTTGGACCCCCTAATATACACATTATGTTACTGTGAATTCTACTTTTTTCCAACATTTCCCCAACAAAACGAACTTATCTCCAGATACCATCGGTAGAGAAATGACGAAATATTATCCTGAAAAATACTCAACATTAATACCGAAAGGCATAAAATCGATACGTCAAAAAATGTCAATACAAACCGAAATGTCACCGCATCTAGCTATCGGACAACTCGCTCAAAAAAAGTTCCCGAATAATTGAATCAAAATTGCATTGTTCGCGTTTGATTCCCGTTTGTCGGCGCATTTATTTTTATCGGTGCGACGGACGCGGCGTCCGATTGCCGAAATTAAAATATAGGTCGAGCGGCGCACCAGCTTCGGAGATTTCGCTCGTGTTTTGATGATACGATTTGCAGAAATGCGACGATATAACGGCTATTTTAAAAATTTCTCCGTCGTCGGTCGATTCGTCGCTAATAATAAAGATTAAGTTTTATTTGAAGCAGAAATAGCCGCCGTGGAACGTATATTTCGCTTTCTCGCTGATTGGTGACTTCGAGGAGGAAACATCTGCTCAACGAGATAATTCGATTCTGTTGAGTTCTCGGGGGAAAAAAATGGTAAATCAATTTTGAAATGACGTGGATTATAAAAAATGTGACCCGGAATATGAAACAGACCTAACTGATACTTCTCGTTTCAAATGTATTGATCTCTGTGTTTCGTTTTGTTTTTTTTTGTACAATAAACAATTACTTATCAAATATGATACCATATGTGTGCAACTAATTCAAAAATATCGTTACTCCTCTATGGAACCCAACAAAACAATTTTGATTTTCATTATTTTATGAAATAATCAAATCAAACAGCAACGTTCTATTGGATATTTTAAACAATAAATATAAAAACAATATTCAAAATAGTGGATCAGATATTAAATTTGTTTTTAAACAAACTGTCAAATATAGAAACGTATTCTGCTCATTATTTTACAGGCATAATATTAGCACAATTATTTATTGTTATTTATTAATTATTTCATATTTATTAGCACATATTACCACAATATTAGCTGAATAAAAAATATCCATATAAGTTTTGTGTCGATATCAAAACATTTCACAGATTTCCAATTTGATTGAAAGAGAAAGTGTGGTCTAGTTTTTGAGAAAATCAGTTAAAAACGCAAAAACGCAAAAATACACACAGACACACAGCATTTATAAGAAAATTGCGACGACACAAAGCAAGTCGCAGATAAATACACGATTGACAATACTACTTTACGACTTTCCAAAAAACACCAAACGGAGGTATTGTGTGGTATTGAATGCAATTTATAGACACGCTTACAAAATTTTGATATTTTCTGTATCAGAATATTGCCATCTTTTACAGTTTACAGTACAATACTTATGGTGCAATTAGTAACATATTAAAATGTTTAGAATCATAGTTTGATTTTTTAATGAACGAAAAACATTGAAAAATTGTGTCTGTCAGACATTAATCCTTAATTCTTCGATTCTCACTCACTAAATCGTAAAAATAAATTTTACGATTTAAGGATTCGTGAACCTATACGTGAAAAATAACTGTTAATTTTGTATAATGTATTGAAGTATTTTTCTGCGATTTAACGTCAACCGGTCAGGTGACATTAAAAATGCCTGTTCTAATGTCAAACGATTGTTTGATGATTGCTAAATAGCTCATAAAGATGAAAATGGAAAATGGTTATTACGTAAACACGTCAGTAATGTAGAATCAACTAAAGAAGCGAATGATAAATAACCCAGGAGAGAATAATTTTTGGATAAAACACCTCCGCCTGGATTTGAACCAGGAACCCTCCAATTTCCGGTTGACAGCTCTCCCAGTTGAGCTACAGAGGCTGTGGAAATTTATAGGTTTTATTTGTCACTTGGGTTAATTATCATTCGGTTCTTAGTAGTTGATTCTACATTACTGATGAGTTTGGGTAATAACCATTTTCCCTTGAATTTATTAATGAAGTAATTTTCATGCAAAACGACATTCTTGACATTTGTGCATTCTGTTGGTACTATTTCGTCACACGTCACATTTCTCATATTGAATAAAAATAATGTGGACAGTTCTGAAGGACTTGTCAAATACACTTCATGAAGAATTTGACAACGAAAATTCTCAAAATTTTGACAGTCAAATACAGTCATTTGTATTATATGATAGTAAGATGAAGTAGTCAGATGTTTGCAACGATTTGTGACGTTTTATATTGTGATATTTTGATAAGTGATCCAGTACGTCCCTCCCTTCATCAATTTGAGGACTATTAGCACTAGGATTAGTTAAAATCGTTCAAAATCTAACGAAGCCATTAGTTTAGGAAGGGTGAAGTAAAACAAAAATAGATCTTCACATAACAGACCAAACAATAAACTACATATTTTGTTCATAAACTAAATATGCGTTTTATTAAACAAAATAAGTTTTTAGTTATTTAAAAATGGTGATGAATACGAACACAGAAAATTTAAAACAAATCTTTTCAACTAAACCGAAGAAAGAAAATTAAACCAATTGACTTGAAGACTTGAAACCCGCCTCTCGTCCCAACAGAAAAGCTATTTCAAAGGCTAATTAGCGGAATATTAATCATCCAATTGATAATTATCCAAAATCATCCGTTCAAAGAAAAACGCCCGAGCGCGACGGGTCAATTCTCTTAATTAAGAAAGTTCAGCGCTCTTAATGAGGCCTCCACGAGCATCTTTTGTCACGGAATTAAACGCCCAATTTAACGCGGAAAATATTTTAGTTTTTCCCAGCAAGTTTGCGCTCGGTCTGTATGACGCGCTGCCGAAAGGGTAAGCTTCGCAAATTCGACGGTAGAGGTCGTGATATACCGTAAACTACCCGAGGACACTCCGCAATAAAATACAGTGAAAGCTCCGTAGGTGATTCAGTGGTTTTTATGAGCGCATCAAACTCGGAAAGTCCGGGACTATTATCGGGCTTTATAGAAGGCAAAGTTGGATGGTGATGACGGTACCGTAAAATGGTACTTCGGGGATTCTGCTGATCTTATTCAATCATACGAAAGTTTTCGGAAAATTGACGAAAAAGCTAACTCTTCAAAGGATTACGTTATAAAGGTATAACTTTGCTCAAAGTGGGTAATTATTAACCTTTGATCTGTGTAATATGGGCGGTCGAATAAATTTTACGAACAATCTGCATATTTTAAACCATATTCCTTACATTGCAGTGCAGAACCTCACTGGCAAAAGAAACTAGTCACTAGCCACACAATTTTGCCAAACTTTGATGTTCAGGTTTTAAATGTTTGGTAACTAATACTAATTAGCAGTCTTACAAACACAGTATTTAATGCAAATGGTAAGAAAGAAATAAGTTGATTCATTCTTTCAGTATAATTTACAAGTTATATTACAACGCAATCCGCATTCAGCTGTACTGAAGACAAGAAGACAAAGGGATGGTAGTATCTATATTCATCGTAGGAGAAATTACATAGTTTGAATGGAAAGCTACTCTGGTACATCTTACATAGCACTCATAGATACATAATATATGAATTAATGTGAGTTATAGACTAGATAATAGTATATTGTCATACAAGTTTTATAAGACGGGAAATGCGCTAAGATATCAAGATGCGCCAAGATATATACAAATTTAGAAATTGTGATTATTATATTTGGAAAACTAGGGTACTTTGCGGGTACCGGTTTTTTTTTTCTTTGCGGTACCAGTCTTGATAAATAATTAATAATAGGAGGAACAGATTTTGCAAGAAGTAGATATAAGTCAATATGGACGCAAACATGAACATTTTCAGCTTATTTACAATCTTTTTAGTTACCTCAACAGTATTTAAGTATTTAAAACAGAAACATTAGAAATAAAAAATAAAACAAAAATTAGTGGCGGAGTTAAAAATATTGAAAATACATATAAAATAAAAATACAAATTAATCCAGATATATTTAACTATAAAATGAAACCCTAATTGTACCAAAAATAATTTGTTATTATTAATTTTTCGATGGTTCACTCCAATCGAACGAACGATGTCATTTATTGTTCCTATTCTCAACTTTCTTCCAGTTTAAGGATTTGACCTTAAACTAAAAAACTAAATATTTAGGTACGATCTTTCTGTCATGGAGTGCGTTTTCGCCGTAAATTGCGTCACTGTTCAAACATCTCGAGTTTGTAATTACCTGTGACAGCGGTATACCTATTGTCATTTTTTACATTTTTTCATCGCACAATTATCGCTTTTTTCGCTCTTCTAATGGAGAAATTTTGTCAAAAAGTGGACATAGATAAAAAAATCATTTTTATAATGTGGGTTGAGCTATTTGAACTATATTTGACAAAACCTAAAATCGTACAAGTAACTTTGTTCATTACAATAAAATGAATATTTAATATACTAAGAAGTTGCCCTGAATATTTAATAAATTTTGAACAATAAATAACGGTCCACTTCAAGACGCGTTTAGAACTGGGTCTAAAAGTCATTGTACCTGACTTTTTTGTAAACAATAATCGTTTTATTTAAAATGTAAACAGTTAGTCTATTTGCATAACAAACAGCCATGACGATTGAATTCTAATGTTATCCATTTCTATCTTAAAGAAGTAAACAAAAAATTATCAAAATGTATATTGGCATTCATATGTAAAATTTTAAATTTTACTTGATCTAACAATTCCTTTTGCCGTAATTATTCTTGAAACATTTTACAAAAACGTAATATTTTTGAGCAAATTAAGATCGAAGAGCAAGTTATCATCTAATAGAGTTTAAAGTTTTTCTTTTATTATTGATGTCAATACGCACCTCTACTTGTAAGGTAAAATTTTAAGATTTTGATCAAGTTTCGGGGTAAAATATATTGTCTAATTAAGTATATTTTAAGTATATTGTCCGGGATTAGTGTCTACACAGAGAGAAATTTTTGTTTAATTCAAATAAATATGCATTGACTCAAAGAAATTTGTTGTTTCAATAGAGGCAAAGAAATATTTATTTGCGGATAAAAACGCATTTATTTGAAATATTTGTTTGGTAGAAAGAACGTTGATTTGTGTCAAACAACTTATGTTTCCAGTTAAAGTTTGCCATTTGTGTATTATAAGAAATGAGATTTATTTACCTCAAATAATTATGATTGTGTTGAGTGAAAGAATTACATTTTTTTAAATTAACAAAATGGTTCGTCGAGTTAAAATGCTTAAAATTATTAATTTCTTGAAGGAATTAATAGACAAGAATTTTTCGGAAGACTCGTCATGTGTCACCTCCTTTTTGGGATGTCGCACATCCTCGACCAATGCTTGGTCTTCCTAACCCAACATATAGTCAAGGTTAAGTTAGTAAAGTGTACTCTGATTTGGAATCGCAACTTGAACCTGCAGGCACTATACTCTATAAGCTCTATAAGCTCTAAAGAAACGTTTTTTTAAAATGAAAACTAAAATATTACTTTAAAGGAAAGTAATTTTTGTTTGTATCCATATATATTTATTCCACTTAAATAAATATTTCAAATAAATTAATCTCTGCAAGCAAATAAACTAGAGTATTCAATGAAGTAAATATTGTTGGCGTCAAAGCAATATGTTTTGACCCAAAAGAATAAATTCAAACAAATACATTTCTTTAAAACAAGAAATCTTTTCTATCTGTGTAGAATACAGATATATCGCAGTTTATGTTATTGCAAGCGACCTAAAAAGGCAGTTTGTGGTTATGTGCGGTTACATTTGACATATGGCATTTGGTATCAAAGTGACAAATCTTAAAAAAAGGTTTTCCTTTTAAGGCCAGGTACTCATATTTTAAGACCTTGAAGTGTATAGTAGAAGTGTACTTATAATAATTATGATTCTCGCAAGTTCTACATATTTTTTGGGCAACTCAAATATGGGTGGCGGTAACTAAAAATGGAAATCGAAAGACTTCGACATCTAGTATTTATTCACAACCATAATCAGGTATTTCAATGATATTGCTCTTTAAATATCTTGTAAAATTAACGTAATACCACTATAATTTCACAGGAATACACAGAAATACACAAAAATAGATACTGTTAGTGTAACCATATTCTTAACAACATTATATTGCTCATAACTTAGAGAAAGTATAATCCCCGTGTCAATTTTCAAATAATACAATAGACTTTTTTTAATAATATAATCAATCTAAACACTTCATCAGAAATCGATTATTGAGAAAAATCCAATTATTGGCCGTTGGACAGTTGGACGTTGTTTCCTGGAACCGGAGAACTCTTCCTTATTTGGCGATAATGGTTATTGATGGTTTTTAGTGCTGAGTAACGTTACGCTATAATATAATACAAGCTATTCACTCACTAATAAGGTGATAGGACCTTTACCAAATGAGGAGTTAACAGACGCGCCTGGCGCAAAAGATACTTTTGCATAATATATTAGCATGTTTGTCAAGATAATCTTGATGTATTGTATGCCTGTTATTTACTTTCTATACAGTTAGAGTGTCTTCCTCATTCTTATTCGTTACAGAACTGTACTCCTATGAAACAAATATCTAATTTAACATTCTAGAAAAGTTTATTTAGGTCAAAATGGTCGGAATTAAAACTTTTAATTCGGATTTATTCATTCTCTTATTGAATCAGACTCGTTCTAATCTGCAGAGCTTCAGTCCTTCTCCAAGACAAATATTAACCTTAAATTCATTGTCTAATTAAACTTTGCGAACGAACGTTCTTCATTTGTCTACACTGCGTCCCGAATCTAATTTATTATCGAAGATTATTTTAACAGTACTCCGGTGGGTCATTATTTTCGGTCCGTAGGTCCTCGGTCTGTTTTATAATCCCCTTATTTGTTATCTTTATTCCGTCCAACAAAAACGATGTTTCCGGTTGGACATTTTACGTTTTGTTTTCATCGTTCGCGATAACATCTGTTTTCAGATTGCCAGAGACGATTTATTAGAGGAATTTTATTGTCGTTTATCTTGTGGAATAGCCGATTTATTCTGATACCTCTGGGAGGCCTTTTGAAGGGCTATCTGTTTTATTTTATTTAAATTTTGCCCACTACGTCAAACGTAACGGTAAATGGAAACGCAGCTGGGACAGTGGAAAATTATTTACTATTAGTACGATACGATCAGAACAATTTTAATGTTGAACATTTATAGTTGCATTGGTAAGTTGAAAAAATAAAATGTGCTTGAAAAACAAACGACAAAATAAGACTTAATAAGACTTAATAAGAATTAACATGGATGTGCAAATGAACCGTGTATACAGGATGTTTGCTTATAGTGTGAATGAACCTTGTTTATTTTAGAGATATAAAAACGAACACGTTGACCATTTGTATAATTATATGAAAGGAAATTTCATCCATCTTTTCTTAATTTTGAATCTTTGAAATTACAAGTGACCAAAGTGATTAAAGTGACTAAAGATCATATTAATTAGTATAGATTTTAAATTAAAAACATAATTTATTATTGATTATTCCAGTCATGTGTAGTCTAGAACTTAACCACAATAATATCTCGCTAGCAGCACAGCGTAGTGCTCGAAAACAATTTTTTGTTGTGCAAAAGAATGTATTTTTCTCTGTGGCATTATAACGTGATTCGACTTTATTTATCTCACATATTTCTATAAAATGCGTTGTCGAAAATTTCTCATTTTCCCTCAACATTTTTTCCCTCTCGGTGTAAACATGTGTGCGAGAGAAATGAGAAAAGGTACCAGATTTCTGCACTTATAAATTATCGCCCGCTTGACACAAAAATTTCAATTTTTATTCAGGTTGCACTTAGAGCCTCGTCTGTAGATTGGCATTTTAGTTTTCTTCAGTTTTTGTGTAATACAGCTTGCGAATAAGATTATCATGGAAGCGAATGAAGCAGTAAGTAATATAATATTAGCACGATAACGGGATATGCAGGTAAAAAATAGACTGCCTCGCACCAAAACCTACAAGCCAAACTGCGCAAAATATTGTTCATGTCTATTTCGGTCTTAAAAATTAACAAATAGTCGGAATGCTATTAAATTCAAGGGATTACTATAGCAGTAAATAAGGATTATTTGTATGCTAATTGCGTTGTCCTGCTAACGGTAGTTTCAGAGATATCCGCTTCCATCAAAATCCTGTTTACAACCTTTACTATAAAACATACATGCGTGGTCACATATACAGTTTTGATCTATAATTTTATTAGATTCCCCATAATAATACTCAAGAAATCAATATTCTGCCAGAAACGTCAGTTTTTGCAGTTTTGTTTCGAAAAAGAGAAATTAGAAACATGTAATTTTATCTGATTATGAATACATTTTAAAATGATGAAGCAAACATATTCGGCAAGTACTATTTTTAAAATAAATAAAATAATATACCTGTTTGTTTAATTTATTTCGTTAGAGATTTATTGTTCTCAATGTTCTCGCGTACATACTAATGAAATAAATTTAAAAACTTACGCAAACTTATTCATAACATTCCAAAACTTCGTGAGGCAAATTTTAAAATGCAAGGGATGATTTATATGCTCTATAGGCAGCATCGTTATTATAACATAGTTACCGCCTGTGCAAAGCGGCACTTGTTTAGAAGAGTTTATACTATAATATATAATATAATATATAGGCTATAGCACAACTTTACAATGCATTTCCACTCCCAACACGAAGAGTTGTCAAGTCGTTCATCATTATTTGCCGCAGGTATATTGCATTTTTAAAGTGAAATTTTTTAAGTAGCGAGTAAAAGCATTTGCTTGAGGAACAAAGTAAACAAACGGTTGCTAACATAACTATGATACATGATATGGTCCAATGGTTTGAAATTGAATAAAACCAAATATACTACGTTAGCTTGAGGCAATAATACTCATACTTTCTTTTCGTTGTTATGCGTCATTCTTTTCGTGAAATTTCAAACAAAACTAAAAGTACACATCACGAATATTGTGATTGTTAATTGGCTGCGGTAACAATCCATCAATTATAGCTTCGATGGCGGCCTCCAAGATGCCATTGAAAACTAACAACAATAACCGTGAAGAGCGCAGGCCATCCTCACCCATTGTGTTCAGCATATTCACGAAACTAGATTCAATCCTCGTTTGACCTATTCATGTCCTACAATCTTAGTTTTTTTCGGAATACGTGATACAAGAGCAGCAGAATTAATAATACATGCATTACAACCTTTACTTTACTCTATATAGTAGAGACTTTAAATGAAACCACAACAAAAACTAAAATTATTATGGTTAGTGGTTTTAAAAGAAAAAAAAATCGGCAAAACGACCGTTAATTTAATTAAACCTGCAGAAATCGGGTAGTTTCCTTCACTTGTATCGCGAGATGCAAACAATTTTGACAGTCGTACAACTTATGTAGACATGATTCAGGAGTCAGGAGTCACATATGTCGATTTTTTATTGATACTGGGCCTTCGATATTGGGCAGTTGATAAATTGTTCATTGTTCATAAATTGTGCCCTTTTCAATAATAGGAAATGTTCACTCTAAGCTAAAATTGTCATGTTTTTTTGTTTTCTTTAAGAATACGGGTTTGCTAATATTTAAAACGGCTGTTAAGTTATTCAAGGGATTTAAAAATAAATTCTGTATGGAACATTTTACTCAGAATGACATGATGGGTATATTTGTGTCCCGCTATTTTTCGCAAGATAAGTACTGCATCGTATTTTTTTACTGATTTAGTCATTTAAAAAAATATACTTTCAAAATTGTAAATGTGTTATAATAATGATATTTATTTAGTTAAAAGAAACTAATAATCACAATAAATTTGGTTTCCTAAGTAATAAACTTATCAAGTACTTAAAATTAGCCAATACATGAACCCGACATGATGTTTTAAAAAGACTTAGCGAACTACTGTTTTTTATATCACTTGGTAGGGTATTAAACATCTTCAGTGCTTTATAATAAAATGAATTTTGTGTGCTGCTTTTTGTATATTTTGGTAATCTGAAGTGGTCCTTTTGGCGAGTATTGTATTCATGCTGCTGACTATTGTATGTTAAATAATTACTCATATAATTTGGGAGTTTATTATTTATGCATTTATATACCAACGTGAGTGCCTGATATACCGTTCCTTGTTTAACATTCAAAAAATTTAATTTACTCAGCATGGACTCGACACTGGTTAACCTGGAGCTTTGTAATAAAATTCTGAGTGCTCGATTTTGTTGTACTTGAATCTTTTTAATGTCTTTGTCTGTACAGAAAAATATTATACTGCTGCAATAGTAAAAATATGGTTCTATAATCGTATGGTACAAAGATAATCTAGCTTTTAATGTAAGTTCATTAGATATTCTTCCTAAGTAGCTAATCTTTCGACTCACCTTTTTAACTATATATTCCATATTACTCGTAAATTTCAAACTATTATCTAAAATGACACCTAGATATTTAAATTCGACCACTACCTCAACAACTGTGTTATCGATAACTATGTCTGGTGTAGGGTTTACCGAATTTCTATTTCCCAATACCATAGCTTTTGTTTTCAATACATTCAAACATAATTTATTTTCTTTATACCAATTTGATATCGATACTAGTTCGGAGTTTAATGTCGCGATTACATCAGGTAAGTTATCTCCTGCAATTGATATTAGTGTATCGTCTGCGAATAGGTGCATATCACAAGCTTTAACTTGTGAAGCAACATCGTTTATGTACAAATTAAATAAAACTGGTCCAAGAACAGAACCTTGTGGTACCCCTACGCTGTTTATTAATTCACTTGACTCATTTTCTCCAATCCTAACCTTCTGTCTCCTGTTTATTAAATAGTTTTCAAACCATTTCAATTCTTTTCCTCTGATTCTGTAAGTTTCCAATTTTTGCAGTAGCTTTCGACGACAAATTGTCTCGAAAGCTCTTTTCAAGTCTACAAAAACAGCAACTATCGTTTTACCGTCTTCTACTAATTCACCTTTCCAATTTGCCAATACCAAATTTAGGGCCGTCTCGCATGAATGCTGAGCACGAAAACCTGACTGTTGGTCAGTAATAAATTGATTTTCATCCAAGTACTCACTGACCTGTTGTTTAACAATAATTTCCAGTATTTCTTCTAGTTTTGGTAACATGTTAATAGGCCGAAACTCTTCGCATTTGGTGGTGTTCACAATTTTTTGTATTGGCATAATGGTACTTACTTTCCAAGAGTCAGGTACTATTCCTGTATTTAGTGACCCATTAATTAAATCTGTTATAAATTGTCCCACAACAGGTAATGCATCTTTTATTATCTTAATTGATGTAGAATCTGTGTTAAGACATAGTCTAGAAGTAACTCTATTTCAAATTTATGTTTCCAAAATTGAGAATTATCCTGAATCCTGTCTGATTCCCGCACCTACAACAGTGTTGCCTAAATTATTCAAACTACGAATGAACAATTACTTAAAAACACGCAACACTCATTATTCATTAACATTTCGTTTTCAACTTTCCACCAGCCCAGCCCAAACAATTCATTAAACGAATTTTATCGTCGGTAATCCTGTAAAGTCCTCGCGTTATCCTGCCGGCTTAGGTGATCCTTTTGGAGGACCAGCTATCGGGACCATTAACGCAGATTAACAACCCTGTACTCCGACTCCAACCCCGCATCTCCCCCCCACCACAGCTATCTCAATTTTAAAATGTTAGCCTGAAACCCGACTTCAGGTTCGTTGTCTTTTGTGCGGGCGCGCTTTTGTTTTCGAGTGCCCTCTGGCGGCGATAGGAATTTCATTGATGGGCACGTACGGCGTCAAATGGCGGCCGCGCGACGCCAGACGCCAACGTGGGCGCTCGGGTTTATTTTTAGGACGTAATCAGCGAAAAGACGCCAACGCAAAGTCTTCACGCAAACCCGAGGAGCCACAATAAAATTCCTACGCGAGAAAGTAAACACTAACACGCCGTCTGAGGACGGCTAATCCTGGAGATGTTGGAATTCGAATTTTAGCCTTCGAAAAGCGCGGATGGCGTCTGTAAACAACACCGGTTGTTGGTAATGGCGATAGTGGTGGTTTTTATTTGGCTTGGATAGGTTTAGGGGTTTTCAGGATATATTATATAGTTTTGTTTTCATCTCAGATTATTGTTATTTCGATGATTTTAATATCATAATGTTTATCCTTCAGAAAACAATAATTTTATTACTAAAATAATAGGACGACATAGATTTATATTCACTATTAGTGTGCAAAACAGTACAAATAATGTCAATATGTTCTTTTGTTAAACTAAATTGTAATACACAGTAAAATGAATTACTATTTATGAACCTGTATTATCATTGTATTTTAGTACTTGTTTATAACTGTTAAATTGTTCAAAGTCTTTAGATAATCGAAAAACTAGTGATCAAAATCAAAAGCCAAGTTATATTAACATCGTGCTTCATTCAAAGTTTGAGTTTTACTATCTATTATTAAGGAAACTAAATAAAATGACTTACATTCCATGTCCTACTTGTTGTTTCAATAACACCGTTTGAAGCACCATCAGGCTCTTCTAAATAATACCTAAAATAAAAATAAAAACAAAATAATAAAATTAATAGTAATAATTGATATATAATAATATTATACTCTTTATACCCTTTTTGGACGTCTTTTATGGATCAGATACATTGGGTAATTAATTCTAAAAAGTACAGCCCTCTATCTATTTTAGTTTGTTCAAGAGGATTTTTGAAACTTAGATTTTACGTTGTTTATCGGTGGTTGAATGTTATTATTTCGCTTCATGTGCGATTACGAGCAAAGTAGTTGGGATACTAATTATTATTATACACGTTTATGGATCAGATACATTGGGTAATTAATTCTAAAAAGTACAGCCCTCTATCTATTTTAGTTTGTTCAGGAGGATTTTTGAAACTTAGATTTTACGTTGTTTATCGGTGGTTGAATGTTATTATTTCGCTTCATGTGCGATTGCGAGCAAAGTAGTTGGGATACAAATTATTATTATACACGTTTATTTTTTTATACTCTTTTGACTAAATACTAAAACAAAAAATCTAAATTTAAGTGAAATTAAATGAAATGAAACTCTTTCATGGTATCATTTGATATAGCTAATCTATATATATATATATATATATACTCAAATGCTCCTATAAAAAAATGATCAATGTAATTTTTACCAAATTTTATATCACACCAAATAAATTGTTTTGCATGTTATCAGTGCGAATGTAACTGGAATACTCGTTCGACTTTTTAAGTAAAAACTTGCAGTGAAATGTATTATACGACGACGAAACCTTGGAAAACCAGAAAAAAAAGTGTTTCTATTTTAAATTTGTCGCGTAGAATACTGAGATGCGTATTTGGAAATATTTATTCGGGATAAGCAATATCTTGAATACTTTATTTCTTTGAAATAGGATTTTTATCCTCGCCATTGTTTCACGGTTTTACAGCCTATAAATATGTAAACAAAATACCTGCATTAGGCGACGCAAATACGTGTATTTATCTACGACTCACATATAATAAGTTCATTGCATACGTATCTATGACTATCTAATCCCCATCATTATACGCGCCAATGATTATAATGACACTAGCATTGTATAATAATGACAGTTCGTTCAAATAATGACTTCATTATGTCATCATTATACGAACGTACTGTCAAAGTCAGTATAAACATACGTGGATGACAGTTATTTGACATTTCGCCTCGCCACCTATGACAACTACATTTAAAACATTTGATATAAAGTTACATTTATGAGTTGTAGATAAAACGTCGTATTCGACTCGCACACAACTGATATAAATCGCTCACATGTTTATACGCTCGCCTACGGCACGCGTATAAACTTCATGCTCGCGATTTATATCCTTAGTTATGTGCTCGTCAAATAATATACTATTATTATTGATAGCAAAAGTATTGATTCCTGTATTTGAAGGCACGTAATTCTAAAATAATTTAACACAAAAACTTGAAATACAGTGCATAGTTCTCCTGAATCATTTCTATAATGACATGTATCACATTCAATATTTTGTGGCCCTTGACAGTGGTATATTTGGTCCAAAACAGTTTCTGAATTTAGCTTTATTTGTAAGGAGTATTCGAACGAGTATTCGAACAAGTATTCGAACGAGTATTCGAACGAGTAGTCGAACGAGTATTCGTTCGACTTTTTTAAGTAAAAACTTGCAGTGGGATGTATTATACGACGTTGAAACGCTGAAAAATCAGAAAAAAGGATTTTTATTTTACATTTGACGCGTAGAAAGGGTAAGGGGGAGGGGATACTGAGATAGGGATAGAAAATATTTTTTCGGAATAAGCAACACTGAAAGATGTTTTCTTTGAAATGTATTTTTGATCATCTCGATCTTTACGGTTTTAAAAGCCTGTGGTATATAAACAAAATTGGGCACAAATACATGTATTTATTATCAATGGTTCCTGTGTTTGAAGGCTCATAATTCTAAAACAACTTACCATAAAACTTGAAATCAATTGCGTATTTTGCTCCTGTATCATTTCTATAATGACGTGTAAAACCATCATTTGAATTGATGATTAAATTCTATTTGTAGACGATGGTTCTATCAATTTTAAGGCATAGGGCAACTAGTTTGTAAACAGCGTGTTCATAATATCGGACTATCGAACAACTTCCATTTTAAAAATATAATTTGTTGAAAACCTACGTATTTTATCACATAAAAAGTACTACCCTATATTGTGTAAACATCGACTGTTTTGGATAATTGGATTTTTGTGTCGATTGTATGAAACCTAGGCGCTTTATTTTATTAAGTTGATCGAACATCAAATCAGTAATGTGTTTTCAAGTATTTTTTGTACGGAGCAGTCGATTTTGTATTCAACATTATCAGGCCATATTCTAAAAAACATTTTTTTGTCTAAAAAACAAAAACAAATTAATAAAATTCAGAAATACAGAAAATTTTCTATACAATATTTATAGAAAACCCACAACTGCAGATACATTAATTCCAAATTCCTCGCAACACTAAGACAATATTAAATATTCTGCATTTCGTTATTTATTTAATAGACTTATTTCCTGACCATTACCAAAACAAAATTATAACAATTAATACAATACTATCATACAAACAAACCAAATGGATACAAAAAAACTATCAATAAAATATATAATTCAATGAAACATAAACAATTATTAAAACAAATTTTTCTACACATAGTAGCCAAATCAAAATTAATTTCAATTCCTTTTCAGCCGGCAATACACAGACACATTAAAACCATCTTAAGACTGATGATGTTATACGAAATCGATTCCAAAATATAATACTTGAAAACACATTATTGAACATTATTATTTATACCTAGTATTTACATTAAATTTCGAATCCATTTGACGGATTGTTACTCTTAAAATTTAGCACTGGTAAACATGCAATCCAACTGACAAGATATCATTTCAACACAATCATCGTTCAATCGGACGACAGCACAGTTAAAATCATGCATGCTACTCGACGCCGCACGAGCGTATCCTAAAAATAATTACGATATGTCGTCTTCAATAACACAAAGAGTGCCTTGTTTGCCTTTCAAAAACCGACAGACAGGATATTTTACGGCTCTCACGTCGGCCGCAGCGAGAAGCACCGAACTGAACGATCCACATCATTATTATTAAATGTGACAGGAAATCGCTTTTGGGGATTGAAATGACGGCCGATTAAAAGGACCATTCATTGGATTTTCGATACAACTTCAAACACGCTATTCAACGGAAACGCATGCATGTTTACTTTAATTTTTAATACGTGAAGTAAACCGGTGATTATAGATTCGTTTGGCTGATGTTAGGTTAGGCTTATAACGTGTAATTAAAATGGTAGAAGCAATTAAAATTTCGACAGACCGTTCGAGATATTCGACTTGGAAACGAGTAGCTTTTGGGTTTGTAGAATTGAAGAAGAAGAACGAAATAATTTATTATGGATTTGCGATTCTAATATGACTAATCCTGAATAACTGGAGATTTGCTAAATGTCGAATAACTTAAGAATTTTAAATCGATATATTGACTCTCTCCCTCATCTATATTAATTATAAACCTATATTAATTATATATGTTATGGACCAAGTGATTAATCCGGGCAGTATTCATAATGCCCGGGCATTATGAATATTGCCCTGAAAGATTGGGCAAATTAATAAATTTGTATTAATGCATGATATATAATCACATTGCCCGGGCACTATGAATACTGCTAAATTGTGTTGGGCACTTACGTCCGTCACCTCAGCCCACCACTTTTAGCAAAACGCCTTGAAATTTTTCAAATAATTAGTACCCAATTAGTACTAATTGGTACCACCAACCCCGCAATTGGTACCTCAAAGGAACTCCCCCTAAGTAGGAGTAGCTCTTTTGATCGTCAGCTCAGCCCGCCACTTGTCACGAATCGAGTTGAAACTTTGGCAATATTTAGTACCCAATTAGTACTAATTGGTACCACCAACCCCGCAATTGGTACCTCAAAGGAACTCATTGAAATCGGTGAATGAAAGTGCCTCAAGGTCACGTCCGTCACCTCAGCCCACCACTTGTAGTGAATCGCCTTGAAACTTTGGTAATATTTAGTACCCAATTAGTACTAATTAGTACCACCAACCCCGCAATTGGTACCTCGAAGGAACTTCTTGAAATCGGGGATTGAAATTGTCTCAAGGTCACGTCAGGCGCCTCAGCCCACCACTTGTCGCAAAACGCCTTGAAACTTTCCAAATAATTAGTACCCAATTAGTACTAATTGGTACCACCAACCCCGCAATTAGTACCTTAAATAAACACACCCTAATTACGGGTAGTTCTTTTGACCATCACGTTTCGAGACGAAACATAGAAAATGCATGGCTGCAAATAAAGACATTTTGGATGTAGAAGATGCAAAATACTTTCGTTATTATCAACAATATTATTTTTTAGATAGTTTGTAGTTTAATTTAGTTTCTGGAAACCGGTAACAACATAACATATTCAAGTTTGTTTGTTTTTTTTTAATTTTCGATATTTTGCCTTAATCAAAGGCATCCTCCGGAAATCTACAATAAATAAGTATTTTTTTAAATAAATAATATACTAAATATTTAGAATATTAACTAAATAAACAAACACCGTGAACACATGAACCCTTTTTAAACTTTTGATAAATGTCAAACTAAATACCTACTTCACAACAACGTAATATAATATAAAATACAATATCAGTGAAAACTAAATTAATCAACGATTATGTCAGACCCTTACAAGATTTTAATACTAATTAATAATAATTTTTTATAAATAATACAAAATTTTCAACGTCAGTTTTAAAATAACTAATATTTAAGTAATTCATTAATTACAAGCATTTCCAAAAAGTTTCTATTTCGTTGATTTTTACAAATTATAATTATATAATATTATAATATAATGGTTTTCCTGAAAATCATGTTGAGCTAATAATGCACACCTTAATTTATTAGTTTTTATATCTGTCTTGTTTAGTTTCTATATAATTATCAGTCTGGCCAACATACAATAAATGATAACAAGAACACGGAATAGAATAAACAACCTCAGAATTTAAAACCAAAGACGTTTTATCTTTAACAAAACAAAACCAACTATTAAGTTTTAACAAATTATATTTTGCAAATCTAATGTTATTACATTTTAAAGGGTACGTTAAATTAAAAGAGGTTGGTGTAGATATGATACACTATTATTATGATTTGACCGAGAACGAAATAACTAACAACTTTTTGGGAAACCATTATAAAAAACAATTTTTTTTTTAAATTTTTGTATCTAAATTTAGGATTTAGATTTTTCTTCTATTTTTTACTGCAAAACTGTTAATTTTGATTAATGGAATGATATGAGAAAAAATTCATATATCTACCCGAACTTAACTATTTTAAACCAATTTAAAAGCAAAACATTTTTATCTGTTCTAATAATATTAACATCTAAAAAGATACTAAAATTATTGTATGGTTCAACAGTAAACTGAAAAAAATAATATTGTTCATAATAAAATCAACGTACAATATTTTGCAACCTCTCCATCCAAAGTGTCTTTACCTGTCTCTATTCAGGAGTGCCGTATGGCACTCCCAAATATAATATTGTATCGGCAACCAAAATTGCAGCCATGTTTCTTTTCGAAGCGTGATGGTCAAAAGAACTACCCGTAATTAGGGTGTGTTTCTTTAAGGTACTAATTGCGGGGTTGGTGGTACCAATTAGTACTAATTGGGTACTAATTATTTGGAAAGTTTCAAGGCGTTTTGGGACAAGTGGTGGGCTGCGGCGCCTGACGTGACCTTGAGACAATTTCAATCCCCGATTTCAAGAAGTTCCTTCGAGGTACCAATTGCGGGGTTGGTGGTACTAATTAGTACTAATTGGGTACTAAATATTACCAAAGTTTCAAGGCGATTCACTACAAGTGGTGGGCTGAGGTGACGGACGTGACCTTGAGGCACTTTCATTCACCGATTTCAATGAGTTCCTTTGAGGTACCAATTGCGGGGTTGGTGGTACCAATTAGTACTAATTGGGTACTAAATATTAGCAAAGTTTCAACTCAATTCGTGACAAGTGGCGGGCTGAGCTGACGGTCAAAAGAGCTACTCCTAATTAGGGGGAGTTCCTTTGAGGTACCAATTGCGGGGTTGGTGGTACCAATTAGTACTAATTGGGTACTAATTATTTGGAAAATTTCAAGGCGTTTTGCGAAAAGTGGTGGGCTGAGGTGACGGACGTTGGGCACTTTGATAAATATCACAAGCAGTGTTGTGGTGAGTAAGTAGTAGACAATCTACCTATGTCGGCAGAACGACGACGAATTCAAACCCACCACGATCGCTGTAAAGGCTGCCACAAACAATTGTTTTCCGAATTCGTTTTCTAAATTCGTTATCCCAAGTGTCAATCTTGTCTATCATCTATAACATTAGTATAGATTTTGTGCATCCGCGTCCGAAAACAAATTCTGAAACATAAAACAACGTTTGCGACCAGCTTAAAGGTGCGTTCTGATTAGTGGTAATGGCAGTGGTATAGACGCCATTAAAGTCCGATTTTGGAAAAGAAGCCGACATTTGTAAAAAATACTAGAGCAATGGCTTTATATAATCTAAAAAACAAGCCGAGAAACTGCTTAGTACTTCAAGTACTAAATTTCACGCTGTCAAAGTAGGTGGTACAGTAAGAGTTTGGGTGCCGGATGTTGACCGAGCTCGTAGTGATGGAAGCATGGAGGAATATTCTAGCTACTGTAGTTGAGCTAACGGATATGCAGAGAAACAATGCAAAGAAAAGTTCATTTCTGCCGAACAAGTTCCGGAGTCAGAGGTTTCATTGAGAGAATGCGCAAGAATGTCATAACTGTGAAGGCTAAGGCAAAAATTGATGTGCGTGTAAAGGTGGTGCAAATCGGACTGGTGTAAGTGTCGTAAAGAAAAAAAGCTCTGTAATTCGAAGTGCCACCAAAGTCTAAAATGCTCCACTAAATAAAAAAAATCTAATGTGGCCAGGCTCATGACATAATCATATAATATAGGTATAAGAATAATAGTTTAGCTGCATGAGATTCTATTTGATCGTGAGCGATCGGGGTCTTCATTAAAATAAAACAAGTAGCCAGGATTTGACAGATATTTCGATTGATAATATTGACAGTAGGTATTGTCAAAAAACAGCGTTTGACACTACCCACTATCAGAAAATAATTGTCGAAATGCTGGCTAACTAAGTTTTAATGCAGACACGATCTCGATCAAAAAGAATTTGCTCTTACAGCTAAACTATTAATTTTACCAAAAAATGTCGTAGACATAAATTATACAGAATTTCTTCTACTTTAATTGATTATTTAACTATTTTGACGAAAGTACAGAAATGGCAGCTCATTTGCAAAATCCTTCAAAAATACTTAAAGGAAACATCGCTTCTTTGGTCCCTTTTGAACTAAAAGCTTTTCAGCTCTAAGTTTGGTCATAAAGTTCTAAATAAGAACCTTCGTCCCAATACCTTTAGTAGTTTCTCCGGAATCGTCGCTACAAAAATCGGGTACACACACACATGCACAAAGACAGACACACACACACACAGACATTTTTTTGTACCTTGGTAAAAAATGATCAGGGAACCCAAAAAACACCTAAAATCTCAATTTTTTTCGGCAGGGCTACAAATATTGTTTTAATATATTTTTGATTGCTTATTTAGTTTTTGTATGAGTTTCGTTAATTTTTAATATTTTATTACGTTACTTGAGACTTGAGAGTATAAAGTATAAATTTATTTAGAATATGCGTTTTGTTTTATTTTAACTTATACGCATATTACTTGAGAACAGTTAGTGAAGTAGTTAGTGAAAATAGTGACTTTTTGTATATTTCTGTAGGTTTATTTAGACAAAATATGAGTTTTGTTAATTTTGTAATATATGTTGAATATATTACGGGAATACAACTTGATTTTAATATTAGAAAATCCTGAAATAAAAAAATAATAAAAAGAAACATGTTTTAATCATCCTGCCCAATAGATACAGGGCATTGTGAATAATGCCCGGGCAATGTAATAATTTCAATTATTTTAATCATCTTGCCCGATTGTTTTGGGCATTTTTCATATTGCCCGGGCATTTTTCACATTGCCCTATTAATCACTTGGTCCATAACATATACATACTAAAATGTTCGTTTTAATCTTTTTTTTAGAAATTTGAATACAGTTTTTTACACTTTTGATTATTTTGGTATGATAACTAATGTTTATTTAGAACTAGCGCAAAATTACTCATTTTCTTGATGTAAAGTTGATATTTCAACCTGTAGATAATAATAGATAATAAAATAAGTAATATCTGAGCGTGATTTACTTTTAATTCAATTAATATTAATGACCACTTGGGTTAGGTATGTCGACGATATTTTTGCCATTTTTGACACCAAGAAGTGCAGTATTCAAGATTTTCTTCTCGTTTTGAATTCTAAATTCAACACCATTAACTTTACTGTAGAACAAGAAGTTAACGGCCAACTTCCATTTTTAGATACTCTGGTAGCCAGGAATAGCAAAAATATAATAGAAATTGACGTGTATCGGAAAGATACTAACACAATCAGGTTTATCCCTAATGATTCGCAGCATCCTTTTCAACAAAAATTGTCTTTTATTAGTTGTTTAGTAAATAGGTTATTGAAATTTCCATTGTCCGCAGATAGATATCAGCAAGAATTATTGTTTATTAAGAATGTTGTCATACATAATGGGTACCCTGAGAAAATAGTTGATAGAATGATTAAGATGCAGAATCAAAAAATGTATGTAAATCAAATATCTACTTTAAATACTTTGTCTGTAGAAAAGAAGAAATATGTTAAAATACCGTTCGATTGTGCATATACAAGGGGTTTGAGAAGTATTTTTACATCACAAAATCTCTGTATAGCATATTCGACTCATAATAGCATAAAAAACCTTCTTGGAAACCCAAAGGATAAGGTAGATGTACTTGATAAATCTGGTATATATTGTATCAAATGTCATGACTGTGAAAAAGAATACGTAGGCCAGACTAGAAGAACAATTTTAACTAGGTTCAAAGAACATGTAGCTCATTTTAATATAATCGTTTTGAAAAATCTAGTGTGGCTCAACATATTTTAGACACAGGTCATAAAGTAGTTGGAGATGACTTAAAACTTGTAAAAGCTGTGTCAAATAATAGGGAACTAAACAGCTTGGAAAGTATCTTTATTCACTTGAATAGAGATAAATTAATAAATTCAGACAGGGGTCCTATACCTAGTTCGCCATTGTTTGACCTGCTTTAATTAAAACTTGTTTTTTACGCTTCAATGATCAAAATTCACTGAGGTGTGAAAAACAAATTGGTATATATAGGCTAATTTTTAACATGGACGTCACTTCCACTAGTGATTTGCTTGGACAATATCCAGTAACGATACTATGAAGTGCTAATCTCTCTTTTCCTCTTTTTAGGTTCTACTGAAGATGGCAACATAGTTGCTGAAATACGTATTTAGGTTTTTAAAATACTTGTTGTGGTTAGGGGTTTATAATTTTATTATTAAGTTCGCCACAGTCGCAAAAAAAAACATTGTCATTAATATTAATGACTGGATATGTTTAGAATAGTAGTTATCCATCAACAGAAAAGCGATTATCTGGATGCTGCTGATATTTTCAATGAAAAACTCCCAGACAACCAAATTGCCCATTCAACCATTTCTAGGATAATCAGAAAATTCAAGCAGACTGGGTCTGTTGAAAATCTCTTTAAGAAACACCACAAAACAATATATTTCCTGAAATAAGAAAGCAATTTTACCAGTGTTGCAGGGGGTAATTGTGTATAGAACGATTTCAGTTCGACAAATTGCGTCTCACACCCAATCCAGTAAATCAACAGCACATAACATACTAAAACAACAAATATCACCTTTAAAAAACATACGAAATTTATAAGTACACGAAAGGAAAAACACTATAGCATCAGTACCATACCTATGACATCAGACCTGACCATAGGTATGACTTCGCCATCTGGTTTGAAAGACAAATGGAAGAGGACAGATTGTTTTTTGTTAATATTCTATGGATATAGATGAGGCAACATTTACGTCAAATAGCACAGTTTTTTTCACAAAATAGCCGTTGGTGGACACAAGAAAACCAGAATTTTACGGTAGCTTGCCGATATTAGTACATACTATTTTAAGAGCAATGTACAGTGAACAGCGTGTTAATAACTTTTTAAACCAGGAATTAGGTTAGAAGTTATTAAAGTTTACTTCTAAACATCTTAAAGTAAAGTTTATCGATAATAATGATGTCACACCAGATACCATTGTGTCTTGCCTTTAGTTTAGTAGTTATTTTGGTTTATAAAGGTGATATTCGTTCAGTTTGTGTATGTTATGTGATGTTGATTTATTGCATAGGGTGTGAGAAACAGTTTGTCAAGCTGAAGTCGTTCTATACTCGATTACCGCTTGCAACACTGGTAAATTTGCTGCCTCATTTTCGGTAAGATATTTTTAGTAGTGTTTCTTAAAGAGATTGTCAACAGACCCAGCCTGCTTGAATTTTCTGATTATCCTAGGAATGGTTGAATGTGTAAATTGGTTATCCGGGGGTCTTTCATTGATAATAACAGCAACATTATAAACAACTATAACTACTATAACTACTATTATAAACATATCCAGTCATTAATATTAATCGATTTAAAAGTAAGTCACGCTCATGTATTAGTTATTATATGAACTATTATTATCTACAGCGTGAAATATCAATTTTGCATCATGAAAACGAGCAATTTTGCGCAAGTTCTAAATAAACATTAGTTATTATACCAAAATAATAAAAACAGTACAAAACTTATTCAAATTTATAAAAATAGAGTAAATAGTATCACTGGCATTGACTAATTTTTGTTATAAAAGTAAGAATTAAGAAAAAATTTAATAGTACTTTTCATGCAGCAGCTTTTAGTAATAGCACTCTGCAATTGTGAATTACCAAACGTATAATTTGCGATATGTATTTTCTTCAAAGTGAAAGAATTAGTAGGTTATGTACCACTCTATAATTGTTTAAATAACATTTGCAAAGACATTAAATTGTTCATGGTGGTCCAACGCTTTGGAAAACTACATGGCCTGATTTAGTCCCTTGTGATTTGTTATTCTGGGAAACATATTGAGGAATAAATTTATGAAAATATTACAAAAACGATAGCAAATATGAAGAAGAAGGGGGAAGAATAAGAAGGAGTTTTCAAAATATTTTTATGGAAATCATGGAAAAATAATATTTTCCCCGAGTACACTGTTGACAATCGAACCGAAATAAAAATAAAATTCATTTTACATTTATCCATTTATTAAATTATTTATTTTTATGAGACTATTACTGACACCATTTTATGTGTTCCCGAAGAAATGTTTCCGACTTCTTAGTTCTAGTGGTGTGCGACTTATTTGTGATTCCTCTATAGTAAGTCATTTTAATACTTTAATTTTAAGTATAATTTATTCTTATAAATCACTTTACCGAAATTAAAATTAAATTCCTCTCACTCGCATATGTCTTTCTCATTTAATCACTCTAAAACCATCACTAAAAACTACCAATTTCGCATTATTACAAAAGACAGAGGCCCCCTTTGCTCCTCGCTGGCCTGACGTTCGTTTGAAGCTTTATTACTCCATAAACACGCTTTATTACGGACACTAACTCACATCCTTAATTCGCAAAATCGTAAACCACGGTGTCAGTATTAATTCGAAGCCTTGGGGGGATTTTAATCATTTGCTTCGGCAGTAAACTAGTAAGTTCGATGTTAATTCAATTTCGGGAAGACAAAGAGTTACAATTGTTCTGGTTGTGGCATGATTTCTTTGTCTTTCGAGCTGTAAGAAGTTAGAATATTATCTTCCAAATAATTTTATACCCATATCTGAGGAATTGTTTAGTTTTAGGAGACGAAAAGCAATAGAAAAATGTGGACTTGTTTGAAAATTTCTTGAGATTAGGGCGAGTTAAGTTATTTAAATGCAAATTAAAGGCTTATTCTTTTCACTGCTGACAAAGAAATTATTAATATCTTTATCTAAATTCGTATGCATTATTCACGAAGACATAATAAGACGATAAGAATTCAATTTGTGTGTGAGACAGCATTTTTTAATGACGTAAGCTTTTAACAGCTTATTCGAGCAAACGAAAATCAATCAGTTGCTAAAGAAAAATGTTTATAATGTTGCAAAAATGCTTGCATAAATTTCTGTCATACCTCAAATTGTAGGTAATTAAAAGACCTAGTAGCCCTTCGACGCTCGGAGTTTTGCCCCACGGGCAACGACACCTAAATGCCGATAATGTCCGCGATAATACCGAACCTAAATCACTGAGTTGCTACAGAAAAATGTTTATAACTTTTGCAAAAACGCTTGCATAAATTTCTGTCATACCTCAAATTGTAGGTAATTAAAAGACCTAGTACCCCTTCGACGCTCGGAGTTTTGCCCCATGGGCAACGACACCTAAATGCCGATAATGTCCGCGATAATACCGAACCCAAATCACTGACTTGCTACAGAAAAATGTTTATAACTGTTGCAAAAATTATTGCATAAATTTCTATCATACCTTAAATTGTAGGTAATTAAAAGATCTAGTAGCCCTTCGACGCTGGGAGTTTTGCCCCACGGGCAACGACACCTAAATGCCGATAATGTCCGCGATAATACCGAACCTAAATCAATGAGTTGCTACAGAAAAATGGTTATAACTCTGGCAAAAATTATTGCATAAATTTCTATCATAGCTTAAATTGTAGGTAATTAAAAGACCTAGTAGCCCTTCGACGCTCGGAGTTTTGCCCCATGGGCAACTACCACTAAATACCGATAATGTCCGCGTTAATATCGAACCTAAATCAATGAGTTGCTACAGAAAAATTTTTATAACTCTTGTAAAAATTATTGCATATATTTCTATCATACCTTAAATTGTAGGTAATTAAAAGATCTAGTAACCCTTTGACGCTTGGAGTTTTGTCCCATGGGCAACGACACCTAAATGCCGATAATGTCTGCGATAATACCGAACCTAAATCAATGAGTTGCTACAGAAACAAGTTAATAACTCTTGCAAAAATTATTGCATAAATTTCTATCATACCTTAAATTGTAGGTAATTAAAAGACCTAGTAGCCCTACGACGCTCGAAGTTTTGCCCCATGGGCAACGACACCTAAATTCCGATAATGTCCGCGATAATACAGAACTTAAATCAATGAGTTGCTACAAAAAATGGTTTAAACTCTGGCAAAAATTATTGCATAAGTTTCTATCATACCTTAAATTGTGGGTAATTAAAAGACCTAGTAGCCCTTCGACGCTCGGAGTTTTGCCCCATGGGCAACGACACCTAAATGCCAATTATGTCCGGGCTAATACCAAACCTAAATCAATGAGTCGCTACAGAAAAATATTTATAACTCTTGCAAATATTATTGCATAAATTTCTATCATATCTTAAATTGTGGGTAATTAAAAGACCTAGTAGCCCTTCGACGCTCGGAATTTTGCCCCATGGATAACGACACCTAAATGCCGATAATGTCCGCGATAATACCGAACCTAAATCAATGAGTTGCCACAGAAAAATTTTTATAACTCTTTTAAAAATTATTGCATATATTTCTATCATACCTTAAATTGTAGGTAATTAAAAGATCTAGTAACCCTTTGACGCTTGGAGTTTTGCCCCATGGGCAACGACACCTAAATGCCGATAATGTCTGCGATAATACCGAACCTAAATCAATGAGTTGCTACAGAAACAAGTTAATAACTCTTGCAAAAATTATTGCATAAATTTCTATCATACCTTAAATTGTAGGTAATTAAAAGACCTAGTAGCCCTACGACGCTCGAAGTTTTGCCCCATGGGCAACGACACCTAAATGCCGATAATGTCCGCGATAATACAGAACTTAAATCAATGAGTTGCTACAAAAAAGTGGTTATAACTCTGGCAAAAATTATTGCATAAATTTCTATCATCCCTCAAATTGTAGGTAATTAAAAGACCTAGTAGCCCTTCGACGCTCGGAGTTTTTCCCCATGGGCAACGACACCTAAAAGCCGATAATGTCCGCGATAATACCGAACCTAAATCAATGAGTTGCTACAGAAAAATTATTATAACTCTTGTAAAAATTATTGCATAAATTTCGATCATACCTCAAATTGTAGGTAATTAAACGACCTAGTAGCCCTTCGACGCTCGGAGTTTTGCCCCATGGGCAACGACACGTAATTGCCGATAATGTCCGCGATAATACCGAACCTAAATCAATGAGTTGCTACAGAAAAATGTATATAACTCTTGCAAAAATTATTGCATAAATTTGTATGATACCTTAAATTCTAGGTAATTAAAAGACCTAGACAACAGACAACACCCCTAAGAGCAAACATTAATCAATCAGTTGCTACAGCAAAATGTATTAATGTAATACTTAATAAAGTACTTATATCGACTACCTATAATAAAAATAATTAATTTTCAGTTAATGTATCAGGTTCTTTATTTCACACAGTGTATTCTTAAACCTATACACAGAAGAACATAAATCAGTGTGTAGCGTGTATAGATGTGTTGAGTCGGTTACCTCGCTACTAACTCCCAGCAACAGGTCAAGAATTTTAATTGAAGAATAATAGACGGTTTCTTTGGCGCGGGGTGTAGCAAATCGCGGACGAAAAGAACTCAACGACTTCTGGCTATAATCGGCTCATAACATGAAAGTCACGACATCGAAAAAAAATCATACGATTTTGTACACGTAAGGCGTAAACGACGCCAGTACAAACTAACGGTACAATGTACAGTTTTAATCAAATCAGTATACTTATTGTCTATTATTATGGGCAGTCCCAAAAGTGTTGAGAAGTATGCTACCTATATGACAGTATGTTTTGAAGTAATTTTATTGTTAAATGAGTCATTATTTATTGTTTTATGATTACACACCTGTATAGAATTTTAGGAAATAACACAATAACTTTAAAGCCCAAAAAGTGAGTTATGAGAAAATTACCAAAATAATGTTTTCAGTGCAATACTTGAAAAGTATAGCAGTTAGCTATTTTGGGTCAATAGACAAAATATAAAGTAGTTCACAGAGAATTAAATGTATTACATATTTTTTTTAATATTTGCATTAAAAGCAGGCTTTGATTAAAACAATCATCATAGACGTGTACTGTTTTTGAACTCAACGGAAAAACAGCGTACATTTTTACCAATATTTGTTTATTTAACTCATTTAAATAATATTTTTATTATGATGTATAGTGTTTTTGGGGTTCTGATTCCAAACCCGTTGTCATATTTTTTAAATTTAAAATGGCGGATTCAATATGGCGACGAGAAATTTAGAAAGTTATCAGGTGCTTATGTACCTTATTTGGCTATCATATTTGAACATCCTAGACTCCAAATCCAATGTCCAATTTTCAAAATTCAAAATAGCGGAACCAATATGGCGACCCAAAGTGTCAAAAGTTTTGGATTTGCATACATTTTCTGTTACGTAATATTTGAAGATTCATAATTAAAAAGGCCATGTCACATTTTCAAAATAGATTAAAAATGATGGATTATTATACATGGTTAGTCAAAATTACCGGAACACTAGTAATTCTTCAACTATAAAGAATTTCATTCAACATTCAAACTTCTTTTTCTGATAGAGCAGCCTGTATAGTATACATTTTTTATTTTAAAGTTAATTCTAAGAGTTTTGGTAAGAATCATTTTTTATCAAATGCGTCATCTTTGAGTTATGAGCAATTGATGATGATTAATTAGCAATGATCATTAACGGGAAAAAATCAAGAAAAAAATAACTAAACTATGAATTAGAATTAAATTAAATATTCAAGCTGCCATATTAAAAGAAATGTGTATGTATGTGGGAAAATATTCTTAATTTTTCCAGAGTTTTGATAAATTGCTTATAGGTAACTAAAAAATGATAGCATTATATTTAAAAAATGATTTCTACAAAAGAATTAATCCTAGAATTAAAACATTTATAAATATACAATAATTTGTAGTATAGCTACCAAATTTCCAGAATATACAATAGTTGGTTTAAACCCAGGAAAAAAATGTTTTTTTTCAGTTGGAGAATGATTTAGGTATTTCAGTGATTTCATCTATTTTTGATTAATTGCTCATAACTAAAAAATAATGCATTTTATAAAAAAATCCTACAAACGATTCTTAGATTTAATTTTAAACTAAAAAGTGTCAAATTATACAGGATGTTCAGTTTGAAAAAGGAAAGGTTACCAGATAACCAGAATAAATTGAACATCCTGTATATTAAAAATATATTTAAATGATAGATTGTTTAAACGCGTTTCAGGAGGGAGAAAAAAGGCATTGCTTTGGACTTGTTTATTTCACCCAAGCATTCTCTTTAGGTATATTCGATAGAATAAATCACAGTGAACATTTTGGCTATTTCAGTTCAAAACAAGCAATTTTTCACTGTTTTCGAACTCGCCGATTCACATATAGAAACGATTTTTTTGTTTTTAAGAAACAATGATTATTTAATATTATTGTATAAGATAATGTAAGGTATATTTAGGAAATTCAGAAATATATTTGTTACCTTATAAAGTGGTCCAATAGCACAGAAAAGTCAACAGAGAAAAGGTACGTTCAAACTCTACCAACCTAATAAAACGAACTGGAAGTAAACAGACCGCCACGGACGCAATCTGTTCTCCACTTCGTGTTTGTTGTTTCTAAGTTTCCGTCCTGATAGAGTGCTATATACTTCTATCCATCCTGACCAAGCTCAAAAAAAGTGGTAAAACTTTTCCAAATGCCACATAACGCATTCCTTTTATACCAACTTTATAAAACGTCGAGTTTCCGCATCGCGAACGGTTCGATGGAAACGAATTTCAGGTGAACTCAACACATAAAACACTTATATAGTAGTATATATATATATATATAGTTTTTATGGGTCATTTCCCGAATATATTTCTGGTTCGTAAAAGTTGTAATATAATATGCGAATACGTGTGTTATGAAAATTTATACAGCGGTGATATTAGAGACATATAAACGTGTTTATTTTCCTAATTTTCACGTGAGTTTATAAGAATAACTTGTTTTATGCCGATAGTTTTAGTACTTCTGTAGTACGCATAAAATTTTAACGTGTAGCAATTAGAGTGATATTTTGAAATATCGTTATTTTATTATATCTTTTTGTGGTGTTTGAAACGATATTTTAGACTGACGTTACTATATTTTGTTAATCTTTTTGCAAAACTGTTGTTGTTAACTGGAGGATATCGAAACCAATCAAATGTATTGCCAACACAAAATTATTATTATTACAAATAATTTAAACTAAATGATTCTGGTCTGCTTTTATTTCGTAGAATCTAGACCTGAAAATGTAAATTGTGTATTAAGTTTTGTATTTGTGAAAGTTACTTAAAAAACGCTTTTTATCAAAACCTGATGAAAAAAATCATACCAGTCATGTAACTAATTCAATTTTTTTTATTATGTCTAGAATTTAGATTGCATTTTTGACAAATTAAGCACTTAGAAATCTGTGGAAAGGTATGAAGAGAAACACACTAGACAAATCAGCAAATGAATAAAGATTACCAACACACTGGTTCGTTAAACTCAAATTTGTTACTAGTAAATGTTAACTAATTCTGTCGCCTTTCTATCGTTTATGAATATATTATTAATATAATTTTTGGTAATTATAATTTATTTCAGAATCATTTAAGTGTTATCCTAGAATTTAAGTTTTTGTCTGATTTTTAATAAATATTGTTGCATTTTTTCTTATTATTCTGCTAGTAGTAATTCTTGTTAATTTGCTATAAGAATATTTAGCTCGAAAATTTCTGGCACTCCGGAATTAAAAAAAAAAATTCTTAAACCCGGGTTGTTATAAAAAACGTTTTTTTTTTAATGTTTATAAACGAATTTTTAAACTCGTCGCAAAAGCATGTTTTAAACATGAAATAAAACAAGTTTTATATCACACAAAAAGACATGCTTTAAACAAGAAATAAAACTTGATTGAAACATGTTTTAAATTATGCAATTATTTTGTACTTGCTATCACTGATATTGTATTACTATATTTAATGAAAAACGGCATAAAACTGTTCAAATATCGGTAGTTTAAAACAAGTTTAAAACACAACATTAAAACAAACTGATTAAAACATGTTTAAATCAAAATAGGTTAAAACAAAATAGTTTAAAACAAAATATTTGTTACATGTTTAAATTAAAAAATAAAACAACTTTTAAATCACACGAAAACATGTTTTAAACAAGGAATAAAACTTGTTTTAAATTATGTAATAATTTTATTTGTAAGCATTTTAATCGGCGTCTTTTCATTCTATATTTTACTTGCTATCACTGATATTGTATTACTATATTTTATGAAAAACAACAAAAACTGTTCAAATATCGGTAGTTTAAAACAAGTTTAAAACACAACATTAAAACAAACTGATGAAAACATGTTTAAAACAAAATAGTTTAAAACAAAATATTTGTTACATGTTTAAATTAAAAAATTAAACAAGTTTTAAATCATACTAAAAATATGTTTTAAACAAGGAATAAAACTTGCTTTAAACATGTTTTAAATTATGCAATTATTTTATAACTGATATTGTATTACTATACATATATTATGAAAAACAACAAAAACTGTTCAAATATCGGTAGTTTAAAACAAGTTTAAAACAAGTTTAAAACACAACATTACAACAAACTGATTAAAACATGTTTAAAAGAAAATAGTTTAAAACAAAATAGTTTAAAACAATATAGTTTAAAACAAAATGTTTGTGACATGTTTAAAACAGTATTTTAAAACAAAATGTTTTAAACATAACAACCCTGTTTAAAACAAATAACAAAAACTATTAGAAAAATTAAGATATTAGTTTGTATTTCTTCTATTGTTGATGAGAGTGTTTAAAACGATTTATCGATAAATAATCTTAATAACAAATTAATAAACAATAGAAAGGCGACAGTATTATTTTAAAATTTACCGAAGTAACCAAAAACAATATTATTTCAAATAATTACTAATTTTTTCAATACCGTGACCTACAAACTTCTTAAAAGCTACGCAAAAATGTTATTTAAGTGTTTACAAATTGTAGAGGGCATTAAATATGAAATTATAATCATTTTTATCTTTTTAGCACTACGCGTTATATGCAACCGAGAAGGTGATTAAAATTTTGTATTTAAAGAGCTGTTAGTAATATTATTTCCAAATGCTTTCTTCGAAAAATATTTTTGCATAGCTTTTAACAAAAAAGGTACTTCGCTCTTAAAAATTTTCTATAGCTTTAGTAACACCCACTATATGCAAGCAGATAATTACATTCTAATATTTGCATTTTCTTCTTTTCTTACAAAGTCAAACGCCACGCTCTTTAAGCAAAAAAAGAACGATTATTACTAATTTCACACTGTATATTAAGAAAATCACCCTGTAGTAATACTATTCTATAAAATCTCCACTATTCTCCCCGCCATATCAAAATCGCTAAAAATTTCAACTAACCTACATTATAGGCTATAAATTCAATTCATTTCCAACGTAGATGGACGATTTCAATAAATTTTCAGGTGAGTTTAAAATAAAATAATGCCGTAATTCCGAGCCCGATACCGAGAGGGCGCTTTATACCCCCGACTTGATTTATGTCCGTCTTTTTCGGGCCGAAACTTCACCCCGAATAAATCGTTTTAATACACCGCTAGCTTGATTTCACCTTTGGGAAATGGGTTAAAATTAGATTAGCGGTGCCCGTGGGGGTCGATATTTGAGATTGTCTGCTGCGGAATGCGAGATAACCCCCCATTTATTCGTCAAGCGCGAAAACCAACCCCCACGGGCGTAAGTGTATCACGCACGGCGTTTTAATAAATTCGCAAACGAAAAAATAAAACGAAACGGCGTACCGCAGAATATCTAGCGGTGTGAAAGGGGTGAGTTCGATTAAAAGGGTTAGTGGTGGAAACTTACTGGAGGGAAATAAAATATTCAGTAAGGGATGAAGTTCTCTAGTGACCTAATTCGCGAAAAGTTCATCAAAGTTTAAAATTTCCAATTAAACTTGCTTCTTGATCTTTATTTCTTTATCTAAGGAATATTTGTATAGGTGAGTTTGAACATTACCTTTAGATAATTTGTTGACACAGCTTTGCACTATATCTAAACGATTTTCTTTTCTAAATTATAGGAGAATATTATGTATGTACTTTCATAACAACCCTCTGTGTCTAACATCATTTGGCTGGAAGTGTTTAGCTTTGAACTCTTGTACTACTCATTTATGTGGAAAACTTCTTATTTTAGTTGTTATGTTTTTACTTTGAAGGCAAATTAACAATTTTTTAATACACGTTCTTCAAAAGTGACAACTCAAAATACGTATGACATTAGAAAAGTGATAAAAAGGCATTATATTTTTTAGTATAGGGCAGTATTCCGATTGTTAATTAATTCCACACTTTGAGTTGTGCTATTTTAATTTTCATATTTGGAAAATTCAGATTTCACATGAAACAAGATTTATACGATTCAAAGTTTTATATTTTAAATTTTTTATATTATTCATCATTTGTAATATTCAGTCTAAAATTGTTGTGTGTATGAACTATGAATCAAATATTATTTGATTGGACATTTGACAACAAAGGGGCCATTAGATATACCTACTAGTTTAATTTTAACCAAAGCATTTAGGAATTTAGTCCAACAATGTAATACGTATAATAGTTGATTTCAACATACCCTACAATATTACACAAATATCCAAACAATGGCCACATTGTTTATGAAAGGATGCATTTATATAGAATAGTAAATAATTTATAACAGCACAATTCGCTCACATTGCAAAATTGGCGTTGTGCCAGAGAAAATAAATTTCAAGTCTAAATAATAACGTGAAATATACATATCTGCATCACAATAGCAGAAATAATTCTGATATACGCCAGTACTTACGTTGTTTTGTTATAATCATCAACAGCACAAATGCGGTTATTTCAGCACCCCGCGACATAATACTCTATATTCAAATGTGGGATTTACTTATATCGATCTCTGAATATCTCACCAAGACACAAATTTTATTCATGAAATATGTAGTTATATTACAAGCACAATAGTCACATCTTATGTCAGTGACATTTGTGAAGAAATTACATTATTATACCTTCGAAGAATAGTGTTACAAATAGAAATGTGTAAATTGCATATATCCAGAATTTATTAATGATGCCAAACGTTTGGGGTTCTCTCTTGAGATCGGTAACAAAATATTAAATAACCAAAATTTTCATAAATTTATTGTATTTTTGTTTGAAAGCACCTTTTCAACAAATAGCATTGTTTCTTCACAGCATTGTCGTTACTAGAGTGTTGTAAATCCGCATTTTACACTTTGTAGACACAGCCAACATTAAAAAAAAAATAAAATAAAAAGATGTATTAAAGAAAAACTCATATCATACGCCCAATAAATGCTATGTTACTGTGTGAATCATTTGGGGCTTTCCTGCCTTTTGAATGACGTCAACAAGATTTGACAGTTATTCTCATTGCAGTAAATATTGGAATCTTATCAATTTATTTTTAAAGAATATAGTTAAGGATCCCGTCTCCGACCTTGAAAACGCGAAAATAACCCACGTCATAATTACTGCGCCAATCGCAAAATGCTCGCAAAACGCAATTGCCATTGGAAAGGAATTTCAATATTTATGAAAATTATTTATGCAATTTTTGTAGCACATCTGCAATTTAATATTATAATTTGAATTAAAATTTTATTTATACCCTGTATAGGCTATGAAAAACTGTGCTAAAGAAGTTATTAAGGTATCTGTCAGTGGTGGTGGTATTGTTAGGGTTGTTAAGTTAGATTTGCATAATTTTGCGAAATATGGCGAAGTTTTCTCAGGAGGAACTAATTGACATGGTGTGGGTTTTTGGCAGATACCACTGACATATACCTTAATAACTTCTTTAGCACAGTTTTTCAAAGCCTACAAGGTATAAGTAAAATTTTATTTCAAATTATAATATTAAATTGCAGGTGTGATAAAATGTTTTATTTTATTAAAAAAAGATAAATATATGCGAGAAAACAGTACTTTAGGTAAATATTTCCCTGATTTCATTGTTAATGTAGCTGTAGAAGCACTTCTTGATAGAAAAATCGATTTTTTTATTAAGAAGACTTATTTCAGCAATGGTTTATTTTAGCACTAGAGAGTAGTAGTACTTCTTTTTGTGCAGAACGATGCGTAGAATAAAAAAAGGAATTAGATTTAAAAAAAAATACTTTTTTAAGAAATACTGTTTGCTTTACTTTGCTGCAGATTATGACCAGCCTGTATGGTAGGTATTCATGATAATAGAACGCTTCTTCCTTAATCATAATCTAACCGAGCGAAATAAAATCAAAAACAGTTATTGAGATATACAGTTTTTCTTAGACTACTGCTTTTCCATAAAAATGCCAATAAATCAAAAAGTATAAAGTTTTGTGTAGGTAATGTTATGTTTCATTGGCGTACAATTTAGAGAGGAATTGAAAATTGTGCTGAAATATAGGTTGTTCCATTTAAAAAAACATAAGTTTAGTTGGCACTACCTTATAGAACATCCTGTATACACGCTAATAATTTTAAAATGTGCGCCCGGCGTTCTGTATATACATATAAGTGAAGTCAGTTTTAAAATATCAGCATTACCAGAGGCACAACCTTCCGAGATCGCACTGTTGAAACACCCTGTAGAAATGCTTCCGGATGGCAGTTGCGATAGTAAAAAGTACACAAGTTATTTTCTTCTGAACTTTTCTAGACTTGCACTCAGGAGTATTGTAGTGCGTGTTTGTAATAACTTGGCAACAATGTTTACAATAGCAACGATTGTGAAAGTACTATATCATCGGCTAGACAACTCAAACACAGTCCAGTTTGAATATTTGTGCAAATAGAAAGCAATACATTTATTTCTTAAGGTTATACCATACGTTAAATGTAATAAACATGAAATAAAAACAGACATGTTTATAGTAGTGCCATCTACTACTGATGATTTTTTTATTTCGAAGGTTTGGAGGGAAGTTTGCTACAGTTCGCTATGTGAATTGAGATGGGAGCCTCAAAATAAAAAATGTTTGTTTTACTCTGATGTTGTAATTATGGATGGTAATGTGGTAATTAATTCTGAAATTAGATTTCTTCTGGTTCCAGATGATTTCTAAGGGTAGTCAGGTGGTTGAGCAGCCAAGCTGGTCGAGTCAATCTGCAAGTCCTTCACCGCCGCCCCCGCCACTGCCTCCTACGCCAACGGCGAGGTGGTCGAGAGCTGACCACAACAGCTCTGATTCATGTCCCCACTGCAGGGGTCGACTTGCTTCCATACCAACAAGAACTACGTCGCTAAGCAGTTATTCCGGATGCAAAGGTACGTCTATAAATTATTAACACGCATTGCAGAGAAATTTAGTATACAATAGTCACAAACAAATACAAAAATAGAAAGGGTGATTTGTGACAGACACATTTGTTTTTCATTGTGTTTGCAAACCGGTTTTTGAATTTTAAAATCCGGCTTAGATACTAGAATTATTATGTAAAAATAATGAGTTCTTTTATTAAAAACATTACCATTTTAACTTGAAATTGCTATTATTAAATTATCTACAAACTTATATTATGAGTTCTACACTCAAGTCTAGAATTTTAAGTTTGAATATTATTAAATTTCTATGTAAAAAGATTGCAAATCTGTCCCCACAATCAAATAAGTGTCCTGTAAAATTTATAACATACTCGTCTAGTTCCCTGCATATTGAAGTAAGTAGTAAATATGTACAATTTTTTCGTCTTAATCATACTGATTTTTTAAAATACCTTTTTACTTTATCATACGCAGTATGATGAAGTATTGTAATCGTGCCGAAAAAAAAAATTGAGATTTTAGCGGAAATAGGTCTTTATGGGTCCCCTGAACATTTTTGACCAAGGTACAAAAAAATGTCTGTGTGTGTGTGTGTGTGTGTGTGTGTGTGTGTATGTCTGTGTGTGTGTAAACGATTTTTGTGGCGACGATTCCGTTCGTAAAGTTCATATTTAGAAGTTTTGTTACCAAACTTAGAGCTGAAAAGCTTTTGGTTGAAAAGGGTCCAAAGGAACTGGTAGTTTATTCTAAGCCTTTTTGAAGGATTTTGCAAATGAGCCGCCATTTCTGTAATTTCGACAAAATAGTTAATTAATAAATTAAAGTAGAGGAAATTTTGAATTATTTATGCCTATGACATTTTTTGGTAAAATTAATAGTTTAGCTTCAAGAGCAAATTCTATTTGATCGAGATCGGTCGCATCTGCATTGATATGAAATTACATAGTAGCCAGGATTTTGACAAATATTTTTTTTGTGCTGTCACCACAGAGATGTCTATGGCTGTCACCACGCTGTCACACTCGGAGAACCGCTATGGAACGTCATCTACAGTGTCATGAACGAATATAAATCTGTCAGAATTTCTTCTTCTTCTTCTTCTAAAAACAAACAATGGTGTTTGGGCAGAATGTCAGAATTTGAATTAGCTTTTTAAACTTGACATTTCGTAGAAGTGGTATCAACCTAACATTTTCTATACCGAAATATAACCATTTTTGAATTTTTTTTATTACGTATTTCTCAAAAAGCAATACAAAAACGTTGATGTCACTCCTGCCGAAAACTACATAGCGCGTGTCGCTCACATACGACGACGACGCTCCGCCATCGGTGATGCGCCGCATCACCACTCGTTGTGCTATTCCGTACTTTCGGCACTTGTGAGATAAACAACTATTATTCTGATGACAGTAGGTAGTGTCAAATGCTGATGCTTTGACAATACCTTCGATTGATACTATTGACTATCAAAATATCTGTCAAATCCTGGCTAACTAGTTTAATTTTAATGCAGACACGATTTATCTCAGTCAAATAGATTCTAATGCAGCTAAACTATTAATTTTATATATATTATGATAAAGTCATGTGCCTGGCCACATCAGATTTTTTTTTTAACAGTTTTTAGAAAGCCCGCCTTTGTATAATGCGAATACACGAACAATTGTGTGAACCCTTATCTCAGGAATTAAAAATATTAGAGAGCTGAATGTTTTTAATAAGAAATTAGAATCAAAATATTACAAGACTATGATTATGTGGTGATTTTTTTATTCATATTGACTACGTTTTTTAAACAAATCATCTCTACAATTAAGAGAAATAAACGTAAACTATAAACTTTATTTCAATTTATTTTTTCAATTTCGCAGTGGTTTTCTTTTCATAGCCTACTGTTAGTTTAGAAGCTTAGCAGATTTCCAGCTGAAAACAGTACGAAAACTAAAAAATCTGATGTGGCCAGGCACATGACTTTATCATACTATGTACAAAATTAATAGTTTAGCTGCATGAGATTCCATTAACCATTAACATAAATATATTAATTAAAAGAAATACACATTTTTTCATAATAAATTCACATAATTTCAAATGCTATAAAAGACGCTTATCCGAAATTGTATTTACAAATTTGAAATCTTTACGATTTAGCCGCCAGTGAGTGAACAGCTTGGCGGGTAAATTTTAAATAATTCGGAAACATTCCCCACCGTGAAGTAAACTTATTTGGTACATTTTTGTTTTAAAAAAAGTTTATCCGTGTATTTAGAACGTTTTTTTTTGTTTTTTGATTTAAGCGTGCTTCGTTTAAATAAATATTATGGGCATTAAAATAATAAATATTGTGTATTAAATAAATGTGATTATGTTACATACAAAATTGAATATTGTGCCCTAGAATGGATAGCATGTGCATTACAATAATACATATTGAGCATTCAATTAATATGAATATGTTACATGAAAAATGTAATAATGAGCAATATTTTATTCATAGTGTGCCCTAAAATGAGTAATAGATCTACATATCACTTAAAGAATTGATCTAAATGCTTCAACATTTATGAACTTTTAGGATTCAGGATTCAGATTAAGGTTTCCTTTTTGAGGTTTCTAGGACAATGGGTGGTTTAGGTGGTATAAATTTGTAAATATTACCAAGATCGTGTTCTTTACATTTTTACCTCACTGTTTTTGATAAATTTTTACGCGCTTACTATAATGTGCGCTACAGGTTGCAAAACTTGCAACAATATATTCTTTGTAGGGCGCATTATAATTTGCTCATGGTACAATTTAGATTATTGAATGCGCCACTTATCACCATGGCTGTTCAATTGCTTTATTAACGATGTTAAACAGTGCTTTATTCATTCGCATGTTGCGTTCTTTGCAGATGATTTAAAGCTCTTCAAAATTATTCGATCTGGTACTGATTCTTCGGACCTTCAGAGTGTTTTAAATAGGTTTGCAATATGGTGTAGCAATAATAAAATGAATGTTAATATTAATAAATGTGCTGTAATTAGCTTTTGCCGTAACAGAAATGTCTTTAAAAAAAGTTTAATGATGATAAACTTGTGAGAGTAAACCATATAAAAGATCTTGGCGTCACTTTGAACAGCAAGTTAGATTTCTCTGACCATGTAGACAACGTTGTGAATAAAGGTTTTAGAATGTTGGGTTTTCTCAAGCGAATTTTGGTGGACTTCACGGATTTGCGGTGCTTAAAGAATGTTTACTGCGCCTATGTTCGGTCACACCTCGAGTATGCTGCGGTGGTATGGTCCCCTTATTATAAAACATAAATTGATAAGGTAGAGAGCGTCCAGAATAGATTTTTAAAATTTATTGCATACAAGATGGGAACAATGTATCATAGAGATCAGCTGGTTCATCTAAGAGAAGTTGTTAACATTGAAACTCTTAATGACAGGAGAATTATTCAAGACCTGGCCTTGTTATATAAAATTTTAAATAATAAACTCGTGTGCCCAGATCTGCTAGGGAAGATAGGCTTCTATGTGCCTCAAAGAGGACTTAGGAATCATAAGATGTTTATAGAATCGTTCCACCGAACGAACTATGGGAATAATACACCATTTACAAGGATGTGTCGGTTAGCCAACAAACTGAATCTTGAGTTAGAAGATTTTGAACTTTCGTTTAACCAATTTAAGCAATTAATTAGGGATAGGGTTACTTTTGAGTTAGAATAATTATTTTTTTTTCTGTTTTTTGTTTATATTTTATGTGTATGTACCTATTGGAAATGACTGCGGTCGTAAATAAATATTATTATTATTATTATTAATATTTTTAAATGCTGAGTTATTTAAACCATTGGAAATATGTTTTTCAATGAATAAGTATTTTTCTTCTATTTCTTGCGCATATAATTTGTACTGTTTTTTTTGTGTGTAAGACTAACTAGTGGATGCAGTTGGTTCAATAAGAAACAATTTTTGATTTAGTTTGAGTGAGGAGGTATTCATCTGCAGTTTCTTGTCTTGTAGTCTAATTTATCATTTAATTATATAAATATTGACTGTATTAGACACACCACCAGCAGTAGAAAAATAATACAATCCAAAACCTTCATTATACCGAACTATATGATCAAATCAATATTAGTAGAGACCTGAGAGAGATAGACTACATCGTCTATTTCCCAATATCTGAGTGAGGTTCACTATATTTGCAGCACTAATTGTGACTCAGCCATGCTCTGTCTTCAATCCCACCTCCACACTCCGCCGAACAGGGAAAATCAACACTTTGGACTATTTAACCAAATCTCGACAAGCACCTGTAATCAGAGTGGGAAGTACATAATCACACAGATTAAACAGCGTCTCAATCATTCTAAGCTACTCTCCAATCTCCAGCATTAAACTCCCCCTCATTAAACAATGATCGGATGAAAACGAAGAGGTACACACAAGCAACGACTGTTCAATATTGCGATTCTCTCCCCATTCGCCGGGTGTTTGCTTCAAGAGAACAGTGAATAAACATGACCTAATAGCCGCTGGGTAAACGAAATCTCGTTACCCCCAGAGGGGGTTAAAAACGCCTCCCAAGTGAGGCTTCTGGTACGAAGATTAGAAGTAATTAAGGGTACAAACAATAAGCCGCGGCCTCGGCCGCCGCAGGTAATTTTAACAAGGACTATTAATTCAGATTGCGCTCCAGGGGCAGCGGGGAGCGGTGTTAGCTTCTCAGCGGGATGCTGAGGGGAGGTCGCAAAGAACAACGCTGAAGCCTGGTGAAGTTTTGTTGAATTATTCAGGGTGTTTTAGCATTGCATGGCAGTGCTGGTATATCAGCTTGCGGGGCGATATATTATATTATATTAACGAATAAATTCGAATTAATTTTGGTGTTATCTTGAAATTAGTTTTGTAAGTTTGAAGTTTGGTTCAGTTATCAGAAGTGGGATACAGTTCTCAACTGTGATTTCAGTTTTTTTCTAACGATAATTTCATTTCTCTTGCGTATCTCGGTGAATTCAGGCTTCATAATTTTATTATTTTTCATGGTAAACCGGAACTAGAATTAATTCCGTTCTATAGGAAAATTTGTGGGCTAGTCGGCTTTATGCATTCAAAGTTTTGCTAAGTTTACCGCTGCGCTGCGGCTGAGTTTAGTTTTTGCACTTGAGTCAACACTTGAAGTTTGTTAAGAGGCATACTGCACATCGAGCTCTGTTGTTTCAAGAACCACGAAGAGCTAATGACAGATTTGCTTAAAATATTTCAGCCAGCCCTGAAAAAAGGTGTCTCGAATGCACATAACTACACGTATAATGGGCCTAAATTTTAATATCTCAAGAATAATGCGTTCATATTTTGGCCAATTGTAAATTAAGTCATGAATGTGTCGTATTTTTACATTTGGGGAATTGAAGTCTTAAGCATTTGTACAAATAGAAGAATTTAGTATGAAGTATGAATTTATTTGAACAGTTGTTCGCATCTTTTGGTAATATGTTTTCAGTTTTTCAGGAAGGGAAATTCATCAATATCAGCATATAACTTGAGCTGATTACACGGGGAACACCAAAATGATATATGAGAGAACCTGCGGTGTGAATAAGGAACTTGCGATATAAATTATTTCAACATTTTATATCTGAATTCAGCGAATACCTGAATTTTTGTAAAAGAAAGATAGATCCAAAAAATGTTCTGTGCAAAATTTATCCGTACAACCAGAAAACCTGGCAAAACTGCTTATTAACATGTAATTTTCTACCCATCTGTTAGTGGCTGGTCATTATCTGTAAATAAAATCATGCTGGTATTGAAAATAATAATAAATAATACTCAAACTAAGTAACATTTACGAATAAGTTTAACCGCATTTCAAATTGCAATCGTTATACACTAGGGTGGTTCGAATTGGCTATTTTTATATAGAAAGCAACGATCCAGGTTGTCAAATCCAGGTTCTGGCTGTATCACCTGTGTATCACCATATATTATGCATTTGAATAATATTTTATTATTTAAACAATGGAAATTATCCCAAAATATAAATGATGTAAATGACTTGAATGTAAATGACAATAACAGTTGACCAGACCGATCTAAAAAATTGAATGTTAGGAGAATTGCAAAAAAATTGTTTAAACAAATGGAATTTGTTTAAACAAATATGGGTTTATTAACTAATAACATAGGCAAGATACCTCGAACATGAAATTTATTAGTGAATTTCACAAAAAACTGACTTCTACCATAATTAGAGGCACCATTAAAAATCTAAATTTCGAAGAAAAAAATACGTGTCCACTTTTTTTTGGATTTGGTAACGATTTGGGGGGGGGGGGATCGTTGCATTCTATCATCACAAAAATTTTTGCAATGCATTTTTGAACCACCCTATTGTACACAATTCTATTCTAACAGATAGAAATGAACCAAAACTAAAACAAAATGATGATAATTGACATGTATGTGTAACCAGAGGACTTCTTAACTTTTACTTAGTTACTCCACAGCGTGTCTCGATAATAATACACTCCAGGGTACAAAAAAACAACGTGGTGGTTTTATGGTTTGAGTTGGTGGAAACGATCGAAATGGTGGAAACTTGCACCTTGTTACACAGCAGTAACGATTTTTTCTGTTTTTTGATTTTGTCCCATCGAAAATTTTTTGGAAATGATACAGCCTAATAAATAAAACTGTGCAGTTTTACCTCAATACCTTTTGTGAAATTTAACTGAAATTAATGATTTTCCGCACATATATAAATTATATATAAATTATAAAAGCTTCATATGGTTGTGCAATTTAAAAATTCCAAGTTAGAGACATCCTGTGTATAAACTAAGAAGGTTAATGTACATTATTATAATTGTAATACGGCACTATTATGTTATATGTTATATGTTATGCACAGATTTTATACAAGAAATATTGGTAGGTCCAAAACTAAATACGGTAAACTTAATACTGAATTCATAGCCAAGATATGTTCCAAAATATCCGAAATTTTCACATTGTGGCAGTACAGATAAAACTACCGATATAAACTGTAGATGTTTTGACATATTACCAAAAAAAAAAACAACCTCTTAGCACAGCGCTTTCCACTAATCTTCTGTAATTTTCTCAAAGCATCGCGCATCACATCGTACACACTTAAGTATCAAGTATCGGGAGTCATTTTGTTGTTTATACCGTGAAACGGACTAAAATGTCAGTGCGTATTGCATAGCCACAATCAACCAGCTGGTCATTACCAGAAGCCTCTAAGCGTGTATTCACTAATCACTATGATATTATTGAAGCCTGGCTATGCGCATATTTTACTCAATAGGACCGTATAAAATAACCTATAATAATTTGTATATATCCATTCAAACTCATGTTTAAGTATAGATTTCAAAAGCTCAAATTTCATAGAGAATTTGCATGTAATAATTAGCATATTAACAGACAGCTGTCACCGACGCGCATTACACCAATTTGATGCCTAAATAATCAATACTGAATTATTAATATATTAGCCGGCTATTATGGAGTCAATTAATCACGAATTTGCGTGGCCAGGCACATGACTCTATCATACAATATATAAAATTAATAGTTTAGTTGCATGAGAATCTATTTGATTGAGATCAGTCGTGTCTGCATTAAAATAAAACTAGTTAGCCAGGATTTGACAGATAAATAAATAATTAAATAAATAAATAATTCCCTTATTAACATAAAACAATATTAAATGCAACAAAATAATATTTATATTTAAAGCGGAGATCAGCACATTTGTTTCCAAATTGCCTTGCTCTTCCACTCAACCCCTTACGCAAATTAGACCTAAGACATAATTGTACCAATAAAATAACAATAATTCCGAGAACTAGTCAAAACAAAGTCTAATTACACGTAATTGCAGCAAATCCAACTCAACGAAACATCGCACATGCCCACAAAAAATAAAAATTAAAATTGCCTCCGATGTGCGCTCAATGCCTAAAGTCCCCCCTGTTGAGCAAACAGACAACACTTCACCTTTCCCCCAAAACTGTATAACGATAATTTTTTCATATCTTCCCTGAAACCATTGTAAGTGTGACTGACCTGGTAAGAGAATGACCGTTTATACAGTGCGATGGGCAGGTGAAGCAAACAAACCCCTGAATCTTAAATTAAGGTTATGGACATCCGGTCTACAGCGTATCTTCCGCATGAGGTATTGTGGGATCCTCTTGTAAAGTAAAAACATTTATTTCCTCTACTATTACGTTTTTAAAGCAACAACACAATTAATTGTAAAATCTATACCACGAAAAAAATCTGTCAATTTATTTTATTGTTATGCAGAACCAGCTTTATTACATCGTAGTAATTATTTTTCAGTTTCACAATTGAGAGTTTGAGCGTAAATTCACTTGCTGTCACTTTATTGGAAGCGGAAATTACTAAATGAAAAATGTATGTATGTATATAGAACGTGACTGCAAACACGGACACAGGATCGTCCCAGGCATCATAAATATTCCAAAATAATAATTACTGTTATTTATTTCGTTTTGTAAACACACAAATCGGGATTTCATTGCAAACCAAACTTTTTTTAATTATTCATACATTGCTACATTGCTACTAGTTTTTAAACAGATACAAGTTGACGTATCTTCAATTGTCCACATTTTGTAATCGAAACAATACATCAAATTAAACAAGAAGAAAAACAACATATATCAAATTAAAATTTATAATACCTTCTCAAGAAATAAAGACATGCACATAATTTTCCTGTTCCTTCGACCACTTTAATAAGTTTATTACATCCAGTCCGATCTAGGGTTAATAAATCCCATCCTGCGGACAAAAACAAACACAAGAAATACGAACATCTGTCACTTATATGTTTAAAGTATGATAATTCTGGTGGAGAAGTAATACGGTAGATGGAAAAGGCGCCATTTCTATCTCGACGGTATAAATCGTATCAAGGCAATGTGACTTCGTAATGCATGTCAGACTGTCTCACAGTCGCAGAAAGAAAGAAAAAAGGAAGAAACTGTTACACGGCGTCTGCGATAAAAATTCAACGCTTCAACGCCAAGATTCGTATCCAGCATCCGGCGCGAAAGACCACATTGAATTTATAAACTCCTGGCGATAGGATAAGGTATTCGCATACATTACGAATCAGCGTTTTCGCCTTTGGTACTGTAAATCTAAAAAGCAGTAGACAGGTTTGTAAGATAAGAGGGCAGTCTTGGAAAATAAATAGTTTTTTGGGTTATGCAGTGTGCCAAAATTCAAAACTGCTGACGTTTTGTTGATCCTATAGCTGAATACTGAAACAGCAAAAAAAAAACAACCACCATAGTTCGGAAAATGTTCTGATTTTACATGATGTGGGACAAGATCCAAAGTTGATTGGGTTAAAAGTTATTTACAATACAATAAAATTTAAAAATTATAAAACTGATTTGTAACATTTTTACTTTATCATTGCGTATGTAAAGTATTGTAATCGTGCCGAAAAAAATTTTCGAGATTTTAGCGGAAATAGGTCTTTATGGGTCCCCTGAACATTTTTGACCAAGGTCCAAAAAAATGTCTGTGTGTGTGTGTGTGTGTGTGTGTGTGTGTGTGTGTGTGTGTGTGTGTGTGTGTGTGTGTGTGTGTGTGTGTGTGTGTGTGTGTGTGTGTGTGTGTGTGTGTGTGTGTGTGTGTGTGTGTGTGTGTGTGTGTGTGTGTGTGTGTGTGTGTGTGTGTGTGTGTGTGTGTGTGTGTGTGTGTGTGTGTGTGTGTGTGTGTGTATGTATGTCTGTGTGTGTGTAAACGATTTTTGTGGCGACGATTCCGGAGAAACTACTAAAGGTATCGGGACGAAAGTTCATATTTAGAAGTTTTATTACCAAACTTAGAGCTGGAAAGCTTTTGGTTCAAAAGGGTCCAAAGGAACCGGCTATTTACTCTTAGCATTTTTCAACGATTTTGCAAATGAGCCGCCATTTCTGTAATTTCATCAAAATAGATAAATAATAAATTAAAGTAGAGGAAATTTTGTATAATTTATGTCTATAACATTTTTTGGTAAAATTAATAGTTTAGCTGCAGGAGCAAATTCTATTTGATCGAAATCGTGTCTGTATTAATACTAGGTAGCCAAGATATTTGGATGCTTTTGACAGTATTTGGAACGTCAGCGTTTGCGAAACGTCAATTCAACACGCAAATGCATGGAGAATTGCCATGAGGAGCTAGGTGAAACAATATTGAAACAATATTGAAAAACAATATTTCGAGTGCGGATAGCAATGTTATGTTTTCGCGAATAAATACAAGAAAGATTGTAAGACGGTATGTTAACCTTAAAACTTATTTGGAATATTGAGCATAATTCTTTATGACCTTTTGTAGTTAGCACTGAAGACGGCGTAAAACTCGAAAATATAGTATGCTAGAAGCCAATATAATATATTAATCATCAGAACCAGAACCTTTTTACTTTATCATCCGTAGTATGACAACACTCCACATTTAGAAGCTTTCTGTTGAACCAAGGGCCCAAAGGAACTGGAGGTTTAGTCTTAGCATTTTTGAAAGATATTGCAAATAACCCGCTATATCTGGAATTTCGTCGAAATAGTTAAATAATAAATTAAAGTAGAGGAAATCTGAATAATTTATGACTATGACATTTTTTGGTTAAATTAATAGTTTAGCTACATGAGCAAATTCAATTTCATCGAGATCGCTCGTACAGTATCGTGAGGTAGTGTCAAATGCTGATGCTTTGACATTACCTGCTCTAAATATAATCAAAATATCTCCAGTCTAGTTCTAGTAGTTTTATTTTAATGCAGACATAGCCGATCTCGATCAAATAGAATCTCATGCAGCTACACTATTAATTTTATATATGGTATGATAAAGTAATGTGCCTGGCCACATCAGATTTTTTATTATTAAGTTTGCAATGAGCTTCGGAGACGGAATTGCCCGACAACACCTTTCTCCTTCGGAGCAGGGACACTAGTTATTACTTATTAAGTAGCAGAGCAGTAACCATTTTTATTTGGGTATTCCTACATTACTGGGCTTACTATAAATAGAAAGTAAATAATTTAAAGGTGGAATTTACGTAAATATATCGTTCAAGTGCAATTTTCACATATTTCATGCCTGTCACAAGGAGTTTTCGGAACATTCTATGCGCCAAATTTGAACCTTGTGTTTAAAGTTCCCTATCATGTCATCCACCAAAAAGTTCAGCCCACGCGTCCACTTCTGTTGCTCATCGTCGCGAAATTTTACTCTCAAATATGAAACTAAAGACTTTTTACGAATTGTTATGCAACTGCACCCATGAAGAGTACAACACCATTTCATTCTTTTACTAAAAAATTTACTAGTAATAGCCCAGAAACAACATTACCAGAACGCCCGAAATACTGTAATCAAAAAACACTATTAAAAATCGAAATTTTCTTACAATAATTTCGTAAATATCATTTCAATGTGATTTTGAGATTAAAACTTTTGAGATTTTTAATGTTCATGATTCATCATTCTTTTTTAACGTTCATCATTCTGTATTTAGAGATTGTGGCTAATTCTGAACTACACTGGTCAAAAGATTTAGTGGTTAATGAAAAATATGTTAAAAATTGAAAGTTGATTTTCTCCCCAAACATTTTGATGATTCTTTCACTTACTGGAAGCCTAAATCTTCAGAAGATGTACGGATGAAGAATCTTTATTTTAACTTTCAGTTTTGAGTATAGACAGGGTGTAAGAATGATGTTATGATTTTTCCTGAACTTTGAATACTATATGGAATTCCAGCTATAACAAACTGGCAATTACTGGAATCACACTGTAACATATTTTGAACATGTTGATTTTCGATTCACTTCATTATCTCTGTTTTTAAAGGCCATATAACAAGAACAGTAGGTAATAATAAAATGGCACGATATCAAAGTTGATTTTTTCTAGACCCGATTAACTGGTTTTGACGATTTTTTTATTCACATGTGAGTTGATTCCTCACTTTTAAACACATACGGGGAGAAAGAATTAGTCGATATATATTTTTTTTGGCAACAAATTATAAAAAATTGATCCTTTAAATATTTTCGTTAAATCATTTGAATTGGGGTTTGAGATTAAATGCGTACTGTAGTAATTGTTTTTAAACATGAAAGGTGAAGGTGTAGTCAAGTTTAAAAGCTATTTTGTATAAATTTAAGCAAAAATGGTTATTACGTAAAGTCGTACGTAATGTAGTATCAACTAAAGAAGCGAATGATGATTAATCCAGGTGACGACAAATGTTTTGAATAAAATAACAACTCCACCTAGATTTGAACCAGGAACCCTCCATTATCCTCACCTGGATTTAATTATCATTCTCTTCTTTAGTTGATGTTATTTTCTATGATTTTCGTTAAATTGTAAAAAATTAACATTATTTTTTTATGTTCATGGTACTTTTGTTAGGTAATTATAAATTTCAGATGAAATTACAGCTTTGTACCATTGTTTTCTTAACCAAAAATACTCTTTGAATTTTGACTTTGCGTACTTACGACGTTAGTTAAGACGTATAACTGGAAAACGCCAATGCACATAAACAATAGATAAACATTTTTTTGTAGGGAAATAAAATATCCAGAAATTTCCTATTCACATTGTCAGCCGATACATAGAAAAAAGATAATGTAAAAAACCCCAATTCAGTCATCTTTGGCCGTTTGACACTACCAACCGAAGTTGTATAGAAAACTCCAAGGTTTGAATTTTTCCGAAGTGAAATCGTTCTTTTACTGTTGTATTCAGAAAAAATCTGAAGATCAGCTAGATAAATAGAAGGTTGCATGTAAAAAAACATTCGGTGACGTCATAAGTCGAAAATAATTGAAGGCATGAGTGGATAAAAACATATGCTTTCCTATGGTCTTTAGCCACTTTTCATTGTGAGCCTTTCAATTGGAGATCCGATATTTAATTTGATATGGAAATGTATGTTTTGAGGATTGATCGATTACACTGGCCTGCGACAAAATGGCGGTTTTAAAAGCAACATTTGTTTTCAATTTATTAGTATGCATAGTGTACAAAAATGACATTAGTTTTCTTCCATCACGTAAAGTTTCCTAACCGAATGGCAAGAGATATCCGAAAACTTCGCATGTTCGGGTCTCGATTACAAAAGTACCTATTTTAATATTATGAGACCGCCTGTGATAAAATAATCAATGTGTGCGTGCATAGTTTATAATACACTCTGTATCCATACAGCAATCATACACATTATAGAAACAGGCCGAGTTCCATATCTTGTCTATGTGGAACATGTTCAACTGGAAAAGCTGAATCGATGAATATGTAATACTATCTGTGTTTAATTTAATAATATCTAGAGATGAAATATACAGGTTGTCCCACTGTTTCCCGGACAGCTTAGTTTTAGAAAGTAAATGTCATTCTGAGTAGTACTTTTCATATGGACCTAATTGTTTTTCTAACCCTTAAAAAGGCACAGCAACATTAAATGTCAACAAAATAAAGAAAAATAATATAGGTACAATAAATCACATACTTATCAAACAAATTGACCACAAAATGACAATAATGACAATAAAATACATATGAAACTTTTTAGACATTTGCTTCTGTACACGTAAATGTCATGCAAAGTAAAAAGACACTTAAAATACAGTTTTACTATTATTTCGGCTGTAATAAGAAACAAAGAAAACAATAAGCCCGCCTATATGAAACTTATGCTCAGTTTGACTATACTCTGTATAAGAAAACACCTGGGAAGCAAACGAAAATAATTTTGTTGGCTTGAAGGCTTTTTAAAGAACGCTATTGGGTTCTAGGCTGCAAGAGAAGAACATACGAGCTCCAGATGACGCTATCAGATGAAGTTAATTTTGTTAATACCATGGAACCTATTGAATGTGATGCTTGCGTGATTCTTTTCAAAAGGTCGTAACCAAATTTATGGGAAATAAAGCATCTGTAGACTAAAAAGGTAAATTAATGGTTATTATCTTCTAAAACACAGCTGCAACTGTTTTTTATTGAAGAGCGTTAAATAGAACATAAATTTTGAAATTCCACGAACTTTACACTGGTGTAAATACAAAAAGTTTCAGGTTAAACTATTTGGTTTTAGAAGAGCTTCTCTATGACACCCTACACGACCTACTTTTCCTAACCTGTTTGTAAAGTTCCGATTCTTTTGATTCATTCCGAATGTAAGGTCTTTATGAAATAATTCTCAAATATGAATACCCAAAACTTGAACATTTAACCCTATTAAAACATTATGAGTGTACTAAAATTATTTCTTTTATACCAGTTATTCGGCCGGAAAAAGAGCAAAATTAATTTAAAACATAATGTTTAATAGTTTTAGTATTCGTTATAAAATTATAATTTTTTAATTTCAGTTTTATTTTTAGTTTGATTTTTTGGTAATCCGACAAATTCCTACGTGCTGGAAATCAACTAATATTTGATTTGACTCTAGAAAGTCATACTGGTGTAAAATCACCCTAAAATTTTAAAAGCGCCGGCCAAAAATATGTTTTCGCAGGCCAGTGTTATCGAACAATAAATTGAATAAATTCCTTAATCATTGCTTATTAATTTTATTATAATATTTTGCGAGACGCGTTAATAATGCATCAAAAACAAACACATGCATACTATTGTACGTACCAAGATATTATTTTCACGTCAACACTAAAATATAAAAAGACGTCTCATACTACGCCTCAAAAGCAATTTCTTTCGACAAGAAAAATATATTTTTCTGTCGAGCATTGACGGTATCAGGTATGTTTTTAGTCAAATATTCTAGCAACATTCGGCGTAGTTATTTTCCAGCCACAAAATAATACTTTTTTTGTCCAGCCAGCCGGTCCATTTCAAGAATTTGGAACGTGTTTTTTAAACCCACATGTGTGTTGTTTTGAATCGAAATAACAAGTTTGTACTTTAGGAATTTTGAAGCGTTGACTTTATTATAAAATATGTATCTCAAAGTCTAATTTAACAAGACTAATAGGGACAATACGGGGTACTAATACGGGGCATAAAACATCATATAAGACTTTTTCGGTCACAGGTGATGCTAATTTACCATAAGGACTTTTAGTTTTACTTTAGGCAAAAAATATTGCTTCCTTAGTGCATGTTTTTCTCAAAGTTGTTTCCTCCAAACCAACATAATTCTTGCAATAATAAAAAAATTATAAACACCTAACCACAACAAGTATTTTAGAACCTAAATACGTATTTCAGCAACTATGTTGCCATCTTAACCATTGCAATAACAACCATTGCAACTTATTGCAACTTAACCATTGCAATAACAACTTTGACCCGTCAGAAATAGATGAATATGTAAGATAGACTGCCCTTTGTATGTCTCAAAATTGTTTTCAAATAAACGGAAAGTTTTTTGAACAACTTGAGGGAACTGCAATGGGTAACTGTCTCTCACCTTTTATTGCCAACTTGTTCATGAGCAGATTTGAAACCAATGTAAAGTCTATAGCACCATATTTCCCTAAGACTTGGGTTAGGTATGTCGACGATATTTTTGCCATTTTTGACACCAAGAAGTGCAGTATTCAAGATTTTCTTCTCGTTTTGAATTCTAAATTCAACACCATTAACTTTACTGTAGAACAAGAAGTTAACGGCCGACTTCCATTTTTAGATACTCTGGTAGTCAGGAATAGCAAAAATATAATAGAAATTGACGTGTATCGGAAAGATACTAACACAATCAGGTTTATCCCTAATGATTCGCAGCATCCTTTTCAACAAAAATTGCGTTTTATTAGTTGTTTAGTAAATAGGTTATTGAAATTTCCATTGTCCGCAGATAGATATCAGCAAGAATTATTGTTTATTAAGAATGTTGTCATACATAATGGGTACAGAATGATTAAGAAGCAGAATCAAAAAATGTATGTAAATCAAATATCTACTTTAAATACTTTGTCTGTAGAAATGAAGAAATATGTTAAAATACCGTTCGATTGTGCATATACAAGGGGTTTGAGAAGTATTTTTACATCACAAAATCTCTGTATAGCATATTCGACTCATAGTAGCATAAAAAAACCTTCTTGGAAACCCAAAGGATAAGGTAGATATACTTGATAAATCTGGCCAATATTGTATCAAATGTCATGCTGTGAAAAAGAATACGTAGGCCAGACTAGAAGAACAATTTTAACTAGGTTCAAAGAACATGTAGCTCATTTTAAATATAATCGTTTTGAAAAATCTAGTGTGGCTGAACATATTTTAGACACAGGTCATAAAGATGACTTAAAACTTGTAAAAGCTGTGTCAAATAATAGGGAACTAAACAGCTTGAAAAGTATCTTTATTCACTTGAATAGAGATAAATGAATAAATTCAGACAGGGGTCCTATACTTAGTTCGCCATTGTTTGACCTGATTTATATAAAACTTGTTTTTTACGCTTCAATGATCAAAATTCACTGAGGTGTGACCAACAAATGGGTATATATAGGGTAATTTTTAACATGGACGTACTTCCACTAGTGATTTGCTTGGACAATATCCAGTAAAGATACTATGAAGTGCTAATCTCTCTTTTCCTCTTTTTAGGTTCTACTGAAGATGGCAACATAGTTGCTTAAATACGTATTTAGGTTCTAAAATACTTGTTGTGGTTAAGGGTTTATAATTTTATTATTAAGTTCGCCACAGTCTCCAAAATATTGCCAATAATTCTTGCACTTTCATCATATATACTTTTTCCATGCTCAGTTTCACCCTCTAACTTACTGACTAACGCCCATATTCCCTCTTTTTTTAATTAAACACACCCGATAATATACCCGAAAGACACACAGGGCGAGATGTCAGATAAATCATCTTTATGATCTAAACAAAAGCGTTTCTCGCTTAGGGCGAGATGTAGACGCAAGATACGAAGATGTGCCCTCGGTCGGTGTTCATAGATGGCGCACTTCTTTTTCCTCCTTTTATCTCCCGTCTTTTCCCTAACTCGACAAAGGCAGACGACATTTATGGCTCTATTTCCTACGGCTCGTATTTACTGCCATCTGAAGTGTACCCAAACAAAATTAATATAAGCGGGTAGACAGTACGAAAAAAAAATATAGCGTACGCCACTGGAGCGAACGCTGCTCATCCTTGAATTACTATCGTTCGCCTGTCGTAAAAACGGCTTTACTAATTGTATTAGTATCTTGATAAAATGCGTGGCTATGCTTTTTGTTCGAGATACTAATGTGTTGTTGTTGTGATAGAAAATGTTTTATTGTTCACGCCAAATTTAAGATGGTGTTATGGTCCAGTGAAATTAGTAGTTATATGAATGTTCTCAGTGAATGCATCCATTAGTTTGCCGTTGTTGATTAATATTTAAGAAATAAGACAAAGATTTCGTCTGCAAATTATTTGAAAAGATTTTAAAACATTACATGAAATTTCTTGATTTAGGTGATATTATGTGAAAAATAGTTGAATGATGGGCGTTGTAATTGAAGAATGAAACTTGTTAAATAAAAATAAAAACTAAGATTCCCCGAGAGCTACAGGTGTTGGAAAGATGACGAACTTCAACTTTTTCACATAACATTACCTAAATCAAATAATTTCATATAATGTTTCAACATCTTTCAATATTTCTTTAATGTCATTAACGCTGGTCTGAAGATGGGTGTTAAAACCCAAAAGTAATAACCAAAGAATAAACATAATCAAATGGTTGACAGAGGAAACCTTGTTTTATTTCTTACATATCCATAGTAGTTCTATAGTTATATAGTTATATGTCGTTTACGTAGAAATGCATAATTAGTCAATTCTCAAAAAGTGTTAAAGGAAAACTGGTTAATATTATTTTTAATAGTATTTGTATCATTTTAGTTAATTACACAGCTGTCAGTGTGATCTTGTAAAGGTGGCATGACCGGATTATTACTGACATTGAATTACTGTATCATGTCTGTATTAATTAAGATTAACCTGATAAACTGACGTACTGGTATTGGATCGTCTACGTCGTAATTCAGGTAGATATAGAAGTAAAAAAGTCAAAAATTGGTAAATTTTGACGTCATCGATTTTAGCTGTTATTTTCGACATACGTTATAGATTATTTCTAAATATTGACGTGTGTTAAAACGAAATACCACCCTTTTCATACGTCTGCTGTATAATTTAAATGAGCAGGACAAAAAAAGTACGTCTGTTTTTAGAACGGATGACAGCGGTACTTGCAACCTAACCTCCAACAATTATAACTCAAAAAAAACAATTTTATTTTATTTTTTTAGATTTAGAGAACTGCTGATGCTTGTGGTGTTAGCGTATCAACAGTATATTGTACAAAACTAAGATTTCAAACAGCAGAAACAGAAGGTGCCTCAATCTCTTCACAGCAGAAGAGAATTTATCGACCAAAGTTGAAATCTGTCGATGTTGACGATTTTACTAGACTGGAAATGTTGTCGAACAATGTATAATATATATTATTATTTTTGTATATATGTAATCAAAATAAGGTAATTTTCAGTTCATATTTCTTTTAATCCATTATCAAAACACGTATTAAAAACATAGCCTCACATTTACAACAAACTTTACCACTGTTTTGTGAAATACTTATCGTGAAATATTCAGAAATGAATTTCAAAACATATTTAATAATGTCTACACAAACAGATAAGTTTAACTCCAAGTTTAAGCACTTAGTCACAAAATGATTATTTCTGAGCTAATACCAACAGCACAAATACACTGACTTAAATGGGCTAGTTGGTATGTTTTCACTTTGCTTCTGTTAAACATGGCAATGATGGACAATTTTAGTTCAGATTTTTTTTGTAATAAACGTTGTAAACAAGATATTGATGGAAGTGTTCATCACTAACTTTTTACGACGTAGCTCAGGCTTTCGATAAGGTGGTGGCATGATGGACTTTTTGAGAAACTGAAACAGCGCAGCTTCCTATTGAATATACAGAACTGTTAAAATCATATCTGTAACGCCGTCACTTCTGGATGAAACAGGATGATGAATACTCCTCGCTACGCAATATCAATGCCGGAGTGCCACAAGGAAGTGTATTGGGACCACTCTTGTACCTACTGTCTACTTATGATATTCCTGTACCGGGAGAAAGCACAGTGGCAACATTTGCAGACGACACGGCTATTTTGGCGATTAGTGACAGTGTCGAAGAAGCAACTGAAAAATTACAGATATCTGCAAACAAAATCAACCTTTGGACAAAGAAATGCCGCACCAAACTAAATGAAGGAAAATCCACGCATGTAAACAACACCAATAAGAGAGTCAACTATATTCCAGTGACCATTAATGGGAACGATATTCCATACGCGGATACAGCGAAATACCTTGGCATGACACTGGATGCCAAGCTTAGACGGAAAGTACATGTTAAGAAAAAGCGGAACGAACTCGACCTAAAATTCCGCAAAATGTATTGGCTAATGGGACGGAGGTCAGCCCTGTCAGTGCAAAATAAGCTCCTACTATACAAGCAATTATTAATAAAGCCACTATGGGTGTATGGAATACAGTTATGGGGTTATGCACTAAGCAGTTAAATATCAACCACATTCAGAGGTTCCAAAATAAAGTTCTAAGGGCCATTGTTGGTGTACCATGGATCATCGAAAACACCAATCTTCATCCGGACCTTCGCATGGAGATGGTAATTAGCGAAATATCAAAATTTGCTAAGAAGCACGAGGATCGTCTACTCCACCACGACAACATTGAAGCTGAAATGAACTAAACCATTCAAACCAGTGCGGGAGTGATTAAAAGCAGAGCACCCGTAGTGTATTCACAGTGATAGTATAAGTGAAAACAACCGCCGCACATTGGGGTATTAGACCCAAAAAGCTGGCCATAAATCAAATTTCTAAATTGTTAAATTCCAAGAAGTAAACCAGTTTCGGCGGCAATATTTTTTCACCTGAGCCCTGAGCCACATGTCCTTGTCAGCCAAAAGTCATATTTAACTATGGCTGAACATAGGTGCACATAAGTTGACGCTCTTAAAAACTGTTGCAATTTTGTATTTTAACACGATAAATGTGACTTTTTTGTTATACATTCTTTAGAACCAAGTATGAACTTTCATTCGACATTATTTTTATTAACATTTACCCACGATTTTGTTTATTGCAAGGCCGAGGACTTTCGCTGTTATAAAAAAACAGTTTTATGCAGAACTTGAGTGTTTTAGTTTAGTGTTTAGCTTTGTTAAGCTTTTGAAAGTAGTTCAAATTATAGTATACATATTTGACATTACAACTACTGGAAAATCTGCTGCGGATAGGTGCGGATGCGGTTTTTGTGATTTTATTTCTAATACGTTGTAAAGGAAAATCCAAAAATTCATGTACCGGCTTATATGTAATTTGGTGCAATTTCTTGATACCGTGATAGCAGAGGTAATTTAGAACATATTTAACCATATTTAGCTATGTACAAATGGTTAGGGTCATCGAGATATTGACAACTTTATGTTCAATGCATCTTGTATGTTGTAAATGCCGTTATGTACGTATATTTTTCCGGTTTGGATCATGTGTAGCAAACAACCCCGATGACCTAGACTCTTAAAAATCATCCGAAAAAAACCTTAAAATTTGCATTTGTTGGAAATTGATTGCTTGAAGCCAATCGGATTCATATTCAAGGCAAGAAAATACACCGAAAGCACCTACTCGCATACACAGTTCACTGGTTTAAATTGGATTCTTGTTGAGGAGAGACAATAGTAAGTAGGTGAATAGAAACTGGTTAGGCGTTTTCGATAAATGTGTTTATCTATAAATGTGCATACCACTAAAAAACGACCATTTCAGCTTGAAGTATGATCAAATTTCGCAAGTTTTCATGGAAACATTAAGTATAAAGATTAGACAATTTTGAAATACTACTAAAAATAATAGAAAAACGAAAAACAGCATGAATAGCAATGTACCGTTTCAATACACAATATCGACTGGTGTAAACTTTCATTTTCTTCCTCTACCACTGGTCTTTAAAAATAAAACTTTTTAAAGGATTTTCTTACAACATAATAGACCCAAACATGTTATCTCTTATAACTCAAAAACTACATGTATTGTTCAATTTTAAGTCCGTATATGCTGCGTATTTAAACTGGACATCATCTAACGTTTTACGATATTATTATACACATTTCAGGGAAAAAATCTCGAAATATAATAATTGACAATTCTGCATGTAAACCAGGATGTACATTATCCAGCCATTGTTTGCAGTGAAACATTTAAATTAGCATATCTCGTAAATTCTAATTTAATTTCAAAAAGTTGCCAACATACAGGCACGCGATTAATTAAAGACACACGCGAATTTCGCGCTCCAGTAACATACCGACTGCTTTGTTTTTGCCCGCTTGGTTCTCGCTCACAGTAATTAGTGCGAGTTTTAAACGCTTTGTAACACGGAGGCAGCTCCATCTGTCGGCGTACGGCCCATTTAAGCTGCAGAGCACCTTAATTAGTATAAATAGTGGCCGCGACTCTTATTGATGACCGTTTTCCAATCGACTTCGCGCTTATATTCATTTAAAACGTTAAACCCGTCGTTTATCTCGTCCAAGTCAATAGCAGAAATCGACAAAATACGTGTCTCAAATAAAATCTCCTACAAGTCCACTAAAGGGGAGGATCCGGTTGATATAATTGCGATAGATTAGATTGGAAGAAACGTTGTTGTCTACGAAGTGGAGCATGTTTTACCACGAAAAAGCAATTAGGGCTTAGTTGAAGATGTTCGGAATTTTCTGGAATGAAAATTGTGGTTGGAGCGTGCGAGGTGCTCTGCCTCGAGGCTGTTTAAGATTACTCTCTGGTTGGGTTTGTCTAGAAATTTTAAAATGCCTCAGTAATAACCGATTACTTTTTATGTAACTACTAGTCTGAGGCCATGACAGGTGTTGAAAAAGTATAAATACGACCCGAGGAGTTTGTAGAACGCGCTGCGGTACGTTCATTTTGTGTAATTACCACAAATTCAACGAGAGATGAAAAAGCGTAAGAGGCTAACGACTGGGAGCTTCTCATTTATCTAGTGATATGCCGCTGAACAAAATGATAGATTACCTACTTCCTTTTTTAAATTAAGATTAATTTTTAGGATGTTTTGAAAATGGGAATACTACGTTTGCTAATAACTGTGGTAAGTTAGGCTCAACATTTCGCCATTATAATTAATGTTAATTCTACGACAAAGCGATTAATGTAAAATTGATTATATACCAAGCGTTCGTATGTATAACTGCTAAGAAGCCAACTCTCAAACGTTCAGATTTTACATTATGTGGCACAGCATCCAAAGTTGATATGCTAAAAATTAATTTTCTATATGCCTCGGTCACAGATGAACTTGGTAATAAATTCTATAAACTACAGCTTTCTACAAGTGCTAGGTTATCATACATAATTTTTTAAACTGAGAATTTGAGCGAAATTAGTCTCTCAAATGTTGAGATTTTACTTTATGTGGCAAAACATCCAAAGTTGATATGCTAAAAATTAATTTTCTATACGCCTCAGTCACAGATGAATTTGGTAATAAATTCTATAAACTACATCTTCCTACCAGTGCTAGGTTATCGTTCATAATTTTTGAAACTGAGAATTTGAGCGAAATTAGTCTCTCAAATGTTCAGATTTTACATTATGTGGCACAACATCCAAAGTTGATATGCTAAAAATCAATTTTCTATATGCCTCGGTCACAGATGAATTTGGTAATAAATTCTATAAACTACAGCTTTCTACAAGTGCTAGGTTATCATACATAATTTTTGAAACTGAGAATTTGAGCGAAATTATTCTCTCAAATGTTCAGATTTTACATTATGTGGCACAACATCCATAGTTAATATGCTAAAAATTAATCTTCTATATGCCTCGGTCACAGATGAATTTGGCAATAAATTCTATAAACTACAGCTTTCTACCAGTGCTAGGTTATCATACATAATTTATGAAACTGAGAATTTGAGCGAAATTAGTCTCTCAAATGTTGAGATTTTACATTATGTGGCACAACATCCAAAGTTGGTATGCTAAAAATTAATGTTCTATATGCCCCAGTCACAGATGCATTTGGTAATAAATTCTATAAACTACAGCTTCCTACCAGTGCTAGGTTATCGTTCATAATTTTTGAAACTGAGAATTTGAGCGAAATTAGTCTCACAAATGTTCTGATTTTAGATTATGTGGCACAACATCCAAAGTTGATATGCTAAAAATTAATTTTCTATATGCCTCGGTCACAGATGAACTTGGTAATAAATTCTATAAGCTACAGCTTTCTACCAGTGCTAGGTTATCATACATAATTTTTGAAACTGAGAAATTGTGCGAAATTAGACTCTCAAATGTTCAGATTTGGCATTATGTGGCACAACATCCAAAGTTGATATGCTAAAAATTAATTTTCTATATGCCTCGGTCACAGATGAATTTGGTAATAAATTCTATAAACTACAGCTTTCTACCAGTACTAGGTTATATACATAATTTTTGAAACTGAGAATTTGAGCGAAATTAGTCTCTCAAATGTGTAGATTTTACATTATGTGGTACAACATCCAAAGTTGATATGCTAAAAATTAATCTTCTATATGCCTCGGTCACAGATGAATTTGGTAATAAATTCTATAAACTACAGCTTTCTACCAGTGGTAGGTTATGATACATAATTTTTGAAACTGAGAATTTGAGCGAAATTAGTCTCTCAAATGTTCAGATTTTACATTATGTGGCACAACATCCAAAGTTGAGATGCTATAAATTAATTTTCTATATGCCTCGGTCACAGATGAATTTGGTAATAAATTCTATAAACTACAGCTTTCTACCAGTGCTAGGTTATCATACATAATTTTTGAAACTGAGAATTTGAGCGAAATTAGTCTCTCAAATGTTCAGATTTTACATTATGTGGCACAACATCCAAAGTTGATATGCTAAAAATCAATTTTCTATATGCCTCGGTCACAGATGAATTTGGTAATAAATTCTATAAACTACAGCTTTCTACCGGTGCTAGGTTATCATTCATAATTTTTGAAACTGAGAATTTGAGCGAAATTAGTCTCTCAAATGTTCAGATTTTACATTATGTGGCACAACATCCAAAGTTGAGATGCTATAAATTAATTTTCTATATGCCTCGGTCACAGATGAATTTGGTAATAAATTCTATAAACTACAGCTTTCTACCAGTGCTAGGTTATCATACATAATTTTTTAAACTGAGAATTTGAGCGGAACTAGTCTCTCAAATGTTCAGATTCTACATTATGTGGCACAACATCCAAAGTTGATATGCTAAAAATTAATTTTCTATATGCCTCGATCACAGATGAATATGGTAATAAATTCTATAAACTACAGCTTTCTACCAGTGCTAGGTTATCATACATAATTTTTAAAACTGAGAATTTGAGCGAAATTAGACTCTCAAATGTTCTGATTTTACATTATGTGGCACAACATCCAAAGTTGATATGCTAAAAATTAATTTTCTATATGCCTCGGTCACAGATGAATTTGGTAATAAATCCTATAAACTACAGCTTTCTACCAGTGCTAGGTTATCATACATAATTTTTGATACTGAGAATTTGAGCAAAATTAGACTCTCAAATGTACTGATTTTACATTATGAGGCACAACATCCAAAGTTGATGTGCTAAAAATTAATCTTCTATATGCCTCGGTCACAGATGAATTAGGTAACAATTACTATAAACTACAGCTTTCTACCAGTGCTAGGTCATCATACATAATTTTTGAAACTGAGAATTTGAGCGAAATTAGACTGTCAAACGTTCTGATTCTATCCAAAGTTGATGGACTAAACATTATTTTTATATATGCTACTTTCACATATGTATTCGGTAATAAATACGTAAATTACAGCTTTCTACCGGTGCAAGTTTACCATACAGAAACTGAAAATGAAACTGATAATTTAAGCAAAATTAGACCCTCGAATGTTCTGGTTTTAAGATTATGTGGCACAACCATGTCGGTGGAAAATCGTATGAAGAAATGACTTTTTGTTGATCTAATAAAGCTAAAATAATAAGAATTTGACAAAGAATTAGAAAAATCATATTAAAGCGGAAGAAGCTGCGACGTAAAACCAAAATTTTTCATTGTTTTGACAAACGTAGTCTACACTATACACTATATGTCATTTAAAGGCTTAAAGTCTATCATCTGACTGCACCTTCATGGACTAAAAACAATTTATTAACGACATATTAATTAATTTTAGGTTGCATCAATTCCAGACATGTACTCTGGATGCTTCTCTAATCTGGATCTTTATATTTTTGACTTTATCATGACAAATTTCAGGAAAAAAAATTAAAATGACAGAAATATAAAACAGCGCTTTTCCAATAATTCACGTCTCGTATAAATCTGGATCGAATAATTGCCGGGGATGGCGAATAAATCTCGTTCCGTAAAAATACGAACGTGACGCGAAAAACAGGCATAAATAAGCCTTATTTCGTTTGCGTACTGCAGTGAGGGCACTTCCGAATTGATTTACAGTCTTTCGGCCCTTATGCAGAACCGACGTAACAGAAATACTGCAGCAATCAATAACTGAATTGCTAATCCCAAGCAGGCTGTGTGTAATCTCGGCATTACACCCGCCTGTATATGTATACTCGGATTGTGTATCGACAATATTTATGTATTTCCTTCCACCTTCGCAAAATTTATGATGTGAGAGAACGTTCTGTAATATATATTCAGCACCATGTTGTAATCATTGTTTTAAGATGATAAATTTTCATGAATTTTTTGGACGGTGAAAAAATAAATGAAATAGCTTTGCTTGTGGAATATCTGAAAAGTACTTAAAACTGAGGTATTTAGTACCAAGAGACAAAGTATAAGATAGTTTTGCAGAAAATGAATTGAATCATTTAGGTATCTTATGTAAACATAGTTAGAAAATTCTGTTTAAATGAAATAAATCGTTGTTTGAATGGGTGCAGAAATATATTTATTTGTTACAAAGATGTTGATTATAGTCAAAAAAACATTTGTTTGAATTAAATTAATATCAACGTCAAAAAAGTCTTATTTCTTCCTATTCGAGGTTGAATCCATATCTATAGTTAAAATTCAAACTGGCCTATCAAAAGATGTCAAACAAAAATATATTTAACAAATAACTCAGAAATCCATGAATCTTACATCCTGAGATTTTTTAAGCTCCCTAGTGTCAAATCTGATGTCAGATAATCAATATTGAAATTGCGATTCAAATGTAACAAATAGTATCATATGTTTGACATTTTTTTAACATTGTCATTTCAGTAACATTTAAAAATGGAAAACTAGAAGTACGTTTACACAACGGTAAAAATTACGTAAAAACAATGTTAAACAGCCATATTTATCTATTCATTTCTCGTCTGAGTTCAGCAAATCACATACAAAAAAGAAACAACTACATAGAAAAATTTTATAGAAAATGTGCCCAGCTATAATTTTGATATTACTATAAATTAAATACTACAAATTACAGCTATCTACCGGTGCTAGTTTACCACACAACATTTTTTAACCTGAAAATTTCTGCGAGATTAGTTCTCAAATGTTCTGATTTTACGTAATGAAGGACAACATCTAAAGTTGATGAGCTAAAACTTATTTTTATATATGCCTCGCTCAAAAATGAATTCGGTAATAAATATTAGAAATTACATCTTCCTACCAGTGCTAGTTTACCATACAGAATTTTTGAAACTGAGAATTTGAGCGAAATTAGACTCTCAAATGTTCTGATTTTACGTAATGAGGGACAACATCCAAAGTTGATGAGCTAAAACTTATTTTTATATATGCCTCGGTCCAAAAATTAATACGGTAATAAATACTATAAACAACAGCTTCCTACCAGTACTAGTTTACCATACAGAAGTTTTTAAACTGAGAATTTGAGTGAAATTAGACTCTCAAATGTGCTGATTTTACGCAATGAAGGACAACATCCAAAGTTGATGAGTTAAAACTTACGTTTATAAATGCCTCTGTCAAAAATTAATTCGATAATAAATACTATAAATTACAGCTGCCTACCAGTACTAGTTTACCATACAGAAGTTTTGAAACTGAAAATTTGAGCGAAATTAGATTCTCAAATGTGCTGATTTTACGCAATGAAGGACAACATCCAAAGTTGATGAGCTAAAACTTGTTTTTATATATTCCTCGGTCAAAAATGAATTTGGTAATAAACACTATAAATTACAGCTTTCTACCAGTACTAGTTTACCATACAGAAAGTTTTTAAACTGAGAATTTGAGCGAAATTAGACTCTCAAATGTTCTGATTTTACGTTATGAAGGACAACATCCAAAGTTGATGCACTAAAATTTATTTTTATATATTCCTCGGTCAAAAATGAATTCGGTAATAAATACTATAAATTACAGCTTCCTACCCGTACTAGTTTACCATACAGAAGTTTTTAAACTGAGAATTTGAGTGAAATTAGACTCTCAAATGTGCTGATTTTACGCAATGAAGGACAAACATCCAAAGTTGATGAGGTAAAAGTTATTTTTATAAATGCCTCGGCCAAAAATGAGTTCGGTAATAAATACTATAAATTACAGCTTCCTACCAGTGCTAGTTTACCATAGAGAAGTTTTTAACTGAGAATTTGAGCGAAATTAGACTCTGAAATGTTCTAATTTTACGCAATGAAGGACAACATCCAAAGTTGATGAGCTAAAACTTATTTTTATATATGCCTCGGTCAAAAGTGAATTCGGTAATAAATACTATAAATTACAGTTGCCTACTAGTACTAGTTTAGCATACAGAAGTTTTTAAACTGAGAATTAGAGCGAAATTATACTCTCAAATGTGCTGATTTTACGCAATGAAGGACAACATCCAAAGTTGATGAGCTAAAACTTATTTTTATATATGCCTCGGTCAAAAATGAATTCGGTAATAAATACTATAATAAATTACAGCTTCCTACCAGTGCTAGTTTACCATACAGAAGTTTTGAAATTGAGAATTTGAGCGAAATTAGACTCTCAAATGTGCTGATTTTACGCAATGAAGGACAACATCCAAAGTTGATGAGCTAAAACTTATTTTTATATATGCCTCGGTCAAAAGTGAATTCAGTAATAAATACTATAAATTACAGCTGCCTACCAGTACATGTTTACCATACAGAAGTTTTTAAACTGAAAATTTGAGCGAAATTAGATTCTCAAATGTGATGATTTTACGCAATGAAGGACAACATCCAAAGTTGATGAGCCTAAACTTATTTTTATAAATGCCTCGGTCAAAAATGAATTGGGTAATAAATACTATAAATTACAGCTTCCTACCAGTGCTAATTTACCATACAGAAGTTTTGAAACTGAGAATTTGAGCGAAATTACACTTCTTTAATGTTCTGATTTTACCTAATGAGGGACAACATCCAAAGTTGATGAGCGAAAACTTATTTTTCTATATGCCTCGGTCAAAAATGAATTCGGTAATAAATACTATAAATTACAGCTTCCTACCAGTACTAGTTTACCATACAGAAGTTTTTAAACTGAGAATTTGAACGAAATTAGGCTCTCAAATGTTCTGTTTTTACGCAATGAAGGACAAACATCCAAAGTTGATAAGCTAAAACTTATTCTTATATATGCCTCCGTCAAAAATGAATTCGGTAATAAATATTATAAATTACAACTTCCTACCAGTACTAGTTTACCATACAGAAATTTTGAAACTGAGAATTTGAGCGAAATTAGACTCTCGAATATTTTTGTAATTTTACATCATGACGGACAACATCCAATGTTAATGACCTAAAAATTACTTTTTATATATGCCTCGACCACAAATTAATTCAGTTATTTTTTGGTTGCCGAAAACAAACACCCACAAAAAAGGGCTAACAAAAAAAACACCATCCGAAAATATTAAAATTCCAATTATCGTGCTTGCCGCATTTTCGTACGCTTTCCATATAGACAGGATAGCGGGAAAGTGGTACGCAAATATTCGTGATTTTTCCCGCACCGCATTCCGGTCACGTGCGTTCAGCCTGTTCGTACCCGGAAGCGGAAATAAAATCGTTTACGGCAATTGTGGCGGCGGCGCTGGTAGCTCTCGACGGCAAATATGATTAGAATTTTATTGTCGTCGTCCTCCGTTCCCCGTATTTATTGCTGGCGTAATAGTGATTGGTTTACTGTTGTAATCCGATTATTGCGTTGGGATTCGGGCCGTTCCCGTTTCTTGGTTTCCTCTTTAGTTTTGTGCGAATGGCGATTCTCTATGGTGGTATTTTATAGCGGCTTAGTTTTACTATGATAGAATTGTCATTGAAAGAAGTTAAGTAAGGTAAATGACATTTAACTTTATGCAATACAAATATAAAATATGTGCTTCTAAATCACGTTCTACAGGTCATGACATTTTATATGCCATAATAAAAAAGAAAAAGAGACTTGTTGACTTATAAAACATTTACAATAAATTATCTAAATGACTGTTTCTATAGAAAATAAGAAGAAAGAAGAAGAAATAAGAAACACCTTACTCTTTCTTCGCGATTCTATCAATTGTATTACAGTGAGAAAGATAACGATATAAAAAAATTTACTAACCTGTAAACCAAAGTCACAGCACAAAACTCTCTTCTTCAATCTTTCTTGTGTCGATGTTCTTAATCTGAAAATAAAGTTTGTACGTTAGAACTACTAACCACCGAACTCGAGTCGTCAAACAATTTTAAAAATAATCTAAAAAAATGTGATGTATCGTACGAATAGAAAGAGAAAACTAAGAGACATATTTCAAAGTATTAGATTTTTTGTTATAAAAAATATCAAAATTTCAAAAGATTACTTGTTAACTTTGTTAATTGATGCTAATTTGTCAACAAAAATGTGCCCCGCTTTATTCCAGATGTCCTCATGACTTTTCCAAAGGTGGCAATCTTTAAAAACAGAAAAACCTATAAAAACTGGTTGTGTTCTACAACTAGCCAGATTTCTAAAATCAGTTTGTTTAGTATACTTATAATTTGTTAAATTTTATATAACTGTTTCAGGACGTCACAAATATATTAAACTAACGAATAGTAAATACAAATAAAGGCTAATCATATCTGGAAACAATTAGTGTTTCTCTTGTTAAAATTTAAAAAATAAATTACTTTCGGCTTTCTAAAGTAACAACCATTGTACAGTATTGATGTTAGATTGTTAGTCATTGGTGACCTGCTTCTTTTTTCAGTACACCCATCTGCACTCAAAAGTTGATTGATTACTTTAAATGTCATTTCTTCAATCTACTTAGAAAATTTACTTCTTTGTCTTATATCAAAAAGTTTTGTGTTTTTTACAAATGGTGTACCTTTTTGTCGAAACGTGACAAAATATTGTTTAAATCTTTTTAAGTAGGGTCAGATTAAGCTATTCTCGTATATAATACTTTTTGAGAAATCTTTTTTTGTTTAATGTGGCTTAACAGAATTCTTATTATGAATGATATCTGACAGCAATTAGAGAACAGCATTAGTTCTATAAATTATGTGTATGTAGATTGTGTAAACAAATTTCAGTAGTGTCTAGTACGCAGAGAGAAATGTTTGTCGAATGTTAAGAAAATAACATTCTTAAAATAATTTGTTTGTTTTAAGACGACACATACTTTTATTAAGAATATTTCTGTAATAAAACAACCTAAATATTTGCGTTAAGAGGAGATTGTTTTGGTTTGAGAAAAGATCAACTTCTTAAGTAAACTAAGTGTAGTTTCCTTTGAAAATTACACAATGTTAAAATAAGACAACCGGCCAAAACAACGCTTTTCATCAATGAACGATATACAAGTGTTTCTTAATAACATGCTACTATTTAAGGATGTTATTCTTGTATACATTTTAAGGGAAAAAAATTCATATAAACATATGTCCTAAGGGTCTTTCTTAACTTTTAAACTATATGATGCTAACTTTGGTAACTTTGGTACCAGCTATTTTTATGAAACCTAGTAGGCATCTTCTATGCATCAAAAGGCATGTTCTGCTGTACAATATATTTTTTTAATTTTCGCCAGTGGCGTTCGTGCGGGGTTTGTACTGAATCATTTCAAAGAGAAAAGTGATAGGCCACAGATTTTTCTTAAATTTTTAATTAAATTTAATTTTGGTGCATTGAAAATGCGTACTATGTTTCACAAAAATATCCAGAGTCGTACCAAAGTTATCATAAAAATATTTTTTTCTTAAAACTTTAGCACCCTGTAGTTCAAAACTTAAGAAGACCTTTAGAACATACATATGTCCATATGAATTTTTTTGATCAAAATGGACCCAAAAATAACCTCTTTAAATATTAGCATGTTATTAAGAAATTCACTTTTGAAATTTCTTTGATCGCACAATTTTCGCTTTTTTTAGTGGAAAAGTTTTGTCAGAAAAGGCCCTTAGATAATTTTTTTTGTTTTCATACCAAGAAATTAAATATTTAATATTCTAAGAAGTTGCACTGAATATTTCATCAATTTTGAATAATAAATAACATCTTCAGATGAATAAACATTCATGACATATGAATTATAAAGTTATCCAATTTTATCTTAAAGAAGAAAACAAAAATACGTCAAAATGTTTTATTGGCATCAATAGGGAAAATTGAAAATTTGGCTCGATCAAACAATTTCTTTTGCCGTGACTATTCTAGAAACATTTTACAAAAATGCAAAATTTTTTGACAAATTTGAGATGTAAGAGCAAGTTATTATGTAATAGAGTATATATTTTGTTTATTATTGATGTCAATGCGTACACTTTCACACCTTTTACCTTTTAAACAAAATCTTAATTCCGAAATCCCGGGATCAGTATATTGTCCGGGATTGGAAGCCCTACTTCATACATATAAAACTTATATAAACAATACAGGTACACGACATAAAATATTACACACCCACATAAAATTGAGCGTCAACACACGAGAAGTCATTTTAGACCAAATAAATCCCTAACTGTAACAACACACAAACATATAAACCAGAACACGAACTCGTTTTACTAACCGCTGAAATGTCAAAGCAACAATAAAACGAATAAAACGTTGCCGCGTGTCAACACGCATACCTCCAAACTCCGTATAAACAGTTCAGAATCGGATGGTAAATTAGTCAAAATGACGCGAGCGGAGTAGATTTGTACAACAAAACGCGCGCGGCACGCACGCTGGAATCCGCAAAGGATATTCCGGTACATTGGCAATTTGCATTCCTGGGCGCCCCGTCTCGTTTTGTCTTGTACATATCAAGCAGGCCTGGAATGCTGGTAACGTTCCAGCTCACTAGACGAGAGATCCGATTTATTTTCAAACTAGGTACATTCAACGTCATTACCGATCGACATGGAATCATTTTAATTGACCGTTTCGAACTGCTTCAAGAGATTACCATATATAGATTACTGCTAATAAGCCTAAAGTGTGCATACCCAAATTTGACGTATAGGTAGGTACATGATTGCAGCAGATTGTGCGCTAGTAACCTCTTTTATAAGGGTAATTGACTATCTAGGTATGAAGATGTTTTCTTAGCATTACTGAGATATTTGGTGCAATTTAATAACGCTGAAATCATACTGAAATGAAAAATTTTCAAGTCGTTTGTTAGAGACAATTAATTATATATATGAATTGGCAAGATTGTATGGTAATTATTAGGAAAAATCGGATACCCATCTACTTCTCAATACCTCTTCAGCTATAAAATTTGTTTAAGAACAATGTAATACAGTCAACACAATAATAGTATATTACATTACAAGAGCTGTATCGTCGTTATTTTTCACGAGCACATAATATACGTTACAGCTCGAGTTTTGTACATAATTTTACCTACCACCGACAATTTCAATAAATTGTAAAGTGAAAAATCTGATACCCATCTACTTCTCAATACCTCTTCAGCTATAAAATTTGTTTAAAAACAATGTAATACAGTCAACACAATAATAGTATATTACATTACAAGAGCTGTAACGTCGTTATTTTTCACGAGCACATAATATACGTTACAGCTCGAGTTTGTACATAATTTTACCTACCACCGACAATTTCAATAAATTGTATCAAAAATGGCAACTACGGAGAACTTTGTCTGAAGTGCCGTTAAAAAATTCCAATAGAAATTCAACATAAATGTTCTCGAGCATGTAATATATGTTACAGCTCGAGTATTGCACTTACGACCGAAAATTTCAATAAATATACATTGTATCAAAAAAGACAGATAATTCCTCCAAACATTCGCGCACATATGTCATTATAACATTATGTCGTGCGTAAAAAACATAAACGCACAACAAAAAGCACACGTTTGTTATAAGCGATATACAAGCGAAGCATTCCGTGACGTAAGGGACGTTTACACATACTGTAAAGACTGCTATATCAATACAGTAATCTCAATACAGTATTCCTAATATTCCAGGCCATAATTGCTTCAATAATGTCGAAATAATCCATTTTAATAGATCTTTTTTAATTTAGATCAAAATGTAATGTTTTAATGTTAGTTTTATGTTCATTTTCGAGTAAATGTTTATCAAAACTTTATCCCTCTGACTGTCTAATATATTCCACATTACAATCAGAACAATATAGTTCACAAATGCCAGCTTTTTTTCTAAAAAAATTCTCTTCGTCACTACATTAATTAGTAAAATTGCAATTGTATTTTGTAATCGTAGAAGTCAAAACGGGCCAAAAAAAGAATCGAAATATGTATATTTTGAGTTGGCTACTATATGTGGATATATTTGTTTGAATAATTGTTTATGTTTCATTAAATTATACATGGTGTCCCACTTGTTGCCCCGCAAAACTTTTTTCCACATAGTAATAGTTACGCTGAGCAAAAAGCCTCATATGGACTTATGTGCCTTCTTTATGTTATATAAAGTTTTGAGCCGTTTGAATTAATAGCAGAACTGTATTTTAAACGGATCTAACTAACTTCTTTAGGAACTGAACCCCCAAGAATTCGACATGAAACTTTTTACTGAGAATTACATTTACTAGTAGAGAAACAAATATCTAAAATGTTTCATATGTATTTATTTTTTTTCCTTCATTGTTCTTTTAATTCATTTATTTAAAAGAAAAATAAATAAATAAGTAAAAGTTCACAAATTTGTTATTATATCGAAGTCTCGTGTTTGTTTAATTGTGATATTGTTTGTCGAAGTGTAACCAAATGCCTTTTTTTGCAGCTTACCTTATGTATCACTAAATTATACATTGCGTCCAACTTTTTTCGAGATAGTAAAAGTCACGCTGAGAAAAAAGTTTCGAATGGACTGTCTTGTTTTTCTATACCTTAAAAAGTTACAGCCTTTTGAAATAATAGCAGAACTGTATTTTAAACGGCTCTAACTTCTTTAAGAATTGAAAACCCCAAGAAGTCGACATGCAACTGTTTACTGAGAATGACAATTACTTGTAGAGACACAAATCTCCAAAAGCTTGTTTATTTAATTTATTTCGAATATTTTCAATTTATTACTAACATTTGTTTACTTTTATTGTTGTTACCCATAACATTGTGTTCATTCTTCGTTTTCACATTGTTTAGCATTTATTTTATTGTTTATATTATTTTATTTTAACAATATTTGAAGCAGTAATAGGTAACTTTTTACGGACTTGAAAAAAAAAACAATTAGGTCTATATGAAAAGTTTTACTCAGAATGACATTTACCTTCTCAAAATATTTTTTGCTGGGCAAAAAGTGGGTTATCCTGTATATTTTGTTTATAAATTGTTTATAGTCTCTTTTTGTATCTATTACTTTGAGCAATTTGTATGAGAATATTGTGTTCATATTTTTTTATAATGTTAAAGAAATAAGTCTATTAAATAAACAATGAAATGCAGAATAATTAGATTAAATAAATAAAGTATTTGATTATTATTTTTTTGTCACGTGTAAATTTCAATTTAGAGATATTATAAATTTGTGCAAGAAAGAAAGTCAGTTAATCTAGGATGTGTATTCCAAACACATAAAATATCATCGACATCAGAATGTGAGCAAATATAACAAATATAACACCAATATTGAACAAGTCTATAATATCAAAAGTTTCATTATAGAGCAATATGAATTAATATTATACCATTAACAATTATTGTAATTGTGACAACATTCATATATAACTGATTAAGGACCATATCACACTTAATTTCATTTGCTCGTGATAAATAGTTTCAGAGTTATGAGTCTTCAAACACAGGGCTCAAAATCAAAATCTCGAATTTTCCACCTACATTGTCTATTGCCTGAACTAAAAACTGACTACAAAAATGTAATGTATGCAGAGATAACGTAGAGTCAAGATGGTTATCTCCATAAACTACCCAATTAAACGTTTCCTGGAGTCAGTTTGTCCCATTAAGCGCTCACAAGCCACCCTGTTAACCAGGCCACCGCCAGGCGGCGTTCCACACGCTCACAAACCCGAATGCACCACCGCAAGCTAGGATCTTCACAATACATTAACTCTAGACATTAGTCAGACCTTTATTAGTTCTTTCTCCTTACCAAAGCGGCCATTATACCAGGAGATATAGGGGTGGTGGAGTTCCTTCTAATATTAACGATTTTCCATCGACAAAAATGTCGTAAATTTTTCGGGGAAAAAGAACCGGAGCGCGGTGTGGCCGACGAAATCATTTGCAGTAAAATATAATTGAGTATTTTTTCGCTTATAAACCACTTTTATGTGGACGTTTTTGCGGTAAAGTCACCGCGGCGGAGGAGGGTAGTAGACCTGGGGGTGACTGGGAATTTATTGGTGCTGACTATTGGGGCTCGTTTTCGAATTATATTAAAATATTTTAAGTGGGGGAAGGTGCGAATCTCTTGGTATAAAAAATAGATAGTACGTCGGATTTATAAGATTTGTTGGAATTGGAGGATCAGCGAAATTTTCACAGAGCAGTAAATGGAACAAATTTTTCTCTCCCAGCAAAATGTGCTGTTGGGTGTTTAGTGGCGTTAAAATTCGGTGTGTTGCAAATGCTGGAAACGAGAATTGCTACTGACATTTATTGCACACTCATATTTCGCTGTTTGCGTACAGTGATAGTCATAACAGAAACGGCAACTTTGCAACACGACACTAATGGGTAATAACCATTGCAAGGTATGCAGACATATGCTCGGAAACAGAATACTATTCAGGGCAACCATTTTACAGTCAGGGAAATTAAAAGCAGGCAGAAGGCAGACAATTGAATGCCATGCAAATACAGGCCATTATATTTCTACTTATTAATGGAGGATTCAAATTTGGTACACCTACTACTCATTTACCCTGAGAAGTTTTCTTTGTGGCATACAACCCCTAAATCACAGTAATTTCTTCTACTACTTATTTGAGTATTGCGGTACAAACTACATATCTTTACAACAGAAAAATATTTTTATAACTTACACAAAAACTGTTTAAATCCTTTTCTTTTAGGCCAAATTGTAGGTAATTGATTGGGATTATACTTTAAATTATTACATTAAAAGCTGAAAAGCCTCCACATTACGATATTATGTGTGACACTAAGTGGAGGGAGTTGATATTTTGGTTGGCTGTGATAACAACATGTTTATAACTTTTTCAAAAATTATTATATAACTTTCCACCATATACTAAATTATAGATAATTAGATGCGTTAGGCCTATTCATGAATGCAAAATCTTTTGCTCTGAGGTGAAGAACCCCCAAATAACGATATTGAACTATGTTGTGTGGCTTCAACTGAACATCACTTTGTTCTGCTTTAGCAAAATCTTATACCTTTTCTAAATGTTGTTCTATAATTTTCTGTCATTTGTCAAATTGAAGATCATTAATGGGGGTTAAACCCTTTGGTAGTCGATTTCAGAACATTTTGTAAATACATGCTATGAAAAAAACTAACGTCAATTTCTTAGGTGTAAAGGTTCTAGTGCTTTAAATTTGCAACGCTTGCAAAAAATAATTATTAAAATATGAGTATTTCCAACGGCTTCCGAGATGACGCACTATTTCTGTCTTATTTAACACCAATATTAACAGCAACATTGTTCTGCAAAATAAAATTTGTGGAATGCTTCATTTGTTTTTTTTTTTATTTAATTATAGAAGATATTATAATATTAAATGTACATTCAGCGAAAAATACGAGAGTTTCAATAAACAATTACACTGATTCCAGTTTTTCTTTTGTCACAAAATGTTGTATGGACGTTTCAAAGCGCCTTTTCTTTGTATATGACGAACCGGGAACGTTTCCATCACATCTTATATTTGCGTTACGCAGAGTTCTTGGTTTGGAGTCTATGAAAACAAAATTGAAACGATATCTCACATCTCTTGTGACAAAATCAGTGTCACCATCACGTCTTATCTGTGCACAGTAATTTTTGCTATTCACATTTACTTTTGTGGGAACGTCCCAATTATTGATAATTTTAGTATATCTGATGTTCGTATTATATAAAAGACGAAATACATAAGAAAACACATGAGAAGCAGTAAAAAACGACACACAAAAAAATTAAAGACTATAAAAAACAGTCTAGGTATTAGTACATTCCGGATGAATACTTAATTAACGCACTAATTATTATCAAAAAATAAATTCATTCATTATTAATTCATTACTCATTAGACATGTAATATTTATTATATTTTGCAAGAAGTACTACACACCAAGATATTTTACGTCGAAACTGAAACATATTAACTCGTAGTAAACCAAAAACAATTTCTTGCAAGTAAAAAAAGTATTTTTCTGCGGAGCATTGGCGACATATGTTTTCCTCAAATATTTTAACAGAGTGCGGCGTAGAAGGTATTTTAAGGCCATGCAATAACAACTTTTTGTTCGTCCTATTGCAGCGGTCGAAAAAACCACATGTCTCAAATCGATATCAAATGTTTATATTTTACGTATTTACAAATATGTTTGACTTATTTTCAAATTGTTAATATCACATTCCAATTTGTTAAGATTAATTAAATAATTTACTGGGCGTATTTCCAACTGATCAGAAGATTTAAAATAATGTTTTATGTTGAACAATTTATTAAAAGTTTAATTTTTAAGATTAAAATAAATTAAAAATACGTATCGTAAGCAATTAGCTACCGTGTAAAATATATGTTTTTAGATAATGACAATGCAAAGATATGATGAAGTATGCAACAAGAAAAAATATCAGACGGTTTATTTTAATAATCAATTGCTACTGAGTTATGACATCATGGCTACTTTCTTTAAATGGAACCCCCATATTTCCTACAGAAAATTAAAACAGAAGAAAATTATCGAGAGAACGACAATTGAAAATTGTAAAATATAAATAACTTTACGGAAAATAGCTTTCAAAGAAAGCGGGGTTAAAGTGTAAATAAAATTAAAAAAATCTGATGTGGCCAGGCACTTGTTTTTTCCCATACAATATATAAAATTAATAGTTTAGCTGCATGAGATTCTATTTGATCGAGATCGATTGTGTCAGCATTAAAATAAAATAAGTAAGGCAGGCTTTCACAGATATTTTGATAATATTGACAGTAGGTATTGTCAAAAAACCAGCGTTTGACACACTATCAGATTGAAAATAATTGTCAAATCAAATTTTGTGTATTGCCGGTAAGACAATCAACATATCTGTCAATGTAAGTATAAAAATATGGGGTTTCCAAATAAAAAGCGTCGATGATGTCATAAATCAAAAACAGTTGAAGATCGGAAATTAAATTTGTTATAAATATGTATATTTTGATATTTTGATTTGTCATGTTTCCATCGCTGTATAATAAATTGTCATATAATGAAGCCTATGACAAAAATAGTCTATTCCACCTTTTGCAAAAACATGTTACATTATTGGGCACCATAATTTGATAGTCATATACTGATCGATTAGAAGACATAAAATTATAATTATAATTTATATTATAAACCTTTGCAGCCCCAATAAATAAAGCGGCTGGTCTCCATTGTATACAAATCTAAACCGTGGTTTTGCTCTACTGTATATGTGTATATTTTTACGAAATAAACAGAAAACAATGAGTAAGTAATAGTTCATAATTGAGTAATAGTTTATCATTTCTGAAAAAAATACATAATAACAAGCCCTTACCCATAAAACGCCTGTATGTTATAATAGCAACAGAAAAGTAGCAGTAGTCATTATCAAAATAATATATGTGTTCCCGTTCAACAATTAAACCGTGATCAATTTGATCAATATCTTATATTATATTTTGCATGGTATCATATATGTTTTACTAGTAGTCTTCCTTTATTTCGGAAAATTATTTCTTGTCTATTCCGATCACTATCATGTTCAAGACGGCAAAAAAGTCTTCATTAAATGCCTGCTGCTAAATAATCCGCAATATTGATTTGAATGGGTTTTGAGCATAATTTTGCAAATTTTGTCTTTAAATTTCGTAAATATATTCTCAAAACTTTAATAATAAAACAACGAAAAAATATCTTTTTTTTACCAGGAAACCTGAACTCCCCTTAAAAGCAAATGTTATTTTTCGAAATGACATATTGTTTGGCTTGTATAATGGCTAGCTATACAAATTAAGTTATAATGATCCAATCTAATCTCTACAAACTATAATTAAATTAGTATCATCCCAGCATTCGAACTGACACCAACGTAACGTGTGGTAAGTTGGCAAACTTGTAACTAAACAATCAGACCTAGGGCAAAGTTCACCCCGATATCTATAGTACCGGTATGTACCTATATGTACGGTTATGACTCCAATTTCAAATTCGTGACACGCTCCGAAAACTTAGAATTCTCGCTCCCCCAAATTAGTTCCGCCTAAATTTGAACTTTCCTCACTGACAATAACTCCACCCGGCGCTAGTGTCTAATATACCACCTTAAAGGATATCCTAACTTACGAACTCTACTAAATACATTTAGAGGAATCATAATAACGACAATTCTACCCTGTTCAAAATGTGTCGTATCTATAGATTACTTAAAAAAACATTTTAAAGAATTGTCAAGTTAGTTATCCCACTTCTGATACCAAATGTTAACGTAGTTATACTACTTCTAACACCAAATGTAAAGTTAGCTATGCCTAGGCTTTTGTGTCCTTTTTTTCTGCTTTTCAAGTGTCTTCTTATGTATTTCGTCTTTTATATAATACGAACATCAGATATACCAACATTTATTAACATTTCTTAGACTATTAAATTGTGTATATAACAATCATAGCATGTATTTACAAAATGTTCCGAAATCGACTACCAACGGATTTAACCCCCGTTAATCATCTTCAATTTGACGAATGACAGAAAATTATAGAACAACATTTAGAAAAGTTATAACATTTTGCTAAAGCAGAACAAAGTAATGATCAGTTGAAGCCACACAACATAAGTACCATATCGTAATTTAGGGGTCCTTCACATCAGAGCAAAACATTTTGCATTCATGAATAGGACTATCGCATCTAATTACCTATAATTTAGTATATGGTGGAAAGTTATAGAATCATTTTTGAAAAAGTTATAAACATGTTGTTATCACAGCCAACCAATATATCAACTCCTCCAGTTGGTGTCATACATAATATCGTAATGTGGAGGATTTTCAGCTTTTAATGTAATCATTTAAAGTATAATTCCAATCAATTACCTACAATTTGGCCTAAGAGAAAAGGATTTAAACAATTTTTGTAAATGTTATAAACATTTTTCCGTTGTAAAGATATGTAATTTGTACCGCAATACTCAAAAGTAGTAGACAAAACTACTGTGATTTAGGGGTTGTATGCCACAAAGAAAATTTCTCAGCGTAAATGAGTAAATACAACGTTTAATTGCCTACGAATCTGTCATATGAAGCAAAGATATGTAACAATTTTTTTCGGTTTCCTATACATTTAAAGTTTGTAAAAGTTAAAACAATTTTTCTGTAGCGTTTTTCGTAGTATATCTGAAAGCTTGCATAGAAAGTATATGCAAATTATTGTGATTTAAACGTTGTTTGCTACAGAAGTGTCACGGTCAAACCGGGATATATGGCAAGCCTACCTATCCCACTTCTGATACCAAAATGCCCATATGGAATATTGCTATTTCAATTTACAAAAAGTGAAACGTTTCTGGCATTGCCGTTTGTGGCTAAATTCAGCAAAATCCCTCGAGATATTCCTGGAAGTAACGAATACAAATTTATGCCGAAATGAGGCGAAATAAAAATAAGGTCGCCCAATTAATCTACCAACATTAAGACGGCCATAACTGTATTTCATTGTCGTTTTAAGCAGTATCGCGCCAACCGGTGCGAGCCAGTTGTCCTTTGTCTCTTCGGTCGGTTTGAAAAACCGCCTCCTGAAACCGCCGCGTCCCACTTAAAAGATATAAACGGCGCGACATAAAATTCAATAAAGTTAATAACTTCGCACACAAAAGGCCGAAGAAAAATAAAAACGACCGCCGGATTTACTGCGGTCATTTGTTCGGCCTGTTTACTCTTTACTGCCGGTACTGTACATTATTTTTCACTTTAAGCCTGTACTGGGAGAAACGTCGATCTGTATGTACAGGACGTTACACAAATAACGGCAACGTCCAAGGAGAAAATTAATAAAGAATAACTTTTGTGCTCATTACGGTGCACAGTGGAGTATTTCACCTGAAAACCTGGCCAAAATTATTTTTTCACCTAAAAAGGCTTTAGATGTGTTGTTTTATTTATGTATAACATTTTAACCTTCATACTAAGAATTTGAAGGTTAATAACCTAATAAACACACTAAAACAGTACAAAATAGAAAAAAGCAAACTGTATTAAAAATTGTTGTTCACTGCACTACACCTATTGTAAATTAATTACTGCTACAACATTTGTCATCAATATTTTTTTGTGATTTTATTTCTATTATGTTTTACCGTGTTAAATTCATAAAATAATATATGATAGGTCCAGTTTAAATACGCAGCATATACGGATTTAAAATTGAACAATACATGTCGTTTATGAGTTATAAGAGATAACATGTTTGGGTCTATTATGTTGTAAGAAAATCCTTAAAAAAGTTTTATTTTTAAAGACCAGTGGTAGGGGAAGAAAATGAAAGTTTACACCAGTCGATATTGTGTATTGAAACGGTACATATGCTATTCTTGCTGTTTTTCGTTCGATGCATTCCTTTTAAGACGTGATAGTAGAGGCAATTAATAAAATCTATTATTTTTAGTATTATTTCAAAATTGTCTAATATTTATACTTAATGTTTCCATGATAACTTTCGAAATTTGATCATACTTCAAGCTGAAAGGGTCGTTTTTTAGTGGTATAACCCTAATACGCATGTTTTGAACCCGCATTCGCATTCCGGATAAACACATTTATCGAAAACGCCTAACCAGTTTCTATTCACAAACTTGCTATAGTCTCTCCTCAACAAGAATCCAATTTAAACCAGTGAACTGTGTATGCGAGTAGGTGCTTTCGAAGTATTTTCTTGCCTTGAATATGAATCCGATTGGCTTCAAGTAACCAATTTCCAAGAAATGCATGTACAAGTACAAAGTTTAAGGTTTTTTTCGGATGATTTTTAAGAGTCTAGGTCATCGGGGTTGTTTGCTACACATGATCCAAACCGGAAAAATGTACGTACATAACGGCATTTACAACATACAAGATGCATTGAACATAAAGTTGTCAATATCTCGATAACCGTAACCATTTGTACATAGCTAAATATGGTTAAATATGTTCTAAATTACCTCTACTATCACGGTATCAAGAAATTGCACCAAATTACATATAAGCCGGTACACCAATTTTTGGATTTTCCTTTACAACGTATTAGCAATAAAATCACAAAAACGGCATCCGCACCTATCCGCAGCAGATTTTCCAGTAGTTGTAATGTCAAATATGTATACTATAATTTGAACCACTTTAAAAGCTTAACAAACCTAAACACTAAACTAAAACACTCAAGTTCTGCATAAAACTGTTTTTTTTATAACAGCGAATGTTCTCGGCCCTGCAATAAACAAAATTGTGGGTAAATGTTAATAAAAATAATGTCGAATGAAAGTTCATACTTGGTTCTAAAGAATGTATAACAAAAAAGTCACATTTATCGTTAAAATACAAAATTGCAACCGTTTTCAAGAGCGTCAACTTATGTGCATCTATGTTCAGCCATAGTTAAATATAACTTTTGGCTGACAAGGACATGTGGCTCAGGGCTCAAGTGAAAAAATATTGCCGCCGAAACTGGTTTACTTCTTAGAATTTAACAATTTAGAAATTTGATTTATGGCCAGCTTTTTGGGTCTAATACCCCAATGTGCGGTGGTTCAAAAATGCATTGCAAAAATGTTTGGGATGTTAGAAAGCAACGATCCCCCCAAATCGTTGCCAAATCCAAAAAAGTGGATTCGTATTTATTGGTATTTTTTGAATAATTGTTCGGGGTTTGGGAAAACTTAAGATTAAAGTTATAGGACTTGTAGAGGACTTTCCAATGAAGAATTTGAGCTGTTATGCCTATGGCTTTAACGCCCCTAACCCACCTCCACAGTACCCTGAAAACTACCCTTGCAAAATGTACGTACATTCTTCAAAAAATTACTCTTCTAATCACTTCATTATCTTTTTTCTTATAGAAATCATTACTATAAGTCTAGTTGAATGTTTATAAACATTTGTCAGGTAATTTCCATTTGTTCAAACAAATTCCACATGTTTAAATAATTCGCTTTTCTCGAAACTCCGTCGAACATCTGTTTTTGGCAAATTCTTCCTATTGTTTAAACAATCAATGATTATATTTATTGATTATATTTTCAACTGTTGTTCTAACTATGGTAGAAGTCAGCATTTTTGTGAAATTAACTTATAAATTTCATGTTCGAGGTATCTTGCCTATGTTATTAGCTAATAAACCCATATTTGTTTAAACAAATTCCATTTGTTTAAACAATTTTTTTGCAATTCTCTTAACATTTATTTTTTAGGTCGGTCTGGTCAACTGTTATTGTCAAGTGACATCATTTATATTTTGGGATAATTTCCATTGTTTAAATAATAGAATATTATTCAAATGCAAAATGGTGATATACAGGTGGCATGTAAATTTTAAAATAAATAAAAAATTACAGCAACAACCTGGATTTGAACCAGGGACCTGGGACCTGGTTCAAATCATTATTAAGTAAAATATTATGTTAATTGGATGCCTTGACAGGCACCATTAGGAACCAAAATTTAAAAAAAAAGAAACAGGTGTCCACTTTTTTTAGATTTGGAAACTATTTGGGGGGATCGTTGCTTTCTAAATAAAAATACACAATTTGAACCACCCTAGTGTTCATATTATCGTAGTCAGTTGTTCGTTGATTAATCTACAATAAGATTTGTGGATTGTGGAATCTTAAAGTGGGTGGGTTTGTTATTTCTGAAACACCGTGTATAGGGCAAAGTGAAACCTGAGATAGACAAAATTTTCGAGTCTTGATGGACGGAAAGAGGAAACGGGTTTGAAGGGACTTTACGGGCCCTTACTGTGCAACGAGCCTCATAAAGGACCTCTAATGCCAACGGTTAAATTTCGTAAGCCTATTGAAGCGAACAGAATGAAGCACTAGACTTACAAACTTGTATAGCTGCTTATAAATACGAAAGGGCCTAGTTTACGATATTTTGGACTGGAGTACCTACTATAGGAGCGCTGAGCAACTGCCGCTTTTCCGTTGAAGGACTAAGGATTCTAAGGATTATTAGAAAATACATGGATATTAACAAACATCCTAACAATTTTCCTAACATTTCCCAACAAGTTGATATTTGCATTTTTGTATTAGATTTTGTATAAAAACATATACTTTCAAATTAAAACAATATAAACCATATAAATTCAGCTTTGATTAATAAAAAAAACAATTTTTCAAGAAATTATGTTCCAGCCTGCAAAAAAAACAGTAATAGATTGTTCTGTTAGTAGATATTATGTTCCTCATCAAAACGATATGTTATTTATTATGTGTATTTTCGGTACTGTATTTGGAACATCAATATGATCGCTAATTTCTATACAATATTACTGTTGCTACTATTACAGCCAGTGACCTCCAAATGAATCATTAGAAATTTACGCAAAACGTCGTATCAACGCACTATGTTTTCACTCTACTGTTCTGGATTTTAATTATATTTTGTTTGTCTTTTCCATTTCTCTTTTCAATGTTTGAAAGTTTGTTTTGTCTGTGAGGTTTAGAAAGTAATAAGACTTATTTTAGATTAGATCCAGTAAAGTTTAAATGTTTTTTTAAATATAATAATTGTAAATACATATTTTATTATTATTATTATTTTACCATACGCAGTATGATAAAGTATTGTAATCATGCAGATAAAAAAATTGAGATTTTAGAGGAAATAGGCTAAATATCGTTAACCCCGAAACTTGATCAACGCTTTCAAATTTTACAAATAGAAAACCAAAATTGACGGTTTAAAGGTAGAAGGTGTCAAAGTGTGCGTATTGACATCAATAATAAACAAAATATACACTCTATTAGATAATAACTTGCTCTTACATCTTAAATTTGTTAAAAAATTTTGCATTTTTGTATAATGTTTCAAGAATAGTAACGGTAAAAGAAATTGTTTGGTCGAGCCAAATTTTCAATTTTCCATATTGATGCCAATAAAACATTTTGACGTATTTTTGTTTTCGTCTTTAAGATAAAATTGCATAACTTCAGAATTCATATGTCATGGATGTTTAATCATCTGAAGACGTTATTTATTGTTCAAAATTGATGAAATATTCAGTGCAACTTCTTCAATATTCAATTTCTTGCCATGAAAAAAATTAATATTAGATACTTGTACATTTTTCGGTTTTCTCAAATACAGTTCAAATAGCCCAACCATACATTATAGATTTTTTTTATCTAAGTCCCCTTTCTGACAAAAGTTTTTCACTAAAAGAAGAGATAATTGTACGATGAAGAAATGTCAAAAGTGACCATATTACCTCTGTCACAGCTCATCACAAACTCGAGATGCTTCGTACCAAAATGTTACATTTTTTAGTTTATGGTAAAATCCTTAAACTGAAAGAAACTGTTTCGCTGTATTTTATTACCTATTTACTAATTTTATATTCTGTAGTACATCACTGAATCCAGGTAAAGAAATCCGCCACAAATTTCTTTATTTTTAAATTTATGTTTTTTTCCTGTTGTTGAGGGTAAAGTAACCAAAAATACTTAAGCAAGTTGAAAAGGTTCATGTTTATCTCCATATCGAACTATATCTAGTACTTGCAAAATCTGTTCTTCCTATTATAGCAACATGTTGGTCTAAACGAACATTTTATGCTTGATACTTAAGTTAATTTCGTCAAAATAAGTAGATAATAAGGTAGAGGAAATTCTGAATTATTTATGTCTACGAAATTTGCCACATGAGCAAATTGTATTTGATTGAGATCGGTCGTGTCTACATCTTAGTTAGCCAAGATTTGACAAATAGTTTCATTCTAATGCCAGTAGGTAGTGTCAAACTCTGATGTTTTGACAATACCTATTGTCAATAGTATCAACATATCTTTAAAAAATCTGTTCTGCAGTCTCATATATGTTTGTTTGTGACCTTTGTATGTTGTTTTATGTTCTCCACGGGCCACGCCTGACAAAATGTAAATTTTTACTATTGAGTTTTTTGGAATTTGATTTGTCTGTCAATTGTGTAATTTATATCTCATTTCCTATAGCCTATTGCGCCTTGCCAACAGTTTTATTTTAATGCAGACACGACCGATCTCGATCAAATTTTGTTATTAGTTGTTGTTTTTTAGTGATTTATAAACTGACATTAGTTTAGAGGAAAAGTATATTCAACTTCATTTACAAACGAGAAAGCGAAGCCTAAGCCTTCGAGGATCAGTATTAAACAATAAATTAATTTTTAGTTTCGAGTTATTTATTATTTATTGTTTTTCCATTATCTTCATCATCATTCATTAGCTTATTAAATAAACAGCGGAATTAAATGTAAAGTATTCACTTTAAGTGAATACTTTACAATTTAGCACATATTTATTGTTTCCTGTCTAGCACTACTTTGTTTCCTTTGCAAGAGCGATTAGTAAACCCTAACTTAATATTCTCACCAAAACAAACTTATTAATTCACAACAGGGAATAGAATAGCGTGCCCGGGGAGCGACAGGCCAACCAGCAGGAGCGACAGAGCGAATCCTAGAGATAAAGCGACCAACGAGCAAGATAATTTTGATTACGCATTGTGATGGGTACAAACGATGCAATTAGTCGTGGCCTAGTACCGGTTCGTCGATATAGTTTCGCGGAAAATTGCCTCCCCCCCGGCCCGCTTATCTGTGCTCGAATTGCGGCGTTTGAAACATGCACTAAACTGGCGCTGGCAAACCGCGGCCAGCTTAAACGCGTTATTTCCGTATAATGACGCGGACCATATTGATCATAACGTCTGTGATAGCGGCACAGCTAGCCCAGTACCTACTAATGGAGGACCATATTATAAAGGGGTTGCAGTGGTTTGCCGTTTGCAATTATAAAGGTGGTTTGATGTGGGAGTTATTGGCCGATCATTTATTGGAGAGATCTGGTTGGAAATTTGAGAGAGCAGTACCTAGGAATTAGTTAAAATAGGATTTTATTTCCTATTTTAACTCAACAAGCTTATCTGCTCCCACCGCACAGTACCGATGGGGTGGTTCTGAAGTACATTTAGTAGACAACAAAATTGTGAATATAATACAAAATTTTCTCATCTTTTATAGTGGATCATCCAAAATGCAGAATTATTTTCTACTACAATGTTTTAAAACCACATGTTTTCTGTTATTAATTAATTTACGTGACAATATCTATGTAAAATGGAATTTTCACATACAATGATTAGTGGCTCCGGCCTACAGGCGTCACATTACACAAAGCAAGAAGATAGGAAGACAACAAGAAGATAAGAAGACAACAGGAAGACAAGAAGACAAGACAACAAGAAGGCAAGAAGAATAAGATAAGAAGACAATAAGACAAGAGCGCCCAGGACACAAGAAGATCAGAAAACCAGAAAACAATAAAACAAGAAGACAAGAAGACAAAAAGAGAAGAAGAGAAGAAGAGAAGAAGAGAAGAAGAGAAGAAGAGAGAAGAGAAGAAGAGAAGAAGAGAAGAAGAGAAGAAGAGAAGAAGAGAAGAAGAGAAGAAGAGAAGAAGAGAAGAAGAGAAGAAGAGAAGAAGAGAAGAAGAGAAGAAGAGAAGAAGAGAAGAAGAGAAGAAGAGAAGAAGAGAAGAAGAGAAGAAGAGAAGAAGAGAAGAAGAGAAGAAGAGAAGAAGAGAAGAAGAGAAGAAGAGAAGAAGAGAAGAAGAGAAGAAGAGAAGAAGAGAAGAAGAGAAGAAGAGAAGAAGAGAAGAAGAGAAGAAGAGAAGAAGAGAAGAAGAGAAGAAGAGAAGAAGAGAAGAAGAGAAGAAGAGAAGAAGAGAAGAAGAGAAGAAGAGAAGAAGAGAAGAAGAGAAGAAGAGAAGAAGAGAAGAAGAGAAGAAGAGAAGAAGAGAAGAAGAGAAGAAGAGAAGAAGAGAAGAAGAGAAGAAGAGAAGAAGAGAAGAAGAGAAGAAGAGAAGAAGAGAAGAAGAGAAGAAGAGAAGAAGAGAAGAAGAGAAGAAGAGAAGAAGAGAAGAAGAGAAGAAGAGAAGAAGAGAAGAAGAGAAGAAGAGAAGAGAAGAGAAGAAGAGAAGAAAGAGAAGAAGAGAAGAAGAGAAGAAGAGAAAGATCATTTATTGGAGAGATCTGTTTGGAAATTTGAGGGAGCTGTACCCAGGATTTAGTTAAAAATTAAAATAGGAAATATATCACTAAACATAACAATCACATAACAATCTTCCCATCGCACAATTCCGTTGGGGTGGTTTTGTAATACATTAGGTAGTAAAACGTAAGGTAAACGTCCAAAATTCAGATACTGTCCTAAATTCCGACATATTGTTCTTTAATATTATTATCTAATGCTTGGAGAGAATATTTGGTAATAAAAAATAAGAAAGCAGTAAATCATTCTAGAGTAATAAGAAAGGAAGCGAAAAAGGAACAGAATAAAAAGGTGCGCCAAGAAAAACACTAAAAATTCAACATTAAAATACAGAGGAGGGAGAGAGGCAGACCGAAGAAGATCAAGGACTTAAATTATACTGTGTTTCATTAAAAATAGTAACACATAAATGTTTAACATTTATTAATAATAAATAATCTGTTTCGATCTAAAGTGGAATGCCACATGCAGTGATTAGTGGTACCAGTCTAGAGGCGTCAGTTTACAGAAAACAAAAAACAAGAAGACACAAAGACAAGAAGACCAGAAGAAAACCGGAAAACCAGGGAACAAGAAAACGCCAGAATATAACAGGCGCCATAGAAATCGCACAACTTGTTAGGCTGTCAATTCATTACCATGTCGGTGTACTTTCCGGCACTAGAAACTGCCAAACCAGCGGGTAACCATGACAACCATACAGAAGTGTGTGAAGAAATTGTCTACTAAAGAAATAATGATAACATTTTGAGAAGCTGACGAACACCAGCTGTATCTTTGGGACCAAAGATAATACCTTCATATTAGAACAAAAATACACATGATAATGCAATGAAAAAATCGTTGATGTCCCAAATTTCAATACAATTGCTGGAAAAACATTTTTTACAAATGTCATTATTAAAACGGCCAACAGAGGGAGCATCGATGCAAGAAGTTTATAACCCCACAATTGGCAGTTAGTTGTAGAATTGAGGAAGACAAAGAAGCCATTTATTACAACATTTCTATCATTTACATGTTCAATACAACAATTGATTCAGTAAAAAAAAAACGAAAATAAATCCCAATCTTTAAGACACAGCCAGACATAAGTGTAGGTGGTTAAGAGACTACTTAAGAGACTAAGATGAGACTATGACATTATCGCCATTGAAGGGATGTTGTTCCTAAAACGCCTTTTCCAGTAACGACGTTGTTTATTGTTTAAAGTTGATGAAATTTTCAGTAGAGGGCTAAAAATAATCTTTTGGCAGGATAAAAATGAATTTTACTTCTACATATTTCGTTTTTACTTTATCAGACGTAGTATGACAAAGCATATTAATCGTGTCGAAAAAAACAGATTTTAGTGGATGTCCTTTTGGGTCCCCTGAACATTTTTTATCAAGGTACCAAAATTTCAGTGCGTGTTTATGGAGAAACTACTAAAGGCATCAGGACGAAACTACATATTTGGAAGTTTCATGACTAAACTTAGAGCTGAAACAAGTTTTGTTCAAAAGGGCCCAAAGGAACTGGACGTTTACTCTTAGCATTTTTCAACGATTTTGTAAATGAGCCGCCGCATCTGTAATTTCGTCAAAATAGTGAAACAATAATTTAAAGTAGAGAATATTTTATATAATTTATGTTATGGCACTTTTTGGTAAAATTAACGGTGTAGCTGCATGAGCACTTTGAAAGTCATGTACAGCAGTTGTCTCTGTTGGTCGCACTCCTTATTCATCTACGAAGGCACACTGAAGATTTCATGAATTTTCAGCAATAACAAACGTTTTTATTTGAAAGCGCGGTTTCGAAGAGGTTTAACTAACTCTTAATATCTACAGCTGTTGTTTGAATTACAAAGGCATTCTTCTATTTTTAATTTCTGTCCAGTTAGCGAATCAGAATCGACGTCAGTGCCTTGCAAAAGGTTTCAGGTTGCGTTTAATTCATATTTTTCAGAGTAAAGCTTCGAATTATATTGCTAAGAAACCAATTAACTTCTTAATCCAGCCTACCATTTTCACTAAAACACAAAACAGTGTGGCCTAAGTCGTTGATTCGTCATATCAATAAAAATCCATTTTCAATTTCAACGATCTACGAGACGTGACATCGGCAAGCTTTGGCGGTTGTCGTACGTAATTCAATATGAAGCCCAGCGTGCTGGGGATGTTCGAGATGTTCAGTTGTTGTCGGCGACTTTCAGCCTTCCCCAATAAATATCGAAAGCATTCCACGTCTTGGAGTGCCAAAGACGCCATCGATAATGTTTGTATTGTGTTGTGGAAATCGAGTTTCGACTTCTGCGGCCAGCAGTATTGGTAGAGCTCGCGTCGCTCCGAGCTGTGCGCTTTCTCCACTGGAAATTAGATTTTTCCATCCGTTCTATTAACGGCAAAATTACTATTTACGGTTGTCGGTCGCTACTCACGCATCAACTGAAAAATTCACTTAGTTACGAGAACTGACAAGCGACATAGAAGTACATTGAGTGGGTACTCGACAAATATAGAAGTTGCCTTTATAGTTTCTATCGAATTTTAGTTATTAAAGATAACTATTATTAAAGATAATTAATAAATAAATTTAATACGTAGAACAATTTCTCAATTTTGAATAATAGTGCGTTTTAAATATAGTACAATAAATGTAGATGCAAAATTAGTTTTAAGTAGGTAATGATATTTTACAAAAACGGGTTCAGATGGTTTCCTGAAAACGTGAAAACATTCCAAACACACCAGAGGTAAAGCCCATCTGCGCAAAGTATTGTTCATGTTTATTTCGGTCTTCAAAATGAACAAATAGTCGGAATGCTATTAAATTCAAGGGATTACTATAGCAGTAATTAAGGATTATTTGTATGCTAACTGATCAAAATCCTGTTTACAACCTTTACTATAGAAAATATAGCACAACTATAGAAGACATCTATCTTAGAAGATATTTTTCCGTTCAGTATTTCTAGAGTTGTTAGCCTTCGAACATAGAACTATAGGTACATATTATTGAAACGAGAGATGCCAGATGCCAGTTACTACCAATAAATTGAGCATAATCTAACTTCAAATTTTAAATTACCTTCATTTTCTTTGATCAAGATCTGGACTTTGCTGTAAAAATGTAACAAACGAAATATAAATAATAACTAATAAATTATATTCTCTACATTATCGACGAGGATCATGCCAAACTTGACAACTGAAAATCAGGGAAATGAACTCTGCTTTTTTTTCACGTGTCATTTGAATTATGCTGATATTAACTATTTATTACTGTTTATTTAATTGTTTCTCATCGATATTTTCTTCTTCATTATTGTTTATACATTATTTTTCCATCTGCCTGTCATTCCTTTTATGGGCTGAAAAATGTGTATTTTTGTTGACTTATGTAACATTTATTATTAAGTTGGACTATTTAACTAGGTTCTTTTTTCGAAATTTAAGCTCTTTATTGCCTACACCAAAATTATTTTTCTCCGGGTTGGTATCGGGGCACTATTGACATAAGATTCTTATAATTTCAAAATGCATATTTATATACGAAACCTAATTTAAAAAATCTGATGTGCCCAGGCACATGCCCTTATCATACTATTTATAAAATTACTAGTAAATGAGATTCTATTTGATCGAGATCAGTCGTATCTGCATTAAAATAAAACTAGTTAGCCAGGATTTGACGGATATTTTAATACAATAAAAAGTGATCGGATTCCTTATTTTAGTTTTATTTTAGCAATCGCTACATGTTTCGTGTCCTACTTTCGCTATAGGAAATGAGATATAAATTACACAATAGACAATCAAAACAAACTCCAAAAAACTCAATTGTAAAAACTTACATTTTGTCAGGCGCGGCCGGTGGAGAACATAAAACAACATACAAAGGTCACAAACAAACGTATGTGAGACTGCAGAACAGATTTCTTTAAAAGATATTTTTACTATTTACAGTAGGTATTGTCAAAACATCACCGTTTGACAATACCTTCTGTCAACAAAAGCTGCGTTCGGATATTGTACACCGTTACACTTTTACACCCAATAAATTATCGGCTTAAAAGGTGTCAAAGTGTGCGTATTGACATCAATAATAAACAAAATTTAAACTCCATTACGATAATAACTTGCTCTTCCATCTTCAATTTTCTCAACGTTCTTGTAGAATGTTTCAAGAATAGTCACGGCAAAAGAAATAATTTGATCGAGCCAAATTTTCCATTTTTTATATTAAGGCCAATAAATATTTTGATGATTTTTTGTTTTCTTCTTGAAGATAAAATTGGATAACTTTAGAATTCATACGTCATGGATGTTTATTATTCAAATAGACTAACTGTTTGCGTTTTAAATAAAACGATTATTGTTTACAAAATATAATGACTTGTATACCCAGTTCTAAAGGCGTCTTCAAGTAAACCGTTATTTCTTGTTGAAAATTGATGAAATATTCAGCGAAACCTGTTAGAATATTAAATATTCAATTTCTTGTCATGAACAAAATGAATATTACTTGTACTTACGTCTTTCGGTTATGTCAAATATAGTTCACATAACCCAACCCATATTATAAAATACTTTTTTACAGTGCACTTTTTGACACAATTTATCCACTAAAAGAGCAAAAAAAAGCGATAATTGTGCCATGAAAAAAAAAATGGCAAAAACGACCATATTACCGCTGTCACAAATCAATACAAACTCGAGATGTTTTACCCGGATGGAATCTATGGCGTACATGCACTTCATGATGGAACAACATCGTACCTAAATATTTCGTTGGTTTAAGGTAAATTTCTTAAACTGGAAGAAACTTGAAAATCTGAACAAGAAATGACATCGTTCGTTCGATTGGAGTAAACCATCGAAAGATTAATAACAACGATTAATAACAAATCATTTTTAGTACAATTTGGGTTTCATTTTCCACTTTTTATTTTCTACTTATTTTCAAAAATTTTTTCGCTGTACTATATCCTGCAACTATTAATTTTATATATAGTATGATAAAGTCATGTGCATGGCCACATCAGACTTTTTTTATGAAGTTTTTATAATGTTACGTAAACTTATCGTATCATATTTATATATCTTAGTACTTAAATATTTCTTTAACATTTAGTACCTAAGGAGTTACAGGGAGACCTACAGCTTAACTTGTATTACACACAGCGCTTGTTCCAAGACTAATCCGCTTTCTTTCCCCCTGTTAACAGAGATGTTAACTATTTTCAGCACCCAACTCTGGCTACATTATCGCGTACACGTAGAAATAAAACAAATTGAGATCCTGTTTTTATCTCTAACCCAGTTCGTGTCATCCTTTTGTAATGTAACACGCTCTCGTAATCTTTACGTGGTAGCTTCGCGCGGACAATTTGTTGCGTTTCCGCAAACAAACAAAACTTCCCGGAACAAAAACAAACTTACACCAAGCGCAGAACAGCGCTGAGTAATGAAAGCTAGGCGCCGTTATGCTCCTTATTCGTACTTTGCGCTGAACGAAAGTACTATATATTTTTCAAGCACGATAAACGACGGCGAACTTTGTTAATATAAGCGGTAGGGGGCGTACCGTACGCTTATCGCGGATAATCCGGTTGAAATAAAACCTGGAGGACGCGTATGTGGAGTAAAAATCGTCAAGCGTATACGTACGAACGAGTTCCGTAGACATTTCCGTCTACAGTCTGCTGAAATGCGCAAGTATTTCGTTTTATAACCTTATTAAAATTTATGAATTCCGCGCTAGGATACGTGAAGCATTCCGTTTGAAGTTCGCTTCAAATGTCTGCGCATACGGGATAAGTATGCGCATATATGCTTGCATTTTCGAGGCTGGCAGAAACGATGAGAGAATGAGAGTGGCCTGGGATAAAGTAGAATAAAGTAGCGAGCAACACCTGGAACTTTGTGTGTTACCTATAAATTTAATATCAGTCAATCTGGTAAGAGTAAATATTAATTTTTAAAGTGATACTGGTTTCTAACATCGTGTTGGATTAAAGCGCTACAATCAGTGCAAGAAAAACAGTTTCTTCTGTCTGTAAAAAATTAGACACAATTCAGATTTTCCACTTTCAGATTCATATGCTTTTTTTACTTTTTAAGTCTCTTTTCTTAACAAATTAGACATTATGAAGACTTGTGGTTGTCGGTTTCGTAATCTACACAAAACAAACATATCGAAATGACTTGTCATACATGTTAGAATTATGGCATGTAAAATATACGTAGATTTCAGAAGTATAGTCATATGCAGGTTGTTTCATAAACAAAAATACTTTGGTGTAAAAAACTGTGTACTAATATGTCAGAGAACATTGTGAACAACTTATTTTATTATTATACAAATTGTATGGTCTATGTCAAGTGAACAAATTGACAGTAGATGAGAAATATTTTTTTCTTAGCCTGCTGTTTTCAAACAAATAAAGAACAATTGGTTTTAGAGTATACTATATCATAGTACTTATTACCTTAAATTTTGGTAAGAAATAATGTGTTTAAAGAAGGGTATCCCAAAAAAAAAAAAAAAACAGGTTTGTGTTGTTACAATTTACAATCTATAAAGCAGCCAAGTTCAACTTCAACTAGACCTGCGGGCCGGGCATTTTAGGGGTTATATTAGATTTTAATTGAGATTGTATTAATTATAAAACATTAAAAATAAATACAACCCATTTAAAGAATTCAATAAAACAGAAAGAAAATATCCCTATACACGCAACTAGAAGGTGAACTAGTGAAGAAAATTATAGACAAAAATAGCTTTGAATGGGAAACACTCAACAAAAGCATCCACATTAGCCATAATTTGTACTTAAAAATTACGCAATCTGTTCATATCCTAGTATTAAATACTTGGAGGGACGCTACTTGAAATACCTATCTGTTTTTGTCATTATTAGCATTAAAACAATCTTTCATGGCATGATTTTATGGTATTTTCAGTATTTCCATTAGCAGAAGCAATTTATTCTTCGACTAAAAACAAACTTTTTCCTTCTCTGCCTATTAGTTATTATATTTTAGATCAGTTGGCCACCAGTTTTGGCTTTTTTGGTATATTCAAACCAACCCAACCCTAGCGCTGTAAAAATGCAACATATAGACACTACAATTATAAATTAAACACGAAAAATAAACGAAACTAACTTACGGTCAATGAATTAACAGCGTTGACAGCCTTTTTACAGCCTTGGTTTTATTTTTGATAACGCCGAAAGGAGCAAAACAGATACCCTACTGAATTAAATTAATATACATAAAACGCAAATAATTGAATTGTCTTTGTCAGTAAACTGAACTTGTCTGTACAATGAGGAAGCTGGGGAAATTGACTGACATATTATTTTCAAGTGGTCCATTTTAAAAGAGCGTAGAATAATAAATAAAAAACCAAAAAATTAAAATAAAATAAAACCTGCTCAAAATACTATAATTTAACTTCATTAAATCGAAAGTTTGTCAATTATGTCTGATAATAATCAGGTTTAATCAACCATTTCTTTTTTATAAATGAAATAAATACAATCAAATAAATTCAAAATTTTTGTTTTATGTTCATAGAAACCATAAAGACTTTTGAATTATAATTTAACCGTTTATTTACCTTTTTGCGAAAAGTTCTATGCATACAAGCGGTTCATTTTGGGACTGGGATGCAGAATGCAAAGTGCACTCTTACTTGTCAGATGTAATTAACTCTTGGCATTAGAACAAAACATGATCTGAAATAAACTTTATTCAGTATGGACACATGACAGAAACTCTGAAATGGTTTGTTATTTGACAAAATCCTCCGACATGTTGACTTTTAGTGATCAAAATACACGTATTTACATCAAATTTTATTTATGACCTTTAATTGTTTTTGACTTATGACGTCATCGACGCTTTTATACACTGGCAACGGAATATTTGTGTATTACTATATTGTTGTGTTAAAGGTAAAATTTATAAGAAATTAATTAGAGTAATATTGATAACTTCAGTTTGTTTGGATGGAAAGTAAATTGAATTATCGATTGATTTATTTGCGCTGAATACAAATATGAGCTTGAAAGTTGCATACCACGTCACGTTGTTGCGTTCGTTATGTTTATTTTATGGGGTGTCCCCACACCAATTAAAGAATCACTGTAAATGCTGTAAAAGCATGTGTGAACAACTTTTCAGGATTTCAGGTAAAAGTACAAAGATTTATAAGACCATTATGAGGTTTCTAGGAATTTGGTACTTTACTCGCTTATTGTATACAGGGTGTCTCACGGAACTGGTACATAAGAATTCTCTCATGTTCTACTATTTCTTTTATACTGACAATATCTCAAAAACTATTAAGGATAGATATAAGGAACCCTAATATTGATTGATAGAGAATACGATTTCCTATCGAATACCGTATCGGTGTACTGGGTGGTCAATTTGAAAAAAATAAGTTTTTTTTGTTTTAAAATTCAATTATTGTGTAGTAAATTTTGAACGCCTTGTATAAAATATCATGATGAACTATACATAGTCTTATTTGGTTATGTTTCTAGTTTTGGGACCACCAATCATGAAACTTCAAGTTTCAATAATAACTGAGATATTCAATTTAAAACGTAACCGCGAAAATCGCCAAAAAATTAGTAAAATCAAAAAAGTCTAAAACTGCGATATTTAGGTATAGGGAAACATTATCAAAAATGATGTATTTTGATACATAGAAACCAAAAATACAATATAAATTATATCATTCCATTTAAAATAACAAAGTTAATACCGACTTCCGGTGACCGGACGTGACAGTAAACTTGAGAGTATTTTAGCTGAAAAGCTCAGATCCAGTAATATCTAATTCAAAAATTTCAAGTTTCCAAATATAGTAGAACATGGGAAATTTCTAATGTACTAGTTCCGTGAGAGATCCTGCATAAAATGTACCTATCTATAACCTTAGTTTTTGTGACAGTCAGAACATACCTGCCCCTACGCAATATCCGGTCAAGGATATTAGAATACAAATTAGGAGAAACATCCAATTCGATTCAATACCAATGTCGCCAATTAGCAGCAAATTTAACCACAGCCAAGGAGGATCTCGGTTAATTACAGCAGGATTATGTGGAGCATGCAAAAAGGTTAGCCCGTAATCCTTTCGGGTCCTGCTAACGAGCTCCGATATAACAACGTCTGTACTAGCGGTGTTTATAAGCTCCGCAAGTATTTTTCCTCCCAACAGATTTCAACATTTAATAATTAACGCGTTTTTGGTAATACAAACACCGGTTGCAAAAAAAAAACTAACGAATATTAATTTAAAATTGTTAAAGATATTTTAAGTAAAACTGTCGGAGAACACAATAAAAGTTCCCTGGCTTACCTACAAAAGTCTTTTCAATTCGAATTAAAACTCTCTACAAGTCTTTTAAAAATTAAGTAAAACGTGACCGCAAATGCAACCATATTGTCACATAGGGTCATCCAGAGCATAAAACGTAATCAGTCGCGAGGTTAGTTTGTGTTTTAGGAAGCTTGTTCTACGTATGTGCAGCGATAAAACAACAAACATAAGTCGACACCAGGAAGGTCGCACATTGGGGTATTAGACCCAAAAAGCTGGCCATAAATCAAATTTCTAAATTGTTAAATTCCAAAAAGTAAATCAGTTTCTGGGATAGGTAAAAGACCGATGTATTAAAAGGCGGCAATATTTTTTCACCTGAGCCCTGAGCCACGTGTCCTTGTCAGCATAAGTTGACATAAGTTGACGCTCTTAAAAACGGTTGCAATTTTGTATTTTAACGATAAATGTGATTTTTTTGTTATACATTCTTTAGAACCAAGTATAAACATTCATTCGACATTATTTTTATTAAAATTTACCCACAATTTTGTTTATTGCAGGGCCGAGAACATTCGCTGTTATAGAAAAACAGTTTTATGCAGAACTTGAGTGTTTTAGTTTAGTGTTTAGCTTTGTTAAGCTTTTGAAAGTGGTTCAAATAGTAGTATACATATTTGACATTACAACTACTGGAAAATCTGCGGTGCGGATGCGGTTTTTGTGATTTTATTTCTAATACGTTATAAAGAAAAATCCAAAAATATATGTACCGGCTTATATGTAATTTGGTGCAATTTCTTGATACCGTGATAGTAGAGGTAATTTAGAACATATTTAACTATATTTAGCTATGTACAAATGGTTAGGGTTATCGAGATATTGACAACTTTATGTTCAATGCATCTTGTATGTTGTAAATGCCGCTATGTACGTATATTTTTCCGTTGTGGATCATGTATAGCAAACAACCCCGATGACCTAGACTCTTAAAAATCATCCAAAAAAAACCTTAAACTTTGTACTTGTATATGCATTTCTTGGAAATTGGTTGCTTGAAGCCAATCGGATTCATATTCAAGGCAAGAAAATTCATCGAAAGCACCTACTCGCATACACAGTTCACTGGTTTAAATTGGATTCTTGTTGAGGAGAGACAATAGTAAGTTTGTGAATAGAAACTGGTTAGGCGTTTTCGATAAATGTGTTTATGCGGAATGCGAATGCGGGTTCAAAACATGCGTATTGGGTCATACCACTAAAAAACGACCGTTTCAGCTTGAAGTATGATGAAATTTCGAAAGTTTTCATGCAAACTATAAGTATAAATATTAGACAATTTTGAAATAATACTAAAAATAATAGATTTTCTAGTGATAAATATGGTAAAATAGGTTCTTAATTGCCTCTACTATCACGTCTTAAAAGGAATGCATCGAACGAAAAACAGCATGAATAGCATATGTAACGTTTCAATACACAATATCGACTGGTGTAAACTTTCATTTTCTTCCTCTACCACTGGTCTTCAAAAATAAATCTTTTTTTAGGATTTTCTTACAACATAACAGACCCAAACATGTTATCTCATATGACTCAAACACGACATGTATTGTTCAATTTTAAATCCGTATATGCTGCGTATTTAAACTAGACATGCCATATATTATTTTATGAATTTGACACGGTAAAACATAATAGAAATCAAATCACAAAAGAATATTGATGACAAATGTTGTAGCAGTAATTAATTTACAATAGGTGTAGTGCAGTGAAGGACAGTTTTTAATACAGTTTGCTTTTTCCTATTTTGTACTGTTTTATTGTGTTTATTAAGTTATTAACCTTCAAATTCTTAGTATGAAGGTTAAATTGTTATACATAAATAAAACAATACATCTAAAGCCTTTTTAGGTGAAAAAATAATTTTGGCCAGGTTATCAGGTCAAATACCCCACTGTGCAGCGCTGTGTTCTGCATGCATTTTACCTGGTAAACGTGACGGTACATATGCAGGGTTAAACAGTATTACGATGTTGTGGTTTCAACGTAAAAGCCGCACTGCAGTCTGCAACGTGCTTGTCAGTCAAATAGGTTCTCGAATACTATGTCGTCCAACTAAAACTCATTTGCTCTCTCTGGCTTGAAGCATGCATCGATCTGTGATTAAACACTAGTAGCCAGGCAGTCACATACTGCCAATCAGTCGGCTCGGAACTACGGAGACTAGTTACGTTGATTGAAGTCAGACCTGCGATACGTAACGTTGATTTTTAATCATGGATTTTTAGTTGATTAATAATAATATTATTTCAGTCCACTCACAACGATAGGCTCTATAAACTCATGTATAGGTAAATTGGTTTGCATTTTCTAGTAGTTTTAAGCCTGGTATTCAATAATTTGCTGGTATTTATTAATAAGCGCAGAACCATAAACACAAATTCTCTATTTTGCTACATTTTATTTATTTTTTGTTATTTATTCATTTTTAACCAATACGTTGGGGACAGCTAAGTAATATCTAATCAATATTATAGTATATAGTTAAAAATGTGAGGCGAAAGATTAGCTATTTAGGAAGAATATCTAATAAACTTACAAGCTAGAATATCTTTGTACCATACGATTATAGAACCATACTTTAACTATTGCAGCAGTATACTATTTTTGTGTACAGACAAAAACATTCAAAAAATTCAAGTACGACAAAATCGGGCACTCAGAATTTTATTACAAAGCTCCAGGTTAACCAGTACCGAGTCAATGTTGAGTAAATTAAGTTTCTTGAATGTTATACAAGGAACGGTATATCAGGCACTGATCTTAGGTACCTTAGGTATATAAATGCATAAATAATAAACTCCCAACGTATATGAGTAATTATTTAACATACATTAGTCAGCAGCATGAATACAATACTCGGCAAAAGGACCACATCAGATTACTAAAATATACAAAAAGCAGTACGCAAAATTCATTTTATTATAAGATTATAAAGCACTGAAGATGTTTAACAGCCTACCAAGTGATATAAAAAAAACAGTAGTTCGCTAAGTCTTTGTAAAACATCAAGTTGGAATTATGTATTGGCTAATTTTAAGTAGTTGAAAAGTTTAGTAGTGCTCAGGAAAGCAATTTTATTGTGATTATTGGTTTCTTTTAACTAAATATACATCATTATTATTATATTAACCCTTTTCTATTACTTCTAAACCTGATACTGAATAATATTTGCAGCTGTTTAATATCTTTCGACAGCTAAGTGATATCTAATCAATATTGTGTTTTTTTTCTATCGTTTTAAGGCTGTTAGTCCATTATATTTGCTGCTATTCAATAATAAGCGCAGAACCATGAACCCAGACTCTCTGTTTTGCAGCATCTTATTGATTTTTTTGTAATTTATTCATATTTAAGCAATATTTTTCAACAGCTAAGTAATATCTAACCAAAATTGTGTATTTTCTACCGTTTTCAAGGCTGATATGAAATTATATTTGGTACTACATATTTAATAATAAGAGGAGAATTAAGAACCCAGATTCTGTATTTTGCTACATTTTATTGATTCGTTCGTTATTTAATCATATTTAAACAATTTTTTTGACAGCTAAGTAATATCTAACCAATTTTGTGTATTTGCTATCGCTTTTAAGGCTGATGTTCAATAATATTTGCTGATAGTAAATAATAAGCGCAGAACCATGAACCCAGATTCTTTATTTTGCTATATTGTATTGATTTTTTTCGTTATTTATTTATATTTAACCAATATTTTTGGACAGCTAAGTAATAGCTAACCCATATTGTCCATTTCCTACTGTTTTTAAGGCTGATATTGAATTCGATTTGCTGCTATTCTATAATAAGCACAGAACCATGAACTCAGAGTCTTTATTTTCCAGAATTTTATTGATTTTTTCGTTATTTATTCATATTTAAGCAATGTTTTTCGACATGTAAGTAATATCTAACCACTATTGTGTATTTTCTATAGTTTCTAAGGCTGATGTCGATTATAATCACTGATGTTCAATAATAAGCGCAGAGCCATAAACCCAGATTCTCTATTTTTCAGTATTTTATTGATTTTCTCGTTATTTATGCTTACTTAAGCAATATTTTTCGACAACTAAATAATATTTAACCAAAATTGTGTACTTTCTACTGTTTTTAAGACTGATATTAAATTATATTTGGTACTATTTAATAATAAGCAGAGAACCATGAATCCAGATTCTCTATTTTGCTACATTTTATTGTTTTGTTCGCTATTTATTCATATTTAAACAATATTTTTAACAGCTAAATAATATCTAGCCAATCTTGTGTACTTTCTGCCGTTTTTAAGGCTGATTTCGATTATATTTACTGATGACCAATAATAAGCGCAGAACCATGAACGCAGATTCTCTATTTTGCTACATTTTATTGATTTTTTCATTATTTATTTATATTTAAGCAATATTTTTCGACAGCTAAGTAATAGCTAACCAATATTATGCATTTTCTATCGTTTTTAAGGCTGATATTAAATTATATTTGCTGCTATTCAATAATATGCTAAGAACCGTGAACACTGGTTCACTATTTTGCTACATTTTATTATTTTTTTGTAAATTATTCATGCTTAGGCAATATTTTTCGACAGCTAAGCAATATCTAACTAATATTGTGTATTTTCATTTGTTTTTAAGGCTGATATTTAATTATATTTGATTGTGTTCAATAATAAGCGTAGAACCATGAACCAAGATTCTCTATTTTGCTACATTTTATTTATTTTTTCGTTGTTTATTCATCTTTAAACAACACTTTTCCTCAGGGAAGTAATATCTAACTAACATTGTGTCTATTCTATTGTTTTTAAGGCTGATATTCAATTATATTTGCTGCTATTCAATAATAAGCGCAGAGCCATGAAAACTGGTTCTCTATTTTGCAAAATTTTATTGACTTTTTAGTTATTTATTCATATTTAAGGAATATTTTTCGATAGCTAAGTAATATTTCACCAATATTGTGTCTTTTCTATCGTTTTTAAGGATGATATTCAATTATATTTGCTGCATTTCAATAATAAGCGCAGAACCATGAACACTGGTTCTCTATTTTGCTACATTTTATTTTTTTCGTAAATTATTTTCATTTAGGCAATATTTTTCGACAGCTGTCGTATCTCTAACCAATATGGTGACTTTTTATTCGCTTTTAACGCTTATATGCAATTATATTTGATGGTGTTCAATTATAAGCGCAGAACCATGAACCAAGATTCTCTATTTTGCTACATTTCATTTATTTTTTCGTTATTTATTCTTTTTTAAGCAATATTATTCGACAGCTAAGTAATATCTAACCAATATTGTGTATTTTAAATCATTTATAAGACTAATATTCATTTACTTTTGTTGCTATTCACTAATAAGCGCAGAACCATGAACCTTGATTCTCTATATTGCTACATAATACCATTTATTTTATTATATTACACGCAGTATCGTCCAGTCTTTTCTGTCAAGAAAATAACCCTCAGAAGACGAATTGAATCTGAAATCTTATATCTACGTCTCCGTAATAAATACCAGTTAGCAAAAGAAAATGATGGAATATCACTGCCAAAATGGAGCGACTGTGACAAATACCCCTTTTTTACGTAAATCCCTAAAGCCTCGGATCAGATAATATGTCCCACGGGATAACACGGGCTTTCCAAAATTATAACCCTATAGATAACATTCTATTGAAATCATCATTTGACATTAAAGCCAACACAGCCATTTTTGTTTATTTTTCGGAGACCCAGATACTAGTCGACCACTTAAATTAAACATCCCCTTTGCCAAAAAAAAAATACTCGATTTTAATTTTTATCCAGTTTGCTTCGGGAAAATACCCCGACGTAACGAATCATGATGACCCCTCATAACGGCCTAAAACGTTTAATTACTGCGCGTTATTTTAGCTGACGTATGAGTATTATTATTACAGGACCTTTCCGCCCCGAGGGGTGTTTGTTTGCGGAGTCCTTTATTCCCCCCTACGAGTGCCCATCAAGGACCATTCGGAGAGGACTCGTTCGCCATTTACAACGCACAGGACAATTGTCGGTCCTGGCTTTGGCGGTTTTGTTTGCCGTTGAAATTGTTATTCCCGATGCTCGTGTCCTCGCTGGAAATCTTGTTTGTGCGACACCCTCAGTCTCCCGTATTTGTTCAATATCCTTAGGAAAACAGGCAATTTTGTTCGTAATGTCAATGTTGGGGATAAATTTTGTCGTCGCAGGATGGAATATTTGTTCCTCTTCTATCTTACTTCGTGGGTAATTTTCATTATTTATACTTCAGTGTTTTACGAAACTGTTTTAAGAATATAAATTAATTTGGGCTTCTAATGAGGCATGTTTGATTAAGACGGCTATGAATTGTTAAGGTATTGGTAGTTATTAGACAAACTAATTGTATTAGTTTCGAAGCAAAACTACGGAATATTCTGGCAGAAGCCCAGTGAGATAAGTCTCGAAGGAAACAATTTTGCATAGCGATGAATGAGATAAGAACGGTTCAGAATTACTGAATATTAAATTAGATTGTATCTGCTACTTTGCTATTTATTAATATTCAATGAGTTAAATCATTTCAATTAGTGTTATGCTAAAAGTTGATTTGTTATAATTTTGTAACTGCAATTCGACTTCATTTTATATCGCTACAGGATTACAGCAATTAAGAAAATTCTAATAAGATCTATTTAGGCTGACTAAAGGTGCTTTATATTTTCATAATAATACGGCGTACTGCTCTTTTAATTACTGCTCTTAATTATTACACTAGCCGCAGAGAGCAGCGATTTTGGCATTAATACACCACATTTGGAGAAAACTGTTGAGCTCATGCCGTCTCCACTAAAAAAATCATTATTTTGGCCTGAAACACCCAAATAAAGTAAAAAGAACTGTTCTTCTGTGTCATTATTATCTAATGCTTGGAGAGAATATTTGTTAATACGAAGTAGGAAGAAAGCAAGAACGAAAATCATTCTAGAGAAACAAAAAAGGAAGCGAAAAAGGAACAAAATAAAAAGCTGCGTCAAGTAAAACACTAAAAATTCCAGATGGAAGAAACGTGAAAATACAGATGAGGACAGACTGAAGAAGACTAAGAACCTATTTTATACTGAGTTTCATCATAGAGCAAACGAATTATGGCGGCATTTCGATTTTATCATTTTAGGTGGTCTTTTCGTCAGTTTCAATAATGATGTCACACTTGTTCTTTAGGAGTAAGTTTTAGCAGTTTGTTTTTGCAAAGATTGAATCGGAGCTGGAATCAACGTTATTTATTTTGTCACATCACTTCAAACCAGGTCTTATTTTTTATGTCATGTTTAAATGAAGAGTACTTCCGATATCAGCCTGATTTTTTATTTGAAGATGTAATGTCTACATGACAAGGAACAGCAAAGGCCTGACCATCAGACAAGTGAAAGCAAACTGCCATAATTTTTTGTGCAGTAAAAAACGTTGTTGATTTAGTTCCATCACTGCAAAAACAAAAACAAAAATTTGCAAAATATCTACAGTCTACTTGTAATACAAAATGTAAAACAGGTAAGAAAATTCCTTAAACAAATTCAAAATCAATCCAGTCACCCATAAGGAAACTCAACGTTGGCCATATTTTCTCCACCATCTTTAAAGATAACCTAGTTCCTACGCAATTGGATTTTTCGTGCCTATGCAATATTATCGTTGCAAACGTCCAATACCACAGTTTTATTGATAAAACAGCAAAAAACGATGTTTCCAAATTTCACCGTTTTTTTTTTATTATTACGTTGGTTATTTTGGTATTTAGTAATAAATGTTTATTAGTGCATTGTACTGTTTGCATTAAAATGTTTTTCCAACTCCCGAAAGTCTGATAAATAGGCAAGTGTTAAATAAAACTAGTGAAGTTTCGTGTACACATTTCATACTTTTTTAATATGAATTTAAATATAATACCGAGAAAATAATGAATTATTTTTTTATAACGGATCAAATAGATGAAATCATGACACTTAAAACTGGAATGGAGTTTCCCGTTGTATTTGATAAGGTAGTATTTGATTAAGAAAGTACTAAAAAACATCAATATTGCCAAAAATGTTAAGAATAATGTGAACTTAATTTTCACCACTAACAGCAGTCATTAATTAACATGCAAAGTAACAAAAAAACGCTGAATAATTACAATTAATATTTGAATATTGTACAAATATTTTTACGTGGGACGGTAAATCAAGTTAGCATCAAATTCGATGTAAAACCATTTGGTGCGTATTTCAGTATTTGTTTTATGTTATTAATCTTCTATATTAATCTTATTCAATTAGAGCGGAGGTGGCCGAGTGGATAAGGCGTATGCCTTCCACTCAGAAGTCCAGGGTTCAAGCCCAGGTTAGGCAGGGGATTTTTCAAATACTCCGTCTCCCCGACTGCCGCACAGACAAGCCACTGGCTTTGTGCACATGGCAACATCCCCCAAAAAAAAAAAAAAAAATTAATTAAAAATTGAATAACTAGATATCTTTAGAAGAAAATATTTGTTTAAAAACAGTTGACATAGCAGTTTCAAAGTTATAAGAAAGAATAGATAATAGATATGCAAGCGCCTCTATTTTGCTAAAATACTCTGAACAACCAATAATAAAATTATAAACCCCTAACCACAACAAGTATTTTAGAAACCTAAATGCGTATTTCAGCAACTATGTTGCCATCTTCAGTAGAACCTAAAAAGAGGAAAAGAGAGATTAGCACTTCATAGTATCTTTACTGGATGTTGTCAAAGCAAATCACTAGTGGAAATGACGTCTATGTTAAAAATTACCCTATATATACCCATTTGTTTTTACATCACAAAATCTCTGTATAGCACATTCGACTCATAATAGCATAAAAAACCTTCTTGGAAACCCAAAGGATAAGATAGATGTACTTGATAAATCTGGTATATATTGTATCAAATGTCATGACTGTGAAAAAGAATACGTAGGCCAGACTAGAAGAACAATTTTAACTAGGTTCAAAGAACAAGTAGCTCATTTTAAATATAATCGTTTTGAAAAATCTAGTGTGGCTCAACATATTTTAGACACAGGTCATAAAGTAGTTGTAGATGACTTAAAACTTGTAAAAGCTGTGTCAAATAATAGGGAACTAAACAGCTTGGAAAGTATCTTTATTCACTTGAATAGAGATAAATTAATAAATTCAGACAGGGGTCCTATACCTAGTTCGCCATTGTTTGACCTGCTTTAATTAAAACTTGTTTTTTACGCTTCAATGATCAAAATTCACTGAGGTGTGACCAACAAATGGGTATATATAGGGTAATTTTTAACATGGACGTCACTTCCACTAGTGATTTGCTTGGATAATATCCAGTAAAGATACGATGAAGTGCTAATCTCTCTTTTCCTCTTTTTAGGTTCTACTGAAGATGGCAACATAGTTGCTGAAATACGTATTTAGGTTTCTAAAATACTTGTTGTGGTTAGGGGTTTATAATTTTATTATTAAGTTTGCCACAGTCTCCAAAATATTGTCCTGAACAACCAAACCAAATAATTTAGCGTATTTTACAAGCAGATTTCTAAATCACGATGTTGCCGTGATGTTGCCGTGTTATCCTTATTACAAATAGCTTCGAATATATCCTTTTAATTCAACTACAGTCCACAATACATCCCTACTATATCTCCTAACACAAAGATAGGTCAAATACTGACTTATTCCGGAATATATATCAAAGCAGACCGTCTAAAATTCCCTTGTCTTATCTCGTGTTATCGATCTTGCGAGAAGGGGTTTCATATCCGGGCGGATGACAGCAGAACTAATCTAGGCAATATGAAATACAAACGTAGGAATGCGGAATATAGCGGTGATGTGGCGAGAGTTGAAATCCCACGTCCGTCCGCTGGTTGGTGGAACACACGCGACCTCTATAGGGACGGCGGATGGAGACGTTTTTCAGACGTAACGTAACACCCACGCCATATCCCGTGCTTGCGGTTTTGCCGAGTTAAGTGTTTTTGCCACGCACATGTGGCCCCATATGTTGTGGCTTCTACATTTCAATTAAACTCTGGTTTGCGGGTGTGTGTGTGTGTGTGTGTTTTTTTGTCTCTATCGTGAGGTATAGCGGATGGTCTGTGGTAAATAATTCAGCAATATAACATTTTGTCCGAAGCGAGATGTTTCTGTGATAATAGACATATCAAGTTTGAATATTACCAAACAAATTAAAACATAACCGTTGTTTCTTGTAAGAATTTACATCGTTGTTATCTGGAATTATCCTAACAAAACCCGGAACAAACGGTCTTGCGATTTGGGTTATTCCATATTCACCTCAAGTATAATACTTTTATGACTTCTGCACGTTTGAACACCGATTCCAGATGTAAGATTTCCATAAGAGAACCTCCGCCGACAAACGACATCCGGCTGAAAGTTCGCTCGTTGAAAGGCATGCTATAATTCAGCACGACAACTGTAAAAGTTTTAGCCTCAATTCCGAATTCTTTTGTCGCCAATGTCGCAGTGGAAATCCATTGCTTTTCCATTACAGCCGTTATATCGCCCTCCATACCAGAGTAATTCAAAGTTTTGTCCCGTTGCAGTACTGCAATTGTCGCGGTTGAATTGTATAGAAATACACTAGAAATCGGATAATTTAAATTACTATTTTTAAAGGAATTATAGGAGAAAATTGTTCGGTTTAAAATAGCGTTACAGACCGACGTGGAATTATGAACAGATTAGTTTTCAGGACATAAAAAGGCACAATTACGAAAATATTGATTTTTATCAAGTACAGTTTAAATTAATAATATCTGCATAAGGGTCTCAAAGTAAACCTTAGAATTTGTCCTTTTACAAGGAATTTAACTACTGAAGTAACATAGTTTACGTATAAATTAAATAAAACAGGTCCCAAAACAGAACCCTGTGGTACCCCCAAGCTTGTCATTAATTCACTTGACTCATGTTATGTATTCATAACCTTTTGTCTCCAGTTTGCTAAATAGTTTTCAAACCATTTCAATTCTTCACCTCCGATTCCGTAAGTTACCAATTTTTGTAATGCTTTTTCGCGACAAATAGTCTTGAATGCTCCTTTCACCTCTACAACAGTTGTAACTATCGTTTTACCGTCGTCTAATTCTCCTTTCCAATTTTAAAATACCAAATTTAAGGCTGTCTCGCATGAATGCTTAGCACAACAACCAGACTGTTGGTCAGTAATAAATTTATTTCCATCCAAGTACTTACTCAAACACGGGTGTTAATACTATCGTGCGGGATCACATATACCACAAGCCACACCCAACTTTGTTAATTTCGCTTTTTTGATACATTTTATCTCGACAAAATTGTTTATTTCGTAATCTGTTGGATAGCCAGGTGGTAGGGACTGCACATGACAGTAATAATGTGTCAAATCGTATATTTTACGACCAGAATGGGATTTAAAGGGTTATTACTTCCTTACAGGACCTCCACCAACAATAATTCAAATGTCCTTTCGCAATAATATATGGAGACAGCTGGAAGTTTTGTTACCTTTCAAATTGATCTATCGCACATTCTGCATGGCTCACATGGATTTTAAAGCTTTAATAGATATCAAATGATCCTAATAATGCTATTTTTCTATTATTTTGAGGATTTATTTTCTCAGGTCTATAAACTGTTACAATTTCTAATTGTTTTTGTTGTATGGATTTGTATAACTTGTATGATTGACGACAGACTAATTTATTTTATTTCTTTTGATAAATTGCGTTCAGGGGTATGTTCGTATAATTTCGTGGGGAACCGCCCTTAGTTAGGACAGGGGAGAGGGGTCAACGGAAAAGGAAAATTAATAATGCCCAGCCTGTCGCAGCGCCGAAACAAATGTGAAACACAAAATACCGCTAATGCTCTGCTAGGGGTTTTGGGGCTAAGTTATGTCTTACGGATGTTCTCTTACTCAAATAAATATACTGTAACAGCCTAGAGGGTTAGTCAGGTATGCTTTGAAAACGTATTTTGATAGCCCAAGCGTGGTAAGTTATAGATATTCTGTTAAAAGAATTATATGTAAGCGCCTCCACCATTTTGGTCGAATGCGTTAAATAACCATTTCGAATGTTTTAAATCATTTTCGAGCACACATATGTTGTTGTCTCGTGAAGAATATTGATTATTATCAAAATAAGACAATAAAATCGTGTATTAAGAAGTAGAACACCAAGCAAACATCGGTATATCGCACAAATCTGAATTTATACGGTACTTCTCGATATCTGTAATCGAAATCTTCATTTTTATTACATAATCCACCGACAAATACTACGGTCCAGACCTATACAGGGTGAGTTATTAGTATCCCGGCGGTCGATACTACTAAATCGTAAGAGAAAAAGAATTATTGTCATTTCTACAGGGTGTTGCATTTAGGCGTGACGGAAAATAAGTACATTTTTTTAAATGGAGGGCCCTGTATATTTCATTACTATAGCAATACTAATAAATTTGTTTATCCAACCGTATAGGTTGCTAACTGTCAGCGTTAATAGTTCCGGAGATAGTCAATTATTTTCCCAAAATCCCGTTGTAGGGATCTTCTTTAAAACTATGTAAAAACGACATTTTTGCAGATTTTGCCGTTAAACTATGTCAGACAAGAGTCAAAGCCAGTAGATAGATGATAGTATTAAAAGATATTACATTAACTATACAGGGTGTTCATAAACCTTAGTAAATTTTGATGTTTTTCAAATGGCTTTTCCTTGAGTTTTTTAAATGGAACACTCTGTATATTATGTGCTAGTTGAATTGCCCCCCGAGTTCCCTTTAATTTATTTTAAATGTCCAATTGTAATAGTTTTCGTGATGTTTACAATTTAAAGAAAAATATGTAATATTATCTAATAATGCCATTATTTTTTAGTTATTTTTTGTTTGGCTCTCATTTGTAAATCAGTAATTTTGTATTATAATACAAGAGACGGTAATTAATACTATTAGCATTAATTAATCATAGAAACAAGCCATTGAGATCTAACGACACTCAATTAATGCTTGCAGAAGAGAAAAGGGGCGTCATTTTGAACAACTTCCAAATATTAATTAAAATAATAGCTACTTATTGTGCAATGTTTATTAAGTGTTAATAGTTTGTTTCTGAACTTGCTTCAAATAGGTTACTAAGTAAAAATGGATTTATTTTTTAACACACGCTAATAGTATTAAAGTTTTTTTTCTTAAATAGTATGTAAATATACTATTGCTTATTTACAACTAAAAGAACAAACAAAAAAGAAAGAAGAAGAAAATAATGGCCATATTCAGAAAATATTCTCCCAAATATTAATATTATCTTTAAATTGTAAATATCACAAAAACTACTAAAATTTGACATATGACATATTTGACATAAATTAAAGGGAACTTGATGGACAATTCAACTAGCACATAAAATACAGGATGTTCCATTTAAAAAATCAAGGAAAAGCGTTTCGAAAAACATCAAAATTTACGAAGTTTTATGAACACGCTGTATAGTGCATCTAATATCTTTGGATACTATCATCTATCTACTAGCTTTGACTATTGTCTGACAAAGTTTAAAAGCAAAATCTGCCAAAACGTAATTTTTACATAGTTTTAAAGAAGCTCGTGCAACGGGCATATTTTGGAGAAATAATTGAATATCTTAGGTACTATTAACGCTGAGAGTTAGCAACCTATACCGTTGGATAGCGAAATTTATTAGTATTCATACAACAATAAAATACACAGGGCGTTCCATTTAAAAAAAATAACATACTTTACGTCACGCTTAAATGCAATAAATGAAAATAATTTTACGTCATAGAAACTAGTAAGCCAAACAACTTTTGTCTTAAACATTTTTTTCTTTGTCAAACGATATACTAGCTATCGACCGCCGGGATACTAACAACTCACCCTGTATCTACGCTCCCGCGTCCGAAATATTAATCAATACTATTTATTTTGCCGATAAAATCGGTTATAAACCGAAAATAACGAGCGAGTTATCAGGAAATTAATCGGTCCTCGACTGTACGAACTTTTGCACGACCGAGCGGGAACTTTCGACAACTGCGAAATTGCAGCTATTAACTGAACTTGATGTCTGTTGGTGAAAGTTTTTCGCCGCATTCTCGAGCGCTGTAAGGCGAAATAAACTTTTCGCACACATCGAGCAACATCGAACGTGACGTTGATTTTATTTGGAGCGACTTCCGCTAGCTAAATTTATGATGTCTACATCAGCGATTTTATCCGGTTAAGAGGGATGAGTGTTGCCGATGGCACCATCAATCACCACCCTTGATGAAGTGGTAACTTTGGAAATTATGACGATGGGCAATTAATCAATAATTAAGAGCGAGACGGGCGAAAGAAAATTATTGATGACGTCGATTGGATTATTTGTCTTAGGGGAAATTGACTAATTTATATATTCGCGTGATGTTGTGACAGTTTAGTTTCAGTTTAGTTTCCGAGTATTATACAAAATGTCCTATACTTTTATAATATGTAGTACAAAAAAGATAGAAAAACACAAATAATAAAAGTTAAACTAGAGATAAGTAAATAAATTAATCAAAAGTAACAAAATTAGAAATAATAAAATTTAATCCAAAAACTAAGGAACAAGTTCATATAATGTTTTTTTCGTTTGCGTTCGTTATAAACTCATAACGAAACCGCTTTCGGTGTCGTTATGAAAACACTAGATCACAAACTTTTAGTAACTTTTAGTTTTCCAAGATTAATGATATTGACGTCAAGTCGTATTTGTGCATTTTACCACAACTACCAACTGTTGAAAATAAAACTTCTCTAGATTATAAGATGAATTTTTGTCTTATAAAACTTGTATTATAATATACTATAATATGAAAGCTAGCTGGTGTAATATAAAAAAAAATCCGTATACTCATACCACAACGGGCCACATTGGATATACAGGGTTAGCAAGAATTAGCGGAACACCTAAATAATTTTCCATCCGTAAGCATATTTAAAACATTGTTTAAACAAATATTCTTTGACTTTAAACAAACCATCGTTTAAATATATTTTTAATATACAGGATGCGCATTTTATTATAGAAATTTGGTAACCTTTACTTTTTTTAAATAGAACTCCCTATATATTATTACATTTCTTAATTCTAAGATTAATTCGAAGAATTTTTTATAGGGATCATTTTTTTATAAACTGCTTATTTTTTTAATTATAAGCTATTGACCAAAATTAGACAATTAGACAAAATTAGAATTATTTGGGTGTCTACCAAATAATTCTCCAACTGCAAAAAAATCAAATTTTACAAATAAGTATTTTGGGTTTAAAAAACTCTTGTTTAAATATAGTCATAACATACAGTGTGTTCATTTTATTATGGAAATATGCATACATTTCCATTTTCTAACATATTTTTTTATTCTAAGATTCATTTTAAGAGACTTTTTGTGGAAATATTTTTTTCAAAAGCAATATTTTTGTGTTATGAGTAATTAATAAAAACTCCTGACCTTCAAATTAAGAATATTTACCCACATATATTTTAATTTGGTAGTTTAAACATTTTATTTAATTCTATTTAATTTAAAAAATTAAAATTAATTTAAAGATTTTTTATTTTTACCTATTTTTTACTAGAAACTAGCTAATTTAATAAAAAATAGTTCCTACATAAAATTCTTAGAACTAAACTTTACTAAACTTAGAATTAAAAAATAATAAATAAATATACAGGGTATGCTGTTCGAAAAAGGAAAGGTTTGCAACCTTCCATAATAAAATAAATAAAATAAACAGCCTGTTTTTTTTAATTTGTACTGTTGGAGAATTATTTTGTTGTTAGTACTGTACAATTTAGGTGGTAATTTCGGGTATTTTTGTTATATATATATATATATATATAAACATTGGAAATAGTTAATACTAGATGGCGGTAGTTTTTAAGTTCAAAAACTACAGCCACGCCTGGGATTCGAACCCAGATATAACTATTTCCAATGTTCATATTAATGTATGCAGATTTCTGCGAGAATTCACTTCCTATATATATATATATAATACGAACGGTTTTATTTTTTTCCCAAAAATAAAACCGTTCGTATTATAAACAAGGCTAACTATTGAAACTATTACTTAATATATATATATATATATATATATATATATATATATATATATATATATATATATATATATATATATATATATATATATATATATATATATATATATATATATATAATAGCTTATAATTAAAAAATAATGCATTTTATAAAAAAATTATTCCTGTAAAAAAATCTTAGAATAAGTCTCAGAATTAAAAACTGTAATAATATATGGGGTGTTCTATTTAAAAAAAGAAAAGGTTACCAAATTTCTATAATAAAACGAGCACCCTGTATATTGAAAATATATTTAAACGATAGTTTGTTTAAAGGCAAAATACTTTTGTTTGAACAATTTCGCAATTTCTTACGGTTAGAGAGATATTTCGGTGTTCCGGTAAATTTGGCTAACCCTGTATATTATTTAAAATTGTACGTATACAGTAATTATGACAATCGTTGAATTGTATGCGCCTCTCTGAAGAAATTAAGTGTGAATAAACAGGCTTACTATTATAATTCAATTTGATATAAATATGAGTGTTTTGGTAATTAAAAGTAGACGGAGATTTTTTGAAATAACAAACCATCACAGAAATTCTGTCATGTTTCCATACTTGACGCTCTCTATTGTTTTCATTACAAAATACAAAATAATATATATTACTTTAAATAGACAAAAAAGCTGCTTTTGAAAACTTATTGAGGACCTTTATTGATTTGATAACAATGACAAGCAACCAACTGCAACGTTTTGACGTTCTAATAACACCTTGGGTATTTTACACTTGCATACATTCTACAAATAATCGAATTAAAAAGGAGCATCTACATTTCAAACATACTACTTTTAAACCTTATCATTAAAACTTACTAAACGCTCAGGACTTGTTTTCAAATCTCTCTTACGTTTTGTATTCAATAATGTGTAAAGAAAAAGCAAAGCCGAGTGAAGTAAAAGTAAAATATGAACTGCATCAACAGAATTATTTGTTTTCGACGATACAAAAATTTATCTTCACGAAGTGTTTTGACATTTGCGAGATTATCCTCCGTCTTGAGCTCTTAACGGTTCGGAGCTTGTGTAGGGGTATTATATCTATCAGTGGGGTTTGACTTTTAGTGTGGCCGAGCTTACAGGAAAAGCTCAACCGATAAATTTTTCTTTGGAAGGTGGCGGCGCGTGTTGGGCGAAAAGGGCGATGGGCTGTGTACGAAAAAAACGAACGTTTCGGTGAAATGGATCCCCGGATAACAGATCGACGACTAGAAGATTAATGTAGTCTGATTTTCTCGCATCTGGTAGGCATTTTTAATCTATCGCTTCAGGCAGCCAACCCTCCTAGTCCCACCCTGTGATAGATAACGGAATTCATAAGAAATTTACGCCTAAGAACACATGTTCCTTCCATCATCGTTTGGGAGTTTTTCTAATGGTTAAACCTTTTGGTGAATAATATCAGGACCCAGAATTATTTTTCTACAAATACCTCATCTAGGATAAAAGGTTGACCTGAAACTGCGTGTTTTCTACAAAAGTTTAGATACTGGAATGAATCAAAATACCTACAATACAAAACAAAACACCATTTTGGGTCTCCCCCAGTAAAATCCCTAATCGGCCATTGTTAAATTGTAGTATAATGTCTAAAATTACTAACAAAAAACAGTATATTTAAGTTATCATGATACCAAAACTAGGCAAACTACCGAATGAGGCCAAATCATATCGCTCAACATCACTGTTACCAATGATATCGAAGCTCTTAGAAAAGCTGCTTCTAAAGAGAATGAAACCTATCATTGAGAGATTGGAACTAATTCCTAATCACCAATTTGGTTTTAGAGAAAAGCATTCCACTATAGATCAAGTGCATAGAATAACAATATCATAGAGAAACCATTAGAAGAAAAACTTATTTGCTCAACAATCTTTCTTGATGTCACACAAGCTTTCGATAAGGTTTGGCACGAAGGATTGATACACAAACTAAAGAGTATGCTACCTTTACAATACGTCGAGCTGCTAACATCCTATATATCTGATAGACTATTCAGAATAAAACAGATCGATGAATACTCGGAACTAAAAGAAGTAAAAGTTGGGTACCCCAGGGTAGTGTGTTGGGACCAATTCTCTATCTACTATATAGAAGTGACCTACGACAGCCGGAAAATGTAACAGTCGCCACATTCGCAGATGACACGGCTCTCATGGCAGTGGGATCAACTATTAGAGAATCTACTAGGAATCTTCTACAAGCTAGTAATAAAATATATAAATGGACCAAAAAATGGAAGATTAAGCTCAACGAACTGAAGTCTGTCCACATTATCTTTACAAACAAAAGAATCGAAGACACCTCATGTCAAGATTAACGACGCCATAGTTCCATATGCGAATACTGCAAAGTATTTGGGTATGACTCTGCATACAAAACTAAGGATGAAAGAACGCGTTAAGCAGAAAACATAGTAGAACTCAGAAGAAATGAAATGTGTAAAAAGCAGAGTGAGTGAAATGTTAGTGGTTCTTGTTTAGACCATAGGAAATATAGGACATCAGTGGATAGCCTATTAGAGACAAGTACCTAGTTTTAAGAATTCAGATTTAAATTGATGGTTAATCGTTTAGATTAGTTTCAATATGTCAAGCATCCCATGTTTATTAAAAAAAAATAAGTTAAATAGTACCAACAACAAACCAAAATTTGTCAACCAGTGTTCGTTTTCTATAAATGACTTTTTCTTATATAAAAGGTGGATTAGTGATTTTAATTGTTAAATTCACAATTCGATTAAAGTATCAAAATGCATTGCAAATTAGAAAGCTAAGTTATTCATTTAGTACCTTTCTTGAGTTTGTCAACCAAGTAATCACACGACAACCTTCTGGAAACTTCTATTAACAATTGCCATCATTAAATTCTAAATAAAAGATAATATACCTTCTGACAAAAGACTTTGCTCACAATGGTATGCAACGAAAGACTAAGGCTAGAGAATAAACGGTACAAAAGTCGATAGTCTAGCTTTGCATATTTCAGAGCGTGAGATAGTGGAAGGACCATCGCAAAGACAGTTTCTGGAATTGAAAAAGACATCTGGAAAGCGGTTCTTCATTGTGCCGTGAAGAGGGAGCCCTTTGTAGTCGAGAAGCGATGTCCAATACAGTTGCTCTGACGATCTGTCTCTGAAATGGACCGACTATTTTTCTTTCGTTTTTGGTATAAATCACTTCATTAGTTATCGGACCCTTTCGAGTGGAAGAGAAACGATTTCAGAGCGATGTTGGCGCATGTAGAGAAAATGTGAACATATTTCACCTTATTTAAGACAGAGGGTTTATATCTCTAGGAAAAGATATACCCATAATCTGTCTGGTCGGTGCCAGGAATATTGATAAAGAACACATTTGTCTAAATTGGAATAACATAATTCTGCTTTTTGCCATTCAGATAATTCTTGATGCAGGTTTTCGTCATAAATACAGTCGATTGCTCGATTTAGAATTGCAAATGAATGAATAAACAGACTAATTTGAATAAGTACCTACTGTGGAAACTCGCCTATTGTATTATGCATGCTCGTGTTTGGATATAATCGATTTTTTAATAGAAAGGAAATCGAATTGCCATTTTGTACTGCTATTACGTTTCACGCGCTATTTTTAAGTTCTGTGAACGGTATTTATATTAAATTTAAAAAATATTTAAGCTTTTATAACGTAAAAGTGTTCTCAATTTTAGTTTTATATTTATTTTCGAGCAAACGTTTATTAAAAGTGGAAGTTTTTCTATTAATATGTTCTATTAATTTTCATATTGTCTGTCCAATATATTCCGTATTGCAATGTGAACATTTTATTTTGTGAATTCCACTTCTTTAAACATAAAAAAAACTTTCTCCTTACTAATGTGTGGATAAATTTGTTTTTTATATCTATTATTGTATGCTATTGGTAGGATAAACTTATTATAATTTTCTTTTGATCACGGTAAAGAAATAAGTCTATTAAATAAATAATAAAATGCAGAATATGTAATATTGTCTGAGTATTGTGGGTTTTCTATACATATTGTATTTTAAGTAATCTGAATTTCTTTTAGTTGGTAAGTCTAAATAATTATTAGTTGATTATCAATTTATTTTTCACATGTAAATTTTAATTTATAAATATTACTAATTTGTTCAAGAACAAAAGTCAATTAATTTAGAACCTTTATACCAAACACAGAAAATAACATCGACATATCGACACCAGAATATGATATATTTGCTGTTCCGTTTGTAAATATTTTATTTTCTATCTGGCTTCTTTATAAATATTATTAAAAGAAATCTTGTTATAAAACAATATAATATTCTTAGTATAGTGCTATCGAAATTAGCTAATTTTATAGGTGTTTTGGATGTGATATAAAATAAAATTGTTCGCTTTTATGACACGATGATGTTAAACAAGAAATGGATTATTCCAACAAAAAAAAATACTTGAAAACAAAGTATTCAAGCAACAAGTATGACATGGAATATAAAGAATTTTATTGAGTTTGTTCTTGTTATTATTATAAATAAAAACATGTACAATAATTATTATTTTTGTTTGAATTAGTGGTCCATATGTAAGTTAGTAGTCTAGGTTCTGAACTAAATAATATTTGCTCGAATGAGTTACTTTTTGTGGGATAGACTGTTTTGTTACTTACACAAAATATTTGAGAAAAAATATGTATATAAAAGCAATTCTACTGCTAAAACGACTACGTCAGACGATTTTATACTTAATACAAAAAAGTGTACGCGTATTTTTTTGAAATTTCGAATTGTGCTAGAAATTTAAATGAGAAAAAGACATTTCTGGGTATTTTTCGAATAATTGTTCGGGGTTTCGGGAAACTTATGTTAAAGTTATAGGATTTGTAGAGGAATTTCCAAGGAAGAATTTGACGTACTATCCATACTGATTTGACGCCCCCAACCCACCCCCACAATGCTCTGAAAACTACCCAAATATCATTTCATTCTATTTTCTCATAGAAATCATCTCTATAAGTCTAGTGGAGTGCTTATAAACATTTGTCAGTTAATTTCCATTTGTTTAAATAAATTCTATTTGTTTAAATAATTGGTTTTTCTCAAAATTCCGCATGGATTCTGTTTTCTGAGTTCGAAATGGCAGTTTATTATCTTAGAGCGACATTATTCATTAAAACAGGTAACTTCATTTCTATTTTGGGATGATTTCCATTGTTTAAATAATAAAATAATAATCGTTTTCAATAATTCATACAGGGAACAGTTTCCAGACAGCAACAAATCAACGTTATCTTGCGACACACAGTGATAGGAAATCAGAATAAGAAATGGAGAAAAAATGTTATTCATAAAATTTGTTGACTTTAGGAAATGATATTGAAAACAAATAATATTTTATTATTTCAATTTTAAACAATGGAAATCATCCAAAAATATAAATGATGTCACTTGAGAATATCAGTTGTCCAGACCGATCTACAAAAATGACTTAAAGGTGTGGGTTTATCAGATAATGTACATAATAGGTTCATTATATATCTCGCACATGAAATTTATAATTAGTTTGAGGTAAAATTTATTTGTTTTTAAATAAATCTTGTGTTGAAAGGAATTTAGTGAAAAAGTAGTTTTGAATTTTAATATATTCATATCTAGAAAGTATGTGGAGCCTAGTAGGTCCCTTTTCAGTCGACATAAACATGCATACATTATATACTGAACGCTACATTATGCAAAGTAAGCAGCTTTTCAAGATATACATTAATCCTATTATAGAGCCTAAAGGGCTATAAGAACAGGGAAGCTTAGTGAACAAAATCACTTAAAATCTTAACAACACTAACAGCTGGAGATTAACGAAATGAAAATATTTGCATTTATATACACCATTGTTAAAAATAATTGCGTATCACTTCAGTCCTGAAGAACCATTATATTCTGTTTTAATACGTTTACATCTATTAATTTACCATTTAGTCAACACTTTTGCACAACCACTCAACCAATATTTGTACATATCCGGTTATTTCTACTATTCAGTTCGCTGCAATCGCTGCAGCAGTGTACGATTATTCGATAATGGCATGCCGCATCGCTCCTGACAATATAATTTCGACTAATTAATTATGTAATTGGGCAAAAGCATCGCCAAAAGCATTTCAACACTGTACATTAATAACAAACACAGAGACAGAGCGTAGAGATCCATTACAATAATTATTTACTGCATACACAAACAGTTTGAAATGCTCTATACAAACTGTACTTTGCCTTTATAATTAACTGTGTGATAATAGAACTGTCTAATGGATGATTTCCCTGTGTTATTAGTTATTACATACCGTGTGTTCAATTCAAAAGTATCCACCCTTAATAACTCTTGCCCTGATTCGATTATTGCTTTAAGTGAAAACACGTCGATTTAGATATTGAGGGGGAAGTTCAAAAATGGTACCTGGAGAATTTTAGGTTTCATCCCTTCACCCCCCAGCCACCCCAGTTGGAAATTTAAAATGGCACCCCCTATCTTGTGATACATCATTTGAAAGGGCACAAAATTATCTACTCAACCATGATAAAAAAAATTAAATCGATCGATTGGTTCTTAAGATAGACTAGTTACCAACTGTTATTCTGAAGTGACCTCATTTATATTTTGGGATGGTTTCCAGTGTTTGAATAATAAAATAATATTCGTTTTCAATATTTCATCAAATTAGAGTACAGGGAACAGTTTCCAGACAGCAACAAATTAACAATATCTGGCGACACACAGTGGTAGGAAACCATAATAAGAAATGGAGACAGAAATGTAATTAGAAAAATTTGTTGACTTTAGGAAATTCAATATTTTAAAAGGAAATGTAACTCAACAATAAATGATATTGAAAATGTATAATATTTTATTATTTAAACAATGAAAATCTACCCAAAATATAAATGCTGTCACTTGAGAATAACAGTTGGTCAGACAGATATAAAAAATGAATTTGAAGTGATATGCAAACAAAAATAGTTTAAACAAATAGAATTTGTTTAATCAAATGCGGGTTTATTAGATAATATAGATATTAGGTTTTGTTAGATATCTCGAACACGAAATTTATAAGTTAATTTCACAAAAAAAGCTAACTTATCTAGCATAATTAGAAAGAAACGTTGAAAATGAATAATTGATAGTTTAAACAATAGGAAGAAAATTTTCAATGAATAATGTCACTGTAAGATAATAATAAAATTATAAACCCCTAACCACAACAAGTATTTTAGAACCTAAGTGCCTATTCCGGAAACTTTGGAGTTTCTTAGGGAATTATTGAGCAATAACAACTTTGACCCGTCAGAAATAGATGAATATGTATAAGATTGACTGCCCTTTGTATGTCTCAAAATTGTTTTCAAATAAACGGAAAGTGTTTTGAACAACTTGAGGGAACTGCAATGGGTAACTGTCTCTCACCTTTTATTGCCAACTTGTTTATGAGCAGATTTGAAACCAATGTAAAGTCTATAGCACCATATTTCCCTAAGACTTGGGTTAGGTATGTCGACGATATTTATGCCATTTTTGACACCAAGAAGTGCAGTATTCAAGATTTTCTTCTCGTTTTGAATTCTAAATTCAACACCATTAACTTTACTGTAGAACAAGAAGTTAACGGCCAACTTCCATTTTTAGATACTGTGGTAATCAGGAATAGCAAAAATATAATAGAAATTAACGTGTATCGGAAAGATACTAACACAATCAGGTTTATTCCTAATGATTCGCAGCATCCTTTTCAACAAAAATTTTCTTTTATTAGTTGTTTAGTAAATAGGTTATTGAAATTTCCATTGTCCGCTGATAGATATCAGCAAGAATTATTGTTTATTAAGAATGTTGTCATACATAATGGGTACCCTGAGAAAATAGTTGATAGAATGATTAAGAAGCAGAATCAAAAAATGTATGTAAATCAAATATCTACTTTAAATACTTTGTCTGTAGAAAAGAAGAAATATGTTAAAATACCGTTCGATTGTGCATATACAAGGGGTTTGAAAAGTATTTTTACATCACAAAATCTCTGTATAGCATATTCGACTCATAATAGCATAAAAAAACCTTCTTGGAAACCCAAAGGATAAGGTAGATGTACTTGATAAATCTGGTATATATTCTATCAAATGTCATGACTGTGAAAAAGAATACGTAGGCCAGACTAGAAGAACAATTTTAACTAGGTTCAAAGAACATGTAGCTCATTTTAAATATAATCGTTTTGAAAAATCTAGTGTGGCTGAGTGGCTCAACATATTTTAGACACAGGTCATAAAGTAGTTGTAGATGACTTAAAACTTGTAAAAGCTGTGTCAAATAATAGGGAACTAAACAGCTTGGAAAGTATCTTTATTCACTTGAATAGAGACAAATTAATAAATTCAGACAGGGGTCCTATACCTAGTTCGCCATTGTTTGACCTGCTTTAATTAAAACGTGTTTTTTACGCTTGAATGATCAAAATTCACTGAGGTGTGAACAACAAATGGGTATATATAGGGTAATTTTTAACATGGACGTCACTTCCACTAGTGATTTGCTTGGACAATATCCAGTAAAGATACTATGAAGTGCTAATCTCTTTTCCTCTTTTTAGGTTCTACTGAAGATGGCAACATAGTCGCTGAAATACGTATTAAAAAAAAAATAGGTTCTAAAATACTTGTTGTGGTTAGGGGTTTATAATTTTATTATTAAGTTCGCCACAGTCTCCAAAATATTGTCATGTCTGTAAGATAATGATTTGCATTTTTGCATTTGAATTATTTAAACAAATAGAATTTTTTAAACAAAAATGTAAATTAGCTGACAAATGTTTATAAACATTCCACTAGACTTACAGTAATAATTTCTATGAGAAAAAAGAGACTGAAATGATTAGAAGGGTTAATTATCTGAAGAATGTAAATTTTTCATTTGTAGGGTAGTTTTCAGGGCACTATGGGGATGGGTTGGTGGTCTACAAGTCCTTAAGTAATCTTAAGTTTTCCCAAAACCCGAACAATTATTAATTATTAATATTATCAATTATTAATATAAATACCTAAAAAGGCCTTCTTCCCTAGCATTTTCCAAGTAAATTTAAGGCCACAACAAGCAGGGTTAAAAATCAAAATTTCCCCCCTTCCGGTTTGGGCTGAATACGCCCATGATCCAGAACATCATCTGTTTTTGTTTATTTTCTAAACAACTTTCATAATATTTCGATTGCCCTTCTTTCGAAGTCCTAAGACACTAATATAATAATCAAAATACCACTCAACGACTACTAAGAAAGCATTAAATAATTGTCTAATTACTTCCCAAAATCATTCGGTCCATACCAAAGATAATCAGCATAGTGTAAATAGCGATTTTGTATCACCTACTTTGTTTCTTACAGCTATGTAAAACCGGCTTTACCCCTACGCAGTGAAAATGTTAAAAGTATCACTTACCGGGCACGGAATCGCCGAAAATTTTGAAGAAACACAACACACGGATCTAGTGGCACGTTTATGTCACACCGGTGATTAAAACATCTACGAATTAGATAGCAAATAAACAATATTTCGACGGAGTTTGAACACGCGGTGACGCGCCAAAACATTTTTCGTGACACTGCGCGTCGACGGCGTACGCATGTTTGGACCGAGCAAGGCCTGCACTTCCAAAAAAAACTGGTTTTTACGACGCTTGCAGGTAACGGCGAACCGACGCTAGCTGGGATATTTAATTCGTAGATATTTACCACAATCTAAAAATGTGATAGAAATAATATTAGCGAAAATTATTGAATGATTTAATAGTTTTTTTGTTATGTGTATTTAGTAATGTCAAGAATGTCGATATTATTGATTAGTTAATTATGTTAACTGATTTTGAATTTGTCTAAGCCATTAATTAGTATAAATGTTGATGTTGTATAATTAATACAAGAAATGTTGATGATTTTAATAGATACGCGACAACAAAAGAATTTTCTTGAACCGAATACTGGTGTTGTCGTAAAATCCACAAACTTAAGCTTTCGGGCAAATATAAAACAATAATAATTGGCAATATAGTTATGATTTGGGTTAGTTACATATATTATTTTACGTTTTTGTAATGATGATCAAAACATAACTGTTTAACATCGAAAATATATTAACATCATTGTACAGTCTACATTGTTTTCTTAAAGAGATTAATTGTTTTGCTACATTTATTTCAATTAACTACATATATGAGTCTGTGGTTAGATAGCGTCCATGTCAAGAAATGTTGATTCAATGTTGACAGTGGCTTATTCAATCTTTTGAGTCAATATTATTTGATACAATAAATAGTTTACTTTTATTGAATTTTTAAACAATTATTTTTAGACGTAATAGTCTTTTTCTCTTAGATATAACTTTAATGGTAAAAAAGCCAGAATACGTAAAAACTTAAAGTTAACACGATAGACTATAGGGTAAATAATTTAAAATTCTTTTTAATTGACAAATGTGTGGTTTTTGCATTGAAACAAAAATATTATTTAGAGTCAAGTTTGTACGTAGATACGGCGTTTTGCCTTTGGAGGGTAAATTGTAATTTTTATTCATTTTTTAACAATAATTACACAAATAAATCTTTATTTGAAATAAGAATTTTGTTGCCCCTATTGAACCAACTTGTTTATTTAAATTAAACAATATTTCGTCTCTGTGTAATAATATATTATGAAGGGATCACCTAAACACTAAAATGCTGGTGAAGACATAAAAAAAGTATCACCGTAGTTTTGATTGTATTTCAAGATTGACAATGTATCGAAGGATTCAAATAAAACTAGAGATATGTGTACGTTATTTTTTTATAGAAATACTACTGGAAAGTTATACATTATTCTTGGAACATTGTATGTATATTACTACAGTTTTTGAGTTATTTTATATCTCCCACATTTACTGTGGTATATTTCGAAGTTTCATGACTAAACTTAGAGCTGAAAGAAGCTTTGTGCAAAAAGGCCCAAAGGAACTGAAGGTTTACTCTTAGAAGTTTTCAACGATTTTGCAAATGAGCCACCATTTCTGTAACTTTGTCAAAATAGTTAAATAATAAATTAAAATAGAGGAAATTTTGTATAATAATATGTGTATGACATTTTTTGGTAAAATTAATAGTTTACCCGCATATATACAATAAAGAATTTAGTGAAGCGTTAGCAGATATTTTACGGTGGAGATAATTTTCTTCCCAGTTGGCTAATTTGATTTTATAGAGGTCGAATTAAAACCAAGCTGCACTGATAGAAACAGCAGAAAAATCATTCAGCTGTGTCTTATTATTGATACGCTAATCTAAGAATAATATTAATAAGTAATTTATATTTTTCTTTGTAAAAAAATCACATTAAACAAGTCACCAAAATCACGCACACACAAGTCAAAAGCGACCCAAAAATATTGTTTTAAAATACAATAGAAATACTGTTCTGCCTTTCATCATAAAATTTGAAAAATAATGTTTGGAGCAACCCTAGATGTGATATGAAAATGTAATTTAACAGATTAGATTGTATGCAAAAATTGATTGTAGTGAATTACTTTTAAACAATGAGAGAGAATTCATTCTCTAATACCGTACAAAACTTTTCTCCATTATTTAACACAGACTCCCCATTTATTTAATCAACATAACCCTTAAAACTTTACTATATATACTCCGACCTCTCTTAATAAAATTTCCTTCCTTTTTTTCGTACGCTTTTTTCCACATAATTTTCCCGGTCATAGAACTCCCCCCTTCAAAATTAAGCATAAATTTTCTTTAGGGTGCCGGGTTGCTACCCTTCGACCGTGGAATATACGCCTTAAATTTAACATTTTCTCTCCTTTTTTTTTGTTCCAGATCGAACCACTCCAATTCCTAGGCCAACTCACGACGATGAGGATTCGTTCCCAGTGATTTGTGATAGAGAGCTGCACTCGATGCATCGAAATGTTCCGGCGCTGCGCAGGAGGGATTTGGATACCGCGACCATCAAGCAGCACTATTATCCTGAAGGTAATAAATATCCGGAACAAGACAAGTTCGAGATGAAGTCTCGAAGAGTTGTTTTCAGTGGGAAACTATAGTTGCCGCGGATTCTCGCGGTTTCTCGCGAACCGCGCACCTTAGAGAAACACGGCGTCCAGAAATGAATTCCTCGGCCAATTTCCCATCCGATACCGTTTGAACCGTCAACATCGGGCGATTAGATCGGACACAGATTGCGTTCAAAGTTTCTAATATAGTAAAATGGGTGTTTTTAGCATCATTTTTGATTATTGGGAACGTAATAACTGCCGAACCGTTCCAAATAAGTAAAATCTAATTATACCGGCGTAATCAGCGTCAAAAATTGCATCAAGAACCACAACCTTAATTTGATTGAAGGTAGTTGGGTTTTTGCCGACTCGCTAAAATTTTATAAGAAATCACATATTTTAAACTATAATTTGTAAGTGGCACACCTATCTCAAAAACTAGGACCCGGATCAACATGAAACCTTTGCTATCTTACTAAAATGGGTGCGCTGATTACAAATTTACATAGGAAAAGTCTCTGTCTCTACTGGTTACCGAGTTGTGCTGAAATTACGGTTTTTCAAATAATACCAAAATAAACGAAATGGACCACATAACTTGAAAATAGTAAATCTTAGGCATATAAAAATATACATATTTTTGATAGACTCAACGAGAGCTATCATTTGGTAGTGGGTAAACCTGTCTATCACCAACGGTTGCAATGTTCAATTTTTTCTGTCTAAAAGTGCTAAATTTAGACCGAAGAAACAGTTGTAACTTTTTGAGAGATAGAGCGTTCTAATGTAGTCATGCTTATGCATTGGGATGTGCTGAATTCAACGGTGAGTTCGGTTTTCCCGTAGCGTGTACGGTTTGGCCAGAAAGTGAAAAACTATAATTTCCGCGGTTTATCGCGTTTTTCTCGCGAACCGTGCAACTTAGAGCTACGCGACTTTCAGAAATGAATTTCTCGGCCTATTTCCCATCCGATACCGTTTGAACCGTCAACATCGGTCGATTGGATCGGACACAGATTGCGTTCAAAGTTTCTAATATAGTAAAATGGGTGTTTTTAGCATCATTTTTGATTATTGGGAACGTAATAACTGCCGAACCGTTCCAAATAAGTAAAATCTAATTATACCGGCGTAATCAGCGTCAAAAATTGCATCAAGAACCACAACCTTAATTTGATTGAAGGTAGTTGGGTTTTTGCCGACTGGCTAAAATTTTATAAGAAATCACATATTTTAAACTATAATTTTTAAGTGGCACACCTATCTCAAAAACTAGGACCCGGATCAATATGAAACCTTTGCTATCTTACTAAAATGGGTGCGCTGATTACAAATTTACATAGGAAAAGTCTCTGTCTCTACTGGTTACCGAGTTGTGCAGAAATTACGGTTTTTCAAATAATACCAAAATAAGCGAAATGGCCCACATAACTTGAAAATAGTAAATCTTAGGCCTATAAAAATATACATATTTTTGATAGACTCAACGAGAGCTATCATTTGGTAGTGGGTAAACCTTTCTATCACCAACGGTTGCAATGTTCAATTTTTTTCTGTCTAAAAGTGCTAAATTTAGACCGAAGAAACAGTTGTAACTTTTTGAGAGATAGAGCGTTCAAATGTAGTCATGCTTATGCATTGGGATGTGCTGAATTCAGCGGTGAGTTCGGTTTTCCCGTAGCGTGTACGGTTTGGCCAGAAAATGAAAAACTATAATTTCCGCGGTTTATCGCGCTTTTCTCACGAACCGCGCAACTTAGAGCTACGCGACTTCCAGAAATGAATTCCTCGGCCAATTTCCCATCCGATACCGTTTGAACCGTCAAGATCGGTCGATTGGATCGGACACAGATTGCGTTCAAAGTTTCTAATATAGTAAAATGGGTGTTTTTAGCATCATTTTTGATTATTGGGAACGTAATAACTGCCGAACCGTTCCAAATAAGTAAAATCTAATTATACCGGCGTAATCAGCGTCAAAAATTGTATCAAGAACCACAACCTTAATTTGATTGAAGGTAGTTGGGTTTTTGCCGACTGGCTAAAATTTTATAAGAAATCACATATTTTAAACTATAATTTTTAAGTGGCACACCTATCTCAAAAACTAGGACCCGGATCAACATGAAACCTTTGCTATCTTACTAAAATGGGTGCGCTGATTACAAATTTACATAGGAGAAGTCTCTGTCTCTACTGGTTACCGAGTTGTGCCGAAATTACGGTTTTTCAAATAATACCAAAATAAGCGAAATGGACCACATAACTTGAAAATAGTAAATCTTAGGCATATAAAAATATACATATTTTTGATAGACTCAACGAGAGCTATCATTTGGTAGTGGGTAAACCTGTCTATCACCAACGGTTGCAATGTTCAATTTTTTTCTGTCTAAAAGTGCTAAATTTAGACCGAAGAAACAGTTGTAACTTTTTGAGAGATAGAGCGTTCAACTGTAGTCATGCTTATGCATTGGGATGTGCTGAATTCAACGGTGAGCTCGGTTTTCCCGTGGCGTGTACGGTTTGGCCAGAAAGTGAAAAACTATAATTTCCGCGGTTTATCGCGTTTTCCTCGCGAACCGCGCAACTTAGAGCTACGCGACTTTCAGAAATGAATTCCTCGGCCAATTTCCCATCCGATACCGTTTGAACCGTCAACATCGGTTGATTAGATCGGACACAGATTGCGTTCAAAGTTTCTAATATAGTAAAATGGGTGTTTTTAGCATCATTTTTGATTATTGGGAACGTAATAACTGCCGAACCGTTCCAAATAAGTAAAATCTAATTATACCGGCGTAATCAGCGTCCAAAATTGAATCAAGAACCACAACCTTAATTTGATTGAAGGTAGTTGGGTTTTTGCCGACTGGCTAAAATTTTATAAGAAATCACATATTTTAAACTATAATTTTTAAGTGGCACACCTATCTCAAAAACTAGGACCCGGATCAACATGAAACGTTTGCTATCTTACTAAAATGGGTGCGCTGATTACAAATTTACATAGGAGAAGTCACTGTCTCTACTGGTTACCGAGTTGTGCTGAAATTACGGTTTTTCAAATAATACCAAAATAAGCGAAATGGACCACATAACTTGAAAATAGTAAATCTTAGGCCTATAAAAATATACATATTTTTGATAGACTCAACGAGAGCTATCATTTGGTAGTGGGTAAACCTTTCTATCACCAACGGTTGCAATGTTCAATTTTTTTCTATCTAAAAGTGCTAAATTTAGACTGAAAAAACAATTATAACTTTTTGAGAGATAGAGCGTTCTAATGTAGTCATGCTTATGCATTGGGATGTGCTGAATTCAACGGTGAGTTCGGTTTTCCCGTAGCGTGTACGGTTTGGCCAGAAAGTGAAAAACTATAATTTCCGCGGTTTATCGCGTTTTTCTCGCGAACCGCGAAACTTAGAGCTACGCGACTTTCAGAAATGAATTCCTCGGCCAATTTCCCATCCGATACCGTTTGAACCGTCAAGATCGGTCGATTGGATCGGACACAGATTGCGTTCAAAGTTTCTAATATAGTAAAATGGGTGTTTTTAGCATCATTTTTGATTATTGGGAACGTAATAACTGCCGAACCGTTCCAAATAAGTAAAATCTAATTATACCGGCGTAATCAGCGTCAAAAATTGTATCAAGAACCACAACCTTAATTTGATTGAAGGTAGTTGGGTTTTTGCCGACTGGCTAAAATTTTATAAGAAATCACATATTTTAAACTATAATTTTTAAGTGGCACACCTATCTCAAAAACTAGGACCCGGATCAACATGAAACCTTTGCTATCTTACTAAAATGGGTGCGCTGATTACAAATTTACATAGGAGAAGTCACTGTCTCTACTGGTTACCGAGTTGTGCTGAAATTACGGTTTTTCAAATAATACCAAAATAAGCGAAATGGACCACATAACTTGAAAATAGTAAATCTTAGGCCTATAAAAATATACATATTTTTGATAGACTCAACGAGAGCTATCATTTGGTAGTGGGTAAACCTTTCTATCACCAACGGTTGCAATGTTCAATTTTTTTCTATCTAAAAGTGCTAAATTTAGACTGAAAAAACAATTATAACTTTTTGAGAGATAGAGCGTTCTAATGTAGTCATGCTTATGCATTGGGATGTGCTGAATTCAACGGTGAGTTCGGTTTTCCCGTAGCGTGTACGGTTTGGCCAGAAAGTGAAAAACTATAATTTCCGCGGTTTATCGCGTTTTTCTCGCGAACCGCGAAACTTAGAGCTACGCGACTTTCAGAAATGAATTCCTCGGCCAATTTCCCATCCGATACCGTTTGAACCGTCAAGATCGGTCGATTGGATCGGACACAGATTGCGTTCAAAGTTTCTAATATAGTAAAATGGGTGTTTTTAGCATCATTTTTGATTATTGGGAACGTAATAACTGCCGAACCGTTCCAAATAAGTAAAATCTAATTATACCGGCGTAATCAGCGTCAAAAATTGTATCAAGAACCACAACCTTAATTTGATTGAAGGTAGTTGGGTTTTTGCCGACTGGCTAAAATTTTATAAGAAATCACATATTTTAAACTATAATTTTTAAGTGGCACATCTATCTCAAAAACTAGGACCCGGATCAACATGAAACCTTTGCTATCTTACTAAAATGGGTGCGCTGATTACAAATTTACATAGAAAAAGTCTCTGTCTCTACTGGTTACCGAGTTGTGCCGAAATTACGGTTTTTCAAATAATACCAAAATAAGCGAAATGGACCACATAACTTGAAAATAGTAAATCTTAGGCCTATAAAAATATACATATTTTTGATAGACTCAACGAGAGCTATCATTTGGTAGTGGGTAAACCTGTGTATCACCAACGGTTGCAATGTTCAATTTTTTTCTGTCTAAAAGTGCTAAATTTAGACCGAAGAAACAGTTGTAACTTTTTGAGAGATAGAGCGCTCTAATGTAGTCATGCTTATGCATTGGGATGTGCTGAATTCAACGGTGAGCTCGGTTTTCCCGTAGCGTGTACGGTTTGGCCAGAAAGTTAAAACTATAATTTCCGCGGTTTATCGCGTTTTTCTCGCGAACCGCGCAACTTAGAGCTACGCGACTTCCAGAAATGAATTCCTCGGCCAATTTCCCATCCGATACCGTTTGAACCGTCAACATCGGTTGATTAGATCGGACACAGATTGCGTTCAAAGTTTCTAATATAGTAAAATGGGTGTTTTTAGCATCATTTTTGATTATTGGGAACGTAATAACTGCCGAACCGTTCCAAATTAGTAAAATCTAATTATACCGGCGTAATCAGCGTCAAAAATTGAATCAAGAACCACAACCTTAATTTGATTGAAGGTAGTTGGGTTTTTGCCGACTGGCTAAAATTTTATAAGAAATCACATATTTTAAACTATAATTTTTAAGTGGCACACCTATCTCAAAAACTAGGACCCGGATCAACATGAAACCTTTGCTATCTTACTAAAATGGGTGCGCTGATTACAAATTTACATAGGAAAAGTCTATGTCTCTACTGGTTACCGAGTTGTGCTGAAATTACGGTTTTTCAAATAATACCAAAATAAGCGAAATGGACCACATAACTTGAAAATAGTAAATCTTAGGCATATAAAAATATACATATTTTTGATAGACTCAACGAGAGCTATCATTTGGTAGTGGGTAAACCTGTCTATCACCGACGGTTGCAATGTTCAATTTTTTTCTGTCTAAAAGTGCTAAATTTAGACCGAAAAAACAATTATAACTTTTTGAGAGATAGAGCGTTCTAATGTAGTCATGCTTATGCATTGGGATGTGCTGAAGTCAACGGTGAGTTCGGTTTTCCCGTAGCGTGTACGGTTTGGCCAGAAAGTGAAAAACCATAATTTCCGCGGTTTATCGCGTTTTTCTCGCGAACCGCGCAACTTAGAGCTACGCGACTTTCAGAAATGAATTCCTCGGCCAATTTACCATCCGATACCGTTTGAACCGTCAAGATCGGTCGATTGGATCGGACACAGATTGCGTTCAAAGTTTCTAATATAGTAAAATGGGTGTTTTTAGCATCATTTTTGATTATTGGGAACGTAATAACTGCCGAACCGTTCGAAATAAGTAAAATCTAATTATACCGGCGTAATCAGCGTCAAAAATTGCATCAAGAACCACAACCTTAATTTGATTGAAGGTAGTTGGGTTTTTGCCGACTGGCTAAAATTTTATAAGAAATCACATATTTTAAACTATAATTTTTAAGTGGCACACCTATCTCAAAAACTAGGACCCGGATCAACATGAAACCTTTGCTATCTTACTAAAATGGGTGCGCTGATTACAAATTTACATAGGAGAAGTCTCTGTCTCTACTGGTTACCGAGTTGTGCCGAAATTACGGTTTTTCAAATAATACCAAAATAAGCGAAATGGACCACATAACTTGAAAATAGTAAATCTTAGGCCTATAAAAATATACATATTTTTGATAGACTCAACGAGAGCTATCATTTGGTAGTGGGTAAACCTTTCTATCACCAACGGTTGCAATGTTCAATTTTTTTCTATCTAAAAGTGCTAAATTTAGACCGAAAAAACAATTATAACTTTTTGAGAGATAGAGCGTTCTAATGTAGTCATGCTTATGCATTGGGATGTGCTGAATTCAACGGTGAGCTCGGTTTTCCCGTAGCGCGTACGGTTTGGCCAGAAAGTGAAAAACTATAATTTCCGCGGTTTATCGCGCTTTTCTCGCGAACCGCGAAACTTAGAGCTACGCGACTTTCAGAAATGAATTCCTCGGCCAATTTCCCATCCGATACCGTTTGAACCGTCAACATCGGTTGATTAGATCGGACACAGATTGCGTTCAAAGTTTCTAATATAGTAAAATGGGTGTTTTAGCATCATTTTTGATTATTGGGAACGTAATAACTGCCGAACCGTTCCAAATAAGTAAAATCTAATTATACCGGCGTAATCAGCGTCAAAAATTGAATCAAGAACCACAACCTTAATTTGATTGAAGGTAGTTGGGTTTTTGCCGACTGGCTAAAATTTTATAAGAAATCACATATTTTAAACTATAATTTTTAAGTGGCACACCTATCTCAAAAACTAGGACCCGGATCAACATGAAACCTTTGCTATCTTACTAAAATGGGTGCGCTGATTACAAATTTACATAAGAAAAGTCTCTGTCTCTACTGGTTGCCGAGTTGTGCTGAAATTACGGTTTTTCAAATAATACCAAAATAAACGAAATGGACCACATAACTTGAAAATAGTAAATCTTAGGCATATAAAAATATACATATTTTTGATAGACTCAACGAGAGCTATCATTTGGTAGTGGGTAAACCTGTCTATCACCAACGGTTGCAATGTTCAATTTTTTTCTGTCTAAAAGTGCTAAATTTAGACCGAAAAAACAATTATAACTTTTTGAGAGATAGAGCGTTCTAATGTAGTCATGCTTATGCATTGGGATGTGCTGAATTCAACGGCGAGTTCGGTTTTCCCGTAGCGTGTACGGTTTGGCCAGAAAGTGAAAAACCATAATTTCCGCGGTTTATCGCGTTTTTCTCGCGAACCTCGCAACTTAGAGCTACGCGACTTTCAGAAATGAATTCCTCGACCTATTTCCCATCCGATACCGTTTGAACCGTCAAGATCAGTCGATTGGATCGGACACAGATTGCGTTCAAAGTTTCTAATATAGTAAAATGGGTGTTTTTAGCATCATTTTTGATTATTGGGAACGTAATAACTGCCGAACCGTTCCAAATAAGTAAAATCTAATTATACCGGCGTAATCAGCGTCAAAAATTGTATCAAGAACCACAACCTTAATTTGATTGAAGGTAGTTGGGTTTTTGCCGACTGGCTAAAATTTTATAAGAAATCACATATTTTAAACTATAATTTTTAAGTGGCACACCTATCTCAAAAACTAGGACCCGGATCAACATGAAACCTTTGCTATCTTACTAAAATGGGTGCGCTGATTACAAATTTACATAGGAGAAGTCACTGTCTCTACTGGTTACCGAGTTGTGCTGAAATTACGGTTTTTCAAATAATACCAAAATAAGCGAAATGGACCACATAACTTGAAAATAGTAAATCTTAGGCCTATAAAAATATACATATTTTTGATAGACTCAACGAGAGCTATCATTTGGTAGTGGGTAAACCTTTCTATCACCAACGGTTGCAATGTTCAATTTTTTTCTATCTAAAAGTGCTAAATTTAGACTGAAAAAACAATTATAACTTTTTGAGAGATAGAGCGTTCTAATGTAGTCATGCTTATGCATTGGGATGTGCTGAATTCAACGGTGAGTTCGGTTTTCCCGTAGCGTGTACGGTTTGGCCAGAAAGTGAAAAACTATAATTTCCGCGGTTTATCGCGTTTTTCTCGCGAACCGCGAAACTTAGAGCTACGCGACTTTCAGAAATGAATTCCTCGGCCAATTTCCCATCCGATACCGTTTGAACCGTCAAGATCGGTCGATTGGATCGGACACAGATTGCGTTCAAAGTTTCTAATATAGTAAAATGGGTGTTTTTAGCATCATTTTTGATTATTGGGAACGTAATAACTGCCGAACCGTTCCAAATTAGTAAAATCTAATTATACCGGCGTAATCAGCGTCAAAAATTGAATCAAGAACCACAACCTTAATTTGATTGAAGGTAGTTGGGTTTTTGCCGACTGGCTAAAATTTTATAAGAAATCACATATTTTAAACTATAATTTTTAAGTGGCACACCTATCTCAAAAACTAGGACCCGGATCAACATGAAACCTTTGCTATCTTACTAAAATGGGTGCGCTGATTACAAATTTACATAGGAAAAGTCTATGTCTCTACTGGTTACCGAGTTGTGCTGAAATTACGGTTTTTCAAATAATACCAAAATAAGCGAAATGGACCACATAACTTGAAAATAGTAAATCTTAGGCATATAAAAATATACATATTTTTGATAGACTCAACGAGAGCTATCATTTGGTAGTGGGTAAACCTGTCTATCACCGACGGTTGCAATGTTCAATTTTTTTCTGTCTAAAACTGCTAAATTTAGACCGAAAAAACAATTATAACTTTTTGAGAGATAGAGCGTTCTAATGTAGTCATGCTTATGCATTGGGATGTGCTGAAGTCAACGGTGAGTTCGGTTTTCCCGTAGCGTGTACGGTTTGGCCAGAAAGTGAAAAACCATAATTTCCGCGGTTTATCGCGTTTTTCTCGCGAACCGCGCAACTTAGAGCTACGCGACTTTCAGAAATGAATTCCTCGGCCAATTTACCATCCGATACCGTTTGAACCGTCAAGATCGGTCGATTGGATCGGACACAGATTGCGTTCAAAGTTTCTAATATAGTAAAATGGGTGTTTTTAGCATCATTTTTGATTATTGGGAACGTAATAACTGCCGAACCGTTCGAAATAAGTAAAATCTAATTATACCGGCGTAATCAGCGTCAAAAATTGCATCAAGAACCACAACCTTAATTTGATTGAAGGTAGTTGGGTTTTTGCCGACTGGCTAAAATTTTATAAGAAATCACATATTTTAAACTATAATTTTTAAGTGGCACACCTATCTCAAAAACTAGGACCCGGATCAACATGAAACCTTTGCTATCTTACTAAAATGGGTGCGCTGATTACAAATTTACATAGGAGAAGTCTCTGTCTCTACTGGTTACCGAGTTGTGCCGAAATTACGGTTTTTCAAATAATACCAAAATAAGCGAAATGGACCACATAACTTGAAAATAGTAAATCTTAGGCCTATAAAAATATACATATTTTTGATAGACTCAACGAGAGCTATCATTTGGTAGTGGGTAAACCTTTCTATCACCAACGGTTGCAATGTTCAATTTTTTTCTATCTAAAAGTGCTAAATTTAGACCGAAAAAACAATTATAACTTTTTGAGAGATAGAGCGTTCTAATGTAGTCATGCTTATGCATTGGGATGTGCTGAATTCAACGGTGAGCTCGGTTTTCCCGTAGCGCGTACGGTTTGGCCAGAAAGTGAAAAACTATAATTTCCGCGGTTTATCGCGCTTTTCTCGCGAACCGCGAAACTTAGAGCTACGCGACTTTCAGAAATGGATTCCTCGGCCAATTTCCCATCCGATACCGTTTGAACCGTCAACATCGGTTGATTAGATCGGACTCAGATTGCGTTCAAAGTTTCTAATATAGTAAAATGGGTGTTTTAGCATCATTTTTGATTATTGGGAACGTAATAACTGCCGAACCGTTCCAAATAAGTAAAATCTAATTATACCGGCGTAATCAGCGTCAAAAATTGAATCAAGAACCACAACCTTAATTTGATTGAAGGTAGTTGGGTTTTTGCCGACTGGCTAAAATTTTATAAGAAATCACATATTTTAAACTATAATTTTTAAGTGGCACACCTATCTCAAAAACTAGGACCCGGATCAACATGAAACCTTTGCTATCTTACTAAAATGGGTGCGCTGATTACAAATTTACATAAGAAAAGTCTCTGTCTCTACTGGTTGCCGAGTTGTGCTGAAATTACGGTTTTTCAAATAATACCAAAATAAACGAAATGGACCACATAACTTGAAAATAGTAAATCTTAGGCATATAAAAATATACATATTTTTGATAGACTCAACGAGAGCTATCATTTGGTAGTGGGTAAACCTGTCTATCACCAACGGTTGCAATGTTCAATTTTTTTCTGTCTAAAAGTGCTAAATTTAGACCGAAAAAACAATTATAACTTTTTGAGAGATAGAGCGTTCTAATGTAGTCATGCTTATGCATTGGGATGTGCTGAATTCAACGGCGAGTTCGGTTTTCCCGTAGCGTGTACGGTTTGGCCAGAAAGTGAAAAACCATAATTTCCGCGGTTTATCGCGTTTTTCTCGCGAACCTCGCAACTTAGAGCTACGCGACTTTCAGAAATGAATTCCTCGACCTATTTCCCATCCGATACCGTTTGAACCGTCAAGATCAGTCGATTGGATCGGACACAGATTGCGTTCAAAGTTTCTAATATAGTAAAATGGGTGTTTTTAGCATCATTTTTGATTATTGGGAACGTAATAACTGCCGAACCGTTCGAAATAAGTAAAATCTAATTATACCGGCGTAATCAGCGTCAAAAATTGCATCAAGAACCACAACCTGAATTTGATTGAAGGTAGTTGGGTTTTTGCCGACTGGCTAAAATTTTATAAGAAATCACATATTTTAAACTATAATTTTTAAGTGGCACACCTATCTCAAAAACTAGGACCCGGATGAACATGAAACCTTTGCTATCTTACTAAAATGGGTGCGCTGATTACAAATTTACATAGGAGAAGTCTCTGTCTCTACTGGTTACCGAGTTGTGCCGAAATTACGGTTTTTCAAATAATACCAAAATAAGCGAAATGGACCACATAACTTGAAAATAGTAAATCTTAGGCATATAAAAATATACATATTTTTGATAGACTCAACGAGAGCTATCATTTGGTAGTGGGTAAACCTGTCTATCACCAACGGTTGCAATGTTCAATATTTTTCTGTCTAAAAGTGCTAAATTTAGACTGAAAAAACAATTATAACTTTTTGAGAGATAGAGCGTTCTAATGTAGTCATGCTTATGCATTGGGATGTGCTGAATTCAACGGCGAGTTCGGTTTTCCCGTAGCGTGTACGGTTTGGCCAGAAAGTGAAAAACCATAATTTCCGCGGTTTATCGCGTTTTTCTCGCGAACCTCGCAACTTAGAGCTACGCGACTTTCAGAAATGAATTCCTCGACCTATTTCCCATCCGATACCGTTTGAACCGTCAACATCGGTTGATTAGATCGGACACAGATTGCGTTCAAAGTTTCTAATATAGTAAAATGGGTGTTTTAGCATCATTTTTGATTATTGGGAACGTAATAACTGCCGAACCGTTCCAAATAAGTAAAATCTAATTATACCGGCGTAATCAGCGTCAAAAATTGAATCAAGAACCACAACCTTAATTTGATTGAAGGTAGTTGGGTTTTTGCCGACTGGCTAAAAAAAAATTTTATAAGAAATCACATATTTTAAACTATAATTTTTAAGTGGCACACCTATCTCAAAAACTAGGACCCGGATGAACATGAAACCTTTGCTATCTTACTAAAATGGGTGCGCTGATTACAAATTTACATAGGAGAAGTCTCTGTCTCTACTGGTTACCGAGTTGTGCCGAAATTACGGTTTTTCAAATAATACCAAAATAAGCGAAATGGACCACATAACTTGAAAATAGTAAATCTTAGGCATATAAAAATATACATATTTTTGATAGACTCAACGAGAGCTATCATTTGGTAGTGGGTAAACCTGTCTATCACCAACGGTTGCAATGTTCAATTTTTTTCTGTCTAAAAGTGCTAAATTTAGACCGAAAAAACAATTATAACTTTTTGAGAGATAGAGCGTTCTAATGTAGTCATGCTTATGCATTGGGATGTGCTGAATTCAACGGCGAGTTCGGTTTTCCCGTAGCGTGTACGGTTTGGCCAGAAAGTGAAAAACCATAATTTCCGCGGTTTATCGCGTTTTTCTCGCGAACCTCGCAACTTAGAGCTACGCGACTTTCAGAAATGAATTCCTCGACCTATTTCCCATCCGATACCGTTTGAACCGTCAAGATCAGTCGATTGGATCGGACACAGATTGCGTTCAAAGTTTCTAATATAGTAAAATGGGTGTTTTTAGCATCATTTTTGATTATTGGGAACGTAATAACTGCCGAACCGTTCGAAATAAGTAAAATCTAATTATACCGGCGTAATCAGCGTCAAAAATTGCATCAAGAACCACAACCTGAATTTGATTGAAGGTAGTTGGGTTTTTGCCGACTGGCTAAAATTTTATAAGAAATCACATATTTTAAACTATAATTTTTAAGTGGCACACCTATCTCAAAAACTAGGACCCGGATGAACATGAAACCTTTGCTATCTTACTAAAATGGGTGCGCTGATTACAAATTTACATAGGAGAAGTCTCTGTCTCTACTGGTTACCGAGTTGTGCCGAAATTACGGTTTTTCAAATAATACCAAAATAAGCGAAATGGACCACATAACTTGAAAATAGTAAATCTTAGGCCTATAAAAATATACATATTTTTGATAGACTCAACGAGAGCTATCATTTGGTAGTGGGTAAACCTTTCTATCACCAACGGTTGCAATGTTCAATTTTTTTCTATCTAAAAGTGCTAAATTTAGACCGAAAAAACAATTATAACTTTTTGAGAGATAGAGCGTTCTAATGTAGTCATGCTTATGCATTGGGATGTGCTGAATTCAACGGTGAGTTCGGTTTTCCCGTAGCGTGTACGGTTTGGCCAGAAAGTGAAAAACCATAATTTCCGCGGTTTATCGCGTTTTTCTCGCGAACCGCGCAACTTAGAGCTACGCGACTTTCAGAAATGAATTCCTCGGCCAATTTCCCATCCGATACCGTTTGAACCGTCAAGATCGGTCGATTGGATCGGACACAGATTGCGTTCAAAGTTTCTAATATAGTAAAATGGGTGTTTTTAGCATCATTTTTGATTATTGGGAACGTAATAACTGCCGAACCGTTCGAAATAAGTAAAATCTAATTATACCGGCGTAATCAGCGTCAAAAATTGTATCAAGAACCACAACCTGAATTTGATAGAAGGTAGTTGGGTTTTTGCCGACTGGCTAAAATTTTATAAGAAATCACATATTTTAAACTATAATTTTTAAGTGGCACATCTATCTCAAAAACTAGGACCCGGATCAACATGAAACCTTTGCTATCTTACTAAAATGGGGGCGCTGATTATAAATTTACATAGAAAAAGTCTCTGTCTCTACTGGTTACCGAGTTGTGCTGAAATTACGGTTTTTCAAATAATACCAAAATAAGCGAAATGGACCACATAACTTGAAAATAGTAAATCTTAGGCCTATAAAAATATACATATTTTTGATAGACTCAACGAGAGCTATCATTTGGTAGTGGGTAAACCTGTCTATCACCAACGGTTGCAATGTTCAATTTTTTTCAGTCTAAAAGTGCTAAATTTAGACCGAAGAAACAGTTGTAACTTTTTGAGAGCTAGAGCGTTCTAATGTAGTCATGCTTATGCATTGGGATGTGCTGAATTCAACGGTGAGTTCGGTTTTCCCGTAGCGTGTACGGTTTGGCCAGAAAGTGAAAAACCATAATTTCCGCGGTTTATCGCGTTTTTCTCGCGAACCTCGCAACTTAGAGCTACGCGACTTTCAGAAATGAATTCCTCGACCTATTTCCCATCCGATACCGTTTGAACCGTCAAGATCAGTCGATTGGATCGGACACAGATTGCGTTCAAAGTTTCTAATATAGTAAAATGGGTGTTTTTAGCATCATTTTTGATTATTGGGAACGTAATAACTGCCGAACCGTTCGAAATAAGTAAAATCTAATTATACCGGCGTAATCAGCGTCAAAAATTGCATCAAGAACCACAACCTGAATTTGATTGAAGGTAGTTGGGTTTTTGCCGACTGGCTAAAATTTTATAAGAAATCACATATTTTAAACTATAATTTTTAAGTGGCACACCTATCTCAAAAACTAGGACCCGGATGAACATGAAACCTTTGCTATCTTACTAAAATGGGTGCGCTGATTACAAATTTACATAGGAGAAGTCACTGTCTCTACTGGTTACCGAGTTGTGCCGAAATTACGGTTTTTCAAATAATACCAAAATAAGCGAAATGGACCACATAACTTGAAAATAGTAAATCTTAGGCCTATAAAAATATACATATTTTTGATAGACTCAACGAGAGCTATCATTTGGTAGTGGGTAAACCTTTCTATCACCAACGGTTGCAATGTTCAATTTTTTTCTATCTAAAAGTGCTAAATTTAGACCGAAAAAACAATTATAACTTTTTGAGAGATAGAGCGTTCTAATGTAGTCATGCTTATGCATTGGGATGTGCTGAATTCAACGGTGAGTTCGGTTTTCCCGTAGCGTGTACGGTTTGGCCAGAAAGTGAAAAACCATAATTTCCGCGGTTTATCGCGTTTTTCTCGCGAACCGCGCAACTTAGAGCTACGCGACTTTCAGAAATGAATTCCTCGGCCAATTTCCCATCCGATACCGTTTGAACCGTCAAGATCGGTCGATTGGATCGGACACAGATTGCGTTCAAAGTTTCTAATATAGTAAAATGGGTGTTTTTAGCATCATTTTTGATTATTGGGAACGTAATAACTGCCGAACCGTTCCAAATAAGTAAAATCTAATTATACCGGCGTAATCAGCGTCAAAAATTGTATCAAGAACCACAACCTTAATTTGATAGAAGGTAGTTGGGTTTTTGCCGACTGGCTAAAATTTTATAAGAAATCACATATTTTAAACTATAATTTTTAAGTGGCACATCTATCTCAAAAACTAGGACCCGGATCAACATGAAACCTTTGCTATCTTACTAAAATGGGGGCGCTGATTATAAATTTACATAGAAAAAGTCTCTGTCTCTACTGGTTACCGAGTTGTGCTGAAATTACGGTTTTTCAAATAATACCAAAATAAGCGAAATGGACCACATAACTTGAAAATAGTAAATCTTAGGCCTATAAAAATATACATATTTTTGATAGACTCAACGAGAGCTATCATTTGGTAGTGGGTAAACCTGTCTATCACCAACGGTTGCAATGTTCAATTTTTTTCAGTCTAAAAGTGCTAAATTTAGACCGAAGAAACAGTTGTAACTTTTTGAGAGCTAGAGCGTTCTAATGTAGTCATGCTTATGCATTGGGATGTGCTGAATTCAACGGTGAGTTCGGTTTTCCCGTAGCGTGTACGGTTTGGCCAGAAAGTGAAATACTATAATTTCCGCGGTTTATCGTGTTTTTCTCGCGAACCTCGCAACTTAGAGCTACGCGACTTTCAGAAATGAATTCCTCGACCTATTTCCCATCCGATACCGTTTGAACCGTCAAGATCAGTCGATTGGATCGGACACAGATTGCGTTCAAAGTTTCTAATATAGTAAAATGGGTGTTTTTAGCATCATTTTTGATTATTGGGAACGTAATAACTGCCGAACCGTTCCAAATAAGTAAAATCTAATTATACCGGCGTAATCAGCGTCAAAAATTGCATCAAGAACCACAACCTTAATTTGATTGAAGGTAGTTGGGTTTTTGCCGACTGGCTAAAATTTTATAAGAAATCACATATTTTAAACTATAATTTTTAAGTGGCACATCTATCTCAAAAACTAGGACCCGGATCAACATGAAACCTTTGCTATCTTACTAAAATGGGTGCGCTGATTACAAATTTACATAGGAGAAGTCTCTGTCTCTACTGGTTACCGAGTTGTGCCGAAATTACGGTTTTTCAAATAATACCAAAATAAGCGAAATAGACCACATAACTTGAAAATAGTAAATCTTAGGCCTATAAAAATATACATATTTTTGATAGACTCAACGAGAGCTATCATTTGGTAGTGGGTAAACCTTTCTATCACCAACGGTTGCAATGTTCAATTTTTTTCTATCTAAAAGTGCTAAATTTAGACCGAAGAAACAGTTGTAACTTTTTGAGAGATAGAGCGTTCTAATGTAGTCATGCTTATGCATTGGGATGTGCTGAATTCAACGGTGAGTTCGGTTTTCCCGTAGCGTGTACGGTTTGGCCAGAAAGTGAAATACTATAATTTCCGCGGTTTATCGCGTTTTTCTCACGAAACGCGCAACTTAGAGCTACGCGACTTCCAGAAATGAATTCCTCGGCCAATTTCCCATCCGATACCGTTTGAACCGTCAAGATCGGTCGATTGGATCGGACACAGATTGCGTTCAAAGTTTCTAATATAGTAAAATGGGTGTTTTTAGCATCATTTTTGATTATTGGGAACGTAATAACTGCCGAACCGTTCCAAATAACTAAAATCTAATTATACCGGCGTAATCAGCGTCAAAAATTGCATCAAGAACCACAACCTTAATTTGATTGAAGGTAGTTGGGTTTTTGCCGACTGGCTAAAATTTTATAAGAAATCACATATTTTAAACTATAATTTTTAAGTGGCACACCTATCTCAAAAACTAGGACCCGGATCAACATGAAACCTTTGCTATCTTACTAAAATGGGTGCGCTGATTACAAATTTACATAGAAAAGGTCTCTGTCTCAACTGGTTACCGAGTTGTGCTGAAATTACGGTTTTTCAAATAATACCAAAATAAGCGAAATGGACCACATAACTTGAAAATAGTAAATCTTAGGCCTATAAAAATATACATATTTTTGATAGACTCATCGAGAGCTATCATTTGGTAGTGGGTAAACCTGTCTATCACCAACGGTTGCAATGTTCAATTTTTTTCTTTCTAAAAGTGCTAAATTTAGACCGAAGAAACAGTTGTAACTTTTTGAGAGATAGAGCGTTCAAATGTAGTCATGCTTATGCATTGGGATGTGCTGAATTCAACGGTGAGTTCGGTTTTCCCGTAGCGTGTACGGTTTGGCCAGAAAGTGAAAAACTATAATTTCCGCGGTTTATCGCGTTTTTCTCGCGAACCGCGAAACTTAGAGCTACGCGACATTCAGAAATGAATTCCTCGGCCAATTTCCCATCCGATACCGTTTGAACCGTCAAGATCGGTCGATTGGATCGGACACAGATTGCGTTCAAAGTTTCTAATATTGTAAAATGGGTGTTTTTAGCATCATTTTTGATTATTGGGAACGTAATAACTGCCGAACCGTTCCAAATAAGTAAAATCTAATTATACCGGCGTAATCAGCGTCAAAAATTGTATCAAGAACCACAACCTTAATTTGATAGAAGGTAGTTGGGTTTTTGCCGACTGGCTAAAATTGTATAAGAAATCACATATTTTAAACTATAATTTTTAAGTGGCACATCTATCTCAAAAACTAGGACCCGGATCAACATGAAACCTTTGCTATCTTACTAAAATGGGTGCGCTGATTACAAATTTACATAGAAAAAGTCTCTGTCTCTACTGGTTACCGAGTTGTGCTGAAATTACGGTTTTTCAAATAATACCAAAATAAGCGAAATGGACCACATAACTTGAAAATAGTAAATCTTAGGCCTATAAAAATATACATATTTTTGATAGACTCAACGAGAGCTATCATTTGGTAGTGGGTAAACCTGTCTATCACCAACGGTTGCAATGTTCAATTTTTTTCTGTCTAAAAGTGCTAAATTTAGACCGAAGAAACAGTTGTAACTTTTTGAGAGATAGAGCGTTCTAATGTAGTCATGCTTATGCATTGGGATGTGCTGAATTCAACGGTGAGTTCGGTTTTCCCATAGCGTGTACGGTTTGGCCAGAAAGTGAAATACTATAATTTCCGCGGTTTATCGTGTTTTTCTCGCGAACCGCGCAACTTAGAGCTACGCGACTTCCAGAAATGAATTCCTCGGCCAATTTCCCATCCGATACCGTTTGAACCGTCAAGATCGGTCGATTGGATCGGACACAGATTGCGTTCAAAGTTTCTAATATAGTAAAATGGGTGTTTTTAGCATCATTTTTGATTATTGGGAACGTAATAACTGCCGAACCGTTCCAAATAAGTAAAATCTAATTATACCGGCGTAATCAGCGTCAAAAATTGCATCAAGAACCACAACCTTAATTTGATTGAAGGTAGTTGGGTTTTTGCCGACTGGCTAAAATTTTATAAGAAATCACATATTTTAAACTATAATTTTTAAGTGGCACATCTATCTCAAAAACTAGGACCCGGATCAACATGAAACCTTTGCTATCTTACTAAAATGGGTGCGCTGATTACAAATTTACATAGAAAAAGTCTCTGTCTCTACTGGTTACCGAGTTGTGCTGAAATTACGGTTTTTCAAATAATACCAAAATAAGCGAAATGGACCACATAACTTGAAAATAGTAAATCTTAGGCCTATAAAAATATACATATTTTTGATAGACTCAACGAGAGCTATCATTTGGTAGTGGGTAAACCTGTCTATCACCAACGGTTGCAATGTTCAATTTTTTTCTGTCTAAAAGTGCTAAATTTAGACCGAAGAAACAGTTGTAACTTTTTGAGAGATAGAGCGTTCAAATGTAGTCATGCTTATGCATTAGGATGTGCTGAATTCAACGGTGAGCTCGGTTTTCCCGTAGCGTGTACGGTTTGGCCAGAAAGTGAAAAACTATAATTTCCGCGGTTTATCGCGTTTTTCTCGCGAACCGCGCAACTTAGAGCTACGCGACTTCCAGAAATGAATTCCTCGGCCAATTTTCCATCCGATACCGTTTGAACCGTCAAGATCGGTCGATTGGATCGGACACAGATTGCGTTCAAAGTTTCTAATATAGTAAAATGGGTGTTTTTAGCATCATTTTTGATTATTGGGAACGTAATAACTGCCGAACCGTTCGAAATAAGTAAAATCTAATTATACCGGCGTAATCAGCGTCAAAAATTGCATCAAGAACCACAACCTTAATTTGATTGAAGGTAGTTGGGTTTTTGCCGACTGGCTAAAATTTTATAAGAAATCACATATTTTAAACTATAATTTTTAAGTGACACACCTATCTCAAAAACTAGGACCCGGAACAACATGAAACCTTTGCTATCTTACTAAAATGGGTGCGCTGATTACAAATTTACATAGGAGAAGTCTCTGTCTCTACTGGTTACCGAGTTGTGCCGAAATTACGGTTTTTCAAATAATACCAAAATAAGCGAAATGGACCACATAACTTGAAAATAGTAAATCTTAGGCCTATAAAAATATACATATTTTTGATAGACTCAACGAGAGCTATCATTTGGTAGTGGGTAAACCTGTCTATCACCAACGGTTGCAATGTTCAATTTTTTTCTGTCTAAAAGTGCTAAATTTAGACCGAAGAAACAGTTGTAACTTTTTGAGAGATAGAGCGTTCTAATGTAGTCATGCTTATGCATTGGGATGTGCTGAATTCAACGGTGAGCTCGGTTTTCCCGTAGCGTGTACGGTTTGGCCAGAAAGTGAAAAACTATAATTTCCGCGGTTTATCGCGTTTTTCTCGCGAACCGCGAAACTTAGAGCTACGCGACTTTCAGAAATGAATTCCTCGGCCAATTTCCCATCCGATACCGTTTGAACCGTCAAGATTGGTCGATTGGATCGGACACAGATTGCCTTCAAAGTTTCTAATATAGTAAAATGGGTGTTTTTAGCATCATTTTTGATTATTGGGAACGTAATAACTGCCGAACCGTTCCAAATAAGTAAAATCTAATTATACCGGCGTAATCAGCGTCAACAATTGTATCAAGAACCACAACCTTAATTTGATTGAAGGTAGTTGGGTTTTTGCCGACTGGCTAAAATTGTATAAGAAATCACATATTTTAAACTATAATTTTTAAGTGGCACATCTATCTCAAAAACTAGGACCCGGATCAACATGAAACATTTGCTATCTTACTAAAATGGGGGCGCTGATTATAAATTTACATAGAAAAAGTCTCTGTCTCTACTGGTTACCGAGTTGTGCTGAAATTACGGTTTTTCAAATAATACCAAAATAAGCGAAATGGACCACATAACTTGAAAATAGTAAATCTTAGGCCTATAAAAATATACATATTTTTGATAGACTCAACGAGAGCTATCATTTGGTAGTGGGTAAACCTGTCTATCACCAACGGTTGCAATGTTCAATTTTTTTCTGTCTAAAAGTGCTAAATTTAGACCGAAGAAACAGTTGTAACTTTTTGAGAGCTAGAGCGTTCTAATGTAGTCATGCTTATGCATTGGGATGTGCTGAATTCAACGATGAGTTCGGTTTTCCCGTAGCGTGTACGGTTTGGCCAGAAAGTGAAATACTATAATTTCCGCGGTTTATCGTGTTTTTCTCGCGAACCTCGCAACTTAGAGCTACGCGACTTTCAGAAATGAATTCCTCGACCTATTTCCCATCCGATACCGTTTGAACCGTCAAGATCAGTCGATTGGATCGGACACAGATTGCGTTCAAAGTTTCTAATATAGTAAAATGGGTGTTTTTAGCATCATTTTTGATTATTGGGAACGTAATAACTGCCGAACCGTTCCAAATAAGTAAAATCTAATTATACCGGCGTAATCAGCGTCAAAAATTGCATCAAGAACCACAACCTTAATTTGATTGAAGGTAGTTGGGTTTTTGCCGACTGGCTAAAATTTTATAAGAAATCACATATTTTAAACTATAATTTTTAAGTGGCACATCTATCTGAAAAACTAGGACCCGGATCAACATGAAACCTTTGCTATCTTACTAAAATGGGTGCGCTGATTACAAATTTACATAGAAAAAGTCTCTGTCTCTACTGGTTACCGAGTTGTGCTGAAATTACGGTTTTTCAAATAATACCAAAATAAGCGAAATGGACCACATAACTTGAAAATAGTAAATCTTAGGCCTATAAAAATATACATATTTTTGATAGACTCAACGAGAGCTATCATTTGGTAGTGGGTAAACCTGTCTATCACCAACGGTTGCAATGTTCAATTTTTTTCTGTCTAAAAGTGCTAAATTTAGACCGAAGAAACAGTTGTAACTTTTTGAGAGATAGAGCGTTCAAATGTAGTCATGCTTATGCATTAGGATGTGCTGAATTCAACGGTGAGCTCGGTTTTCCCGTAGCGTGTACGGTTTGGCCAGAAAGTGAAAAACTATAATTTCCGCGGTTTATCGCGTTTTTCTCGCGAACCGCGCAACTTAGAGCTACGCGACTTCCAGAAATGAATTCCTCGGCCAATTTTCCATCCGATACCGTTTGAACCGTCAAGATCGGTCGATTGGATCGGACACAGATTGCGTTCAAAGTTTCTAATATAGTAAAATGGGTGTTTTTAGCATCATTTTTGATTATTGGGAACGTAATAACTGCCGAACCGTTCGAAATAAGTAAAATCTAATTATACCGGCGTAATCAGCGTCAACAATTGCATCAAGAACCACAACCTTAATTTGATTGAAGGTAGTTGGGTTTTTGCCGACTGGCTAAAATTTTATAAGAAATCACATATTTTAAACTATAATTTTTAAGTGGCACATCTATCTGAAAAACTAGGACCCGGATCAACATGAAACCTTTGCTATCTTACTAAAATGGGTGCGCTGATTACAAATTTACATAGAAAAAGTCTCTGTCTCTACTGGTTACCGAGTTGTGCTGAAATTACGGTTTTTCAAATAATACCAAAATAAGCGAAATGGACCACATAACTTGAAAATAGTAAATCTTAGGCCTATAAAAATATACATATTTTTGATAGACTCAACGAGAGCTATCATTTGGTAGTGAGTAAACCTGTCTATCACCAACGGTTGCAATGTTCAATTTTTTTCTGTCTAAAAGTGCTAAATTTAGACCGAAGAAACAGTTGTAACTTTTTGAGAGCTAGAGCGTTCTAATGTAGTCATGCTTATGCATTGGGATGTGCTGAATTCAACGGTGAGTTCGGTTTTCCCGTAGCGTGTACGGTTTGGCCAGAAAGTGAAATACTATAATTTCCGCGGTTTATCGTGTTTTTCTCGCGAACCGCGCAACTTAGAGCTACGCGACTTCCAGAAATGAATTCCTCGGCCAATTTCCCATCCGATACCGTTTGAACCGTCAAGATCGGTCGATTGGATCGGACACAGATTGCGTTCAAAGTTTCTAATATAGTAAAATGGGTGTTTTTAGCATCATTTTTGATTATTGGGAACGTAATAACTGCCGAACCGTTCCAAATAAGTAAAATCTAATTATACCGGCGTAATCAGCGTCAAAAATTGCATCAAGAACCACAACCTTAATTTGATTGAAGGTAGTTGGGTTTTTGCCGACTGGCTAAAATTTTATAAGAAATCACATATTTTAAACTATAATTTTTAAGTGGCACATCTATCTCAAAAACTAGGACCCGGATCAACATGAAACCTTTGCTATCTTACTAAAATGGGTGCGCTGATTACAAATTTACATAGAAAAAGTCTCTGTCTCTACTGGTTACCGAGTTGTGCTGAAATTACGGTTTTTCAAATAATACCAAAATAAGCGAAATGGACCACATAACTTGAAAATAGTAAATCTTAGGCATATAAAAATATACATATTTTTGATAGACTCAACGAGAGCTATCATTTGGTAGTGGGTAAACCTGTCTATCACCAACGGTTGCAATGTTCAATTTTTTTCTGTCTAAAAGTGTTAAATTTAGACCGAAGAAACAGTTGTAACTTTTTGAGAGATAGAGCGGTCTAATGTAGTCATGCTTATGCATTGGGATGTGCTGAATTCAACGGTGAGTTCGGTTTTCCCGTAGCGTGTACGGTTTGGCCAGAAAGTGAAATACTATAATTTCCGCGGTTTATCGTGTTTTTCTCGCGAACCGCGCAACTTAGAGCTACGCGACTTCCAGAAATGAATTCCTCGGCCAATTTCCCATCCGATACCGTTTGACCCGTCAAGATCGGTCGATTGGATCGGACACAGATTGCGTTCAAAGTTTCTAATATAGTAAAATGGGTGTTTTTAGCATCATTTTTGATTATTGGGAACGTAATAACTGCCGAACCGTTCCAAATAAGTAAAATCTAATTATACCGGCGTAATCAGCGTCAAAAATTGCATCAAGAACCACAACCTTAATTTGATTGAAGGTAGTTGGGTTTTTGCCGACTGGCTAAAATTTTATAAGAAATCACATATTTTAAACTATAATTTTTAAGTGGCACATCTATCTGAAAAACTAGGACCCGGATCAACATGAAACCTTTGCTATCTTACTAAAATGGGTGCGCTGATTACAAATTTACATAGAAAAAGTCTCTGTCTCTACTGGTTACCGAGTTGTGCTGAAATTACGGTTTTTCAAATAATACCAAAATAAGCGAAATGGACCACATAACTTGAAAATAGTAAATCTTAGGCCTATAAAAATATACATATTTTTGATAGACTCAACGAGAGCTATCATTTGGTAGTGGATAAACCTGTCTATCACCAACGGTTGCAATGTTCAATTTTTTTCAGTCTAAAAGTGCTAAATTTAGACCGAAGAAACAGTTGTAACTTTTTGAGAGATAGAGCGTTCAAATGTAGTCATGCTTATGCATTAGGATGTGCTGAATTCAACGGTGAGCTCGGTTTTCCCGTAGCGTGTACGGTTTGGCCAGAAAGTGAAAAACTATAATTTCCGCGGTTTATCGCGTTTTTCTCGCGAACCGCGCAACTTAGAGCTACGCGACTTCCAGAAATGAATTCCTCGGCCAATTTCCCATCCGATACCGTTTGAACCGTCAAGATCGGTCGATTGGATCGGACACAGATTGCGTTCAAAGTTTCTAATATAGTAAAATGGGTGTTTTTAGCATCATTTTTGATTATTGGGAACGTAATAACTGCCGAACCGTTCCAAATAAGTAAAATCTAATTATACCGGCGTAATCAGCGTCAAAAATTGCATCAAGAACCACAACCTTAATTTGATTGAAGGTAGTTGGGTTTTTGCCGACTGGCTAAAATTTTATAAGAAATCACATATTTTAAACTATAATTTTTAAGTGGCACATCTATCTCAAAAACTAGGACCCGGATCAACATGAAACCTTTGCTATCTTACTAAAATGGGTGCGCTGATTACAAATTTACATAGAAAAAGTCTCTGTCTCTACTGGTTACCGAGTTGTGCTGAAATTACGGTTTTTCAAATAATACCAAAATAAGCGAAATGGACCACATAACTTGAAAATAGTAAATCTTAGGCATATAAAAATATACATATTTTTGATAGACTCAACGAGAGCTATCATTTGGTAGTGGGTAAACCTGTCTATCACCAACGGTTGCAATGTTCAATTTTTTCTGTCTAAAAGTGCTAAATTTAGACCGAAGAAACAGTTGTAACTTTTTGAGAGATAGAGCGGTCTAATGTAGTCATGCTTATGCATTGGGATGTGCTGAATTCAACGGTGAGTTCGGTTTTCCCGTAGCGTGTACGGTTTGGCCAGAAAGTGAAATACTATAATTTCCGCGGTTTATCGTGTTTTTCTCGCGAACCGCGCAACTTAGAGCTACGCGACTTCCAGAAATGAATTCCTCGGCCAATTTCCCATCCGATACCGTTTGACCCGTCAAGATCGGTCGATTGGATCGGACACAGATTGCGTTCAAAGTTTCTAATATAGTAAAATGGGTGTTTTTAGCATCATTTTTGATTATTGGGAACGTAATAACTGCCGAACCGTTCCAAATAAGTAAAATCTAATTATACCGGCGTAATCAGCGTCAAAAATTGCATCAAGAACCACAACCTTAATTTGATTGAAGGTAGTTGGGTTTTTGCTGACTGGCTAAAATTTTATAAGAAATCACATATTTTAAACTATAATTTTTAAGTGGCACATCTATCTGAAAAACTAGGACCCGGATCAACATGAAACCTTTGCTATCTTACTAAAATGGGTGCGCTGATTACAAATTTACATAGAAAAAGTCTCTGTCTCTACTGGTTACCGAGTTGTGCTGAAATTATGGTTTTTCAAATAATACCAAAATAAGCGAAATGGACCACATAACTTGAAAATAGTAAATCTTAGGCCTATAAAAATATACATATTTTTGATAGACTCAACGAGAGCTATCATTTGGTAGTGGGTAAACCTGTCTATCACCAACGGTTGCAATGTTCAATTTTTTTCTGTCTAAAAGTGCTAAATTTAGACCGAAGAAACAGTTGTAACTTTTTGAGAGATAGAGCGTTCAAATGTAGTCATGCTTATGCATTAGGATGTGCTGAATTCAACGGTGAGCTCGGTTTTCCCGTAGCGTGTACGGTTTGGCCAGAAAGTGAAAAACTATAATTTCCGCGGTTTATCGCGTTTTTCTCGCGAACCGCGCAACTTAGAGCTACGCGACTTCCAGAAATGAATTCCTCGGCCAATTTCCCATCCGATACCGTTTGAACCGTCAAGATCGGTCGATTGGATCGGACACAGATTGCGTTCAAAGTTTCTAATATAGTAAAATGGGTGTTTTTAGCATCATTTTTGATTATTGGGAACGTAATAACTGCCGAACCGTTCGAAATAAGTAAAATCTAATTATACCGGCGTAATCAGCGTCAAAAATTGCATCAAGAACCACAACCTTAATTTGATTGAAGGTAGTTGGGTTTTTGCCGACTGGCTAAAATTTTATAAGAAATCACATATTTTAAACTATAATTTTTAAGTGACACACCTATCTCAAAAACTAGGACCCGGAACAACATGAAACCTTTGCTATCTTACTAAAATGGGTGCGCTGATTACAAATTTACATAGGAGAAGTCTCTGTCTCTACTGGTTACCGAGTTGTGCCGAAATTACGGTTTTTCAAATAATACCAAAATAAGCGAAATGGACCACATAACTTGAAAATAGTAAATCTTAGGCCTATAAAAATATACATATTTTTGATAGACTCAACGAGAGCCATCATTTGGTAGTGGGTAAACCTGTCTATCACCAACGGTTGCAATGTTCAATTTTTTTCTGTCTAAAAGTGCTAAATTTAGACCGAAGAAACAGTTGTAACTTTTTGAGAGATAGAGCGTTCAAATGTAGTCATGCTTATGCATTAGGATGTGCTGAATTCAACGGTGAGCTCGGTTTTCCCGTAGCGTGTACGGTTTGGCCAGAAAGTGAAAAACTATAATTTCCGCGGTTTATCGCGTTTTTCTCGCGAACCGCGCAACTTAGAGCTACGCGACTTCCAGAAATGAATTCCTCGGCCAATTTCCCATCCGATACCGTTTGAACCGTCAAGATCGGTCGATTGGATCGGACACAGATTGCGTTCAAAGTTTCTAATATAGTAAAATGGGTGTTTTTAGCATCATTTTTGATTATTGGGAACGTAATAACTGCCGAACCGTTCGAAATAAGTAAAATCTAATTATACCGGCGTAATCAGCGTCAAAAATTGCATCAAGAACCACAACCTTAATTTGATTGAAGGTAGTTGGGTTTTTGCCGACTGGCTAAAATTTTATAAGAAATCACATATTTTAAACTATAATTTTTAAGTGACACACCTATCTCAAAAACTAGGACCCGGAACAACATGAAACCTTTGCTATCTTACTAAAATGGGTGCGCTGATTACAAATTTACATAGGAGAAGTCTCTGTCTCTACTGGTTACCGAGTTGTGCCGAAATTACGGTTTTTCAAATAATACCAAAATAAGCGAAATGGACCACATAACTTGAAAATAGTAAATCTCAGGCCTATAAAAATATACATATTTTTGATAGACTCAACGAGAGCTATCATTTGGTAGTGGGTAAACCTGTCTATCACCAACGGTTGCAATGTTCAATTTTTTTCTGTCTAAAAGTGCTAAATTTAGACCGAAGAAACAGTTGTAACTTTTTGAGAGATAGAGCGTTCAAATGTAGTCATGCTTATGCATTAGGATGTGCTGAATTCAACGGTGAGCTCGGTTTTCCCGTAGCGTGTACGGTTTGGCCAGAAAGTGAAAAACTATAATTTCCGCGGTTTATCGCGTTTTTCTCGCGAACCGCGCAACTTAGAGCTACGCGACTTCCAGAAATGAATTCCTCGGCCAATTTCCCATCCGATACCGTTTGAACCGTCAAGATCGGTCGATTGGATCGGACACAGATTGCGTTCAAAGTTTCTAATATAGTAAAATGGGTGTTTTTAGCATCATTTTTGATTATTGGGAACGTAATAACTGCCGAACCGTTCGAAATAAGTAAAATCTAATTATACCGGCGTAATCAGCGTCAAAAATTGCATCAAGAACCACAACCTTAATTTGATTGAAGGTAGTTGGGTTTTTGCCGACTGGCTAAAATTTTATAAGAAATCACATATTTTAAACTATAATTTTTAAGTGACACACCTATCTCAAAAACTAGGACCCGGAACAACATGAAACCTTTGCTATCTTACTAAAATGGGTGCGCTGATTACAAATTTACATAGGAGAAGTCTCTGTCTCTACTGGTTACCGAGTTGTGCCGAAATTACGGTTTTTCAAATAATACCAAAATAAGCGAAATGGACCACATAACTTGATAATAGTAAATCTTAGGCCTATAAAAATATACATATTTTTGATAGACTCAACGAGAGCTATCATTTGGTAGTGGGTAAACCTTTCTATCACCAACGGTTGCAATGTTCAATTTTTTTCTATCTAAAAGTGCTAAATTTAGCCCGAAAAAACAATTATAACTTTTTGAGAGATAGAGCGTTCTAATGTAGTCATGCTTATGCATTGGGATGTGCTGAATTCAACGGTGAGTTCGGTTTTCCCGTAGCGTGTACGGTTTGGCCAGAAAGTGAAAAACTATAATCGCGTTTTTCTCGCGAACCGCGCAACTTAGAGCTACGCGACTTTCAGAAATGAATTCCTCGGCCAATTTCCCATCCGATGCCGTTTGAACTGTCAACATCGGTTGATTAGATCGGACACAGATTGCGTTCAAAGTTTCTAATATAGTAAAATGGGTGTTTTTAGCATCATTTTTGATTATTGGGAACGTAATAACTGCCGAACCGTTCCAAATAAGTAAAATCTAATTATACCGGCGTAATCAGCGTCAAAAATTGAATCAAGAACCACAACCTTAATTTGATTGAAGGTAGTTGGGTTTTTGCCGACTGGCTAAAATTTTATAAGAAATCACATATTTTAAACTATAATTTTTAAGTGGCACTCCTATCTCAAAAACTAGGACCCGGATCAACATGAAACCTTTGCTATCTTACTAAAATGGGTGCGCTGATTACAAATTTACATAGGAAAAGTCTCTGTCTCTACTGGTTACCGAGTTGTGCTGAAATTACGGTTTTTCAAATAATACCAAAATAAGCGAAATGGACCACATAACTTGAAAATAGTAAATCTTAGGCATATAAAAATATACATATTTTTGATAGACTCAACGAGAGCTATCATTTGGTAGTGGGTAAACCTGTCTATCACCGACGGTTGCAATGTTCAATTTTTTTCTCTCTAAAAGTGCTAAATTTAGACCGAAAAAACAATTATAACTTTTTGAGAGATAGAGCGTTCTAATGTAGTCATGCTTATGCATTGGGATGTGCTGAATTCAACGGTGAGTTCGGTTTTCCCGTAGCGTGTACGGTTTGGCCAGAAAGTGAAAAACCATAATTTCCGCGGTTTATCGCGTTTTTCTCGCGAACCGCGCAACTTAGAGCTACGCGACTTTCAGAAATGAATTCCTCGGCCAATTTCCCATCCGATACCGTTTGAACCGTCAAGATCGGTCGATTGGATCGGACACAGATTGCGTTCAAAGTTTCTAATATAGTAAAATGGGTGTTTTTAGCATCATTTTTGATTATTGGGAACGTAATAACTGCCGAACCGTTCGAAATAAGTAAAATCTAATTATACCGGCGTAATCAGCGTCAAAAATTGCATCAAGAACCACAACCTTAATTTGATTGAAGCTGGTTGGGTTTTTGCCGACTGGCTAAAATTTTATAAGAAATCACATATTTTAAACTATAATTTTTAAGTGGCACACCTATCTCAAAAACTAGGACCCGGATCAACATGAAACCTTTGCTATCTTACTAAACTGGGTGCGCTGATTACAAATTTACATAGGAGAAGTCTCTGTCTCTACTGGTTACCGAGTTGTGCCGAAATTACGGTTTTTCAAATAATACCAAAATAAGCGAAATGGACCACATAACTTGAAAATAGTAAATCTTAGGCCTATAAAAATATACATATTTTTGATAGACTCAACGAGAGCTATCATTTGGTAGTGGGTAAACCTTTCTATCACCAACGGTTGCAATGTTCAATTTTTTTCTATCTAAAAGTGCTAAATTTAGCCCGAAAAAACAATTATAACTTTTTGAGAGATAGAGCGTTCTAATGTAGTCATGCTTATGCATTGGGATGTGCTGAATTCAACGGTGAGTTCGGTTTTCCCGTAGCGTGTACGGTTTGGCCAGAAAGTGAAAAACTATAATTTCCGCGATTTATCGCGCTTTTCTCGCGAACCGCGCAACTTAGAGCTACGCGACTTTCAGAAATGGATTCCTCGGCCAATTTCCCATCCGATACCGTTTGAACCGTCAACATCGGTTGATTAGATCGGACACAGATTGCGTTCTAAGTTTCTAATATAGTAAAATGGGTGTTTTAGCATCATTTTTGATTATTGGGAACGTAATAACTGCCGAACCGTTCCAAATAAGTAAAATCTAATTATACCGGCGTAATCAGCGTCAAAAATTTCATCAAGAACCACAACCTTAATTTGATTGAAGGTAGTTGGGTTTTTGCCGACTTGCTAAAATTTTATAAGAAATTACATACTTTAAACTATAATTTTTAAGTGGCACACCTATCTCAAAAACTAGGAGCCGCATCAACATGAAACCTTTGCTATCTTACTAAAATGGGTGCGCTGATTACAAATTTACATAGGAAAAGTCTCTGTCTCTACTGGTTATCGAGTTGTGCCGAAATTACGGTTTTTCAAATAATACCAAAATAAGCGAAATGGACCACATAACTTGAAAATAGTAAATCTTAGGCCTATAAAAATATACATATTTTTGATAGACTCAACGAGAGCTATCATTTGGTAGTGGGTAAACCTTTCTATCACCAACGGTTGCAATGTTCAATTTTTTTCTATCTAGAAGTGCTAAATTTAGACCGAAAAAATAATTATAATTTTTTGAGAGATAGAGCGTTCTAATGTAGTCATGCTTATGCATTGGGATGTGCTGAATTCAACGGTGAGCTCGGTTTTCCCGTAGCGTGTACGGTTTGGCCAGAAAGTGAAAAACTATAATTTCCGCGGTTTATCGCGTTTTTCTCGCGAACCGCGCAACTTAGAGCTACGCGACTTTCAGAAATGAATTCCTCGGCTAATTTCCCATCCGATACCGTTTGAACCGTCAATATCGGTCGATTGGATCGGACACAGATTGCGTTCAAAGTTTCTAATATAGTAAAATGGGTAAAATCTAATTATACCGGCGTAATCAGCGTCAAAAATTGTATCGAGGACCACCAACTTAATTTGATTGAAGGTAGTTGGGTTTTTGCCGACTGGCTAAAATTTTATAAGAAATCACATATTTTAAACTATAATTTTTAAGTGGCTATCTCAAAAAATAGGACCCGGATCAACATGAAACCTTTGCCATCTTACTAAAATGGGTCTACTGACTATTTATTTGCAATACGTATTTCTGGATTGCGTTAATCGACTTTCTAACATTTTTGCCTTTCCTATTAATTTAATTAAATCTAAATTCTCAATCCCATCTATGTAAAGATGACCTTCTTCGAGATAATTCCCACATGAGCCATAATTTCCCAAAAAGAAACACAAACATTTCCTACTAATACAATGTGCACCCAACCTCACCTTTAAAGGAAATCGCGCACCCTTACCCTTTTGTATTTTAATGGGGTGATATGTTATCCTCCCTTTTGATGCTATCCAACCAAGGTATACCTATATATAGTTTGCTTGTTAAAGATTTATGCCGTATTTTTTCCAAGAGTCAATTTCGGTTCGAAAAGGGAAGGGAAAAATAAAGTCAGGTTCTCCTGCCACGATTCAGTGGAATAGAAACAGGATACTACAGAAATCCTTTATTATCCCCTTGCCTTTTCACTCGTATCCCAGTGTGAACAGTGGAACACTTTTTCGACCTCCAATACCGTATCAACTGAACCTAATCAATAGTTTCCAATTTTATACCGAGATTATGTAAACCACTACTTTATTTCTTATTTAATTTATTTCTTTTTGTTTTTTACAGGGGGATGGGGTTGGTTGGTATGCGGGGCAGCTTTTTTAGCTCATCTCCTAACATCTGGTATACAATTAGCTTTTGGTTTATTGTATTTATACACCATGAAATACTTAGTTAAGAAGAACAGCCAGGAAAGAGAGTTCTATACAATGGCCACAGGTGAGTTTATTTCATTATTATTATTATTCAAAATAGTCTTAAATAACGTTTATGTTTATGATCAAATAGACATTATTCTAACGTGCAGCTCACGGCTGTCGCATAGCGCCGCTCCACAATCACTGTGCCGCGGTGCAGTCATTGCAGAGTACTGATATAAAGAATCGTCGACAATGCTTCAAAAACATTCATGAAAAAGTTTCTGAATTTCAATTAACAGTAGTATTGTCACAAGGTTTACAGTGAGAGCCTTTTCGGGATTCTAGGACATCCGGTTCATCTAGAATAAATTTGAAAAAATTACCAAAATTTGATGTTTGACGTCACTTTTTTGAAAACCTAACCCGACAGGAAATATTTTTTTTTCTATTCAGAAAAACCATGTTTTCTGGAGCTCAACCAAAATTTAAAAATTGTTAATCGTGTTTTCGCGAAAGTTTTCGTTTAAGTATTTTTTAAAATAACAAATCGGCTTCGAAATTTTTTGAGATGCATTCTTGAAAAACGGTAGAGTTTTAAAGAAATTTTTAAAACTAGACGTTAACAATAAAAATATGATGTATTATTAACGTTGTAGTCTACCGGAAGTGACCGTAGGTTCGGAATCCTAGCGTTAATACATGTTGTAGAGATATGAAATTTTTACAGTGGTTTTCTGATGTAGTATTGCATTTTGGAAAGTATATGAAAGTAATAAAATATTAAATAACGACATTATTTTTTTAGGTATACATTATTATTTTATGAAAATGACTTTCCAAAAGAGATCATAAAAAATAGAAAGGTTTTACCTATGAACTTAGTTTGAATTATTTATCGTTTTTACGTGATTTCGAACCCGCGATTTAGAAAAAGAATGGTTTTTCTAAGACACCCCTTGACGTTACCGTTTGTTTCATGTGTTTTTTACGCCCTATATCACCTGTGGTTAGTTTCTATTGCAAATAGTTTTTCTTTAAACACCATCAAAAATTTACGTAGTTGAACAAATTGAAATAAAAAATAATTAAGTTAATATGTTTTACTGAAACAATGAATTAATGTATTGTGGCTAAGAAGTGAATGTTAAACTTAAATATTTGCTTTTTAATACTGTGAAGTGAATCGACAAAATATAACAAAATAAGCCAAAAATCAAAACAATCACTACCAAGAGACAAATCGTAAAATAAATAATTGTAACTTACTGTTTTCTTGCACATTCTGCAGAATATTTTATTGTTTTAAAGAATTAATTCGGAATTTATTTTGGTATTGTCACCGTCGCACTAACCCGCTAAAAACAGGGATATGGTAAAATAAGCACATATCTGCAATATCCGGGAAAAAAGCAAAATAAGCTTTCTTTTGTTAGTTTCCTTAATAAAGACATTTATTATTATTATTATTATTATTATTATTATTATTATTCGGATTAGCGAATGTTCGGCTTACCGAGGTTCGGATTATCGACGCTCTACTGTAATTAATATTGAGTTAAACAGGAATCAATTTGCAAAATAGGTCAAATAGCAATAACGCTACCGACCGGTTTTATTTTACATCCGCAGAAATGGATTCTATTAACAAAAAACTACAACAATAATAACAATATGCTGCTGTTGTGCGCTTCAATAATACGCATTATGTTCGAATTATCATTGCTCTAATTATTACTGGCCAAACAAACCGCATTGTTTACAGTACACACTACACACGCACATAATAACTGTATAACTGAATTACCCAGTACTGGATTTGAGGATGTTGTTTTTATTGATGAGAGGGGGAGCTATTTTACGATTTGCTCGTTACCATTTTCCCAATAATAATGGACGAGCGCTGCGTTTGTAAAGGTGTTATTATGACATCGGAATGCGCCGTAAATTTTGACGCGACATCAATTCCGTTCGGGTATTATGAAAATAGTGCCATCGTGTTTTAATTGGCCACATAAATCTCGAAGTAATTGCTATCTATATATGATGGATCGAAGAGTATATCGGCATAGTTTTCTGAAGTTACAGCATTTCCTAATGATAGAGTTCTTATGTTAGCTATAAGTTTAGAGTCAAGAGAAAATAGTATAAACCCTAAAGAATGTAAGTAATAAAACTTGAAGATTTAGCACTTAGTACACTCTGAAAAGTCCGTTGCTACAGACAAAGTTTTGATTTAATATACAGAGTGGTCGAAACACAACAAAATGTTGAATTTTGGATAATTTTTGGCATTTCGGGGTTGTAGTCCATAGGGTAAAACTCCAAGTGTCAAAGGGCTACTAGCTCATTTAATTACCTACATATTTAAGTATAGCAGAAATTGATGCAATAATTTTTGCACAAGTTATAACCATTTTTTTTGTATCAACTGATTGAAATACGTGTGCAATATCAACGGACATTATCGCCATTTAAGAGTTCTTGTCCATAGAGCAAAACTCCGAGCATCGAATGGCTATTAGGTCTTTAAATTACCCACAATTTGAGATATGATAGAAATGTATGCAACAATATTTGCAAAAGTTATAAACATTTTCCTGAAGCAACTGATTGAAATACGTGTGCTATTCAAACGGACATTATGGCCATTTACGAGTTCTTGTCCATGGGGCAAAACTCCGAGCGTCGAAGAGATATTAGGTCTTTTAATTATATACAATTTGAGATATGATACAAATTTATGCAACAATATTTGCAAAAGTTATAAACATTTTTCTGTAGTAACTGATTGAAATACGTGTGGTATTCGAACGGACATTATGGCCATTTAAGAGTTCTTGTCCATGGGGCAAAACTCCGAGCGTCGAAGAGATATTAGGTCTTTTAATTACCTACAATTTGAGATATGATACAAATTTATGCAATAATATTTGCAAAAGTTATAAACATTTTCCTGTAGCAACTGATTGAAATACGTGTGCTATTCAAACGGACATTATGGCCATTTAAGAGTTCTTGTCCATGGGGCAAAACTCCGAGCGGCGAAGGGATTTTAAGTCTTTTAATTACCTACAATTTGAGATATGATAGAAATTTATGCAACAATATTTGCAAAAGTTATAAACATTTTCCTGAAGCAACTGATTGAAATACGTGTGGTATTCAAACGGACATTATGGCCATTTAAGAGTTCTTGTCCATGGGCAAAACTCCGAGCGTCGAAGGGATATTAGGTCTTTTAATTACCTACAGTTTGAGATATGATAGAAATTTCTGCAACAATTCTTGTAAAAGTTATTAACAGTTTTTTATAGCAACTGATTGAGATGCGTTTGACATTCGAACGGACTATAGCCATTTAGGGGTTGTTGTCCATGGGACAAAACTCCGAGCGTCAAACTGACAAATGAACTAACTGCTAATGTGCTAATGTTTTTCCTTACCAGTCACACCCGCATGGGTTACTTGAATTCCATCATTAAAAACACTAATTACTGTTAACATTGAACTGAAAAACAAACAATTCATCTTCGTATTCCTGTCGTTTTCCGCCTCAAAGCAATTTATCTAAATTCGAACGGTCGTGCTTTCAAACTCTCGCTAATTTAATTGAAAAAGGGACAAGAGCGATAACAGAGATAGATTACATTTTAGGGTTATCCGCAATTATTAGCCTTTATTGGGAAAACAAATATTAACTTAAGTAAAATAAATTATGACTGAACGTGTCATACCCATCCACAGACATAACCTCAATATTCGCAAGTTTATCGCGTTGTTTATAGGAAGCTTTAAAACCATTTTGAACTCTGAAACTGACACTCAATGTCAGTCCGAGTGTCATTTCTGCTAAGACACATACCCTACCGGAGAAATCCTTAAAACATGATGAATGATTTAAAAGGCAAGTACATCAATGTCGTGCTCGGTGTGGAGGAGGGTAGAGGCATGGAGTTCCTCAAAAATTCTGTGTACATCATCGCCCATTTCAACGGGAGGATCATGGAGAGCGACTGTGTTAACCCAGCACCAACACCAGATTTCAACACGGAACTAGTTTGGGAGACGGAGAAGAAGGTAATTAGGAATGTACGATCGACAAATTCGCCATTACGAGTCGAGGTTTACACAGTTGACGAATACATAAAGAAGGAGTGTATCGGCTTCACTCTATTGAGTTTGAGGAGTGCTCATATCATCCCAGCCTCGAGACCAGAGCTTAGCATTCCGACCAAATGGTTTAAGTTGATAGGAGTTCCTCCCAACTACAAGAAGCACCATCCTGAATTGAATTTATCCCTGACGTTTAGAGACCAGTGCATGAGCTCCACTATGCCACCAGCCATACCAATGTACCCAGCACCGTTACCCATTCCAGAAGACGAAACTAAGATCGTCCCTGTTAAGTTCATTGAGGATGGATACATACAAATCGGAGATGTCGAGAACAGCGAAAAGTACGAATTGAAAATTACAGTGAAGAACGCCAATAATCTGGATATGATGCTATCAAAAGATCTAGTTTTTCAACCCACCACAGAAAAATTCTATCTCTCCTTTCAAATGTTTGGAATCACCATCAACACAAAACCGTTCTATAGGGACCTCCACGAGACCATTGCCCTGAACGAGAACATCGTGGTCAAGCTCCAATCCGCCATGGAGATACTAAAGATCTTCTTTGGGCAGTTCCATGAAATCAACATAAACTTCTGTTATGGCTCTAGCGTACTGGGTGCGACGAAACTAAACATGGAGAAGCTGATCCCCAGCAAGATCCAAGCGCAAGAGTTTAAGGTCTATTACAATGGTAAAACTAAACTTAAACTTCACATATCTCACCATAAACTATTTTCCCAACAATTTCAGGTAAGATATCCCAAGACTGCACATGCTTCTTCAATTGTGAATCCATACACTCAATCTACGAACAATTACCAGATCGGAAACCGCAGATCTCAGTGGAAACCATCCTGAGCACGGAAACTGAACGAACTCGGAAGATTTCTGAGAAGAGAACAGAGCTTATGTTGTCGCCACATCCGGAGCCCAAACCAGATCCTTCAGCGTCTGGAGATGCCCCCATTGACGTAACACCACAATGTCTAAAACCTATCATACAACCTCTGGACCTTTACCCAGAACCTATAGACGTTGACACTGAGGAATACCAGCAGTACTCCTTGGACATCATCCTCGAAAGCCTAGTCTGGAGGTACACCATCACCCATACGAAATTCCACGTGAAGTTCAAGCATCCCAGGGCTTCAACTTTCATATTAATCAAGTCAGAAATCGACAATTCCTTGAGCAGGAGCATCCTCCTAGAGAGCTTACACTGCAAGTTCGTCTACATCTCAACTTCCTCTAATATTGGTCAACTGGTGAACGCCTGGAGGCCTAAATTCGTCATGGAGGATACTTTAGGTAACCCAATCTGTGAAGAATTCGTCATCGATACAGAAAACATCTTAGAAAGAACAAACAACGAGAATTCCTACTCAGGTTTGTTGATCAAAGCCCATACTGGTGAGGTCCTGGCTGATATCAAATTGTGGATCTGTCTGCACGAATCAGGCTTGAAGGAGATGCCGAAGCACAGCTATGAGTTGACGCCGAGGATCCTCGATGAGCATTTGACGATGAAAGAGCTCTGCGAGCTGGAGATTTGGAAGAAACGCGTCCAGGAGACGTTTGAAGAGGAGTTGAAATCTAAAGAGAAAGAGAGGATTAATACGTTAGCCCAGAACTGGATCGTGCGCAAGAATAACCTTGAATCTAAGCTCCTGAGCAACGTCAACAGATGTAAGAAGTTGGCCAAAGACCTGCAAAGGTCCACGAATAAGTTAAACGTGGAGAAGCTTCTTCAGGAGAAGCAGAAATCAGCAACGATGGAGCATATACACGAGGCGATACGAAAAAACGCCATCAAATATTCTTTGAACGACGACTACGAGCTCATAGAGAACATCAGCAACTTGGAGATGGAGAACGATTATTTGAAAGAAATGCTAGCTGATCAAAACCAGGAAATCGAGAATATCAAAAAGTGTTCGCTGTCTAACGAACAAACTGCGAATCTGTTGCAAGATGTTCGTAATCTTGAGGAGAAGTACATGGAAGCCTTGAAGGTTAAGAATTATTTCAAGGAGCAGTACGCGAAAGCGGTGAAGGAAATACACGAGTTGAAGACTGAAGGACAGAAGACCATTAAGTGTCAGTTGCAGATAAAAAAGGAAGAACTGAGTCAGTTGAGTCTGGACAAATTTTTCGACGTTCAGAACACGGAGACGTTTGACTATTCGGAACATATGCTGAATTCTGAGATGTTTGAGGAGAACGGTCTGAACCATGGGGATTTTGCTGATACCATGTCGGAGTGTTAAAAACAAAACCAATAAATTTAAGGTTGAATATTGTTAGTTGAGTTTTAATTTGAATAAGAAGATCGTTGGTCGCATTTTTAGGTAATATAAAGTCTTTTGCAACCAAATATTTTATTGTTTAGTGATTGTTTTTTTGTCAAATGAGTATAAAGTTTACAGAGGATTTGTACGTCAAGTTAATTTGATCAAAAGCCACGCGTAGCAATTTGGTCAAATGTGGCTCAAATTAGCAAAAATAACTGTAATAATACACAGCTTAATGATGAGAGTGAGAGAATAAGAAGCTTAGCAGTCTTTGATTATGTAATTCTTGAAACTTTCACATTCGCCTACGTTTCGCCGTTAGTCTTCGGCTTCATCAGGGCTGGTGTGTGAGCTGGAGTTGCTGGAGTTCTGGGCTGGAGTTTAATGATTATTTTTATTGTTATTCTTTCATAGATTAAAACTCAATTATTAAAATAAATCCTAATTGCAGCGATAAGATTACTATATTTTTAACTTTTAAGAAGAAGTTTTTATATTTTCAGTTCTTTGTCGATTAATCTGTTATGAAATCTAACAAACAAAATTGCGTTGGTCAATAAAAGCATAGAAGCACATGTAGGCCATGCAGCATAACCCCTATTTTATCGGCAAATAGTGTTATTTATTGAGTCAGAAATGATTATCTGGTTTTCGTGCGTGGTCCAAGCCTTACGTCTGATATTATGAACATAATTTAAATTTATTACCATTCATAACCAGCTCCAAAAAAGGTTTATATCAACGATGTTGAATAACATTCCATAATAAGTGGATACTAATCAGCAGAGACAATAATTTGTAGTAATTACATTTGAATAATAAGTAGTTTGAACGATTGGAATCATTACCATATCTCTATATTGAGATGTGCTCGCCTTTTTTCGGTTCCAGCAACTCTGTTACGGTTTCTAACGTCCGTAATTACTACTTTTAGCCTTTGTTATACCTACTAATGATGTCACTTATAACGGAATGCTACTACCAAAAAAACTAGAGCCATAAATAAAGATAATGCGGGACATTGTAACAGTCTAAATAACTCCTGGTTTTAAAACAATTTGTCGTCGTAATTTGGGCTTGTCTAAAACAGCTTCTCTATAATCACACACTTTGCTTATTCTGAGAATCCTCTCATGTCATTGATTGATGGCAGGCATTTGTCCAAACAGGAATCACAATAACCACGACTTTTATCAATTGATTCCAGCATGGATGGGTGCATTATGCATCTGCATATCCTTCATCTCAGCTCCTCTGGTTGTCGCCATATGCAGAAGAAAATCAACCAGACTAGCGGCAGTCCTAGGAGGCTTAGTCCTGGCGTTATCCTGCTTGTTCACGTCATTCGCCATGCAGTTCCATCAAGCACTTCTCAGCTATGGCGTCATGCTCGGTATCGGAGCTGGTATCGTTCGAGAAACCTCCAGCCTGATGCTGGGCCACTACTTCAAACGAAGAAGAGAATTCGTCGAGATGGTCTGCCAAGCTGGGACAGGAGTCGGCGTGGCGTTGTTTTCCGTGCTGTACAAGGAAGCAGTTGGGTAACAAGGCACTGTTGTGGAGGTGACATTCAAAAAAAGTTAAAATTTCAAGTTTGTTACAGAAAGCTGGGATGGAGACTGGGTTTGCATGGTGTCACTGGTTTGTTATCCTTGGCGTTCTTCCTACCGATCGTGTACAGATCGGCAAATCTGTACCATCCACAGAGAAGAGCGATAACCCATTTGAAAAACCAGAGGAAGAAAGTTAAGGAGAAGAAGACGCATATTAAAGTGAAGAAGCCTCCGATGTTTGACTTTAGTCCGTTGAAAAGTCGAGGCTTGAGGGTCCTATTGGTTGCCAGCGCATCAGGAGCCTTAGGGATTTATGCACCTATAATATACTTGGTAAGTCTTTACTCTATAAAGTGTAAGAAACTATTGGTTTATTATTAAATGTTAATTGATCGTTAAGTAAAGCGACGTTATTATTTATTTTATGTTTCTCTATTTCAAGTTGTTCTAATAAATCCATTTTATAACCTTTTGTGCATCGGTGAATTTAACTTGTAACGAGTGTATTGTAATTAATATGATGACCTACGTTTAATTTAAATTGAGAAAAGTTAGATGTTGCTCTGTTTTTATGCTCCGCCAACTGTTTTGCTAACTTTCTTCCGGTTTGACCTACATAATATGTAGGTTCAGATTGTTATTCCATATATTGTAAAAACGGTAACCCTTTATTTTTGATTTTATTAAAAACAGAATGTTGATGAATGGATTGTTCGATTCCTATTGAACCTGTATTGAGTTTCTTTGTTATCATCAAAAACAATTTCACAAAGATTATTAAAAAGCTTTAAATTATTATTGTTTGTTACCTAGTGGTTTTTAGTCTTTACTTTGTTGCTTGGAGTTAAAACTTGTGGTATTTTATTACAGGCATACCAAGGCTACAAAGAAGGATTGGAAGACAGCGCTCTGGTGTTGCTCCAGACATTCCTCGGGTTTGCTTCGGCCCTTGGTTGTGTTGGATTTGGTTTAGTCACTGTCAAGCCAAGCACCCAATGCTTAATCTCCAGACAATATTTATGCCAAGCATCAATGGTTGGAATAGGTACATAATTCTTACTTTCCCCGAAAAGAACAAACCCTCATCAACGCGTTTATCATTTCAGGAATATCTCTGCTTGCGTTGAGCGCGGTTCAGGGTTACCACGGCTACGTCCTCTTCGTATGGATGTACGGCATTTGTTTAGGTGGCTACACCTATTCCCTGAAGATGTACACCCTCGAACGGATCCGAGGAAGGCACTTCACCAAAGCCTGGAGCTTCATCCAAGGAGCCACGTCATTACCAGTCCTCATAGGCATACCAATTACTGGTTACATTAACCAGAGTTACCCCAAATACGGGTACTATTTTAGTTTCGTTTCAACGCTAGTTGGAGCTTGCCTAATGTTCCTAGTTGGAAGTAAAAAAGACCCAACTATCATCACACCAGGTTCAAATAACTGCAACTACAATGTGGCGAACCTGAACGAGTGCATATGCCCTTTGGGGGCTTACGGGAACCTGTACGCCCATGAAATAGCTCCGTACAACATTTATAGACAAGCACCGAACCACTACGAACGAGTTTTTACCAGTTATGAACCGCTAAGTCGAAATATTCCCCATAGGCATTCCTACAAGCATAAGATGGAACATCCGGTTAGGTATTTGCCAAAGAGTGTTAGTTATGCTGCGAATATGGAGAGATCTCCTCATCCCGGAGTGAAGTATGGCCATGAAGACTTTGTTAAGTACAACGTGGTCCATGGGAGGAATAATTTAAGACCTAGCAAAAGCTACCCAGAAGGTTTAGCCAGGTTTGACCATTACGGTTCGTGCCGACGACCAATAGTGAGAAACGTTCAGGTTATTGAGCAGATTACAACATCTGTTTAATGATTTAAACCATATTTATAATAGTAATTTGAATAGAGGTGATAAATAATTCGTGATAGGTCTTGCCAAATGTAAAATCTGGCCAAATGAAGCGTATGTAACGTTATATTGGCTATCAGAATTAATATATTACCTATATTCATACTGATATCTTGTGTTCACTCTAGTCATATTTATTAATTAATTTATTTCGAGCGCGAAAACGTTTTTACTATTTATGTCGAATGAAAAGAGGAATAACATATCACGTGACATTGAAAATAGTAAAAAGTTTCTCGAGAGAAAAAAAAACAAGAAAACAAAGAACAAAATTGGGAGCAACCGTCAATTTTTCGTATAGTTTCTCAAATTATCTGAATAGGAATTGAACAATTATTGAAACCCCGATATATTATAATAAAGATATAAAATGATAAAAGTTATAACTGTAAGTGCCAAGTTGAGATTTTATGAGTATTATGAGATATAACAAACGAATTTTAGCAATAATTAGGTAATATTATCGTCGAGAGAGTTTGGTTTTTGTTTCGTTTGTGAATTTTATGTATTTTATCGTTTGTTGAATTGTTTTTAATTGTGGAAATGATAGATGTATTGAATGAATTATGTTCCTAAGGTTTTTTTTTATTAAATCATTTGTTATGTATTAAGATTTTAGGAGAGATTGTTGAATTTTGTGTCAGATTTTAAATAAAATAAAAATGTAGCTGTTTTCTTGTGTATTTAGTTTCTTAAACAAAACCACTGTCCTACGTCCTCACAACAAAATTTTTGCAGATGAAAATTTAATTGTAGAAACCGTCATTTTCATAATGTGTAGACTTCAGTGTAGTACTATAGCGGAAAGAAAACAAGTCCGTTATCTTTAATGTTCAGATTTTACGAAATTCATAAATATGTTCAATGACTTACCGAAAAATGAACAACCAAAGACATCAAAGTGAGCACCGTTGGCATCCAAGCAATCTCCTTTCTGTAAGTTGCCTCCACTTTGCACTTAAACAGCGGCGTCTAATGTCATGATAAAGTCTTCCAGCATGAGCATTCTGATCACATTCTCCGTAAAAGAGCATCATGTCGACACACAAAACCGAAGTTCAAACAATCGAGCAAGCGGAACTACACGGGACTTTGCACTAAACAGCTGATCTCACTTACTGCAACAATCAAACTCTATCACCCTAGAAACTATCGCACGCATTTCGTATATTGCACTCACTCTGTATTAGAATTCTTTAGAATAATATGATATTTCATCACAGCATTTCAAAACGTCAACCCAAGTAAAATGTGAGTTGGCACAACTGCTACAGGCTACCTGGGCTATAATATTATAAACTAAAAATAAACTAAACGAAGATACTTAAATTTGTTTTGAGTTTCTAAATAAAAATCAGTTATTTCTAAACAAATATTACAAATAAATTATTAATAACTGTGTAGATCAAGCGAGATCAAGCGATAATTATTCAGAATAATTATTGTATTGGCAACATTTAAGTAGATTAAGAATTCCACCACCGCATTTGGTAAGCGCTGCTGTCGCGGCGTCCGCACATGTCCAAATTTTCTAACCTCACTTATCGTAATATCTCTCGCAGTTGTTGATGTGATACATTTACCAATTTTAAAACATAAACATGGAAGAAAACGGTGTAGACGTAGATTATGAACAACCCGAAGAACCTATTGAGGATGAAGAAGAGAACGAAGATGAACCGCCAGCGAAAAGAGCAAGGGTTTTCTCTGTTAAACTATTCCGAGATAACCTATACACAGAAAACAGAGATTTTTGTAAGTTTTATGCATATTATTCTAGTACTTCTAAGAATTTATTCTAATTTAATGTTTTAGACTTGAAAGAGATGCAAAATCTATGCAGAAACAACGATCACAAATCCGTAAAGCAACTAATCGTAACTGGAGGATTTAGCTTGGAATTGGTTCATTTTCTCGAAAAACCGAATACACCAAACGCAACAATTATGGAGATTGTTTCCGGAGCCCTGTTTGTAATTGCGTCTGGACTTGAGCAACACATGCCGACGGCTATAAAAATCGCACAGTACATAATAGATAGCCACATAGCGTTACTAAACAAAATGCTTGGGGCAAATTCGACGATAAACCAACGGAAAGCAGCGTTTGGTCTATTAACTGCGATCGTACCACTATCACCAAAATTAGCAAAGGACGTTTTAGTTCATATCGATTTAAACCCGAAAATTATCGACGTTATAACAGAAAACGTACCTCAAAAAGATACGTTAAGGAATACATATGCTAGATTTTTAGCTGGCTTTGCCGCGCATGATCATTATCCGACGATAGCAGCGTTATTGGAGAAAAGACATTTGATTAGTTGTTTTACGCGTGATTTGAGGTTTGATATTGCCGATACCGTTTATAATACTTTTCGGTTCTTAACGGTTGATATTGTCGGGAATCCGTCGGTTTCGAAAACGGTGAAGATGAAAGTGTTCAACACTGGGGTACTTAAGGATGTCTTGCATGTCTACAACTGGAAGGGGCCAAGTGGGTATGATTCTACGTCGAAAAAGGAAAATTTGGCTGTTAAGGTAAGATTTTGTCTTTCTCAAAAAGTGGCGTTGGTCAATAAAATAGTAATGTTTTGTACCCATATTAAGTTGAAGTTATTCTAAAATTAAATAAGAAATATCAAAGAACAAGGTGTAAAAAAATATAAAAAATTATCATTAAAAATCTGACCCCATTATAAAAAACGGAGTGAGTTGCTAGTATCAACTAAGCCATAATAATAATAACAATAAACTGTGCTTCCAGAAAAAAAAATTTAGAATCAATTTTTCAAACTAAAAGAACAAATCTACCATAAGATAGTAAATTGTATGTAGATTATCTATACTTTGGAGTTTTGCTTTTCACAATCTAGGAATTAGCAAAACCGTCAGAAGTATTACATGTTCTGAGACTAAATATGCTGATTTTTTCCCTAAAAAATCCAGTTAATTAATTACAAATCATGCAAAAAGGTATTTTTTACAAAATGTGTTCTGTGCACTATTATTATTATTATATTATTTTTTTGCTCAAAATAAAAATCTGTAATAACTAATTTTCCGATCTCTGTTTAAAAAAAAAACAAGATAATTATTGAACAATTAAGACGATAAGTTGGGACTAATTCTTAGGTCTTGTAGTAGTATGCTTCTTATTCCAGATTCTAAAACTTCATGTCTATTATTTTTAATTAAACACTTGATAGATTTGGTTTACAGATTTACCCTGAACTGAACATTTCAATTTGATATTTGAGGACAAATGTATTATTTAAAACAATCATGAGCAAATTTAACAGTTTCTTGTTTTTCATTATTTTCGGTATTCTCACTATGGCCTTTTTATAATACCTATACAAAACTCTTGATAGAAAATAACTTTTTCTCGTCAAATTAATATTTAGACCCATTATACATGTAGTTAGGTTTATCTGGGGTAGGGTTGCCAGATATCATATACTCATATGAACCTATACTTAAAAAAAATAATATTACAACTCATATTGAGTTAAAATCTCATATATTTTAAGCAAAACTAAATAGGTAAGATAATATAGTTAAAATTACTGGATAGTATTATGATAGGTGTCGAAAATACACAAATCTTGATATTGAACTATCAAAGTATTCAAGTAAACAAACTTATATTTTGGATAGATTATTTAAAACAAAAAAAAACTGAAATACGTTAAGTTCAGTGCAAGATATTGAAGCAATTATTTGGAAGTAATGACAGCTCGTAGAAATGTGCTGGTTTAATGTATTTAATACTTTAATTAGAGCTGGTTTCTAAACTTATCTTTAGAACTCTCCATATAGTATTACAGTCACTATTCCAGGTTACAATTAATTATAAGTAAGTTCTTTCAATACCTATGTTTAATATCTCTAATTCTTCAAAAAAAAAAGCTAAACTTCAAATCTATAGTTTAAAAAAATTATAAATACAGGGGTAAAAGAACAAAATAAATACTGATCTCGCACATCTCATATGTTGTTTCTTAATATTTTTATTTTTTATGTATATTTTTGCTAGTAGTGTCATATATGTCGGAAAGTATAATCTGGCAACCCTTATCTGAAGACATATTGTATAAGTAAAACAAAAACAGAAAAGGTAAATTTCATATCACAACAATATTTATTGATTATATCATATTTTCAACAGGTGGATCCCGCAGACAAGGCGAAAGTATTAAAAGGCGTCCACAAATTCATGATGCATCTATGCACCATGCCCAAATACGGCATCATCTTCAAAGATCCCCAACTAGGCCTAGGAAAGAAACCCAAAAACCGAATTTTATACAAAGTCCTCGACGTCCTTGAGAGCCCATGGTGCAACCAGCTAGCCCAACAGTTGACAATCAAAATATGTGTCGCTTGTCCAGACCTAACCAAATATTTATGGTCGCTCGTCAGAGACTGTTTTTACCCGCGTCCTGCGGAAAGATCAAAGATCGTCGAATTTGCGCAAACTTTACTGTCAGAAGTGGGACCAGATCAGGTTATGTTCGCTATAAAAGAGGTCAGCACGGGTCAGTTGGCTGTGGTTACGCAGATTTTAGTTGCGCCTACTTCGGTTATTCAAACGTTGCTAGACAACGAGGAGATCGGGAATTTTGAGGTTAGGTGTCAAGTTTTGGAGCTTTTCTCGAGTATGTTGAATGGAATTAAGCGGTTTTTGGTTAAATTCGAGGGGGTTCTAAACGAAAAACAATTTTTGTATTATAAGAAGTGTATTATCGAACATATTAGTAAGCATTTTCCGAACGTTGATCATCAAATTTTGAATTGTTCTGACGTAAACAAAGAAACAGCTGTGGAGACCTTACGTCGCATTTTAGAGGTTTTCAATTTATATAACGAACTCTGCCCACAGCATCTAGAGAATTTATCGAAGATTAACTTAAATAAACTATTGAAATATTTGAGAGATAACATCGAAACTAACGAATTACAAATCAAATTTATTAATTTATTTTTGAAATACGACCGTACACAATTTTCCCCGCTGGTTAAACAATTTCCCAGAATTGTTCGGTTTTTAACACAGAATTATCACGAATTTAAAAATCCTGAGGCATACGAGGCTTTATGTAATTTATTTTCAAATACGGGCCTTTTTGAAAAGTCACAATACGAGATTCCAATATGGGTTAATAGTTTGTTAAATATAAACAATTGCACGGAAGATATAACAAATTTATTTGTGAGCATGCTCCAAAAAGCTTCGGAAAACTCGGAGAAGTATTCCGAGAAATTGCAGAAAATGTTGGTGAAATGTGAGCATGAAGAAATTATAAATGATCCTGAATCTTCGATAAAATACGTAAATTTAAGTCCGTTCATTTTTACGTTGGTTGAATGTATCGAGGATCATGAAGAGGTTATTAATTATGTTGATAATCTCTTGGTTAACCTCCTCCATAATCAAACGGAACCAAAAATTTTAATAGCGACCTTGAAAAAATATAAGCTCAAAGCTTCTGATGATATTTTAGAGTATATCCTTAATTTCGAAAATGAGCAAGAAAATATTCTATTAATTGCCGATTCCTCTAACACTAGGAAAAATCTAGAGTTCCTCTCAGGATTTTCGACAACTTTTGTAAAAAATTCGATCACCCTTGAGAGTTTCGAAAAGTTTTCTACGGAAGACGATACAATAAAAGAAGCTCTATTTAAAATGTGTCTTTTCTACATCTCAAACTTTGCAAGTACTAATAAATTAACAAAAACTCACACAACAAACTTCGAAATATGTTTAAAACAGTGGAATAACGAAAAATACGTCAAATTATTACTAGAAAATCCAAACTTGTTACGTTACTTTTCACCGTTAAAACTCGATAGCACGGAAAGCATTTCTGGCTTATCTACCATGTTTATTACGAGTATCGTTAAAGATAATAACGTCCACGACTCTTTACTAAAACCCTACCAATCGAAATTATTTGAATCAATCTTAAAATTACCGAAGAAATCGAAATATAAAAATCTGGAAACCGCTAAAATTATAGATGTCGTCAAAAGTTTTAAACTCGACCTAGATCAGTCGTTTAAATTTGTAAATATACAAACAGATTCGACCAATTTGATCAACGATAAGCAAGAATTATCAATAATTTATCATTTGTATTCCTACGGTTTATCACGATTAACAGAATTAAGTGTAAACTATAATAATACAAATTTGATTTTATCGGAAGAAACAGTTAAATATTTTATCGATATTTTAATTCCTCTAATAGAACGTAATTTTAATACCGATAATTTTATAAAGCCATTGGTGTCTTATCTAAAATTGTATCCGCATTTAATAAAAAGTGTCGGAGATAACTTATTTATAACAATTTTGAAAGAACAATTTTCTATTGAATACCCTGCATTGGTTTGTTTATTATTAGAAGCTTATTTCGATAAATTTATCAATGTTCTTCTCGATAATATTCAAGAGTTGAACCTTTCGAAAGGCATGATGTTACCGATTTTAGATATTTGCGTCACGAATAATTTAGATTCCGCAAAATTACAAATCCTCTACGATAAATTTGAATCGGTTTTATTCAAAACTTTAGAAAAACCGCATAAAGCGGGCGAACATTTCCAGAAATATTACGTAGGGTTAAGTAAGGTTACAAAGCTATTTTTCCCTGAGTTTAAATGTAAATCCTTCGTGGAAAAGGTCCACGAATTCAACGTTAGCGAACCGTTTTTCATCCACCTAATAAAAGTCATATACGAAAAATCTTTTAGTGCTGAAATAACTGATAAACATGCTAATAACACAATTTTAACATTCGTAAACTGCTTTCTCCACGCTTTCAAACAAAACCGAGAAAACTACGTAGAAATCACCTCGAATTTCATCGAAATCTTAACGTTATTCGAAAAGAATAAAGATCTCAACTTTACGGAAACGTCCAAGAACAAGAACTTTAAAAATTTTATCGAGTCTTCTTTAGAATTGGGTATATCTGGACAAGCGAGTCTTTTGAAATTATTGCGAAAGATTGTTGAGGTTGGTTTGTTTAAAGATGATCTCAAATCTTTTATCGATACGATTTTGAACCATGAAAAGTTTTACGACTTGATGCTGGCGAAAGATTCCGCAGAGAAGACGGAATGCGTAGCTGTGATGTACGAGATCTATAAGAAATCGCCGCAGGTTATGGAGAAGAGCCATATTCCGATTGCGTTGGCTGCTTATGGAGCTACGACTAAGAAATCGGATAGGATTGTGTTGACAATGTTGAGACTGTAAGTATTTTTTGTTGTAGTTTAGAAGTAAATTGTATAGGCTGGGTCATTAGAGTTTGCAGTTAGATATTGCATTTTACTTAAAGGATTGAAGAGAATCAGTTATACAAAAAAGAACCCATGTAAAGTAAATACTTTCTGAGATATTGTTTGTAAAAAATTCGGAAATTGGACGCATTTTTTTAAAAATCTTGCGAAAATGAAATTTTTTTTTGGTGACTTAATAAATTTATTATGACTTAACCTAGCTTTTTCACTCGCTTTTGAGGTCACAGCTTTTGTAATATTTTAACCAATTTTGATAACTATTGTGACAAAATTCAGCGAAAATGTCACATGCTTGTGGAATTTAAAAAAAGAATTCTTTAAGGCTCCCGTCTCAATTCAAATAGCGTAACCGGGTGTCTCTACTGTGCTCCTTGACTCGACATTCGATACTTCGTCCTGTCTGTCCTACATAGCATGTTCCACACTGACATGTTATCTTGTATACCACTTCGTTCTTCAGGTGTGGTGTGCTATCCTTTGGGTTAGGCAAAAGTTCCTTTACTTTAAGCTGGTGCTCTGTACCTTACCGTGATACCCGATTTCTTCAGTAATCTACCAATTCTTTCCAATACTCCACTTACGTATGGTAAGCAAGCGAACCCCTTTTACTCTTGCCGCTTCTCTGAGACTTGCGGTTTTCTTTGTGTGACACCAAGTCCGACATACGGGGTGTGCAATTTGCGATTGGCGCAATAATTATGACGTGGGTTATTTTTACGTTTTGAAGGTAGGAGACAGGAGCCTTAAAGCAACTGGGAGAACAATTTATCAACATGATGTTTTGGTAGGGTTGCCAGATCTCATATATTTCATATGACACCCATATATTTTAAAAAATCTCACCTCATATTGAGTTAACAAAATCTCATATATTTTAAGGAAAACTAAGTACATATAAGTACTTTTTTTTGTTGAGTTGTTGTGTTAGGCCGCAGCAGTTCTTGAGTTTTTATTTGTATGATTTCATTGTGTACACTATCATTATTTGAATAATTCAAAAAAATCATTAGCCGTTGATAGTAATTTAGCAAAAGTTTATTAATTTTTTCAGTTTCTTAATAAAAAGCTACATCTACATATTTCATATATTTTTTCACTGTGTTTTCACTAAATGTTTACTAGTAGTCTATTGCAAAGTACCTATTTTCTTCTATTTGCTGTTTTCTTCATCCCAATAATCTCATTTTTGTAGAAGATATTGACAAAATGCTAAAATTGCAACTTTTAAACTTTAAGAATACCAAATATTTCAACAATCTATATTTTCAACTATTTATTTTGTATTATTTCCAGTTTCGAGAAGAACATGATGTCGGAATTCCACGAATTCAAACCATTCCTCTGGGGCCAACTAGCCGCGAACACCTACTCGGTAAAAGCTAACCTCGCGTCGTCGCTATGGAGACAACCGAAAACAAGCATAATCCTCGACAGTCTTAACGAAGAAACCATACTAAACACCATCAAATCCACCCCTTTAAATCTCACGCTACACGATACCAATCCAGATTTAGAAACCGCAGAAACAATCTACGATTTATCGTTCCTCCTCCCACTATTCGCCATGATATTAGCTCCGGAAAATTCCGTACAAACGTACAAATTTACAAAAAGCGGAGCAATGAGTTTGACGTTACTCGGTTTGAGTAGCGAAGACGAAGAAATTCGGAAATCCGCAGGATTTGTTTTGGCACGATTTTACCAGCATGTTGAAGCTAGACAAACGGGGAAGGATAATTTCGTTTGGTTGAGGTTCGTCGAAGCCGTTTGTAGGGGAACTACGTTCTTTACAGATTTTAAAATTAACCATATGGCTTCGATATTCTTAGCGAGAATGGCGTTGATTTTAACGGAACCAAACCACGTTATGTACGTGCCTCTCTCGAGGTATTTAACCGCGAAAGCAGCACCAGATTTTCGGTCGATACCGAATTTTGCGGCGTTATTCAAATCTTCCGACGTTTTCTATAAGAAACACCACAATTTTATTTTAAAAGTTATGAAGGATGGTATGCGGACGAAAGATGATTTCAAACGCTTCTTGGAGGAAATCGGGTTTACCTCCGTAATGGAACATTACACGAGTGTTCGCGTTGACAGTGACCCAGACCTTTTAGTCTTAGAAATCTTTAAAATCGCGACAACTATGAAATACGCGGTTAAACTTTTATGTTATAACTACGGATTAATGTCTTGGTTGTATTTAATTTCCTTGAAGTTAGAACGAACACAAAGTGAGCATCTATCGCTTATATTCGATATAGTCGAGAATGTCGTGAAATTAGACGATAACCGCACTTTAGTTATTCCGATTATTCAAAATTCCGTTGATGTTGAATCAGCGAATTTATCGAGGAATAATTTTGTTAAATTAGCAAGGATTTTATGCTTAGTCTTCGATGGGAATCAGACTTGGTTTACGGAAGATAAATTGAGGTGTTTGATCGATAATGTTGATAATAAAGAGTGTCTGTATTACCTTAAATACGGTATAGAGGGGGTTAAGTTTGATCTAAGTGTTTTAAGCTCTGATCAAAATGTTGATTATTATTTGAAGTATCTGACGTTCAAGTATATTCAGGTACGAAATATGTAAATATGTAAGTTTAGTTTTTAAGTTTAACTGTAAATTTTATAAAATAAATTTTGTTTTTGTATATAAGGTGTTTTATTAAGGCGAATAAAACTAACAATCAAACACGAAACTATAAATAATTTATTAAGAAAACTTTATTTTTTATAAAAATAAGTTTTACCTAAGAAGGGTTATACTTTTTAGCCTTCAATAACTTATATGCTTGTACAACTTCATCCCGTTGCTTGTCCAACTGTCGTCTCAATGCATGTGGGAGATCCTTACGTTTCCCCTTTTTATCAATAAGTTTATGCTCTGTTTTCTTGTGCGCTGTAATCGTAGGTTTTGCTATTGTCGCTTTGCCTTGCATCATTGGTTTAAGTAACAAATCCTTTGCCCCAGGCTAAAGAAAATTTAAATAATATTTAGTATTTTAGTATATTGTGGCATGCACAGTGGTAGATGTCAACAAAATTCAGGTTAGTTTTTTAAATACAGTCTTTCTGGTACATCCCAACTAAAAATATCGACGAAGGTTGTTGTTGACGATAAAATTTGGTAACTGGTGTTGATAGATATCACATAAATGCTCAATTATTATCCGAAATGGTACTAGTTGTCGATTAGTTCTTAAATTTGTTATCATACACAAACTAATGAAAAAAACTCCAGTTTTAACATCAAGTAAAAAACTCAAGAACTATCCAACAAATTTTTATAGGACATTAACACAAATTCCTTGTTGTGGTTGGGTAATTTTTTAATTATTTGGCCACAAAGTCTGTAGGACTCATGTCTTCTTATTTTCTACATATATAACTATATGCTTGACTTGTTTCACGATTGAGAAAAAGCAAACAAAAACAAAAAAAGCTAGGCAAAACAACAAACTTTGAATTATTTCTTAACCATTAACCAGAACAGTAATGTGTTTCTTTTCTAAAACCAATGATCTAATTTTAGCCAAAAATGGGTTTACTAAAGTCCATAGCCAAGAAATATTTACGATAGAATTTTTAATGAAATTCGTACCAAAAAAATGGGTGTGTTCAAGAATATATATCAGAATTTTCCTCCAATAATGTATAAATAAATATTTTGTAAATTCTTTGTCCTATAACTTATTAAATTAATATATTTTTCTTAATTTACCCTTGCTGTTTCCAATTTGGTCACTTTTCGAGGCGCTGACAACGTAGGAGGTCCATGAACAACTTCACCAAACTCCACTTTGTCTTTCAAATGTTCAAACCGATCTTCATTCAACAAAACCTTATGTTTCTCTTTTTTCTCTTTAATCTTCAAACCACGCTTCTGGGATTTCGTCAACTTTGGCTCGTCGGAATCCTTCTTCTTTTTCTTCTTCTTTCCTTTGTTTTTCTCATCCTTCTTCAATTGTTTCACTAAAACTTCTAACTCATCTTTATCTTGCTTAACAATTTCTTCAACCTAAAAAATTCTAGATATAACAACCCGCAAACAAACAAATGCTAATCTTACCTCCCCCGTAAAAGCATTTCTTCTAACGTTAACTTTATACTTATTTTCAAACTCGGCTTCCTTTATAACGGAATGACAAATCCTCCGCACACGCTGCATAAAAGTCTTATCCGGTTCATCCTTTTCTTGCGTAAACACCGGTGTAGGTTTTTCCCCCTCCTTGACAGCCTTTACGCCAAACGGGTGACTCGTAACAGGTTTGTTTTTATTCTTGTGTTTCCGCTTGCGTTTTAGACTGATAGCACCTGATTTCACCTTGTCTTTAAGATCCATGATCCTGCGAAGGCTATTTGGTATTTGTTGATCATCAGGGTTCGTCGGGGGCGCGTTTACTTTGTCTTTTAACCTAAAATTATGAAGTACTAAATATATTTATTGGTTATGTTTACTTGGGGGGTTATACTTACAGTAATTCTCGTTGCATGTGTTGTTTTTCAGGGTCTCTCACACCGTGGTGTTTCCGTCCAGGAATTTTTCGACCCATTTTGATAGTTTTTATTTTACAGCCACAGTTACAGCAAAAATAGGTGATTGTATTTTGAGGTTATGTAAATGTCGCACATGTGCCATGCCGCCAAAACAACTACGGCACTTCATAGTCACTCGATCTACTGGTTGAATAAACTATTGACTTTAGCTATTTATATCAAAAATAATTATTTTATAACTATGCAGTATTAATAATAATATTAAATAAATATACCTAAATTAAATTACAACTGTTTTCATTTAATGCGTAGTCATTACTTATTTTAGGATTTTTTGGCAAAATATGACTGTCAAAACAAACATCATATGACCTATTAGTTTAACCTTAAAATTCAATGTAACCTTTCGCGTAGAAAAATACTAAAATAAACTTTGATACCATGTTCCTTCCACCAAATTCATAGTATATAACCGAGAATGCTTCGCCGTAAGTGCAATTTGCAAGATATATTTTCAAAATCTAACCTCAAATCCTATTAGGGGGCATTCAAACCAACAAAAAGATGTTCCACCTAAGTGTTCTAAATTACTGCAGCAAGAACAATGAAGAGAACGGCGAAAATAAACAGAAAAAAACAGTCAATGGTCTGCCAGAACCTCCAACAAATTGCTGTATGCGGGGTTGCCCAAATTGCGTTTGGCTCGACTATGCGGATGAACTTACTAAATTTTTTGACGACGGTGGGAAAAACGCTGCTGAAGAGATCGAGAAACATGTTACGGATGCAAGCATAAAAGCGTACCTGATGCATGAACTTCGAATGCGGAAGAAATAAGTAATTTATTTATTTTTTAGTAGAATTTGTAAATATGTAAAAAATATTTATATTACATAGAATATAACTAGATCTAACGTATAACTAGAGAGCGGACAATTAAACATTATTAAGTGTGAGATCTGCATTACACCCAAATACACCATTGCGATTGGTCTATTTGGAGGCCACTTGTCAAAATCGTTGCCTAAGTCACGCCCTAATGCTGATTTCACACTAACAAATACTTAAAAATCTGCTCACACATATTTGCCAATTAATTAACATCAAACTTAGAAATAAAAAAGGTTTTACAGCAAAATAAAATCATTTTATTCTTAATATACGGCACTGGTTAAACAAAAATGCATTCAACAAATTTGACATTTAGACGGTAATTATTTTAGCACCATCGCTAGGTTTGCAAACGTAGAAGGTTGGTGTCCCGTTGTAGTTATTAACAATGTTATTCACAACTCTATCAACCGCGCTGCTATCAACCTGAAAAGAATAAAATTCTAACCTAAAAATGTTGAGGTTAGGAAACTTACCAAAGTAACGGTACAACCCCCAAATCCACCCCCGGTCATACGACTACCTAAAACCCCTTCCACTTGCAAAGCCAGCTCCACTAGTGTATCAACTTCCGGACAAGAGACTTCAAAATCATTTTTTAGAGACACGTGACTTTCTACCATTAATTCTCCAAACCTATTCAAGTCTTTCGCTTTTAGAGCTTCGGCCGCTTTGACAGTACGTTCGATCTCCGTCACAACATGTCTTGCACGTTTGATAATCACGGGATCGACGTTCATTTCTTTTAATACTAAAATTATAAAGTTTAATCATAAGGTAATCATTTGTGATGTGTTTTAAGCACTTTCGATATCGTGTACAGTAGCTTCTCTTAAAGTCTTCTTTTTTAAGAGCGTTGCTGCTTCGTAACATTGTTTTCTCCGAGAGGGATATTCAGACCCCGTCAATTCATGTTTTATGTTCGAGTTTGTTATAAGTATAACTTTGTCACAGTTGGGGAATGGAATTAAAGTTGATGTTATACTCCTTAAAATAAGAAGATAAATTTCTATATTGTATTAGTATCAAATCACTTACTGACAATCGATTAATAAAGCGTTATCTTTTTTACCCATAACTGATATGAATTGATCCATTATTCCGCAGGGCATTCCAGCGTAATCATGTTCTGCCTTCTGACAAGCTAATGCTTTATCCGTAGGTCTAGAATTTGTACATAATAAATCAAATTTAATATTTATTCATTCAATATTATATCGACTTACAAAACTGCACTTCCTGGGTTTAGCGCATCGAGAAAAAAATATGTTGCCACTTCTAGAGCTGCGCTACTGGATAAACCACCTCCTGTGGGTACATTAGAGACGATAACGGCTTCGAAAGATGGTGCGGAACCAATATAATTAGCTATAACACCTGGAAACAACGTTTTGTTTATTTTTTTTAATAATAAATTATAAATATTATTACCTAAGACATAATTAGCCCATTTGGGTTTCTTGTCAGTCTTGATAACCTTCTTTAAAGTATCGATAGTGACCATCTTCGGGTTATCAACATCTTGATTAGCTGTTACGATAAAGCTTTCATTTCCAGGGATTTTATTCCCTACAATTACGGTTACCAGCGGTAAAGCCTGAAAGAAAATAAAGTTTGGTTATGTTTGCGTGACGTCACAGTATAGCTGTCGCGTTTATTTTGGCACAGAGTATAGTATAGATTTATCAATTTATAATAAATGTATGACTTACCACAGGTAAAACGAAACCATCGTTGTAATCGGTGTGTTCTCCGATTAAATTGACCCTTCCTGGGGCGAAAACAGCGACTTTTGCTTCGGAACCGAATTCATTCTTGTATAGTTCCTTTGCGACGGTTAGTAAAGTTTCAACACTCTGTATGTTTCGAATCATTTTTTGGTTGTTAGGGTTGCTAGCAACGGAATTTTGACGCAGTTTTGTGCGTTATACTGTGAACGATTAAAATGTTATGCAAATTCATCCATATCCTGTGGTGGAGGTACTTACCAGTATGATAAGTGTGCGATAATAAGTGATAACACAAGTTATTACATCAAGTGGATAAACCAAATATTTACAATGTCAGTCAGTGATCCCTTAATAAAAGATTTAAAAGGTATATTACTTAATCTAACACGTAAATTAGCGTTATCAAATCTTAAATAGAACAATACAATCAATAGATTACACACAAAACACGTAGGCGGCATTTAGGTTATGTTCGTGTTTACTTTTCAGGCTGCATACTGGGTTTTATCAAAGAAGAAAAACGGACAGGATTCATAACGGATTTCAACTCAGAACTACTACTATTTTGCTCAACGATCGACAAAATACTAAACGCAGGTTTACACTTAATTTACAATTCCTTGGGGTTTACCAAACGTAACGACCCGTGGTTATGGCTCGACAAAATATCAACGGACAAAACCTTGCCGTTCAGTTATGTGAATGCCGTCGAAACGGTCCGAAGGTGTCGCAGCACTCAAAACAACGTCGGCCGACTCCGGTTGTTAATACGGTTATGCCTAATAAATCGATGCCTCCACGTTCCAGTGGAATATATTGTACGACGGTCCGATTGTAAACGACATCGTTAATTTTGGTGTTTTTAGTTAAATGGGAAAAAGATAAATTTATTCTATTACGAGGATAGTATCGTCGGCGATGAGATTCTGTGCGAGATACTGTTGTCGGTTCTACGACAAAGCGCGAGGATTTATTTTAAGCTGAATCCGGAGAATAGTTCGTTTTTGGATTTGTCTTGGATTATGCCGGAGGTTTTGAAGGTGGAGTTCGTACCTTGTGAAACACTTGGTATGACTGTAAGGTATGAGAATATGTGACCAAAAAAGAGGAACCTTATGACAAAGTGTTCTATAGTGAGACAAAAATGCTGTAAAATTACACGGAATTCCAATTATTTTTATAAATCTGTGTGCTATTATAATGATTTTGCTGCTTTATTTCAATTACATTGATCTTTTTGTAAAAACACAATGAAAATATACCTTAAAATTGTTAAATTACAACATATGTTGTACTTTTATATACTATGACAATGAAAAAATACAATTGAGATGTAAAATTACACTGATTCTAAAGAGCCAACACAAACCTACTATTTGTGCTGTAAATTCACATTAAATATTGTCTCAGTGTATGTTAAAAGTTACGCATCTTTAATAACAATATTTTGGAGACTGTGGCGAACTTAATAATAAAATTATAAACCCCTAACCACAACAAGTATTTTAGAACCTAAATACGTATTTCAGAAACTATGTTGCCATCTTCAGTAGAAACTAAAAAAAAAAAAAAAAAGAGATTAGCACTTCATAGTATCTTTACTGGATATTGTCCAAGCAAATCACTAGTGGAAGTGACTTCTTTTCTTTTTTTTTTAGTTTCTACTGAAGATGGCAACATAGTTGCTGAAATACGTATTTAGGTTCTAAAATACTTGTTGTGGTTAGGGGTTTATAATTTTATTACGCATCTTTAAATCAAATTATTTTAATCAGGACTTAAGCAGAATTTAAGTTTTTTTTTTTTAATAATTTGGTTTTGTTCATATGAATGAATGATTCCACAGACAAACGATGATTTTTCTCATTTGTTATAACAGTAGGGTTGCCAGGTACAAAAAATTAGTTTGTTGTGTGATTATCTCAAAACTGGTTTTGCAAAACATGGTTACTGTCCCCATTAATATTATAGAATTTACTAGAAAAACTATCCTGTTGTTTATATCATATTGTTTATACTGTACGTGACAAAAGTATGAAATAAGTTCATTAGTTTAGAAAATTATTACATATAAAAATTAATATCTTTTTTTAGTTTTTTTACCTTAACTTTTTTATCAATCTCCAAAACAAAATTCGTCTTAAATTCTGCAAAATCCCGGCGACCTGTCATCTCTATATAGCAGCGAGTTTCAATTGTTTCAACGTCTCATTTCTGCAAATTTTGTTAAAGAGATAAGCACAAAATATCAAAAAATAACGCTTTTTGTATTTTTTAATATCCGTCAAGAAATAGTTTGGTTTTCTACAATTCTTTAGGTAAATTAAACTAAAATGATTTGAATGAAATACATGAAATACCTCCCAATAAATAATTACTATATGTGAAATATCTGACTAAGTTGAAATTAAATTTTGTAGGAAGGTTTTTAGGTTCACACACGATCAAAATTGTAATATTAATAATTTTAGTTATTTTATTTTTTATTAATTAGTGATAAAAAGACAAATTTATGGGAATTGTAATGTTTCTGATTATTTTGTAAACTTGTTTAAATTATTTTATTTAAATGTATATTTTTCAAATACTAGTATTTTTTACCTAAGCTCTACTTCTTCTGTTTCAGTTTTTCTGCTAATAAAGCAGTCATAATGAACATAAAATCCAATAGTGTTGCGTCGGAAAATGTAAGTATTTTATTTTATGTTTTAATGGTCTCAAACAAAAGAAACTTTTTTAATTGGTGCATTAATTTTTCCTTTATAAATTTGATTCTACGACGCTTACCTTTTTTACTGTTTTATTTTTCTTCTGTATTAATTAAATTTTAACTATAACACTTTTATGCTACTTATTACTCTTTATAATAATCAACAAACTAGGAAATTACTCTAATATCTACATTTCTATCATTGCTATCTTTGGGGAATACAGGGTTGGGCAAATAAATGAGACAATACTTATGAGATCTATCAAAAATATGTTCATTTCAACTGTGTAGTGTAAAATACATGTGTTGTTATTTTTCTATCGTTTAGGGTAAAATAGAAATTGGCGACATATTAGAAACCTTAAACGGTATCTTAATAACCACATCAACAAAAGGACGCCTTCGGCAGATTTTCAAAAGCGCAAAAGGACGTCCCGTTACTTTAACAATAATTAAGGCGGTCTACACTGATTTGAAACAAGTCTACGGTCCAATGATCTCGCTACTAAAAGACGTTCGCTTCGACCCGGAAATTCTACGAACTAGAATAGCAACGGCGGGAAATAGCGATGACGGTACCATTCGAAAACGTTACAAAGGGTTGGTTTTTAAATTTTCAGAAACCTTATTTTCAAATAATTTATTTATTATAGTAGTGGTTTGCAAGTTACGTATATGGGTTGCGTTACTGTAGGATCAAAAGGCGATGTCAAACAAATCGATAAAGCGGTTTCAAACGTTTTTTCGCCGTCCGAACAAAGCGACCCTAATTTACGGTACCAGAAATGCAGAAAGGATGTTTGTTTTGAATTGGGAGAGATGGGAGTCAAATGCGTCGATTTATCAAAATCAGAAGTGGGATTTTATAAGATTAATACGTCTACTCGGCGATAGATGGCGGTGTAATCTTTTTATTTTTAGGTTATATTGCATCATTCGTATATGGAGATATCGTCTTGCGGATCTGTAGCTGCCTTGCCGAATTACTTTGCATACATTGCTGGGTAATATTATTTGATTTTTCTGTGCTATTATGCTATTTTTTTCCGATTTTTAGAGATGATTATTGCAACACGGCAAAAGTGTTCACCTGTTATATATTTTTTGCTAGATCTGACGAAATGGTGCTAACTATTCTGCAGAGTATAGGACAAGGGTTTCATCGCACACATTTTGCTGTTTAAGTAAATAAGTTTATGAAATGTTAAATCTACTATCACTTTTAAAATAATCCTGTGATTCCCTACCAAAGATTAGGAAAATAAACATATCAGTATCAATTTGGTTTTATTTCCGTAAATTAAAAATAGGTTTAATGATTTTTTTTTATTGTGAATGCTATTTTATACTATTTTAGGTTCTGTATGTTAAATCAAAATATGTTTTAACTATGGCTTTCGACGTTTTAAGACTTCCAAAACTCCTTTTAATGAATAACTTTTTCGAGAGAAATTAAAAATTACTTCCGTTATAGGAGTATTGGACAGACTGTACATTTTCTGTAATGTAAAATATTTTAGCTACAATTACAAAATAAATAAAATATTGCAAATGTAAAAATATACTTTATTGCTATATTATATACAAATTTGTTATACAAAATTTGTTTTATACATATCACATATTAGAATAAATACAGAATGTGTCATGGACACCTTTTGTTAGTGTTCGAATATCAGGTAACTAATGCGTGAATTACATGGTGACAGGTACTGTCTAAGTCTAACCTGACATGCCCAGCTACTGTCTGGTCAGTACCTAGCATGGTGTAAACCAGGCTTTACGAAATACTATTCGTGAGTGTCAGTAGAAAACTTAATTACAACAAAAATAACTATATAATATTCCGGTATTTTTTGTTTATTTTTATATTGTACTTTATTTGCGTTGGGTTGAACTTATATTTATAACCTAACATGAATCAAAATAGATTATTCAGAACTGACAAACGTCCTTTTGAATTTGTTTAAATGTCAAACAAAACCAAGATGGCGCTAGTCACCATAGCAACTTTCCAAACGTGTCAAAATTTATAGGTTATGATAATTGCCCCTTCTCTAAATCTAACTCTACTAAACACTATTTCTTATTTTTATCAATGATAAACTCCCTAGAATTCACATCACTACTACCGGTACTACAAAGATTACAGACATTCTGACTCGTACATTGACAGCAACTTTGACAGCTGGAGTCGCTAATACTGCACAAACTATTATTCCTTGACTCGCAGATATCAATAAATTCCTCTGCTATCGTCCTATCCAATCCTGTATAAGTTTTCGCAACATCTTCAGTTGTCAAAGCCCGCTCCGTTGATTTTGATCGAGATCTCGCCCTTTGACGTCTTAGTTGTTTCTCAGTGAGTGCCAACCTATCCCTAGTGTGTTTGGTCGGCGAGTAAAACTGTCAAACAAAGATTTATGGATTATTTTTTTGGGTTTTGGACTGTTTTAGAGACACTTACGTATTCTCTTGGTCGTGGGCGGATTATTGGTGATGGAATAGGGCCTAAAGGTGCTGGTATCAGTGGATATCCGATTATGCTTGAAGGTTGCATCATTTGGGGTGATTGTAATGTGTAGATTGGTGTTACTGGTAGCCCAGATGATAACTAAAATAAGAACAAGAGTCGAGTCAGACTTTTCAACCAATTTCAACATTATTCTTTGCGTTTTTGCACGATTTAGTTAATTTAGCAAATGCCTGGTCAAGTTCAAGCATGAAACACGAATATTTATGATTGTTTACGGTGACGATTTTCACTTTTCTCTCCAAATTATCTGGTCATCACTTTCTCGTTTAGTCGTTAATACCTGTGAAGTTTCTTCTCGAACAGGTTTCGTGTTCTTTTTGTGTTGTATATCCGATTTGGCTCGAAGGTAACTTTTTCCTTCTTCTGCGTTCACTTTGACTTGTGCTCGCGGCGGGCGCACCTATAGTCTAAAACAGCCAATACACTTTCGATGTGGCACACTTCTTGGCGTTTTTTGTGTACTGTCTGAATTCCAGCGAATTTTTGATTAAATAGACCGAATATAATTGATTCGGAGATTTATTTTATACGGAAGTTTAATGCGGTGTGTTTAAAGTTGAAAGCCCTTTTGATAGAAAGACGTTCCTTGTTTTAATTGGTTTCGATTACAGAAATGTCAAAGAGCCAAGGATATTTTGCAGCAATACCTGTCCTGGAATGCCACAAACTTGTCTTGCTTGAATTCTCTATCAATTATTTTTTAAACATCAGACAGTCGACATTATTTTTTTGTACAGGGCGTATGTTAATATAAATTTCTTGAAGTTGATTGGCATTGAAATTATTGTAGCCAATAACTCGGAAACCAAGCAATTTCTTATAGAGATAAATTGGGCTCAATCGTTTTGGGATATCCTAAATACTAAAATAATATGCAAAAGTTGTACATAACATTAATTTTCTATGGAGACTTCAACAATACGTCAGACGACAAACTGCCCTCCAACTGCTAATATTCTCGGAAATTCAATGAGATTTGTTTGTTTAACTGATATATTTCACTGACAACACATGCAGCATCCTTCAGAAGACGTTTATGGTGGTGTTATTTAGCATTTTAGGTCATTGAATGAGTGGTTGAACGCCAACCTGTACAGCCAGCGCACCATCTGTACTCAGATGAGGACAGAATTGATAAAATATATGCAGTTATGCATTTTTTCCTGCCCGCACAATAATTGTTTCCGTTAATATAAACCATGCAGTAATACCGTTAAACATTGTCAATAGGAAACCACGTGTGCTGGCACGTTGGTACACGTTTTATTCATTGATTTATACAAATATGCGTGGTGCAGTTACAAAATGATCCTAATGAATATTTAGATAAAAAGCGTCTATTACTGCTTTTAATTAATTATCGATTCTGTTTATATCACTCATTGTTGTTGTAGGCAGATAAACAGTTGCGGTTTTGTAAGTTATTGAAAGTGAATGTACGTAACTGTAAATAAATCAATAACTAAATAGCAGATGATTTATTGTTGAAATTAGAATGCAATTGCGAAAATATTGCGCTTAAGTCTGAATTGACCGTAATTTATAATAACAGATTTTGTAATGATCCGCAAAAAATTGATTTGTGTTGATTTCCTCATCGACAATCAAACGATCACACAACGACTTTTTCTGGTGGATTATCATTTATTGAATTAAGCGTATAGTATGTCACAAGTTGCTTTTATAACGTAATTGTAAATTACTTTCAAAGTTGCAATTTATAAAGAGTCTATGGAGAATTGCAAATTGGCATTATGATGAAATTGATCTTTATTATTGTTATTATTGTTGATATCTAGTGACAGTAGTTGAAAGTGGACCAGTAATCCAGATGCAAGATGATATTTTTAACAGATTTTTTGGTACTACATTTCAGTGATTGCTTACGTAAAATATAATTAAAAATCATACACAAATGTTTACCTATATAAAAATATTTCATTAAAACAACTTTCACTAAATAAATAAACTTGTGGTTTTAGACTTGTTTCAAATAACAAACACGATTTTAGGTAATCTAATACGAGTATACAAAAACACCATCAACTCAAAAAGAAAAAAAAACTTACTTTACTTCCTTTCCCCAAAGTAGATGGCGCTGCGACCACGTAAAACGGAGGCTGGTTGTGCTTCCCCAACCAAGAATTAACAAAAGCTTGCTTTCCGTTGCTAGGGTAGTCATACTGCAGTTGTTCTTGGTCAGATTTGAAGCATGGGCATACACCCCTTGCTGATTTGTAGCAGGCTAGGGCTGAGCAGATAAACTGCAGGGCTGATGCGAAAATCAAGCCTACATTGCTCAAGATAGCCCTTTGCGAGGCTAGACTTTCAGTTTTTAACTCTTCTGCTTCCTAAAAATAATAGAAAAAAACAGTTAAAAGAAAAAGTTAGGCTGCATATAACTTAGCAAAACATATACTATCGTGGCCATATATTATGTCCCCTCTTTTGAAGTCCATTTTCTCGCAAATCCAGGGGCGAAATTTTTTTAAAAAATTCTGATGCTGTCCTTAATTAATATGCTACATCTCATAAAAATTAGAAAGCTGTATATGTTGGCGTTTTCCCGATTTTTCCATATTAAGACGATTTGGCGCTGGTTTTGCCACGTAAATTTTATTCGTTTAACTTTAGCAAATAATTACTCCGGAAATAATCTATAGATTTCAACGAATTAAAAAGTAAAATCACCTGCGGAATGCTAGCTTTCAATGTGCATTTTTGTAAAATCTTTGACCCACAAAAAGCTACGTTATGCAATGCCAGTAATATAAGACTATACGCTACCCACTAATTCATAGGTTTAAAGCTTATTACATAATCATTGTTTATCTTGCATTTTCCCTACAAAAGATCGAGTTGAAGCATCTCATGATGCTGCAATTGACGCGGCGTTCTTCGGTCTTTCGGGCGACCGGGGGAAGGGATCGCACGTGCATTAGTTACTAGGAGAACAGTGTTTACGGACACAATACATATAATGACACGGCGATTATGCCTCGCCAAAGAAATTTGGATATCCGGCGACAGATTACCGAATTAAAAAATAATGGCAAAATGAGTCAATAAGATAACAGAACCACGAACAGGCATTTGGAAGTCCCATGGAAATTCTTGGCAATTTAAATCGGGTTTCGGGATTAGCATTTAAAATAAATGAACGATCTGCAAAATAATCTATTTGTCTACAAATTTACGATGCTAAATTTGTAAAAGTTTTTTGATATTTCTAAGTTTTATACGCTCAGAGCTCAGTTTGTAATATATCAAGAGTTGTATTTATTTTATATTGTTTGTGCATGTATTTAAATATTATTAATAAATAAACTGTTGAAACTGTTATAATAGTTTGAATATTTATATAACAAAATCGGGCATACTTTTTAAATATTTTTTGGGTTTATCAAGCAAACTTAATTTAGTATTCACCACTAATCGGAAAATCTGCTAACTCCATATTATTAGATCTATCCGCTTCCATCAAAATCTTGTTTACAACCCTATTGTATAAAATTGAAGAAGACATAAACGCCAATCGATAGAAGAGATTTCTCTCATACCGAGTCATATATTATAATCAGAATTATGGAAAAATTAAGAATTTAATTGTTAGTTAAAATTACTACCTTGACAAGTTATCGTTCTTTTTGTGTATTGATAATAAGCTGCCCCGGTTCTCTCAGCTGTGTCGGTTCTCTCCGACATGACAGCACCACTAACGCCTCCCTTCCCCGCAGCACCCCAAAGACCGTAGAGCGTCGGAATTCATGCGGAGTTTCAGCACGATCTTTTGTATGAAAAATGCAAGATAAACAATGATTATAATAAACTTTAAACCTATGAATTATTGGGTAGCCTATAGTCTATATCTCATTATTCTAGCTCTTCTAATAACGGAATTGCTGGCATTGCATAATGCCAGCAAAACTAGCATTCCGCAGGTGATTTTACTTTCTAATTCGTTTAAATCTATAGATTATTTCTGAAGTAATTAATTGCTAAAGTTAAACGAATAAAATTTACGGGGCAACGCCAACATATACAGTTTTATAATTTTTATGAGTTGTAGCATATTAATCAAGGACAGCATCAGAATTTTTTCATTTTTTTTCGCCCCTAGTTCTGCGAGAAAATCGACGTCAAAAGAAGGGACATAATATATGGCCACGATAATACAGTGTAATACAGTAGGTGAGATAACATAAACATGAAATACAGTTTTCTAAAGTTAAAACTGTTCACATTTCTACTATTTAAAGGTTAAGGGAAGATCGTGTATAGCATAATTAATCAAGGAGGCAAAATGTCAAGCGCAGGTCCGGCTGGAAATATTGTGGGACTTCTGGAAAACAAAAAGATTCTAAATGTTTGAATTTAACTTTCATAATAAAGTTTTTTCCCACTATAATGAATACGATTCTAGAATTTTCAATTATGCTTCTATATTCTCGGTTTTAAACATTCTTTTTTGATAATTGAGTGTTTTTTAAATCCCTAAACCGACCCTGAACAGTGAGCAAGCGCATCTTTACGTGTATCAGCAATTACCTAACAATTTACCTAAGATAGTTACCGTGAACGTGTGAAAGAATTTACAATGGTTAATTTGCTCATAGCGTAGGTGTAACTGTAAATTTCAAGATAACAGATTGCGTATTTTAACTGCTACATAATATAATCTACATCAAGGACCAATCATTTGTAAGGAAATAAGAATAAATAGAAGAACACTTACGCAAAATTATCCGCGTCTAATGGCGGTTTGATTATTTCTTGCGCAATACGGGTGCATCAAGGTGTTATTATTTGTCTGGGGTTTTGTCATGTAACATGAAAGGTAATGTCGATTATATGTTGCAACGTGATGCGGCTTGGAATGATTGTTAATGACGTATTAATAGCGTCAAATTGCAAAAGGAATTGCCTAGATGCCACAAACGACGTGCTTCTTTAATTTGTTGATTTATTGTGGAGAAATGAGGAAACAATTGAAGGTGTATGTCTTCTCGTCAATCTTTAGTTCAACTAGTTGATGATTGGAAACTTACGTAACTGTTTTTTTATTTAAACAACAATAATTTATTGTTTATTTAAGAAGCACTTTCCATATGCTTTTATTGACATGAAAGGTAAGCACAGCGGATGTATCAGTACTAGATACGTATATGTAGTAAAAATAGAAAAAATCACAAAACTAAGAAATTTATTAGTTAATTATTTAACAATAATACGATAAATCCTAAAGCAAACCGCCTCAGATATGGAGTATTGAATAATTAGAGCTTAAAAACTAACGCAAAATACACTACGTCATAATGAAATTAATGAATAACATTGGCAGCAAAATATTCAATAAATTAAAATAAATCGACACACTATAATAGAAACTGATGAGGTGAAATACTTAAGACGCTTGATGATGTCACATAACATAAAATGGAATACATACGCCATACGCATGTGTAAATGACATCATTGAAAACAAATCTAACTTTAAAATTAACCTGCTTTCTATTCTATCGGTGAATATAATACCATCGGTACTAGGGTGCTTTTTATTTTGTCAACAATTCTTTTATTGAAGGGCCAATATTTCAAAATGTGATATAGGCAGAAAAACAATTTTCAGGCATTTTTAAAATAAAAAAATAACTTATTTAGAGTAGCTAGCGGCTCTGAAAGTTAACAGAAATGAATTATGTATTTGCATGTCCCAATTATTGCGCTATAAAAAAATAATTGATCCAGATTCTGCGAGAAAACACCATAATCTTGTTCGATTTCTTTAGTTGAAAGGTCAGGGTAGCCATTTAGTAAGTACTAACAAATGAAGTAATTGTAAATCTGCGAAATGTTGTGATATTTAGACCAAAAAGTATAATAAATTATACAGTGTCCTTCCCAATTTAATTTCGAGTAAAAAGTTTTATGTGTAAAGAAAAATGTGTTAAAAATTTTTGCTGTATGACATAACTAGAAACTTGCTTGTAAAGAAATGCAGCTCAGTGCTTGAAAATTACTTCTACCCTGTGAAATTACAGTACTTTTCCTGTGAAATTTCAATGATATCCTGTAAAATTACGGTGGCAAAGCTGTAAATTCAGAGGAATATATATGTGGAATATGTGAATTCTGTAAATACCATACAGCAATGTGGCTGGTATCAAATAACCAGCGATGTTACAGTTAACTCTTCTTTTGCAACATTTTTGTTGAAGTTTATTACATTCATTTTCTGTAACTTTACAGATATTTCTCTCTGTATATAAACTTATTTGTAATTTTTAATTCCTTCTAAAGTTACAACCTTTTTAATTATTAGTAAAGAAAGGAAAAAGATATACAAATCAAAAATGCGAAAACGTAAAATACTGACTGTAAAACATATACAGTTTGGGCAAAAAGACGGTACAAATTTTCAATTGCTCATATTTCAAAAATATTAATTAAATTCAAGCATTTCTTTGATAAACTGATTGCTTATATTGTGAAGATTGAAAACATACCATATTTGCAATAATTGAAAGTTTTAATCCAATGTAATGTTGCTTTATATATGGCAATGCAACATTTCTGATAACATCGGAACAATTTAATGTGAAATGAAAGGTGTAATGAAATTAGTAGGTAATGACATCTGTTTTTTTTGTCAAAAGTAATAGTAGAGATTTTATAGCATCGTATACAGGTTGTTTTTTTAGTATACAGAATGAAATTTGGAAAATATTTAATTTTTTCTGTTTTTACTAAAAAAAAACAGTTGAATTGGACGTTTGCATAGATGAAAAGAAAAATCTGATGTGGCCAGGCACATGACTTTATCATACAATATATAAAATTAATAGTTTAGCTGCATGAGATTCTATTTGATCGAGATCGATCGTGTTTGCAATAACATAAAACGAATTAGCCAGGATTTGACAGATATTTTCATTCTAATGGCAGTAGGTAGTGTCAAACGCTGATCTTTTGACAATCCTGGTTAACTAGTTTTATTTTAATACAGACACGACCGATCCCAATCAAATAGAATAATAATACCTACTGTCATTAGAATAAAAATATCTGGCAAATCCTGGCTAACTTTATATTAATGCAGACACGATCTCGATCAAATATCTCTAGCCGTTACAATGTTGTTGTTACAAACGTCATATTACACTGGTTTTTACTAAAAACAATAAAAAAATCATTGTTTAAATATTTCACCCTGTGTAAGAAAAATCAGAAATAGAAATGTTGCATAGCCAAACATAAAGCAAAACAACTTTGGATTGAAAGATTCTGTTATTGCAAATATCGTATGGTTTCAATCTTCACACTACAAGCAATTCGTTTTTTAAAGAAATATTTGAATTGACTAAATATTATTGGATGTACGAGTGATTAAAAATTTGTACGTTTTTTTGCCCACAGTGTATAATATAAGATAAGAAGCTAATATTCCTTAAGAAGTTAGAGCCATTTAGAATACGGTTTATATAATATTTCAAACGACTGTATATTTTTAAGGCATTGTGTTCTGAAACACAATGTTGAAAACTGCACTAATGTAAAAACAGCAAATTTTAGATCAAAATTGTGAAGTAAATTATAATTCTTTGGATTTTACTTTAGTATTCTGTTCGTTTTCGGAAACAAAGCATTTTTTATTATAACTCTACTGTGATTATACATACATTTTCGCCTAGAATTTCAAATCACTCTGTATATTGATTTCCTATGAATGGTAGCGATACAATTTCTGTCACAGAAGCTCAGAACTTGGAAAATATTGAAAACAAATAATGTTAGATTTTGACCAATCATTCTCAGTCAGGAGAAAAGGAAATAGAAAACGATCAAAAATTTCTTTCACTAATTTTAATATTGAAGCTGTTGTAATATCAAACAAGCACGTGTACATAAACAGCATAATAAATGATCGGAAATTTTCAGGATCCTTGCCCAGGAACACGTATCGTGTTTGTCCAGTATTGCGCTATAACTTTCCAAGTCCTAATCTGGAAAAATTATGGAAAGTGAAAACGCATTTCACTTTTCTTCGAGAGAATGCACAAGATATTACAATATATAGCGTTGAATATGTGTTGAGTTGATTATAGTTAATATATTCAATAATCATATACGAGAAATTGAAGATAGAAACCGCAGCCTTCCTTTTAAAAACCTATCAATAATATGCATACATCTGTATAATCTTTAATTTATTTATATAACGCCATGTAATAAATTTCACCAGAAAATGACCATTACGTCTCTAGGTTCGACTAATATAATTAACAATTACCGAACCAGCGGCATATAGATTAAAGAAAACAGTAGAAAACGAACTACTTTCGTTAGGTGTTCGATTTTCTGTGTTCGCTTAGCGAATTCAGCATTTAATTTCACGGAAGTTGACCACAACTGGCAATTATTTGGATATTCCGTGCCTTTTTACCTTAATTGATACATGAAAACATATGGCAAGCGCGCACAGGCTATGCGTTTGGCTCAAAAGAGAACGCAAAGAATACAACTTTCTCATAGCCTTACCACATTTTTCGAAAATGTATCGTGAATTATTTCATTATTTGTTTGTAATTGTTGAAGATATAGCTAAAATTACACACTGGAATGGCATATGATACATTATAATTAAGCTTTAATTAATGATTTGATAAAAAATAATATAAAATAGGTTATTGGATTTGTGAAAGAAGATTTTATAATTAATATAATGCGGTAACGAAATCTGGTCAGAACTGGTGGTCATTTTTGAGTCAGCAAATCCGACACCTTTTGACATTGGTTAGTATTTGTTTGTTAAAGAACTTTTATCTAAAAACCATGAAAAACTACTAAAAACTCTTAAGAGTTAAGTATCAAAATTCCATAAGAGTAAAGTACCTTCAACGTTAAAGCAACGCAATTTTTTTTGTATGAACACCCGGTATATGGAACGTCGAAGGTGACTATAATGTCATATTTAATGCCTTCTAATAATTTAAAATACTTTTTCAAATAATATTTTTGCATAGCTTTAAAGATGACTGATGTACTTTACTCTTATGTAATTTTCATCTTTTTAGCAACACGCGGTATTTGCAACGGAGAAGGTGAATATAATTTCGAACTTAACGACATGTAATATTTCCGAATACTTTTTCAAATAACATGTTTGCATAGCTTTCAACATAAACGTACTTTACCTTGCAGCTTTTTTCATAGTTTTGGGCAAAATTAAAAAAAAAATAGTAATATTACAATATTTGTATTGTAGGTTTAAGACAATCCAGATACTTTTATAAAGAATAAAATTTTCTGAGAATTTGATAATAAAAATGTTAAATGTTATAAAAAAACACCCGATATATGCAAAGAAGGAGGTGATTATAATTTCGTATTTGATCACTTCTCATATTTCTAAATCCTTTTTTCAAATATAATTTTTGCATATAGCTTTGTACATAAAGGTACCTTCACTCTTCAGATGTTTTCATAGCTTTGTGAACACCCGGTACATGCGAGCTGAGAATTAAATTCTAATATTTGCATTTTAGGTTTACAACAATCCAGAAGTTTTATAAAGAATACAATTTTCTGAAAAGTTACTAACAAATAGGATAATTTATCCCTGGAATTGGAACAGTGTAGTTATTTAAAAATATACATTTTACAATAATATTTAAGATAAAAAATATTACTAAGAATATATTTATGTAACTGCTTCCAAAGAAATATAAAGCAAATAAGCCGTTCTGAATGTTTTCAGAATGTTTATGTTGTCAGGAAGATATTTAATAATATTGTATATTATTATAAAGAAAAGGAAAGGGTATATGGGCTAATGTTTTTCTATGTATTATATAACAGTTATTTTGGAATTTGTTCAATAGAATGGTTTTTATGTCAACTCTCTAGTTTAACGCAAACGTCAAATATGTCGGATTCGGTGACACAATAATTTAATTTCTAAACCGAGTAACAACAAAAAATAATAAAATTGTTTTTGTACTACTAGAACATAAGAATTTTTAGTTAAAATAATATATCTTTTTAAAATAGTCAAGCTACATGGTTTGACCCAACATAATGGAACTGCAAATAGATGTGCTATAGATAAGTAATGATAAGATAAGTAATGTTAAGTTGTTTTATAATTGTCCCAAGAATCTGTGTTTAATCCTTGACCATGAAATTTCGTGACAATCTGTATGAAACAAAAATATATCAAACACACTTAAATTTTTCGTATTTTTTTTTTTAATTAAATTATTTTACGTATTTATAACCGTATAAATAACTTTACTGGGTGACAATTAACAAAAAAATGCACTGTTGCACTTTTGCAATACGCCACAAACACTCCAAGAACAAATGAAGATCATTACGAGATTCTAGAAGAAGCAAACTGCGACTCTCAGCTGTACACAATCTAGAAACGTGCGCACGTACCGCACCCTAAACTCAAATACCACAGCCTGCCGGTTTTCATAAATTAACCGCTAAGGACAAACGCAACTTATAAACAAATACCTGAGAGCAGAACAAGTGACTATCACATTTTCCACAGGTGGCACGTGGTCTGCACCAGTCACGTTTGCCAATCCTTCTGCTACACACCTTACACTTTTTGTTTCACTCGACTTTGACTCGAGAAAAAAATAGGTGCGGTGATTTTTGTTTAATTACAATGCTAAAAATGATAATTACCTCATTGTTGTTTATCTCCGTGTCTATTTTTTCTACGTCTCTGAATAATCCGGTAGCTGCCAGTACCAAAACTAGCTGAGAGATGGCCAGGCTGATCAAGCTTAGCGCCAGGAAGACGGTTTTTGCTATGTCGTGGGCTTTTCGCTTCAAAGGGCAGCATCTTTTTGCTGATGTAAGGACACCCACTGTACCGCTGGATATTGCTAAGCAGCCACCCCAAATTCCAGCACCAATCTGCAAAAAAGAATTGTCAGATAAAAGAAAATTGTGCCCAGGGCCGCGTTTACCAGTACACCAATCGACCTAAATAATGTATGGGCTAGGGTCCACTAATTGTATAATAAATAAATCGACTTAGAATTAGAAATTGAAGTTATGTATAATTCATACCAATAATAATACAATTTATTTTTATTATTATTATTTATTATTATTTATTAACCCAAATTCAATTACATATCGCCCATATCGATACTTCGGGGCAGTGTTCAGAAATAGGTCCAGAAATATAGAAATAGAAATAGGTTCAGAAGTCGGCGGCCCTCTATGCATGATTTCGGTAGTTTTTTCGTGGATTATTTTTCCAATGTCTTTTGTAGATGAGCCTCCGTAACATCATATTTTTGAGAAAAATAAGTTAAATATTTAAAAAATCTGATGTGGCTAGACACATGACTTTATCATACCATATATTAATAGTTTAGGTGCATGAGATTCTATTTGATCGAGATCGGCCATATCTGCATTAAAATAAAACTACTAGAACTAGACAGATATGTTGATTAGATTTGCAGCATGTAATGTCAAAACATCAGCATTTGACACTACCTACTGTCAGTAGAATCACAATATTTGACAAATCCTGGCTAACTCGTTTTAATACTATAGTGTTTAAATGCAGTACGCGCGATCTCGATGAAATAGAATTTGCTCATGCGGCTAAACTATTTATTCTGATGATTAATATATTATATTGGCTTCTATCATACTGTATTTTCGGGTATTACCACGTCTTCAGTGCTAACTACGAAAGATCATAAAGAATTATGCTCAATATTCCAAATAAGTTTTAAGGTTACAATCTTTCTTGCATTTATTCCCGAAAACATAACAACATTGCTATCCGCACTTAAAATACTCATTGACTTTGTGAACACCAAGATGTTCCAATATTTTTTCACATAGCATACGTGTGCGCGTGTTTCTCCTTCTCATCGCATTCTCCATACATTTGCGTGTTGAATTGACGTTTCGCAACCGCTGACGTTCTGAATACTGTCAAAAGTTTCAAAATATCCTGGCTACCTACTATTAATGCAGACATGATTTCGATCAATTAGAATTTTTTTCCTGCAGCTAAACTATTAATTTTACCAAAAAATGTTATAGACATAAATTATAGAAAATTTCCCCTACTTTAATTTATTATTTATCTATTTGGACGAAATTACAGAAATGGCGGCTCATTTGCAAAATCGTTGCAAAATGCTAATACCCAGTTCCTTTGGAGCCTTTTGAACCAAAAGTTTAGTCATGAAACTTCTAAATATGAACTTTCGGCCCGATACGTTTAGTAGTTTCTCGGTAATCGACTCCACAAAAATCTGGTACACACACACACATACACACACACACACACAGAAATTTTTTTGTACCTTGGTCAAAAATGTTCAGAGGACCCATTTCCGGTAAAATCTGATTTTTTTTTTCGGCACGATTACAATACTTTATTATACTCCGTATGATAAAGTAAAAAATAAGGAAAACTGTAACGTAAACTCCATAACAATCCATAAAACAATCCATAACATTTTTAAGAGAGTATAAAAAAACTGAAAATGACAAAAGGAGATATTTGTAGCTTTTAGAAGTGCCAAACTGTTTAGTTGACCAAACTTGCTTATAAGCCCACTGTTTATAGTTTGAATAAAATAATTTTAGTAAGTTATTGTTCCACATATTTATAGAAATAGCAAAAAAAAGATTTAAATGTCAATGAACACAAAATATAAATAGAACAGTTTTATTTATTATTAGAAATCGCAGGGAATAGGACTTGCTTCAGAGAATTTAAATTTTATTTTATCAGCAATGCCGAGGGTTCCTTTTCTATTTTAAGCTGGTAAAAATTTATTTCCGCGGTACACTTTCGGATTAATGCCTCATCGCGCTTGCCAAACTTGAAAAGGATTTTCTAAAAACCCTCTACTATAATAATATCATGAAAACATTTATTGAAGCTAAAATCAGAAAAGGAACATTTTAGGTTAGTAAAATTTTTAAATTTTAATACAAATTAACAACTTTTAAGTTGTTATCACATTTTGAAAATGTTTTCAGCCATATTAGCTAAGCACGAAATGTTGCTTGTACGGGATAAAAATGCATATGACATATATTGTAGAGGAATAAAAGATCTAGACATTTTATCCGAACCTTCACTCTCTTCAAACCATAAGTAGGAAGATATTGACAAAAATACGATGTCGAAAAAAGAATATTAAAACCAAATTGTTTCAAATGTCGAACCAAAGGTGTTTTTATTTGGCTAATGTCTCTGGGCTATAAGGAATAATTAGTTATTCAAAGTAGCATAAAATAACAATTTTAAGTGTTGTTTTTCTCTGATATTTGTTCCTCTAGTAATTGCGAAATGTTTTGGCTCATTATAAAGTCAATAGATAAAGAGGTCTTCCGCAATTTTGTTGAATTAATTGAATGCAAATGACCAAAATTCCTATCCACCTACGCTATAACGCATAGATGTTATTTTTAAGAAATCGTGAAAAATAAAAAATAAATTATTTTATATCTACATATGCATAGTGGAGAATGGCCTTTAATATTGTTATTGAAAACCAAGATAAACCAGGAAAGCATTGAATATATTATCATAGGACTATATTATGTTTATTTCTGCTCAATGCTTGTGTTTATCAGTATTTAAATGAGACACTAAAGTTTAAATTTAGAATGCTCAAAATGCGGTTTAAGCAATGACCTAATGAATGCTTGCGCTTTTTCTGAAAAAAGTAACTGTTTAATTTACTTTAAGTAGTCTAAAAATAGACATCGTGTATATTGTGTTTAAGATGCATTTAATGATGTAAAGTGTGTCGCGCTTAGGAGTGCATCTGTATATATTTGTTGGTTTTGATGACATTTTTATTTTTACTTTATCATACGCAGTATGATACAGTATTGTAATCGTGCTAAAAAAAAATGAAAAGTTTTTACAATTGAGCTTTTTGTAGTTTGATTTGATTGTCAATTATGTAATTTATATCTCATATCCTATAGCGCTTGAAGAAGTGCCCAGTAGGACACGAAACATGTAGCGATTGCTAAAATAAAACATAAATAAGGAATCCGACCACTTTTTATTGTATTAAAATAGCTGTCAAATCCTGGCTAACTAGTTTTATTTTAATGCAGATACGACCGATCCCGATCAAATAGAATCTCATTTACTATTAATTTTATGAATAGTATGATAAAGTCATGTGCCTGGCCACATCAGAGTTTTTTAAATAGAACTCGGGTCATAGTGGTCAACAAGAAAAAACACAGGAAATGGAACACATGTATGTACAGAAACAGCAAATCTTTTGACATAATCATTTAAAATCTAGTACATCCTACACAGATAGAATATATTTATTCTAGTTGTTGTATTAAAACAAAATTAAAACAGTTTTTTTTTTATTTCATCGATCTGAATATTGTGCTGTGAATCCTGAATATTATTGACTAGAATGGTTCAAGTAGAATAATTCTTTTTTAATATGCTAAAATCGTTAATTGCTTTTAATAACCACAAACGGCGTAGTACAAGTTTTTGGAAAATTAAAAATGTTCGTAGGATTGTTTTGTTTCGTTGACGACGAAAATTGAGTGCAAATTATGACTACTAACATGATTTCTTGTAATGGATGATGTTTCTAAAAAACTTGCCCGAACATTATAAGCACCCTGTATACAATACGCGTTTAGAGTACTGAGTACATTATTTTATTATTGATAGTTTCTCTCAGTATTTCTCGTAAACATAACGTAACTTTTGAGACAATTTTTGAATTTTCAATTACCGTTCTCTCAAATTTATATGTATGTAAGGCCATAAAACAGTTGTCACCATTAACAGTATTAAAATATCGTCTTCAGTCAATTAAAAACAATTGGAGGCCGGGAATTAAATTTGATATAAAAAGGTGTATTCAAATAATTAAAAATTGAAGTGTTCGGGTATTTTTAAAAATAACAAATTGTTTCAATTTTAATCAATTGATTTTATCCTTTTTCCCTTTATCGTTGGCTTATGTTTTATTTATATTAGTTTCTATTTTCTCCTGTACAAGATACCCCCCCTTTATGTGATATAATACTAACTTCTCTATTAATCCTTCAATTTGCTCAACGTACAGCAAAAAAAGGAAAGTATCAATCAACAGGCTTTTGTGGCGATCAAAATCGCACTGAACTAATTCCATTCCGGTTTGTAGAGACTTCAGATAAACAGATAACACTAATACCAATAAATCCACAATAAAACCCGCGTATGTAAACCAAGTAACCACAGGCAATGTTATACCCAGTAAATAATAACATAGATAATAAGAAAACAATGATAAATAACCTAACCTGTGATAAAGCAGCATGATGCGTGATGCACAAGACTCCAAAAACGGTCATCAACAGTCCAAAGAGCACTTGCAGAATCCCCAAATACAAATCCAGATTAGTGCACTTAATTTTACTCCTTTCCTTCATAGAAACATCTTGCTTCGACACCGATTTTATCGACAAATTTGGCGAATTATGCGGCGACTTGCATATGAGCTGATCAGTCGATAATTTCGTCGAAATAGTCAAATTATTATCGCATTTTGACGACTTTAAACTTTCTTTTTCGTCGATCTTCGTCTTCTCTTCGATTACGACCGGCGCGTCCGCGATTTTTTTCGTTTCTTCCGTCATGATTTCACCGGTTAGAATCGCATGGTTTGAACTGCGAGTCGAGCGCGAAAAGTTGCGAAGATGTGTCGCGGCGAGTAGGCTTGTTGTTGTGAGTTGCCGTGTGCTGTTGTCTCTGGTGAAAGCTAAATGTCAGATATGTTTATTGGGGGCAGCAATCAGCACTATAGTGGAGGTAATCGGGGATTTTTGTTGGAGGCATCAGCTGCATAGGAATTTCTAGATACCACGATCGGAAGGAGTAATGATAATGTATCTAATCCAGTGGTTCTTAACCTTTTTGAAGGCAGGGAGCACTTTTGATCACACGAAAAATTCGCGGAGCACCAAAAGCATTGACATAACTTTTACTCAAAATTAAAAAGATTATTAAATAACAGTTACAAAATAACATTAATTAGAAAAAATATAAATATATTAATAGTAGTTTTTCAGCAGAATTAATTTTTAGAAATCAAATATCATTCTGTGTACAATACAATGTTCTATATGGTCTTATAAGTGTTTCTATTCCTTAAGAAGTTATAGCCGTTTGAAATGTTAACAAACATAAAAAAATATAAGATAAAATACATATCAAACAATGCGAAAACGAATTGATTTATTGATTTATTCATATTGACTTATTGGTTTTCAATTCCTTGAGAAGTTATAGCCGTTTAAAATACGGTTTTATTGATATTTTTATCAGCGCTAACTTTCTACCGAATTGAAAAAATGAATACTCGAATGAAATTTATTTGCGGCGAAAATCATTATTCTGATACAAAAAAGAAAAAGATATATTTCTGTATACATTTAGAACATAACGGGAATTTTGGAATTTATTTCTACAAACCAACTCTTGAATGTTTGAGGGAAAAATCACTCTCGATGTACCGAATTGCTTCCGAAGTTTTCTTTTTGCCTGTATTCACATAATTCCACATTTTGTGTGTGTGTGTATGTTTTGATTTTCTAGCCCCACAAAATTTCGTTCGTGAACTATCACCTGGTGGTTATAAATGCCGCCACCTATTTGGTTTATTGTGATAGTTCCTCCAAGCATCTGACATGTTCGCGGTAATATAAAGTTAAATATAATAAAACTTTCAAAACCTTCTTAGTTTGTCAAATATTTAGGTAATTTGGTTAGATTCTTTATATTACGTTAAGTTTTTATGTGGCATGTGTAGCAGAGCTATACCCATTTTAATTTTAATTGTATTATGTTCTAAATTCTTTATTTATTTTATTCATTTTTATTACTATTTAAAAATTGTAAATGTTTTTTTCTACTTTGCGTTCGTTATAAACTCATAACGAAACCGCTTTCGGTGTCATTATGAAAACACTAGATCACAATCTTTTAGTAACTTTTGATTTTCCAAAATTTATGATAGTGACGTCAAGTGTCAAATAAGGCTGACATCTCAATCGCTATTGGTTCGCGTCAGTCGTAGTTGTGAATTTTACACTAACTACCAACTGTTGAATATAAAATTACTTTAAATTGCAAGACAACAACCGCATTTTTCGAAATTTATGTAAAATTAATGTCGCAAGGTAGAAGAAATAGTAAATAACAAAACAACCCGTGCGCCAATTTTTGTCTTCTAAAACTTGTATTATTGTAGTAGTAATAATCTTTATTCCAACATCCAGATTTGTACAGGTTTATTACACAATTAGTTTCATTTAATAAATTTCATTTGGTGTTCGAACGGGCTATTGACCTAGGTCTTTCTGCCCTGCGCTATCTCTTATTTTGGGTGTCTCCTTGTATTATAATATACTGTAATTGTTAGTTTTGTTGAAGTTAGAATGTTTTGTACGTTAATAATTTACAAATACAATTATTATTATTTCAATCACATCCGGTAAATGAGTCAACAATTTCGGCTTTCATAATTTTGCGGAGCACTTGCAACAAGCTCGCGGAGCACCAGTGTTCCGCGGAGCACCGGTTAAGAACCACTGATCTAATCCGTAACCGAGATTGCTGCGGAAATGCTTCCTTATCTCGGATATCCACCATATGTGGGAAGTATAGAAATCTAAATAATCCTTAAATTCTGGTGTATAGTTCTTAAATACATCTATAACTATAGAAAACTTGGTATGTGTTCGTAGATTCATGATAAACTTTAGCCTTTAGAAGAAAGGGAGGCAGAACTCTCAAAAGTATTAACGCAAGAGTGCGACAAGGTGTGTAATTGGTCCAATTTTGACCCTTGTTAACACTTTTGTGAATTTTGTCAAAATCATTTTTCTTTTTAGCTAACTTTGAGTCGTCATATCTAAACGAAAAATACCAAGAAAGTCTGGCACGTTATACGTTATACAACAGTCACTATAGAAAAAAGATATAAACATTTTATTGCAAAATTAGCTCATTTTGAAATTATTTCAACAAGTAGAAATTCGAATAAAAAACTAATCATATTATTGTGACGGGTATTTATAAACAAATTTGATTTCCGGGGGCGTTTAAAACAATAAGGGAAACCCAGTTTCACTAAATATTATTTTTGCCCAAGTTTTTTTGCGAGAAGAGAGCATTTTGAATCTTATTTGTTTTAGAATCAATTTGCAAGTTTACAACAATTATTTACACTTTACTTATTTTTAATTATTTATATTTACAAAAAAAATAGTTTACGCTATAGCGATATGTCTTTGAATAAATGTGTGAAAAAATAGAAAAGGAACAGAAAAACATAGAAGAAATATTAGAAAATAGGCCAAAATAGTGTGGTTGCTCCATAATGAACACTTCTTAAAGGTTCACTATTTGTCACTGAATGAACCTCAGTGAAGACAATTGTTCCAATTTTGTTTTTTTTCTCTGCGGCTTAATATTTTCTCTCGATGATAAATTTGAATTCGAATAAATATTGCCGCCTTTCCATTATTTATTAATTCCTTAATATAATTGTTTATTGTAGATTCGATGACGTTATTGTGGAATTTCCAAATTGTAAAATTATGTCTCTTCTTTTCAACATCAGATATCCTCTCTTAGACCAGGCAATAAAGATTTTTGCGTGACAAAAATAGTATCAGCAAGTCGACGGTCCCAGGTCACGTGGAACAGTCCGTAGAAGTATTGTGATGTATTTTCGACTCGCAAATATCATTACTTAATTTGTTATAAACAAAAATCCTCAAAAAATTGTGTTTCTTTTTTGTTTTTCGCTTGTAAATGCTGAACCGATGGAGCAATCTTGATGCTTTCAACAGACGAATTGTAGATAATGAAAAGACGAAAAAAATAAACCCTTCGGAAAAACCGGAAGAACATAGAACACAAGTTGTCCGATGATTAGTTTTGTTTTTAGTTTATCTAGACAATTCAATTTTGACGTTCAGAAGTCCAAAAGACAATATATAATTTGAATATTATTTAATTCCAATACAAATGTGTAAGAAAAAATGTATTACTCGCTTCTTTGTTATTCCTATAATAAAATAATTTGCCCTCCAAGCAGGGTGCAAAAACGCAAAAACCTTTATTGATTGCAGTATTATAATAAAATCAACTAAAGTATTGACAACTGTATAAAATAAACGATCTTATCCACAACTTTGCAAACACATGGATTTTTACTGGGGCCCAAGCGCTGAGCCGGCCCTGGATTCAAACAGACGATACACCTAACCTATAGGCAACCAAACAAACCTCTAAAACGTTTTGGTCTCTACTTTATTGACTGATGGGTTAGTTCTACCCCCCGTCTGTAGATGGCAGCACTTAGAAAAACGCCAATTGCGCCAAAATTGCACAAGATGGCGTAATTTATTATAAGAAATTCTAATAATTCAAAATGCGCATGCAATTCAATTAACATATTCACACACTCCTTCTATGAAACCATACCAACATCAAGGCAAATCGATGCAAACATCGATTTCTTTCAATCATATTATCACCGATTTCATAATTTGTCACAAGCATACGTGATCAACGTGTTATATATGCAGAACGCCCGGTGAAAACGGCTTAGTACCGTTTTAAATTTATTCTTAACCCGGCGTTTCAGAGAAGTTGCTGGAAACAAGTGGAAGGGTAGCTACTATAGGTCGTTACCAGCTGTTAGTTAGTAAACAAAACACGGCGCACAAGCACGACAAACCGCGCGCAAGCTTAAGGTCACCTTCTTTCCAAAGCTGAAAGAGCTTTACAGCTGATAGGTCCGCATATACCCTGTTGATTGCAATTTTGAAAACCCGGTAAGTCCGTTAAGCTTCTTAATTATGTATTTTTACTGCTGTAACAGCTGTGATAATATTGCTAATGAGATTGATAAGGGGTTATTGATTTTTGGGATGGTATTCAGACCTGAAACTGTTCCATATGGAGCTTTTTCATTTTCTGTTTATCGTTACATGTACAGTTTATATTTATGTTCAATATATTTTTCCTTACTTAAAACAGGAGATTAAATTAAAAATTGTGTTGGGGTACTTATTTTTAAAAATAAACATTAAATTTTTAATTTTTTTATTAGACATCCGACATGGTCGATAAGCAATTTCCAGCAAGAGGGAGTTTTTTGAATAGTGAGTATTGAAATAAATGAACCAATAAACCTATAAATACCGGGTGACCCTAGCCACAGATGCAGTCGTTTATTTTTTTTATTTATGACGCTGGTAGAAAGAAATATTGAGAAGTGCTAATACACAACTTCCGGGTTTTCCGGAAATAACGTAATTTTAGCACCACGCCAACAAAAAAGTACCTTTATTGTTTAATAATATAGGTGGCTGCAAATTCGTAAAAAGCGGCGAAATTTGTCAAATAAATATTGACGAAATGAATGACTATTTTTTCCCGTGTATTTTATGGGTGCACCTTTATTGTTCGATAGATAACATTTTTCCGAGTACAGTGACACTAAATATTTGTTATTTCGCTTAAAATCGTAGCGTGAAAATGTCGTTTAACGCAGGAACATACAAAAAAATCTGATGTTGCCAGGCACATGACTTTATCATGCAATATATAAAATTATTAGTTTAGCTGCATGAGATTCTATCGAGATCGATCGTGTTTGCTTTAAAATAAAACGAATTAGCCAGGATTTGACAGATATTGACAGTAGGTATTGTCAAAAAATCAGCCTTTGACACTACCTACTGTCATTAGAATAAGAATATCTGGCAAATCCTATATTAATGCAGACACAATCTCGGTTAAATAGAATTTGCTCCTAAAGCTAATCTATTAATTTTACCAAAAAATGTCAGACATAAATTATACAAAATTTCCTCTACTTTAATTTATTTTTTAACTATTTTGACGAAATTACAGAAATGGCGGCTCATTTGCAAAATCCTTGAAAAATGCATAACAATATTGCTATCCGCAATCCACACTTGAAATACACATTGACTTTGTAAACACCTCCTCATCACATTCTCCATGCATTTGCGTGTTTAATTGACGTTTCGCAACCGCTGACGTTCTGAATACTGTCAAAAGTGTCCAAACATTCTGGCTACCTACTATTAATGCAAACACGATTTCGATCAAATAGAATTTGCTCCTGCAGCTAAACTATTAATTTTACGAAAAAATGTTATAGACATAAATTATACAAATTTCCTCTTCTTTAATTTATTATTTATCTATTTTGACGAAATTACAGAAATGACGGCTCATTTGCAAAATCGTTGAAAGATGCTAAGAGTAAATAGCCAGTTCCTTTGGACCCTTTTGAACCAAAAGCTTTTCAGCTCTAAGTTTAGCCATGAAACTTCTAAATATGCACTTTCGTCCCGATACCTTTAGTAGTATATCCGGCATTGTCTCCACAAAAATCGGGTACACACATAGATACACTCACACAGACATTTTTGTACCTTGGTCAAAAATGATCAGCGGACCCAAAAAGACCTATTTCCGGTAAAATCTCATTTTTTTTTCGGCACGATTACAATGCTTTATGCTTTCATAAAGTAATAATATTGGGTTAATGATTAAAATCAGCGTAGTGCAGTATGGATGAATGCTAACATCCGAATTTGACAGTTCTCTGTATTGCATGATATTGCACGTCACCGTCTTGAAGCAAAATAGTGTTGGATTTAGCAAAGGAATTTTTATAACTGCAATTCAAACTTCAAATAGCTATGTAAACAACAAATTAAATAAGAATCGACAATAACCAACAATAAATAACGAACAATAATTATGTTAATATTTGAAAATACCTCGCAATAACCTCAAACTATATGCAAATAGAAAACTGTCAAATCTGGATGTTTTTGTGTTCAGAATGTCATCCTGATTGAAAATATGACAGAAATAACATATAGTACTATTTAAAGTTTCAATGGTCACGTAATTTCCCGAAAAACACCATACTAATCTACAACAAATTGCCGTTATTTTGTTTATTACCACTTCCCAAAATATCATTGTTCCAGCATTATAAATAAAAACGGTATACTATATACCACACTTGGAGCTATTTTGCTGCTCATAAAAACCGATATTTATAAAATGGCACTTGATTGCTATTTTTGTCACCAAGAATCTGTGTTATTTTTAATCCTCCTTATTTCATAGGGTTTATACCATGTCGTTACATCTTGGCAACGCTTGGTTCATTAGGTATGTCAATTGTTTATGGCCTGAAAGTGAATTTGAGCGTCGCCATTGTTGGTATGGTAAATTATACGGCATTACCAACACCAAACGACCATTTGGGTATGAAGATACGAGAGGAAGACGTGTGTGTCTTCAATGATTCTCTAACTGATTCTACAACTTCCGTTGAGGTAATAAAAAAAAAATGGGCGCGCAGTTGAAAAAAAATCGGTTATTAGAATGTTATAATTAACATTTTTATTGCTGTAAAAACTACGTAATCAGCTATTGAGTTGGTCTAAATTAGAAATTGTTATTGGAAAACAATTGCTAGGTATTTTTAACACAGCATTGTGTTTTATGCGTCATTTTATTGTGGGACATTTTTATTACTGTAGGTACTAGAGGTGCCATTTTTACAGATTATTTACAGTTCTTTTTAATGTTTGTACCATCTGCCTATCTAAAGTATTTAACAGTTTTGATTTCCAGAATATACCAAAACTAGTGCTAACTGCATTTTGGAAGGGAATTTCAAATGAGCACCTAGGTCGTGTGTGGTATCATTGGATAGATATTTTAATAAGAAACAACATTTGTTAGAACAAATTGTAATAATAATACAACAACATAACAATAACCAACCGAGTTCTTCAACTTCATGCCCTATACCTTCCCCACAAATCTATTCAATCACTCCACATCAACAGGATGGACCATTCACATGGTCGAACACCTTACAAGGCACAATTTTAAGCTCCTACTTTTGGGGCTACATCCTAGCACAACTACCTGGTGGCAGAATAGCCGAACTCTTCAGCGCAAAATGGGTCATGTTCTTCTCAGTGGCCATCAACACAATATGCACACTATTAACCCCTTTAGCAGCAACATGGCACTATGGCTTCATGATAGCCATGAGGATTGGTGAAGGCATAGGTGGAGGTGTCACCTTCCCAGCAATGCATGTCATGTTAGCACACTGGGCCTTACCCAGCGAAAGAAGCGTCATGAGCAGCATAGTCTATGCTGGAACATCACTAGGTACAGTGGTAAGACTCTAAAATAATAACTACCAAAGCAAATATCATAACTGATGTTCGATTTAGGCTAGCATGTTACTCACTGGTGTCATAGCTGAATCGCTTGGTTGGGAAGCTGTCTTCTACATCATGGGAAGCCTGTGCGTTATCTGGTTGCTCCTATGGGCGTTGCTAGTTGCGGATAGCCCAGATAAACTGTCGATAATCAGTGAGAACGAGCGTCAGTTGATCATGTCTTCGCTGAATACAGATGCGTCTCAAAATAAGAAGAAACCTGTACCTTGGAAGGCGATCTTTACATCTCTTCCGTTCTGGGCTATCCTCATCGCTCATACATGCTCAAACTGGGGATGGTACATGGTCCTGATCGAGCTTCCTCTATACCTGAAATCCGTGCTACACATGAAGATCGCCGAGAGCGCTAAGTACATCTCAGCTGCCTTTCTCTTCATGTGGATATTCAGTTTGGTCTTGAGCAAGGTGTTGGATTTCATGAGGAATAAGAACTTCTTGTCTACGACTTGGGCTAGGAAGACTGCAACCCTATGCGCCAGCTTGATCCCCATGATATGCTTCATAGCTCTGTCTTACATCGGTTGCTGGAAGGAAGGTTCCTTGGTTTTGATGATGCTCGCCATTGTGACCATTGGAGGTATGTTTTGTGGTTACCTATCCAATCATATCGATATCGCTCCTAATTATGCTGGAACTTTGATGGCTATCACCAATACCGTTGCAACAATACCTGGGATTGTTGTACCAGTCTTTGTTGGAAGGCTAACTGAGGAAGACGTAAGTTTTCTTTGTTTATATTTGCATGGTTTTGATTGATTTTGTTTTGTAGCCTTCTATCAGATCATGGAGGATCATCTTCTTGGCTACAATCGTTCTGTATGCCATTGAAATTTTGATGTACACCACCTTCGGGTCTGGGGAGGAGCAAAAATGGAACAAGCAGTATCTTGAGAATGTTGAAGCACAACCTTTGAAGTCGCCTCATACGCCGGAAGCTGAGACTTCCAAGCAAGATTACGAATCCACCAAAAATTAAAGTTTTAGTTTTAGGTTGTTTCTAAAGAAACTGGGGCTCTTTTATTTTCACATAATTCTGGGTCTGGAAGCCTTTAAGGTACTTAATATGTTATAAATGTCTATTTATAAATGTGATTTATCCCAAATGTATGTTATGCATATCATATTATCCAAACAAGGTTGCAAAAAATCTATATAATATTTATAAATGTTACTTACTGTTACTATCTCAAAGCTTTTATATGTAATATCTATAGTCCATTCGTTGAAAGCAGGGTCCTGCGAGTCTCAAGTTACGCAGGGTTATTCTTTTGACGAATGGCATACATATTTGACGTGTCAATTCCTCGAAAGACCTACATATTTATTGATATTATATCTTCCGTCTTTAGGTGGGTATGTATTCACAAAGAAATTCTCAATGTATATGAACCTAAAAAAAAGTATTTATATAAATATCTATAAAAAATAAAGCATGTTATAAAAGTGTACTTTTAGTATTTTATTTATTGAATATTGTCGTTGAATAATATCTTATACAAAAAAAGGAAGAAACCACAGCGACCGAAGTCTTTGGCATTGGGATTTAGTACAATAGTTAAATGTGAGATGTCGCTAGCGTTATATTTCCGCTACCGTTTAACAGATGGCGCCACATTGGAGGATAAAAAAGTAGTTTGTTGAAAATCGGGGAAAAACTAGATGCCGCAATGTGCCCTTGTACATTTTTAAAAAACTATGACCTCTATTTTTACTTACCCGATTCAGATAGGGTAATATAAGGGTGTTGTATTAAAAGAAAACTAAAAGATTAATTTAAGAAATTTATTTTCTTGATTCTTTTGAAAAATAAGTAGACAAAAAAACTATTTCGACATGATGTAAAGTGGTTATAACAAAACAAAACAGTGGAATTATTACAGAGTAGACGGATAATCTAATAAAGTCCTACAGAATTTGGCTACCTGAGTGTAAAAAAATATTACTTTCCGCAGCTTGTGTAAATTTCCTACGGCTACATATTATTCATATATAAGGCGGTTTTCTTTCATTTTTCATTATTATCGTATAATTTCAATAACTAGTTCTCTTTGGTAAGTATATAACTCTTAAAAAAACCTTTACAGCATACTGTATGACTAGCTTATATCGTTATCACTCGATTAGAAAAACTCTTGCGGCAGACATGGAAACGGAGACCAGCTTCATTGAAATCACAGCTGCAAATGGTCTCCCTTACTTGTTCAAGTGACTCGCAAAGGTACTTAAATAATAGGCAAACGCACCGTCAAATTTGGAATAAACATCGGATATACGAAAAAAATCAGTCTGTAGATACATAGTTGTGACGACGGTAGGAACTTATTACATAAATGCAACAAAACAGTATATAATACATAAAGATCTGACGGCACGTTCACCATAATACACAATATACACGATAAATAACTCAAATAAAGCAATAAATTATTATAATAATAATAATAATAAAGGTATTAGACTATAAGAGCGACATTTTTCCTTTTCTCATACTCAGTCTTTGGCCATCGCTGAATAAATACAATATAGTATAGACTATTTACAAAAATATGTACATACAATAATAAAAAGATCACGACGGAATAAAGATAAAAAAAATAAGAAATAATCACGATAACAACATACACACGATCGATCCCTACATTAAATACTATACCCCGAATCTATTATACACGTACTGACTCTTCACACCATCGTCAATATTCTCAATCGTCTCGATGACAATATTCGGATTCATAACGTTGAATAAAACAGCAAAGATCGTACAGGCTGCGTACACACCCAACGCAACCCACCACATCAACTGCTCATGTAATTTCTGCTCGAAATTCTTCAACACCAACAGTCCTATCGTCAACCCAGCCAAAGCCCCCGTCAAATGGGCCACGTATGACACAGGAGGACCCAAAGTCTCGATGTTATATCTTGAAAATATCGCATATCCAACATCACACGATGCTAAAACAAACAAAAAAAAACAATATTTTAGTATTTGACAGATAAAAGTTGGGTTAGGAACAATTTTAAACCCAAAAGTGAGGTTAAAACACAAAATTGACATATGAAAGTGAGGTTAAAACTTACCTATAGCGAATATTCCGAATAACCTAAGTATGCCGCATTGCATATTATTGTAGTTTAGCAATACGTTGGCTAGGTGGGCTGCTAGGAGGGCGTAAACACCTCCGGAAGCGCCGACTAGGCAGACGTTGGTGTCGAAAACTGAAGTACCCAGGGAACCGGCTAATACTCCGGCCATGTATATGACAAAAACTCTGCCGGAACCGTGTACCATTTCTAATGGTAAGCCGACAAGGAGCTGAACCACAAGGTTGAAGCCGAGATGCAACCATCTGAAATAAGAAAAGTTAGGTTAGGTTTTTGACGTTTGCGATATGTGCAATGAAAACTTAATTTGTTATGCATTTGAATCAAAATAATATTTTAAGTGATGCTGCAACGTAGTTTCTAAGCAAATATTGCTTAAAAATGAAAAGTTCGGATAGGTTTTTGACGTTCGCAATATTTTAGCGTTCTACTGACTTCGGCGATCTACCGATATGTGCAATAAAAACTTATTTCATAATGCATTTTAATAAAAATAATAATTTATATGATGTCGCAAGGTAGTTTCTAAGTAAATATTGATTAAAAAGGACAAGAGGTTATGTTTTTGACGTTTGCGATATTTTAGCGATCTACCGACTTCGGCGATCTACCGATATGTGCAATAAAACCTTATTTCATAATGCATTTTAATAAAAATAATAATTAAATAATGATGTCGCTAGGTAGTTTCTAAGTAATTATTGATTAAAAAGCACAAGTTAGGTTATGTTTTTGACGTTTACGATATTTTAGCGATCTACCGACTTCGGCGATCTACCGATATGTGCAACAAAAACTTATTTTATAATGCATTTTAATAAAAATAATAATTTGTATGGTGTCGCTAGTTAGTTTCTAAGTAAAGATTGATTAAAAAGTACAAGTTAGGTTATGTTTTTGACGTTTACGATATTTTAGCGATCTACCGACTTCGGCGATCTACCGATATGTGCAATAAAAACTTATTTTATAATGCATTTTAATAAAAATAATAATTTGTATGGTGTCGCAAGTTAGTTTCTAAGTAAAGATTGATTAAAAAGTACAAGTTAGGTTATGTTTTTGACGTTTGCGATATTTTAGCGATCTACCGACTTCGGCGATCTACTGATATGTGCAATAAAAACTTATCTTATAATGCATTGTAATACAAATAATAATTTGTATGATGTCGCAAGGTAGTTCCTGAGTAAATATTGATTAAAAAGAACAAGTTAGGTCATGTTTTTGACGTTTGCGATATTTTAGCGATCTACCGACTTCGGCGATCTACTGATAAGTGCAATAAAAACTTATCTTATAATGCATTTTAATAAAAATAATAATTTATATGATGTCGCAAGGTAGTTCCTGAGTAAATATTGATTAAAAAGAACAAGTTAGGTTATGTTTTTCACGTTTGCGATATTTTAGCGATCTACCGACTTCGGCGATCTACTGATATGTGCAATAAAAACTTATCTTATAATGCATTTTAATAAAAATAATAATTTGTATGATGTCGCCAGGTAGTTCCTGAGTAAATATTGATTAAAAAGAACAAGTTAGGTTATGTTTTTCACGTTTGCGATATTTTAGCGATCTACCGACTTCGGCGATCTACTGATATGTGCAATAAAAACTTATCTTATAATGCATTTTAATAAAAATAATAATTTGTATGATGTCGCAAGGTAGTTCCTGAGTAAATATTGATTAAAAAGAACAAGTTAGGTTATGTTTTTGACGTTTGCGATATTTTAGCGATCTACCGACTTCGGCGATCTACTGATATGTGCAATAAAAACTTATCTTATAATGCATTTTAATAAAAATAATAATTTGTATGATGTCGCAAGGTAGTTCCTGAGTAAATATTGATTAAAAAGAACAAGTTAGGTTATGTTTTTCACGTTTGCGATATTTTAGCGATCTACCGACTTCGGCGATCTACCGATATGTGCAATAAAAACTTTTTTTTATAATACATTTTAATAAAAATAATAATTTGCATGCTGTCGGAAGGTAGTTTCTAAGAAAATATTGATTAAAAAGGAAAAGATAGGTTACGTTTTTGACATTTGCGATATTTTTGCGATCTACAGCCTTTGGCGATTTACCGATATGTGCAATCAAAATTACTATATTTTGTAATGCATTTTAATCAAAATAATAATTTAAGTGATGCCGCAATGTAGTTTCTAAGCAAATATTGCTTAAAAGGAAAAGTTCGGATAAGTTTTTGCCGTTTGCGATATTTTAGCGATCTACCGATATGTGCAATAAAAACTTACTTCATAATGCATTTTAATAAAAATAATAATTTGGATGATGTCGCAAGGTAGTTTCTAAGTAAATATTGATTAAAAAGAACAAGTTAGGTTATGTTTTTGACGTTTGCGATATTTTAGCGAGCTACCGACTTCGGCGATCTACCGATATGTGCAATAAAAAGTTATTTTATCATGCATTTTAATAAAAATAATGATTTGTATGATGTCGCAAGGTAGTTTCTAAGTAAATATTGCTAAAAATGGAAAAGTTAGGTTACTTTTTTGCTATTGGCGATCTACCGACTTCGGCGATTTACCGATATGTGCAATAAAAATGATTATGTAATGCATTTTAACCAAAATAATAATTTAAGTGATGCCGCAAGGTAGTTTCTAAGCAAATATTGCTTAAAACGGAAGAGTTAGGATAGGTTTTTGACGTTTGCGATATTTTAGCGATCTACCTACTTCAGCGATCTACCGATATGTGTAATAAAAGCTTATTTTATAATGTAATTTTAATAAAATTAATGATTCGATTTATGTTGCAATGTAGGTTCTATGCAAATATTAATATAAAAAGGAAAAGCTAGATTACGTTTTTGACGTAGGCGATCTACCTCTTACGGCGATCTACCGATATGTGCAAGAAAAACTTATTCTTAATGCATTTTAACGAAAATAATATTTGGATTGATGCCGCAAGTTAGTTTCTAAGCAAATATTGATTAAAAAAGCCGGTGAGACGGTTCCCATTCAATCTCCAACAATAATAGAAGGTAAATGACTGGGAATTACACGACAATCGTAGAAATCTTGGGTTGGGTTGGTAGTAGTAGATCACGATGACAAAATTATTGTTATCTCGCGAACGGCATCAAAGAGCCTCGCGGTACCGTTCGTACTTTTTTAATTTGTTCCGAAACGAGGCACCTATTGTTGTGCATTGTACTGTAAACTTATAATTACGATCTTCAATTAACAGTTGAAGAAAGTACGGAGCGTTACAGTTACCCGTTTGGCGAGGCAAGTGCATCACTTAATTCTTTACATCCTTGTTATCGCGCTGCAAGAAGACACCATTTCCTTTTCGTTAATTCGTTTAATTTGTTTATTGCTCGTCTTTATTGCATAATTACAGTTGTTACAACAGGAACTCGGCGGGTTTTTGATTGAGAAATTGAGGAGGATTACGTCAAGAACTTACCCAGCATGTAGCATCATGTATAAGATGAACCTCCATAGTTCTAGTCTTTTGTCGGGCCTGTAGATAAATATGGAATCTATCGGTACTGGGCCTGATGGGTTAACTTCTCCTGTCGTCACTGTGTAGTAGATGAAGAATCCTAACTGTAAGAAAAAGGATACTTGTAAAATAATGACTTAAAAATAGCCGCTTTTATAGGTATATTTTTTACAATATAGTAAGTGAATTAGAAAATCTCTTTAAGAAAATAAATTCGTAAAAGAGTTGCACTCAGATTTCACTTCTCTAGATAATGTTGTTCTGAAGCTGCATATAAAATTTCAAGTGAATTGACGGAGATCAGTTGAAGTTATCTTTCCGGTCAGTTTGAAAAATGCGGCTTTGGGAAAACACGGTTTAAAATATTGTGTAACTTTGATGTTTGTTATATTTGACTATAGTCGGCGATGCCTAGACCATATAATTATCTTTTCAAATGAATATTTTCGTCCTCTTGTTTCTTTCTGTTTGATTTTGACGACAGACGGGCCAGTTTTGCAGCATCAGTCAGCGATGGCTCTGAAAACATGATGCGCCGTGCGTCAGCCTTCGCGCAGAAATTATTGCAGTTTGGCCCGATGTTCATACATAATACCTCCATAATCTTCATAAGGGTGGATAATGCATCATTGACAACACATATGGCTATACTTGCTGCAATATCCACAATTATTTTGCCATTTGAAAGTGAAAATGGAATCACCAGGTGGACAATTCTCGTGTTGCGGCATTTCATCGGTCAGAATGTATCGAGTGTCGTCCAGATTGGTCAATTTCGCATTTGATTTGCACGTATTACACACTACAACTTGTGAAATAGCAAAAAACACAGCAACAAAGTTCAAAAGATGATAATTAAACGTCATCCTCTTCAACGTTGTAATAATCTTCAACCGACATTACTTTTTTGCAGGTGTGGTCTGTTGATACGTTATCAGGCAGAGGCTACTCTAGTTCCGAACGATTCAATGCTTGTCATATTAGTTCTATTTGAAAATCTGGTGCTTCCTTTCGACTCCTTTCGATCGCGATATACTCCGGGAATGTCACTAATTATTTTTGCTTGTTTTTACCAACTAATCAAGATCTCAAGACAACATTTAAGCAAAAAAAAATCGTTTTTTCAAAAAAGCTGGACTGGTAATACAGAAAAAAACTAAAAATAAAGTTTTAAGAAGCACGTAAATCTGAGGTGTTTAGCCTAACATCCGAGTATCTATTTTTAACACTCCGAAACGTAGAAATTAACAAAGAATAATTAAGAAACGTGTGGATACACGGTGCAGCTGCTCTAGCTATTTCAGTATTTCCGTAAAACCGTAGGTGATATATCGGTGGAACCACCCTTATTTTGGAACACCGGGCACGTGCCTTTTGTGGGCCATGTGTTTCTCAATTCCACAAATAGGGAAAAATAAGGGTCTACTCTCCACCGAAGGTAATAAACTCACCCCTCACGTGCCAGGTTTACCAAAAACGACCACTAAAACTGGGAGAGTTTAAAGCCACGTCATCGCAAAACTCAATTAGCCGATGTTTACGAATGGTTTCAATCAGCAATTCTCAATCTGGACGAATCAAAACAGTTTATGTGTTTCCGGATAGAGAGGTTAAAATTGTTGAACCAGGCACCCACTCTATACTTAACAAGACAAGCAAACACGCTAAATATTTTAGTCCTGGTTATAGTTGTGGCAGCGTAAATATTGGAGATACTTAGAGATACAATGAACTTGGACGGTTGTCAGAAAAACGCGATCGTTTTGAGTTGTTAAACAGTTGATATCTTTAACTGCTCCGATGTACATTAACACCTGCGAAGTTAAACGAACGTACACGGCGTGAATTATTTTCGTTGCCGTACTTTGCAGATTTTCGTTTATTGCTTTTAAATTTTGAAGCGGCCCAAGGATTTTATTGCGTAAACACGTAATTTGTATATTCTAGTTTAAAATTAATCACGTTCCCTCTTTTGCGATCTACAAATGACCATTTCCTAGAATGTCCTCGTTTCGTTCGTTCAATCTAGTCGGCGACCAGGGGCGCCAACCTGACAAAGGGTCTACTTTCCGCACATACTTCTCATGTAAATTGTAACTTAATTGAATTCGAAGTTAGTTCTCTGTAAACGCCGACGTTCAAACTGGTCTTAGTGCAACTGCTTGGAGCCTTCCTAGTAGCCCAGACGTCTATCTATCTGCATGTATATATGGGTGGGTCAGTCTCCTGTTATATAGCCAAGTTACAGCAATATCTACAAAGTTTACGTATGAAAATATTAGGTTATGGCGGATCTACTAAAACAATTCGAAATCTAGTGTATTCTTTTGTGACAATTGAGTGCTATGCTAAAAGTTAATTTTTTAGTATTGTAAGTATTGTAATCGTGCCGAATTTTCTTTTATAGATTTTAGCGGAAGTTGTCCTTTAGGGTCCACTGAACAAAGAAAATTCTGTGTGTACGTGGAACATAGGAACTGATGAAATTATGTTGTTTTCCAACTATTTCAGATACTTGAAGAAATTATTTGTTAATTTAAAAAAGAAGGAGGCACAAAAGAAAAGAAAAAACAAAAGAAAGTATTACATTTTCTTGTACGTGAGGCAGTAATCAGGTTTAGTTGTCAAGCATTATATTTAGATTGTATGTGATATATGTCATAGGAAAATGGTTATTTTAGGCAAAAAGGCTTTTGCCTAGGCAAAAGTATTTGACTGGGCAAATAGATATGTTTATCCCTTTTCCCTTTTACCAGGAAAAAGTTATCCTAGACTTGAAAACACTAAATTTCTGATATCTTATCGACTGGGCGATTTTCCGCATCGATGCAGATGATGATAGCACCTAACTCCTATTTTTCATACGGAAATCATGCGAAACAAATATACAACTCTGTGAACATTTGGTTTGTTGAAACGTTTTGCATGTCTTCATAATGGTTCATCGATATGCTGCGGAGGTTACTGTGATGTTCCAAATACAGTAGCCGAACCAAGTGCCTATTGTTGTCATAAGAAAGGGAGAGGAAGTTAATAACGCTGTCAACAATCGCATAACCTCACATAATTTGAAAATCCAGCAGTATGCTGACCACAGATTATCTTGACTTATGCGCACTGTCACTTGCGATTACGGGTACACTCTGTTCGCTAAAACCAGTCGCTTACGTCATCATTTTTTCTCCGTATGAATCGTTTCCTTGTTTTTTTACCATTTATGTGTTTCCAGTGTATATTAAGACTATTGTACGCATTTTTTTATCGACAATAAAGCTTAATATTGTTATTATTAGTATTATACTAAACGGAAAGATACTAAATGTGTACCTAACCTCAATGTTTGCGTACTTACCTCTACTAAAGTGATGATTATGATAAACAGAGGTGGGGGGCAGCACGTGTAGTGATCGGCGTAGTATTTCCTCTCTCTTTCGTCTGTCAAAAATTCTTCGGCGATAATTCGTACCATCCTGCAATAACAAAACGACTCCCGATAAAAAAGTGCAATTTCCACAAAACAAAAAACAATATACGAAAGAAGAAAAAGACAATAGGTAATTAATATCCAGTAGCCGCGATAAAAACAAAACAATGCCGCGTAACAATCGGCATTGTTGTTGTCAAGGGTGTCTTTGATGTGTGCTTGACGACCGGCAAGATTTTCTTCTTATGGTAGATGGCGTGCCGCTCGCATGAGACGGTGGACCGAACTAGAGCGTCGAGACGTTGTAACTCTATTTTCGTATAGCGAGAAGTGTCAACCTCGACGGTTCCGATGCTCTTTTTTCAATTGTTCGAATCATTTCGTTCGTGAAAAATTCGTTTCCTGTAGACCGAACTGGCGCTAGACGGTCCGAAATAGACGCTACCGGCAGGAATTTGGACTGACTTGTTAATTTAGACTAGAAATCACCGTTTTGTTTCGAGTTTTGTTAAGAAAAAGCAAGTTTGAAAAAGTTATAGCTCATTAGGCTTACCATACGTCCCGGTTAAAATTCTTAACAGGCTTTTAGATCAGTAACAAAACTAGGAATAATATATTGTCATACTGGTGAATCAGGCATTAGTAAGATTGGTAGAGTTTAGGAAATGTAAAAAAGCGTTCAGTCATAGTTTTGTAATTTTTCACGAGCACGTAATATACGTTACAGCTAGACTAACCCTAACTTACTACTTTACTAACCTGTGAAATAGCGTGGGTTCGATCAGTAACAAATGAAAGTCGTTTTCGGAAGAGACCTCTCTGTCTCTGTGATGAACTGCACATTTAAAGCTCCTTGTTCGCTTCCCTGTCATCTGCAACAACAAAAAACAAAACATTAACACCCAAACTCTTCAACTAAAAAAAAAATAAAAATCGGCGATCTACTTTTTTTTACACCTCGATACCGTCGAAACCATCGACCTTTAAAAAAATGTAGATCGCCGGGCGCGATAAAATTTTCCGAAAAGATCGTAAAGATGCGATCTCGGCCGTTTGTCGTGGCGGGCGCCTAGGCGGCGCTGCGAGCGGCGGCGACGCGGGGAAATAAAGTCATTAGTGACATTCAATCGTGCCGAGGGCGACTTGATATATTTCGTGTGTTTGGATGGGGTATCGATTTGGGTGTCATTTTAGATCTTATCTCGGAGATTCCACGGAATAAAGAAACCTGCGAAGACGCCAGACACCAGAGTAGGCGGCGTTTTTGTGTTTTTTTTTTTCGTTGTCCCCGATGGGGGTTTCTTAAAATTAATTGGTTCGATTGTTTATTGGTGGCGTTTAAAATTAAAAAGGGTCTAATGAGAGACAACGAAAAGTCAAGTTACACAGCAAATAAATCAAATGGTGAAGTAAAAAAAAAAACTCTCACAAAGGTTATGCGTTAGCGTTTGTTCTGGATTCATACAATGAGAGAAATTTTCCCATATTCATAGGCGTCCAAGGGTAATTAACCGCGGGGTTATTGTTCCACGGAGTGCTATTATAATTACTTGCTCTAGCATATCTAGTAAGATTTTATCTGTTCCCATTAAAAGTGTGGGAGAGTTCGCGTTTTCAGAGCAGTTTTTTACCGCCTTCCTCATCTCACTTCCGGTACGGAATCTTAATATTCAACGAACAATGCAAATCAAACGTCTGTATGATTTAAAATGCTTTCCTTTATGTTCGTAGAATGTAAAGGTGTCTCAAAATAGAATCAAAATTATGAAAGTTTGGTGTCGACAATTCATAAATTGTGTTGATTTTTGGAAGAAATAATGTTCCAAATTCATCCACTGTGACAAGTATAGTCGCGAAATGTCATTTCTGATGCAATTTATATTTATTGAAATTTTCGGTCGTATGTAAGTGCAATACTCGAACTGTAACATATATTACATGCTCGTGAAAATTTATCTTGAATTTGTATTGGAATGTTCGGTCGACACTTCAGACAAAGTTCTCCGTAGTTGCAATAGATGTCGCGCGCATACATTGGTTAACCGTCAAATTTCCCTACCTTTATTTATTTGCCATTTTTGATACAATTTATTGAAATTGTCGGCCGTAGGTCAAATTATGTACAATACTCGAGCTGTAACGCATATTACGTGCTCGTGAAAAATAACAAAACTCGGTGAACTTTCCACTCGTATGTAATATGCTAGTAATAATATGCTAATATGCTAGTCTTGTAATGTAATATACTAAAGTTCTTTGCTAAAAAAAATAATAGACGTGCTTTCGTGATCTACCGTCTTCGCCGATGTACCGACTGCGGCGATCTACCGACTACGGCGTACAATCGTCATCGGCGATCTACCGACTGCGGCGATCTACCGACTACGGCGTACTACCGACTGCGGCGATCTACCGACTTCGGCGATCTACCGACTTCGGCGAACTACAGACTTCGGCGATCTATTCATTTTATCGACGTTATGGAGACTTTAACGTTTCAAAGCCGTTCATTTCGCGGGATATAGTCGACTTTTGTTCGGTTGGACGGAAAGAGAAAGAAGAAAAAAACGGTTCCCACAAGTGGCAAAACCAGAACAGAAGAAAGAAAGGACCTATTCGCGGCATCTATTCGGTTTTTTCGTCGCCGTCACTTAATTTGTATAATTCGAGCTGCGATGGTTCATTTAGTTCTATTTGATCGGCGACCAAAACTGTCTTCACGCTTAAAGCGACTCCCAGTGTTCGGATGGGGCTGCCCATGGGAACCTCTTCACCTCGGACACGCTTTAATCTGACCAACTGGGCCGTGAAACGCCTTTGTCTTTGCACTCGCGAGCGGCTAGCGCTCCGTGAAAGGTGTCCTCGCCGACGGAGAGAATATACGTCGGACGCTGTTGACTTTGGATTTTCGGGCCGATTAGCGTTTTAAAAAGTGCGTGCCAAAGCGACGAGACGCGACGACGAACTTGGCCCGTCTGGCTCGCTGGTAAGTCTAAGCCGCCTGACTCACTTGCTGCTATTTCTGGGCCCACCTTCGGTACGCCGTTGGACCCCCAGCGGCCCGTGCACCGTCTCTCCTCGGAAGATTCCTCTGAAACGCCACTTAACCAGAGCCAAGAACAGCTGATCACATTTAATCATCTGTTTCGTACGCTCTACGTTAACTCGGGACTTGTCGATAGCTTCAAGAGCACCAGAACATCACACCGATGCTCAAGTAGCACTTTATCGACTCCTATGGGTTATTAAAATATAATGGTTTTAAAGAAACGTCATGGGAGGAACAAATGGAGACACAGATGTCAGTCGCGCAATGCTGATGGAGTGAGATATACGACTTAATACGACAGAACGTCTAAATTTGCACGAACGTATTTCTTTCTCTTCCTTGGGCAAATAAAATTTTGGTTTAAGCGTCGATACTCATGAGTGCGGAGATACGATTTCATATGGTTTATATTCCACTAAATCAAGAGTTTTAGGTTAGGAATGTTGAGTTTCCTTTTACCAGGAACCAGTTTTACTAAACTGGGAAACACAAAATTTCGGAATTCTTATTGACTGGAGGATTTTAAGCGTCGATGCAGATGATGATATCACCTAACTCCTATTTTGCATGGTTCAGCGATATGCTGCGGAGGTAACTGTCATGTTCTAAACACAGTATCAACCACTGAGGCAAATCTGCGACAAAGACAAGTAAACAAGAAGAAATAGGTGACCAAAAACTGGCACAAGAAGCAATAAACAGTAATATAACCAACGGGTTTGTTGTGCTTAAAACACGTTTTAAATTATGGTAATTTCGAACTGTTCTAACAAATCCACCTAACCTATCTCGTACCTACATTGTTCCCGTCGAATTTCTTAAATCCGCCACACTTTTGGAAGCAAATGTCTTCTTCTTGTGAGTTACCGATGTGAGTAGAGAAGAATCTTCATTTAAACAGTCTACAATCTAATAGTTCACCTATAGGTTAGGTGTCAGCGCGGATACCATGGTCGCGGTGACCACGGTTTCGATCGAGATGTGTGTGTTAGTGACTGCATGTGTTTGTAGTTTAGGGAGCGGTGATTTTGAGGTGGGCGTTGTGTCCGTAGGATGGTAGATGATGGCCCACGAGATTCCCACGGACTGAGGACCGTGTCGGTCTGGTTATTTGCACTCACACACTCCTCGGTACACCTATCGCTGTATACGGACATGCCCGGTCCGAGCCCGCACAGGTTATTGTCATACTACCGGTCCGCACTATACACAACGCTTTTTTTGTCGCCTCGTTTTGTTTTCTAGACGTGTGACCCACCAAATTTAACGTTTAGAAAATAATAGTTAATCCTATTATACTAAACGTAAACTACACTCAAAACAGAATGATTTTTACTTTGCGCACAAGCATAGTCACATTGACTGGATTTTAGTGGTTTCTTCGAAATATCCTTCGCAATATAGTAAAATTAAAAGATCCACCAAATCCTAATATACTAAACGTAAACTACACTCAAAACAGAATGATTTTTACTTTGCGCACGAGCATAGTCACATGGACTGGATTTTAGTGGTTTCTTCGAAATATCCTTCACAATATAGTAAAATTAAAAGATCCACCAAATCCTAATATACTAAACGTAAACTACACTCAAAACAGAATGATTTTTACTTTGCGCACGAGCATAGTCACATTGACTGGATTTTAGTGGTTTCTTCGAAATATCCTTCACAATATAGTAAAATTAAAAGGTCCACTAAATCCTAATATACTAAACGTAAACTACACTCAAAACAGAATGATTTTTACTTTGCGCACAAGCATAGTCACATTGACTGGATTTTAGTGGTTTCTTCGAAATATCCTTCACAATATAGTAAAATTACCAAAATCCACCAAATCCTGACTATTTCTCCAAGGACGTATCATCCCAACGCAACGCAAATGAAAAATATTCACCGTAAAGTTATTTCAATAGATATCTCTCTACGCTTATTAGCCGCATCGACAGTGTGTACATAGTCGTATACTCGAGATTACCCAACGATAATTCAACGGATTCGCGCCGGCAATAGCTGTGTCATATACAAACAATAAACGCGAAAATTCCACATGGGACAAAACAGAAGGATAGCGTACCCGTAGTAAGCCAATGCCTCGGCGTATACCGTCGTATTTTTACAATTGGTGCCGTCGGTATGCGCAATAATAATCGGGTTTGTTAATAATTTTCTCACGACTCATAACAGTTCTATATATAGGTATAGGCGCTTGTATGTGTATCAAGGCGCTTGTATATGTGGCAATCCTATTGACAAATTCACACGCCGAACAATGCCCCATAATGGTTCTATAATAGATAATAACATATTTAGACGAGATTGTTCTCATTAGAGGGAAATGATAGACTTACTTTAGAAGCAGTTTATTGTAATATACGGCCGGCAGGTCAAGTCTTATTATACTAAAACGGTTTGGTTGAAGAATTGCTATGACATTAATAATTGATAGGTTGTGTACACAAGCGTTTTTGATAATAGCTGGTCTGCAGGTTTATTAGGCCAAATCTTATTATACTAACACGAGAAGACGGACATTTTGGCGACTAATCTCCTTTATGAGATTAATGCCAACTTGGAGAATTGCTATGACATCAGTATTTGATAGGGTTATGTAAACAAGCGGTTTTTGTAATAGCTAGTCTGGAGGTCTATTAGGGCAAATCTTATTATATTAAATCCGAAAGATAAACATTTTGACGAGTAATTTTCTTGATGAGTTTAATGCACACTTGAAGAATTGCTATGACATGAGCATTTGATGATACTATGTAAAGAAGCTGTTTTAAAATACCCAGTCTAAGGATCGATTAGGACATATTTAATTATTTTAAAACGGAAAGATACTGATTTTGTCGACTAATCCTCTTTATGAGATTGATGCAAACTTGAACAATTGCTTGACATTAGTATTTGCTAAGGTTATATACACAAGCGGTTTTTATAATAGACTCTCTGCAGGTTTATTAGCCAAAATCTTATTATACTAAAACGGAAAACTCACATTTTGGCGAGTAATTCTCTTTATAAGTTTGATGCAAACTTGAAGAATTGCTATGATATGAGCAGTTGATAATGTAAACAAGTGGTTTTTATAATAGACAGTCTGCATGTCTATTCGGCTAAATCTTAATATACTAACACAGAAAGGCACGTATTTTGACGATTAATCCTTTTTATGGGATTGATTCAAACGTCAAGAATTGCTATGACATCAGTATTTGATGAGATTGTGTAAAGAAGCTGTTTTAAAATAGACAGTCTAAAGATCCATTAGGTCATATTTAATTATTCTAAAACGGAAAGATACTCATTTTGGCGACTAATCCTCTTTATGAGATTGATGCAAACTTGAAGAATTGCTATGACATTAGTATTTGATAAGGTTATGTACACAAGCGATTTTTATAATAGACAGTCGGCAGGTTTATTAGCCAAAATCTTATTATACTAATAGGAAAAGCTCACATTTTAGCGAGTAATTCTCTTTATGAGTTTGATGCAAACCTGAAGAATTGCTATGACATGAGCATTTGATAACGGAAACAAGTGGTTTTTATAATAGACAGTCTGCATGTCTATTAGGCTAAATATTAATATACTAACACAGAAAGGCATATATTTTTACGACTAATCCTGTTTAACGGGTTGATTCAAACGTCAAGAATTGCTATAATATCAGTATTTGATGAGACTATGTAAAGAAGCTGTTTTAAAATAGAATTTGATAATGTAAACTAGTGGTTTTTATAATAGACAGTCTGCATGTCTATTAGGCTAAATATTAATATACTAACACAGAAAGGCACATATTTTTACGACTAATCCTGTTTAACGGGTTGATTCAAACGTCAAGAATTGCTATGACATCAGTATTTGATGAGACTATGTAAAGAAGCTGTTTTAAAATAGAATTTGATAATGTAAACTAGTGGTTTTTATAATAGACAGTGTGCATGTCTATTAGGCTAAATATTAATATACTAACACAGAAAGGCACATATTTTTACGACTAATCCTGTTTAACGGGTTGATTCAAAGGTCAAGAATTGCTATGACATCAGTATTTGATGAGACTATGTAAAGAAGCTGTTTTAAAATAGAATTTGATAATGTAAACTAGTGGTTTTTATAATAGACAGTCTGCATGTCCATTAGGCTAAATATTAATATACTAACACAGAAAGGCACATATTTTTACGACTAATCCTGTTTAACGGGTTGATTCAAACGTCAAGAATTGCTATGAAATCAGTATTTGATGAGACTATGTAAAGAAGCTGTTTTAAAATAGAATTTGATAATGTAAACTAGTGGTTTTTATAATAGACAGTCTGCATGTCTATTAGGCTAAATATTAATATACTAACACAGAAAAGCACATATTTTGACGACTAATCCTTTTTATGGGATTGATTCAAACGTCAAGAATTGCTATGACATCAGTATTTGATGAGACTGTGTAAAGAAGCTGTTTTAAAATAGACAGTCTAAAGACCCATTAGGCCATATTTAATTATTCTAAAACGGAAAGATACTCATTTTGGCGAGTACTCCTCTTTATGAGAATGATGCAAACTTGATGAATTGCTATGACATGTCTGCAGGTTTATTAGCCAAAATCTTATTATACTAAAACGGAAAAAGTCACATTTTGGCGAGTAATTCTCTTTATGATTTTGATGCAAACTTGAAGAATTGCTATGACATGAGCATTTGATAATGTAAACAAGTGGCTTGATAATAGACAGTCTGCATGTCTATTAGGCTAAATGTTAATATACTAACACATATGGACAAAAGCACATATTTTGACGACTAATCCTTTTTATGGGATTGATTCAAACGTCAAGAATTGCTATGACATCAGTATTTGACTGTTATATAAACAAGCTGTTTTTATAATAGATTGTCTGCAGGTCTATTACGCCAATTGCTATAATACTTGAATGGAAAGACACATTTTGGCGAGTAATCCTCTTTAAGCGACTAATGCAAACTTGAAGAATTGCTATGACATCAGTGTTTTATGCGGTTATATAAACACGCGGTTTTTGTAATAGACAGTCTGCAGGTGTATTAGTCTTATTATACTAAATAGGAAGGACACACATTTTGACATTTTGAATTGCTATGACATCAGCATTTGATAAGATAATGCAAACAATACCGTTTGAGCATAAGAAACGGATACAGAGTATGCCCTTTGTGGCTTCCTTTTTGATACGGCTCGCTTATGAAATGGTGAAAGTAAAAGTGACCACCGTCCGAGCAGATTGAACAAACAGTATCTCACACCGCGCATACGTACAACAGTGTACACGGAACCGGGTCTCCGGACTCCGGTGTCGCAACACCAAGAGACAATTCACACGCATAATAATTAAGAACGGTGTCCTATATCAGCCGGCGTGTATATGAGAATAGAATTTCACAAAAACAGGCTCCCGAGTTTAATGCCATTGCGAAATGTGCTCGCGCAATACACCGTGCTTCGCACAGTTCCGGTTCTCGGCTCAAATTGAAACGTTTTAATTGTCACGAGGACCGTTACTTGTCCAGAGGAAACTATTAAACAAAAAATAAAACGAAAAGCACCGTTTTTGTGTGTTGTTTGTTATTTTAGTGCGAAGATATATGGATATTTGGAGAGAGTGAGCTAACTGTAAGCTCTGAAGTGGGATTTGCTTAGGTCGATAATTCTGTTAATGGAGTGGGGAAAATAACGAAACTGGGCGACAGCGCGGCTATGTCAGACGTATGGGATTCCACTGTCATACGTAATACCGTCTGGGAAAACTATAGCGCTACTGATTCCCTGTCGTACGTGTCTCAACTCGCACGAATGCGCCTAACTATTCGGTGAATTGCAAATCGACACAATTTATGACCTCATCATCTTGGATTTTGATGAAATTTGGTGTAACTATAGTGTATTTATTTAGCATTTAGCAGTATTTAAGTAAAGATACCAAATTGTAGGTTGATATGTTATCCCGTTTTGGAAAGTGACATTTCTATTTTTTAACTTCATATTTCTAGCTATTCGAACAGGTCCATTTTATAGCATTTTTTTACATTCGTGGATTAATTTTGTCTCACTGCAATTAATACAGTAACCTGTACATACAAAGCCATGTACCAACATAGACCGCTTCATAGTTATTAATTATATCTCAATTGTTGAGAAAAAATGAATAGAAATTTGTTTGAAGTGGTTTATGACGAAATTCTAAGGGTCTGAATAGGGGACTGTTATTCAAAATTAATTAATAGTTAGTAAAATGACATTTCTATTTCTTTTATATCTTGTTTCTATTTCTAGCAGTTCTAACAGGTCCATTTTATATCTTTTCTTACATTTATGGGTTAATTTTGTCTCACTGTAATTAATACAGTGACCTGTGTCTGCATGGCCTTGTACCAACATGAACAGCTTCATAATTATTATAACTGAACCGTTGAGAACACATTTGGTGAGAACAAATGACTAGAAGAAATTTGTTCGAAGTGGTTTACGACGTAATTCTAGGGGTCTGAATAGGGGACTGTTATTGAAACTTAATCGATCGTTTACTAAAGTAACATTTCTATTTCTATTATATATTTTTTATGTCTAGCTGTTCTAACAGGTCCATTTTTATAGCTTTTCTTACATTTATGGGTTCATTTTGTTTCATTATAATTAATACACTGACCTGTGTCTACATGGCCTTATACCAACATGGACAGCTTCAAAATTATTATAACTGAACTGTTGAGAAGACATTTGGTGAGAACAAATGAATAGAAGAATTTTGTTTGAAGTGGTTTACGACGTAATTCTAGGGGTCTGAATAGGGGACTGTTATTGAAACTTAATCGATCGTTTACTAAAGTAACATTTCTATTTCTTTTATATATTTTTTATGTCTAACTGTTCTAACAGGTCCATTTTTTAAGCTTTTCCATCATTTATGGGTTAATTTTGTCTCATTATAATTAATACAGTGACCTGTGTCTACATGGCCTTGTACCAACATGGACAGCTTCAAAATTATTATAACTGAACCGTTGAGAACACATTTGGTGAGAACAAATGACTAGAAGAAATTTGTTCGAAGTGGTTTACGACGTAATTCTAGGGGTCTGAATAGGGGACTGTTATTGAAACTTAATCGATCGTTTACTAAAGTAACATTTCTATTTCTATTATATATTTTTTATGTCTAGCTGTTCTAACAGGTCCATTTTTATAGCTTTTCTTACATTTATGGGTTCATTTTGTTTCATTATAATTAATACACTGACCTGTGTCTACATGGCCTTATACCAACATGGACAGCTTCAAAATTATTATAACTGAACTGTTGAGAAGACATTTGGTGAGAACAAATGAATAGAAGAATTTTGTTTGAAGTGGTTTACGACGTAATTCTAGGGGTCTGAATAGGGGACTGTTATTGAAACTTAATCGATCGTTTACTAAAGTAACATTTCTATTTCTTTTATATATTTTTTATGTCTAACTGTTCTAACAGGTCCATTTTTTAAGCTTTTCCAACATTTATGGGTTAATTTTGTCTCATTATAATTAATACAGTGACCTGTGTCTACATGGCCTTGTACCAACATGGACAGCTTCAAAATTATTATAACTGAACCGTTGAGAACACATTTGGTGAGAACAAATGACTAGAAGAAATTTGTTCGAAGTGGTTTACGACGTAATTCTAGGGGTCTGAATAGGGGACTGTTATTGAAACTTAATCGATCGTTTACTAAAGTAACATTTCTATTTCTATTATATATTTTTTATGTCTAGCTGTTCTAACAGGTCCATTTTTATAGCTTTTCTTACATTTATGGGTTCATTTTGTTTCATTATAATTAATACACTGACCTGTGTCTACATGGCCTTATACCAACATGGACAGCTTCAAAATTATTATAACTGAACTGTTGAGAAGACATTTGGTGAGAACAAATGAATAGAAGAATTTTGTTTGAAGTGGTTTACGACGTAATTCTAGGGGTCTGAATAGGGGACTGTTATTGAAACTTAATCGATCGTTTACTAAAGTAACATTTCTATTTCTTTTATATATATTTTATGTCTAACTGTTCTAACAGGTCCATTTTTTAAGGTTTTCCAACATTTATGGGTTAATTTTGTCTCATTATAATTAATACAGTGACCTGTGTCTACATGGCCTTGTACCAACATGGACAGCTTCAAAATTATTATAACTGAACTGCTGAGAAGACATTTGGTGAGAACAAATGAATAGAAGAATTTTGTTTGAAGTGGTTTACGACGAAATTCTAGGGGTCTGAATAGGGGACTATTATTGAAACTTAATCGATCGTTTACTAAAGTAACATTTCTATTTCTTATATATATTTTTTATGTCTAGCTGTTCTAACAGGTTCATTTTTATAGCTTTTCCAACATTTATGGGTTAATTTTGTCTCATTATAATTAATACAGTGACCTGTGTCTACATGGCCTTGTACCAACATGGACAGCTTCAAAACTATTATAACTGAACTGTTGAGAAGACATTTGGTGAGAAAAAATGAATAGAAGAAATTTGTTTGAAGTGGTTTTTGACGAAATTCTAGGGGTCTGAATAGGGGTCTGTTAATGAAAATTTATTTTAGTAAAGTGACTTTTCAATTTCTTTTATATCTTTTATTTCTAGCTGTTCTAAAAGGTCCATTTTATAGCTTTTCTTACATTTTTGATAGAACCATCCTTTCTAAATAGTATTTACTATAAATCAATACGAAACAAACTTCCAGGACAGAAATAACTTGATTCTTAAGTTGAAATGACATCCCGATCAGGTGCTAGACGTGGACACATAACGAAAGGAATCCTCTTCCCTAATATATAGCCACTATTTTAAGCGCCACGCGCTCAAAAACCTCTACTAGCACCCACACCTCCTAACAAATTGGCGTCTCCACTTGTTCGGTGATCTCCCAACTTTTTTTTAACATTTTTCTATTTGCAAAACATGGGTTCATTGCCACTTACGAGGACATTTCTTTTCAATTCCCATTCAACCTCGCCGGTTAGTTCGAAAAACGCCATTTCACATGCTAACCCACTGGATTTTCAAATCCAATATCTCACAAACGCCCAGGGCGTTTTTCTTTCCGTTCTGAAGGCATATGCGTTGGCTGGTACTGGGTACCATATTAGGTGGGTTCCGTTGACCCTACGTAAGGCTCCCACACACTCCCGTATTGTTTCGTACACGAAAAAAATGGGCACATTTAAATAAGTGAAATATGTTAATTTATATAAGGTGTACGGTGTATTATATTGTATAAAGCACCAGAACGATATTTGTTAGATAAATGTGAGGCTCGATAATGCTGTAAGTTGGCTTGGCATGGTCCATTGCTCTTGCATATTATCCATTAAGAATTTTATTAAGTTAGTTAACGGTCTTAGCACTATATAGCGAGCAAGCTAATGGGGCAATCGATTTTGTTTTATCGTGTGGTTGTATACAGTATGGTCAGAAAGTATCTTGATTTGGAGAATTTCGTTAGTACCTACTACCAATTTCGTTAGTACTACTAATTTCGTTAGTACTACTAATTTCGTTAGTAGGTACTACTAATTTCGTTAGTAGGTACTACTAATTTCGTTAGTAGGTACTACTAATTTCGTTAGTAGGTACTACTAATTTCATTAGTACTACTAATTTCATTAGTAGGTACTACTAATTTCGTTACTACTACTAATTTTGTTAGTACTGCTAATTTCGTTAGTACCTACTACTGAATTCGATAGGTACTACTGATTTTATCTACTATATTAGTAGTACTAATTTTAAGTGGTAAATTAGTACTACTGATTTTAACAACTATATTAGTACTACTAATATTAACTACTAAATTGGTACTACTAATTTTAACAACTAAATTAGTACTACTAATTTGAACAACTATATTAGTACCTACTACTAATTTTAACTACTAAATTAGTACTACTAATTTTAACTACTAATATAATCGATTATGCCCATCACTAGTGAAAATGATATCCCGAAATCGTAAAACAATTGGCACAGTACGCACGCAAAACTGTGATATTGCCCAATGTTGCAGATAACATATAACAAGTGTGACACATTGCGCAAATTTTAGCCGGATCCGAAAAATGTTGATTCACTCACTATAGTAAAGGTTGCTCATTTTTATCTATAGATATACGCGGTCTAGTATTTGCAATACTTCGGGATTACCCAATCCAAATGTTCGCGAGGTAGACTCATTAACCTATTCTTTTGTTTATTCAAAGCTTAAAATTAGATTTGTTTTTCGTATAGGTTGTATATACATATAGAAAATCTAAAGATTACCCACAGATTTGTTTGATTTAAGCATACACAACCTAATATCAACCTAAAATATCGTATAAATATTTATTTATTAACCAACACTACTTCCTATTTCCTATATTTGTGCACCGCGAAAAAACAAGAACCTCGAAACTCGCAATGTTTGTATTGCACGTCAAATTTACGATCAATATTTTTCCGTGACACGCTTAAATATTTCAAGGGGAAAAACCGTCAAACTCACCCATGGTTTCGCGTAGTTTTTCCGAAAAACGAGAGAAAAAAAAAAACAGAAGAAGAACAACTAACGGCACAGGTTCTACAGATAACCAAACAAACGAGTGGCGAAACAAACACGAAACGGCTCGGTCGGTAACTGAACTCACTGCGAACCTCACCGAAATCAAACTACAAACTGAAGAGATCAAACTAGCCGGCACTCTTTTACTATCACCCCCACTATTCCGTCTGAAAATTGGTTCAACATTTGAAGCGTGCGGCACACACAATTCCGAACTGTTAACCTTATTTTCTACACGTGTAAGAGCTCTTGCAGCCGTTCCAAAAATAGCGGTCACCACTATACCGACCAATGCCAGTGTCGGTTGTAGTAGGTTGGGGGAACGGGGCGTGGCTTACGTAACCCTGAGTACTCGAAACTTGCACTCATCGATTTTGTGTTTGTTTTCGATTTATCGAAGGGGTTGCACTCAAACAGAATAATCTGACACAGAAAAACGCGTCTATTTGAAAATTTGGGGGGTATACTTGAAAATGTACGTTCGCCTTTTTCAAAAACAATTGCCTGTCGCTGAACGGTTGAAGTTGGGGTTATAATTCATCCTGCGTTAGTTGAAGCACACTCTGGGGGGAATTACCTAGAACTTTCGGGGAATTAGTTGTGAAAATAAGGTCTCTAATTACTGTTATAATTCTTATTCACCAACGACTTCATTACCATAACTAAGTTGTAGTTCTGTTGAGTAATAATTAGTACCAATTAGTATTTTAACACTACCAAAATTCTTGTAGAGGACTTTCCAAGGAAGGATTTAACCTGATCTCCATAGTGCCCTGAAAACTACCCTTAAATGAAAAAAAATTCTTGTTAAAACTCAAAATTTCGAAAAAACATACGTGTCGATGTTTTTTGGATTTGGGAACAACTTGGAGGGAATCGGCGTGTCCGTAAGGGAAAGAATGCTATGTAATAGGTAAACATAATACTAAAATACGAAAGGGGGGCGGCCCCCCCTTGAAAGTTTAGAAGAGTATTGTCTTTTTTTTAAAAGCTTCGATCTACGATACGTCATTATATTTTTTGATTGAATACTACGTAATAAACTATTAAATCAATTAAGGATAACCAATTAAGTTTTCGCAAATTAAACCATCTGTATACCTACATAGGCAAGATTTACGTTTGATTTTAGGTTGATTAGTGTTATTAAATTTAATTGACTTTCTTGGCGTAATGGGCCCTTAAAGTCAGGTGCTTTTTCCCCCGAGGAAGGAAATTATGTAATAACCGACTTCTTTTTCTATAGTTAATTGACCTACCTATTTTAATTTCAAATTGCCTCATTTCGGTAGTTCGTTCACTTCCTCAAGTTCTTACGAAACGTGTATCGGAAAACTACAAGGGACATTTTCCTTAATTATAGGTACTTGTTTAACGTAAAACGTGAAAAAAGTTTTAAACGTGCATGGTGTAAAATTAGTAGAACAGTACATGTGAATAGCAGTGGAAAATCTAGACATTACTGGTGTGCTTGTAGTATGTATTCTTGGTAGTAATTTCGCATGCTGGACTCGTATTCAATTTGCAAATTTATTCTGGAAAAACAGCTAGATGTTATCTCCATGTAATGCGAGGAATGCGAGACTGTGGCGCCGCCTATGCATTAAGCAGGGTCGTCTGTGCGATATATTTGACACTGTTTGGCACAATTTTTATTCATTTTTCTGATTTTATTTTTGTTATTTCTAAGGACAATTAGTGTAGAAGTATAGGTAGAATATGTTTTAGTATGTTATATGATTAATAGATATTATAATCCCCTCTGTATACGTAATTTCCAAAAAGTTTTATAAAACTGGAAAGAAAATTTTATAATAAATAAAATTGTCTGAAGAAAAACAACGATAAAGAAGTTTACAGACATTATCAAAACTCAGTGTCTGACTTGAAATTTAATACTGTCGTGTGATGACTTTTCATTATTAAATAAAATGTGGACGTTTTGAGCAGTTTGACATTTGAAGCATGGTGTTATATTGGATACCTAATTAATAATAAATAAATCTAAATTTACCTATTTTTGCTATAGTGCTTATATACTAACGTCGTTAATATAAATTATCTACAAAAGGCAATTAATATCTACAAATTCTATATATCTGCTATCCGTTGTAGTTGTCCATCGCACCGAGTTTTTGTCAATACGACCTAAGTATATTACTTTCTTTCTCAGAAGTATGCTAATTATATATTAGTTACATTTTAATATATTTTAAATAGGTACCTAATGAATTTTAATATGTTCTAAATGCTTTTAATACTACAGTTAGTTTAGACTTAGTAAACAAATCAATAACATAAATATGGTATAAGTAACGTATATACTATACACTATGGGCAAAAAAACGGTACAAAATTTTAAGTACTCACTCATATTTCCAATATCTTTTACTCAATTCAAATATTTCTTTGAAAAATAAATTGCTTATATATTGTGAATTGAAAACATATATTCGCAATAACAAAACGTTTTAATCCAAAGTTATGTTATTTTGTGTATAGCAATGCAGTATTTTTGATACTGTTTGGTCATTTTAATGTGAAATGAAAGGTGTATTAAAATCAGTAGATTTTCTGACATTTCTGTGGAAAATTTGTACCAAAAACATTTTTCTGCATTTTGAATTATGATGTTCACACTTGTTGTGCTTTGCTGCACAGATAGAAAACATTTCTTGTTTTAAAGAAATGTATTTGTTTGAATGCATTCTTTTGGGTCAAAACATATTTCTTTGACGCCAACAATATTTACTTCATTGAATACTCTAGTTTATTTGCTTGCAGAGATTAATTTATTTGAAATATTTATTTAAGTGGAATAAATATACATGGATATAAACAAAAATTACTTTCCTTTAAAGTAATATTTTTGTTTTGATTAAAAAAAAACGTTTCTTTACACCAATGAAATATAATTTTGATTCAAACATATAAATTTGTATATAAGGAGAGATTTATTTCGTTTAAAGTAATATTTTGTCATTAGCTTCAAAATAGGTTTATTTCCGCCAAAGAAATCATATTTGGATTAAAATAAATATATTTGTACACAAGAAGAGATTTTTTTCCTTTAAAGTAATATTTTTGTTTTGGCTTTAAAATAGGTTTACTTCCACCAAAGAAATCATATTTTGATTCAAATAAATATATTTTTAATGTCATCCAACTGTATTGTTAGATGGCGCTGTAAACTCTCTCGTCGCACTTCGTACATATCGAGAGTATAAAGCCGCGTGATCGACAGTATAGAACTTATAGAGTACAGTGCCTGCAGGTTCAAGTTGCGATTCCAAATCAGAGTACACTTTACTAACTTAACGTTGACTATATGTTGGGTTGGGAAGACCAAGCACTGGTCGAGGATGCGCGACATCCCAAAAAGGAGGTAACACATGGCGAGTCTTCCGAAAAATTCTTGTCTATTAATTCCTTCAACAAATTAATAATTTTAAGCATTTAAACTCGACCAACAATTTTGTTAATTTAAAAAAATGTAATTCTTTCACTCAACACAATCATAATTATTTGAAGTAAATAAATCTCATTTCTTATAATACACAAATTGCAAACTTTTTAACTGGAAACATAAGTTGTTTGACACAAATCAACGTTCTTTCTACCAAACAAATATTTCAAATAAATGCGTTTTTATCCGCAAATAAATATTTCTTTGCCTCTATTTAAACAACAAATTTCTTTGAGTCAATGCATATTTATTTGAATCAAACAAAAATTTCTCTCTATGTATGTATCAAACTTCTTAAATTCAATTAACAATAATGAAGCCGTGAGTGGACGATGGTGTTTTTTAATGTTTTCTTTTGTTATGTTTTCTTATGGTTTGTTATGTTTTGTTATGTTTTGTTATGTTTTGTTATGTTTTGTTATGTTTTGTTATGTTTTGTTATGTTTTGTTATGTTTTGTTATGTTTTGTTATGTTTTGTTATGTTTTGTTATGTTTTGTTATGTTTTGTTATATTTTGTTCCTTTGTGCATGTTGTATTATATAATATAGATATATTTTTCAGAGCAGTGTTATGGTATTTCGTTTCAAAATTGGATACCTCGGGGTATTAAGAAATAATCAAAGTCTTGTTCCTTATTGACCAGTAACCATAACACAGAAAACTCATTAATTTACATACAATATCTCGCGAAACATCATCAGGAGATTGACCCATATCAAACCTACCAATAAGCCCCAATACAGCAACCAAACCCCAGACAAATTGCCTCCCAAACCATATACCTTCTCTCAGACGATACAAGCCGAACTCTTCTTGTAAATTTGCGTAATTTCAGTAATAAGATGATAAGCTGGGCCCTTCTGGGTGCAACCGACCGAAAAATTCACCTGCCGTCTACCACCGAAACAAAACAAGAGCTTTCGTACGAAAAAGAGAGAACGTCTCCACCGCAAATTAAGCCTTTGTTCCTCACCGAATATAATATGAAGGAAAACGGTGCTGCCTCCGCCAAACCAACCGGTCGCCGATGGATTTTGCGCTCGTATTTAATAACAAATAACCGGAGTGTGCGCGAAAAAATGCAAATCCAAGGTCGATAATTACGTTTGTGTACGCCGGCGGACCTGTCTGAGCTTGTTATCCGGGGTATTTTTTGTGGACGTCGCCGTTTATTGTGGAGCTCGTTGGATGAATATGTGTGGTCACTTGTCCACCTGGGGCCGATCGGTGTTTGTCTGGGCGCATGAGGAAACGGATGCGACGAATTGAGACCTTTATGGTCCCACGTTCCGGATATATTCGCTTTGTATTGTTCAGAATTTTGTTTTTGAAGATCTTAAAATAAAAGATATTTGATAGTATCTAGTTCTAGTTTCAAATCTAGTTTAAATTTTAAATAAATAAAAAAAACAGCCACAACCTGGACTTGAACCAGGGACCTTTGCGTTTCTAGCAGAATGCTCCCCCATCTCAGCTACTGAGGCCTAGGACATTTGTTAGATATAATTGTCACAAATCAAGGAACGGAGGTAGTGGTTACTACGAAACACTAACCTATCTTGACGTACACCTATCAAAAGTCATCTACTTTGGAAGTAGGGTTCACACCAACAAACGGATTGTCATATCCAGACTGAATTACAAATGAAAATGTTTAACGACATACTTTGTCAAAGTAATATTATAGGTTAATAATATGGTGCCATAAGGCGGGATGTAAATTTTAAATAAATAAAAAATTACAGCCACAACCTGGATTTGATCCAGGGACCTTTGCGTTTCTAGCACATCTCTCCCATCTCAGCTACTGAGGCCTATGACATTTGTTAGATATAATTGTCATACATCAAGGAAAGGAAGTAGTGGTTACTACAAAACACTAACCTATCTTGACGTACACCTATCAAATGTCATCTACTTTGAAAGGTGGGTCCACACCAACAAACGGATTGTCCTATCCAGACTGAATTACAAATGAAAATGGTTAACGACATACTTTGTCAAAGTAATATTATAGGTCAATAATATAGTGACAAACAGGCGGGATGTAAATTTTAAATAAATCAAAAATTACAGCCACAACCTGGATTTGAACCAGGGACGTTTTGAACCAGGGCGTTTCTAGCACAATGCTCTCCCATATCAGCTACTGAGGCCTATGACATTTGTTAGATATAATTGTCATAAATCAAGGAAAGGAAGTAGTGGTTACTGCCTGTATGCTACCACATTATTAACCTATAATATTACATTGACAAAGTATCTCGTTAAACATTTTCATTTGTTTAGAATTTTATTTTAAATTAGGTTTTTCAAAGATAGGAAGCGAAAAACAAGTGAAGTAGGACAGAATGTTTCCTAAAACCTGGCCTGTGCCTGTTTTGCTCCTGGTGACAGCGAGATAATCCCACTTCAAATACCTGTCACTTGTGGTTTTGCCTCATAGCTTTATTGTTCAAAAGTTTATCCTACATTTGAGAAATTTTGCATTAACTTTCATATCAGATATAACGGCAAAATATGAAATAGGCAAATGTTGTAAAAACGTTTATTATTTTAAAAATCACGTCAATTTTTAATTATTAAAAATACATTTTTGTATTAATTTCAATTTCCTACCATTGTTTATTACTTATGACGTCATCGACATTTGTTTTAAATAGTAATACCTTATTTGTCTTATAGTTTTACATAGGGCGTTGAATTTATTAAATGTTGCTATACAAGGTTAGCCAAAATTACCGGAACACCTAAGTAATTCTCCAACGGTAAGAAATTTTTAAAAATTGTTTAAACAAGCGCTTTTTGGCTTTAAACAAGTTATCGTTTAAATATTTTTTCAATATACTGGGTGCTTATTTTATTATAGAAATTTGGTAACCTTTCCCATTTTAAAATAGGATTACATGCTTTAAACTAAGATTAATTCACAGAATTTTTTATAGGAATCATTTTTTTCTAAAATGCGTTCTATAATAAGCTATTAACCAAAAATTACTTTTTGTAGAAACATTTCTTTTAAATGCATTATTTTTCATTTAAGAGCAATTAGTCAAAACTCCTAACCTTAAAATTAAAAATATTTTCCCACATACATACACAATTATTTTAATGTGGCAGTGTGAACATTTAATTTAATTCTATTTAATTGTGTTATTTTCTCTTGGATTTTTTATTTTTTACCCGTTTGATTCAAGTAAAAGTTTATGATTATTAATTAATTCCTTATAACTAAAAAATAATGCATTTTATAAAAAGTTATTCTCACATAAAATTCTATAGAATTAAACTTAAAGCATTAAAAATATAAAATTTACAGGTTGTTCTGTTAGTAAAAGGCAAATTGCAAATTTCCAAAACAAAATAATCCTGTATATTAAAAATATATTACCAAAAACTTCTATTTAAAAAAAACTTTTGTTTTTTTTGCAGTTGAAGAGTTATTAAGGTGTACCGGTATAATATATAGGCTGGTTCTATTTAAAAAAGGAAATGTTAAATGTTATATTGAAAATATATTTAAACGATAGCTTGCTTAAAGCCACTTATGTTTAAACAATTTTTTCTTATATTTCTTACGGTTGGAGAATTTCCGGCAATTTTGGCTAACCCTGTATAGATTTTATTGGCGTAAGCACTTCTGTTAATAAGAAAATGTTCGAGAAAAAGACATTTGAAAGTAGGAAAATATTGATCACTCTCTAGAGTACCCAGTGGATTTAGAAGAGTAAGGAGCTTCATGTGGTCTTATTGCTTTACTTAATTTGTTACGAAGTTAAGTTTAGTTTATTTAAATTACGATTTTGTTATCATTTCAAACGATTGTAATTTTATAAGGAATTTGAAAAATTAAGCCCAGATGATGTTTTTGATTAATGATTGACTGCAACACTTTAGCATTTATTAGATAAAAACATTTATTCGTTCTGAAGCAGATATGATGGTTTCTCTTTCGATACCCTTGATGGACATTACTCTAAGTTTGAATTCATAAGCAGCGAAAATTAATATATCAAGAGCACTTTTACACTCATTCACAAAATCAATGATCCAAAAGTTATCATTATTTCCCAAAATAAAGTTTTTTTTTAATTTCTGCTGTTGTACCAAAAATATTTACGATACCATGATGACAATTCAGGGATCTACTAAGATCAATGAAAAAGTAGGAGGTTGCTATAAAAAATATGTTGATGACGTTATACGACAAGCACAACTTAAGATCTAAAATTCAATTTGATTTTCTTTTTCGCACGTGAAGCAAAATTATAACATTCCACTACATCAAACCAACGTAAACTGTAGAATTTAAAAATTCTCCTAGACAAACTAGAATAGCTAGTGAGAACGAGACCTAACTCCATTTAATATAATCATCCGGTGACCCAGATATTTTCTTTTTTTCGTCTTCAAGGCTTTTCAATATTATTTTGTTCCAGGAACTCCCATGTAAACCATTTCATTTAACCCATATCATACATTATTAGGTAGTTCGTTTTCTTTTACACTTATTTAAACATTTCTAAACTATATCCCATAAATATATTTGTACAGGGTGGTAACAAAAAGACGCACTAAAACCAAGATAACTAAAAATACATATTCTCTTTGTTACTTCCACAAGCCTTCAAGTTTACTTCTATACAGTCGTGGCATCATTTTATTTATTTTGTGGATGATCTCCATGAAGAAAACAGTGGTTGTATTAAAAACTGAAAGAGGGCTGAGAGGTAGGACGCTTGACGATAGTACAGCAGATGAGACTTAAGAGGAAAGAGCGAGAGAAACACTAGCAAGCGTGGCGAAGAAGGTAGCTACGCACAGTGAGGTTTATAGTAGGGCATATCGGAGAGCCAGGTGATGGCGCGTGCCCTGACAGGTGGTATGCGCTCACCACTGAGCCCTGAAACTGGCTACCAAACCCGCCCGTCGTCTACCGTTGCCCCACGACGGCCCTGATGGCAAATACCGCTATAAAGTTACCTGCAAATTATTGTATACCGGATACAACGATAGCAACCACGAGCTATGAAGCTTGGATACTATTAAATGTTTTGGAAGTGGCCTTGCGTCCGACTTAGGTTTGGTAATAATTACAAATGTCAATAAAGACAGTACATACTATGTTCTGCATTATCCGCTGTTTTGAGTACTTGCAGAGAGATTTGAGATTTGCGACTACATTTGAAGCTTTGGGCAAAGAGGAATTTTAGGTTTGAATAAATAATTCTATTCTATTCTAATTTCTATCTTACAAAGGAAACAAACTCGTGGTAGACTGGAAACCAATAATCTAACTCATTTTACATACGGAAAATCCTGTAGAACTGTTGTAGTGGAGTGCGTTGATATGACGTTTAGATATGACACAAATTGTGCACTAGTCATACCCTAATTGTCAAAAAAGTACATTTTCAAACAAAAGTATCTTTAATTTCTTTGTTTATGAAGGATCGTTATAATTAATAGGAAATGAATCTCTCCATGTAACAGAATAAACGACAAAGTTTCATATAATTGACGTAAAAACGTAATTATTACCTACCTAATCAGTAGATTTTTACATACTTTTTATGTGCAACCCAAAATTGTAAAAAAAAAATTAACTTAAATACAGTATACCAATCCATTCTAAATGTCAGTTTAATTCTGAATCAGTTAAAATAAAATTCTAGTTGTAGTAGTATTAAATTGTCAAAAAAAGTTAAAACAGTAAGAAATAGAGTAGGATTATGTCAAAACTTCATGCATTAAAATTTTGCAAAGTATTGAAACATATGCAGAAATATAGACCATTATATTAAAAAACTTATTGTTACATCGTTTTCACGACAGTAGTGCCATCTATAACAAAACTAGTAACGTTCTTTTGGTTCCCTTCATCTAAGAATAGCTTTGTGTTTCTTTTTTCGATGAATGCGGACTTTTAGAGATAATAAAACGGTAATGAAATAAAAAGATTAAAATGACTCACCTTGTATATATAGGTGCCCATTTCCCAACCACGTTTTCTTTTTAAACCATGCATCGTTTCAAACACAAAAAATATGGGTTTAGTAAATTTTCCATATAAGACGTAAATATTTTTGTTTCATTTGAGCTAAACCCAGAACATAGTAAAAAATCTTATATGGCCAGGCACATGACTTTATCATTCTATATAGAAAATTAATAGTTTAGCTGTATGAGATTCTATTTGATCGAGATCGGTCTTGTCTGCATTAAAATAATACTAGTTAGCCAAGATTTGACAGGTATTTTATTACGATTGACTGTAGGTATTGTCAAAACATCAGCGTTTGACACTACCTACTGACATTAGAATGAAAATATCTGAAAAATCCTGGCGACTGGCACTATTAGTTCAACAATAATATTATATATTGTAAAATTGCTACTGTTTTGATCAGCAACGGAGATGAATATTACAACGCTTTCAGGAATACAGTTACCAATAAATATATTCATGATAAGGTTAAATTTTTTCTTATTCTACTAATAAAAACAACAATTAATGAATGAATTTTCTTTAATATTATTTTAATTTAATTTAATTATTTTTAAATTCGTTAATAATAAATAATATTACTTAAAATTTGCTGAGTGAACACATTTTTACTTTGTCGATTTTCTCTATCACATTTTTAACATAAAGAGGAGGAGAACTAAACGCTTTTTTCGGTCTTGGGATTGCAATGTTTTAATTATCTTACATTATCCTACGTTTCGCTGCTGTTCTTCAGCTTCATCAGGGCTATTTGCGATATTAAAACGAGTCACACAACTAAAAACGCGTTGGAAGCGTTTTTAATTTGTCGAAGTTTGTGAAATGTTCCACTTTGTGCTCCTTAATTTGAATTCGCGACTATGTATTTTGAACCTGCCGTACCAAATATCATTACAGACACTACCGCCACACATGTAGCCCCTGTGACTCGTTTTAATATCGCAAATAGCCCTGATGAGGCTGAAGAACAGCAGCGAAACGTAGGCTAATGGCAGATAATTAAAACATTACAATCCCAATTCTTTATAAACTTGAAACGTACAAATACACCAAATCGTCCGTATTTATTTTATTTAGTATACTAGTTCTCTTTTAATGTAGTAACTTCTCCATTAAAAAACTGTAAAATTACTAAACCAATATCTCTGGGGAATTTAGAAATTACAAACGTGAAAGAAGCCTATCATCTTCATTGATATGATGAGCATACTCTAAAATAAACAAACCTACGCTAACTTTTGCTTTCAATGAATTAAATTCTCAACCGTCGGAAAATGTAAACAAACTAATTCATAAAGAATTCTCGTATTTCCGGAATATACAGCTGCTAAACACTATAACCTATGCCATTGTTATTTGTAACCGCTGATTGAAATTTTGCTCATTTCAATGTGAATATAAAATTAGATATCAAAGGAAACTTTCAAGGTGGCGTCTTGGGACCAATTCTCTATCTACTATATACAAATGACCTATCACAACTGGACCTGTTGGAGAATATACTAAGAATCTTCAAGAAGGTAGTAATCAAATACATGAATGGACCAAAACAAGGAAGACCAACCTCAACGAACTGAAATCTGTCGAGTACAACTAAGTACTAAAACCGATTTGGTTATATGACATTCAACTTTAAAGTTTCACTAGAAAAGCAACTAAAGTACAAACAGAATCTACTAAATCCAGTAAAATGTGTAAAAAGCAGAGCTCAGTGAAATATTAGGTCTTACACTTCTAAATAGTACAAATAAAAACTATGTTACGTTTGGAACAAACCTGCATCGTCTGATTTCAGCTGGTCAATTTTATATTTATTTGTAATACATATTATGAGTCCGTTACACTGAAGAAACTGTGTGCCAGACGCTCAGGCATCCAGTTTTATGAATAAGTCAAAAGGCTCCGCCCATGTCTACAACACACGACGCTATGTCATCGCAAGCATTGGCATTCGAGGCACACGACGCCGTATATATTTAATTTTTTAAACGTCTAACTGTTCTCCCGGTCGGGCCTTTGTCGTGTCGAAACCGACCAAAGCCACCTTTCCGTTTCTTTTGAACGTTGTCTAAGAGAAAATGAAACGGGATGATACATTGAATAAAAGAGGACATAGATAATTTATTCAATAATGAAGTACGTATGCCTGTTTTCAGTAGAAAGAATTAAATGTTTAGTTACTAAAACTACTAACTCACTAAAATTGACAAACAAACTTTTGGGAATTGATATGCTTTTGTAACAGAGTATGTACTTGAGAACTGGACCAAGCACCTTATTTCCACCAAAGAGCGTCTCAAACCTAGACCACCTTTACTTTAAGTGTGAATGTTTCACAAACATTCAGCTATTAGAACCAATAAAAAGGAAACTTTTGGGAATTGATATGCTTTTGTAACAGAGTACTTGGGAACTAAACCAAGCACCTTATTTTCTCCAAAGAGCGTCTCAAACCCAGACCACTTTTACATTAAGTGTGAATCTTTCACAAACATTCAGCTATTGGGACCAATAAAAAACAAATTTTTGGGAATTGATATGCTTTATTAACAGAGTACTTGAGAACTATACCAAGCACCTTATTTTCTCCAAAGAGCGTCTCAGACCCAGACCGCCTTTACTTTAAGTGTGAATCTTTCACAAACATTAAGCTATTGGGACCGATAAAAACAACGTTTTGGGAATTGATATGCTTTTGTAACAGAGTACTTGAGAACTAGACCAAGCACCTTATTTTCTCCAAGGAGCGTCTCAAACCCAGACCACCTTTACTTTAAGTGTGAATCTTTCACAAACATTCAGCTATTGGGACCAATAAAAAAACAATCTTTTGGGAATTGATGTGCATTTGTAATAGAGTACTTGAGAACTAGATCAAACACCTTATTTTCTCCAAAGAGCGTCTCAAACCCAGACCACCTTTACTTTAAGTGTGATTCTTTCACAAACATTCAGCTATTGGGACCAATAAAAAAACAAGCTTTTGGGAATTGATATGCTTTTGTAACAGAGCACTTGAGAACTAGACCAAGCACCTTATTTTCTCCAAAGAGCGTCTCAAACCCAGACCACCTTTACTTTAAGTGTGAATCTTTCACAAACATTCAGCTATTGGGACCAATAAAAAACAAACTTTTGGGAATTGATATGCTTTTGTAACAGAGTACTTGAGAACTAGACCAAGCACCTTATTTTCTCCAAAGAGCGTCTCAAACACAGACCACCTTTACTTTAACTGTGAATCTTTCACAAACATTCAGCTATTGGGACCAATAAAAAAACAAACTTTTGGGAATTGATATGCTTTTGTAACAGAGTACTTGAGAACTAGACCAAGCACCTTATTTTCTCCAAAGAGCGTCTCAAACCCAGACCACCTTTACTTTAAGTGTGAATCTTTCACAATCATTCAGCTATTGGGACCAATAAAAAACAAACTTTTGGGAATTGATATGCTTTTGTAACAGAGTACTTGAGAACTAGACCAAGCACCTGATTCTCTCCAAATAGCGTCTCAAACCCAGGCCACTTTTACTTTAAGTTCGAATCTTTCACAAACATTCAGCTATTGGGATCAATAAAAAAACAAACTTTTGGGAATTGATATGCTTTTGTAACAGAGTACTTGAGAACTAGACCAAGCACCTTATTTTCTCCACAGAGCGTCTCAAACCCACACCACCTTTACTTTACATGTGAATCTTTCACAAACATTCAACTATTGGGACCAATAAAAAACAAACTTTTGGGAATTGATATGCTTTTGTAACAGAGTACTTGAGAACTAGACCAACCACCTTATTTTCTCCAAAGAGCGTCTCAAACCCAGACCACCTTTACTTTAAGTGTGAATCTTTCACAAACATTCAGGTATTGGGACCAATAAAAAAACAAACTTTTGGGAATTGATATGCTTTTGTAACAGAGTACTTGAGAACTAGACCGCACCTTATTTTCTCCAAAGAGCGTCTCAAACCCAGACCACCTTTACTTTAAGTGTGAATCTTTCAGAAACATTCAGCTATTGGGACCAATAAAAAACAAACTTCTGGGAATTGATATGCTTTTGTAACAGAGTACCTGAGAACTAGACCAAGCACCTTATTTTCTCCAAAGAGCGTCTCAAACCCGCAGACCACCTTTACTTTAGGTGTGAATCTTTCACAAACATTCAGCTATTAGGACCAATCAAAAAAGAAACTTTTGGGAATTGATATGCTTTTGTAACAGAGTACTTGAGAACTAGACCAAGCACCTTATTTTCTCCAAATAGCGTCTCAAACACAGACCACCTTTACTTTAAGTGCGATTCTTTCACAAACATTCAGCTATTGGGACCAGTAAAAACATAAACTTTTGGGAATTGATATGCTTTTGTAACAGAGTACTTGAGAACTAGACCAAGCACCTTATTTTCTCCAAAGAGCGTCTCAAACCCAGACCACCTTTACTTTAAGTGTGAATCTTTCACAAACATTCAGGTATTAGGACCAATAAAAAACAAACTTTTGGGAATTGATATGCTTTTGCAACAGAGTACTAACGTAGTAATTTTTGCCATCATTGGAGGCAAAGAATTATTTCGGTCACTCCACGTTTCAGAGCGGCCACAGTCTCTTCTGTACTTTCTTGTCTCACACCATCTCCCAAATAATCAAATCTTATCAAAACTTTAGGTATCCTGTTTTCAATCCGCAGGGTGTATCTTTATACTATCTATATTAACATAAATTTGTCTCATTATCATTTGACAATCTACAGGCGTTGTATCCCCTTTTCTACACCTTGTAGGACACGCATTTTACGGCACCATAAACAAAATAAAATAGTGGAGAGAGCCGAGACAGAGGCCGGAGGTAGCAGAATATAATGGTTGCGCGGATATGGCATCGCTCCGTGGGGTGAATAAATACAAGAGGGGCTGGTTGTCGAGGACAGGAAACGGTGGTCCTCGACAGACGGAAACCGCTTATCAAATTTCAGCACGAGCCATTTGTTATCGTTCAGCACCTTTTCCTCGTCAAAAGGAGTCCTTTATATGCTGCGGACGCGTGCTACTCTATGTGAATCCATAGAATTTTTAAACGTGCGTTTCCACGCATGCCTTGAATAACGTATTAAAAGCGACAGACCACGAGGACTAGCCTGTTCTTGTAGATTTGTGGAAGCTATGTATAGCAGGCGGTGGTATAATAACAGAAATTATGCAGTCGTGGCGCTGGTATGTCATTTAAAGTATAGGACAAGTAGCACAAGTTCTACTGCGCTGAAGAACCTTGAAAGAAGATGTTGGTGTTAGGTTTTAACGAATAGAATCTTAAAATATTCTAAAACTTACTTGTGTAGGTTTTTAGCAAGAGTTTATTGTATGATACAAAGTCGTGGAACAATTTTTGGCAAAGTTATAAAGACCGTATATAGAGAATTGGTCCCAAGACACTATCCTGGGGTAGCCCTGTTTTTAGTTACTATGTTTTATAAACGTATCGTAAGGAGTGTATAAATAAATTCTGGGATACCAATTCACCACCGGTATGAAGAAGAAGAAGAAGGGGTCCATTAAAAAATTCCAAAATAAATGAACCGATACGACCCTAAAAACATATTATTTTTTGTTTTTTTTTTCGTTTCTGCCGACTACGGTGGAACGAGCGCTGGTTGCAATGGGTGTAATAGGACTGGTTAATTTAATAACGAGATGGATGGACGGGTCCATGGGCAGCAAGAAGAAGCAGGCCGAAATGTGCTCGAAAACACCTAACCATAAATCGTTCGCCTCCTTCTGATCAGCTGCTAATACAACATCAGGCCTGGGCGAGCGGCGGCGCGGCAGCGCGGCGATCCCAAACAATTAAAATGCCGATATTAATATTTAAATTATTGGTAAGAGAAAAGGAGGATTGGCCACGCCCACTCGCATACCTCACCGACAGAGTTATGTACAGGTGGTCAGGATTAGGATACACATAACCGACACGTCCGTATCTGAAGATCCGGAGATACGAATGTTTGATGTTAATTGGCCAATTAACTGCAAAGTTAATTAAGCAAATATAATGAAGACTTAGTTAGTTGAGGAGTTGTAGCAAGATTCTTTGCGAAACTTTCATATTTTGTTGGTTACTAATTCCAGCTTTAGATTGGTGTGGAGATTGGTATTTGTAATATACCAAGGTGCACCCACAATGTTTCTTAGCATCTTGATTTGGAAGCGTTGAATGTTGGTGGTATTGCTTGGTTTAGTGCAGCCCTACTGTTGGATACCATAGGTCCAGAAAGGTTTGAGTATCTGCTTGTAAAGTACGAGTAAGTTTTGAGATTTAGTATATTTTTCTTTCACTTCTAAGTTTGTTTACAATTTCATTTAAGATCATTTCATTTTTTTCTTTTTTTCCTTACATAAAGTTTCTTCTTTGCCAGCGTTTCTGTTTAATAACTATTAAGCTGTTATAAAGAGGTCGAATTTGAACTCATCAAGGAGTATATTAACTTTTCAATTAAATTTGAGCCCTTTCTACACTGAAACTTTTTAAAATTCTTCCCTTTAAGGTTAAATTGGTCCATATATTAGCAGAAAAAGACTTTGATCATAGACAAGAATTCTGTATACAAATAATGGAAATTTGAATGCGCTATCCAATGTTCTTGCGGCGTATAACATTTTTCTGATGAAGCAACTTTCTTTTTTACATTGTATCAGGCATCATTCTAAGGATTTTTTCCTACTGCACAAATACAAAATAATTTTATTTCTTAACTTATCACCCAAAATAACTTCAGATGTAAGGAAGAACTACTATTAATATAAATTATTTTTCACACTATTGTATTATTTTTCTTTATTTCACTACGTTCTGGCATTATCAAAAAAACAAATACTTAATGAATGTAAAATACGGTGTATCAAAAAAAAGTTTTTTTTAAATTCAAAATTTCAAGTTCATAAAACGTCGTCCCTATGGACCCACATATACTGCAAAAATATAGGCCTTACTCAAAATTATTTAGATCTCCCGCAGGAGGCCTAAATGTTTCAGTTTCGAAAAATATTCGAATTTTTTCATACTTTTTTACTTGAACGATTGATTGATTTTTCTACTTTAAACCCCATATGTACGCATATAATAAAATATTTAATGAGAAAAAAAATTTATCAACATTTATGCACATTTTACTTTATCATACGTAGTATGACAGAATATTGTAATACATAGTGTTAAAAAATAAAATTTATTTTAGCGGAAATATGTCCTTTCGGGTCACCTGAACATGTTTGACCAAGGTACGTAGGCATGTTTTTTTTTATGGCGACGATTCCGAAGAAACTACTAAAGGTATCGGGACGAAACTTCATATTTGGAAGTTACTTAACCAAACTTAGAGCTGAAAAGCGTTTTGTTTAGAAGGGTCCAAAGGAACTGGATTTTTACTCTAAGCATTTTTCAAGGATTGGACAAAAGAGTGTTCATTGCTGTAATTTCGTCAAAATAGTTTAATAATAAATTAAAGTAGAGGAAATCATATAATTTATGTCTGTGTAATTTTTTGGTAAAATTAATAGTTTAGCTGCATGAGCTAATTTGATTTGATTGAGATCGGTCATGTCTGCATTAATATAAAACTAGTTAGTCAGGATTTGGCAGATATATTCATTCTAGTAGGTAGTGAGTGTCAAATGCTGGTGTTTTGACAATACCTAATGTCAATAGAATCAAAATATCTGTCAAATTCTGGCTAACTAATTTTATTTTAATGCAGACTCGACCGATCTAGATCAAATAGAATCTCTTGCAGATAAACTACAAATTTTATATATAGTATGATAAAGTACTATATATACTGACCACATCAGATTTTTTAAATTATACAAAAATGGTCATTTTTCTAAAAGATCTATCACATCTAAATACACGGAAAAAAATTAATTAGAAAAACCATTATAAACTTTAGGCCTCCTTTTTCAACTGTGCCAATCTTTTTGTGAACATGTGGGTCTATAGTGACAACTTTTTATCAACTTAAAATTTTGAATTTCACCCTATTGTACAATGTTCGTACACATACAGTATTTTCCGAATGGAAATGTATACAATATTATCTATAGGTGATTAACATGATTAACAAAAAAAGTGCCTTTGGTCATTTATTGACGTTTAAATCCAAAAATTTAGTCTCACTAGCTAGCAGTGGCATTTTCTTGTAGATGCAAATAACTAAAATAATATTTCATGACGATTTTAATAAGTAAATGAAATGAAAGAATGTGTATTGACAGTATTACACAGTAGTACTGTTAAATGTCTAGAATACGACTAGAAAATAAGTAATGATTTTTTCAATATATTGATGGAAATGTTCCCATTAAATGAATTCATAGGACTGAAAATTTGGAGGAGATGTTCAATGTAAACTAGTAAACTAGTAAGCAATGTCACTATCAACAATGCTCACTATATACCTATTTTTTACTCATGTCACCCTTAGTTTTATTAATAAAAAAAGAATAATAAAAACAATAGTATGGAATGACGAATTGAAGACATAAATAGTTATAAAAACCGAACAATTAATTACTGCACAAATTTGAGAATCCCACTGTACAATTTAGAATTTCTACTGCACATTTTGTGTCCAGCTGCACGTTGGATTTTGTTTTATTTTTCATTATTTAACCTAAATTAATTAATCCTGCAAATAAAGATATAATTTTATACAAAACCTCTTAAATAGTACATACATCATAGATTTACTTCGCTACTAATTTTTCGGATATTGTATAATAAGTTGTTTATAATACCCAACATAAATGAGTTGTGTGTCGGGCAGCAATACAAAAACAAAAGTTTAAAGCATAAATCAAAAGTTTAAAGCATAAAACAAAAGTTTAAAGCATAAAACAAAAGTAAAAAAGCGTACACGAACCGAAAACCGAGTATAATAAAATCGTTCCTAATTAATCTTATAGTATAACTCAAGATAGTCGGTTTGTTTATAGCGATGCGATTAGTTTAAAAAATTGCCTATAAATCCGACCGGTAAAAATCCGCCTCGCGTTAATTGAAAAGGTCGAATCGGGAACGGGTTAATTAGATAACAACCAAAGTAATGACCCCATCAAATCAATAAAGAACATCGCTAAATTGACCGCACGAAATCAATTTTATTTATCTCAATCGTTAAATTGTACCCACTGGTACTCGAGAACACCCCGGAATTTCAGTCGTAAACATTTCCCTTCTTCTTTTTTTATCTTTTCCGTTTTGGTATGTTATGTTAGGCGATTGGTTGTTGGGGTCGTTCGGAAATTAAATTTCTATCGGTTGGGTTTTGTAAAGGGTATTTTGGTGAAATTCTTACTCTTTTTTTTTTTGTTGCGAGTGTGGAAAAATGGAGGGGCGTGTCGGAATTTCGTGCTGGTAAATTACCCGGGCTGTAATAGTGTCGGTTCAGCCGTACAAACGTTACCAAAATTGACCTGCCACTTTGCACCAGCCCGAAACCGGGCGCGTATTATAGAAGGGTAGATTTATGGTGAAAAGTTGTAAATTAGGCGCACAGTTATATTAATTTGTGATAGATGAAGAAAGAACGAGAACTCCTTTCGCATGGGTTAAATTATAAATAAAGATAATCGTCGTCAGTAATATATTGTTCTTATATTATATATTTAAATATATTTAAATATAATTTAATATATTTGTCTTATATCATCAGTTGGTTTAGCAAAAAGTTTAAATATTGTTTTTAAAAGGAAGTTTAAACTTTTGAACCCCCAAAACCCTCCCCCTGGCTACGCCCATGGTTTGACACTACTTAGTACCTATTGTCATTCGAATGAAAATATCTGTCGAATCCTGGCTAGCTAGTTTTATATTAATGGAGACACGACCGATCTCGATCAAATAGAATTTTCTCATGCAGCTAAACTATTAATTTTACCAAAAGAGATCATAGATATAAATTATTCAGAATTTCCTCTACTTTCATTTATTATTTTACTATTTTTACGCAATTTCAGATAAGGCGGCTCATTTGCAAAAACTTTAAAAAATGATTAGAGGAAACATCCAGGGAGTCAATTCTCATCTAGCGCGAGTTCTCACCGTTCGTGAATTAACGTATGACCTTGGATGCAATCAGTTCGAACCGTATTCTATGGGCAGTGTCGACAATGCAGTGTCCTTTACTACCGGTTGAGTACGTCCGTTATGTTTACGTTATTGCGATTGGTAGTAAAGGACACTGCATTGTCGACACTGCCTATAGAATACGGTTCGAACTGATTGCATCCAAGGTCATACGTTAATTCACGAACGGTGAGAACTCGCGCTAGGTGAGAATTGACTCCCAGTTCCTTTGGAACATATCATACTGCGTATGATAAAGTAAAAATGATACCGGAATCATTTGTTCGAATTTTTTGGGTTGTATAGTAATTGGTCTTCAATTCTTGTCTTTTTGACAATTGAAATAAGTGAAATTCTGAGATTCTGATAAAGTAAAAAATTGATTTTAGCGTAAATATGTCCTTTCGGGTCCTCTCAACATTTTAAAACGTATATAACCCGTTTTTTTGTTTTTTTGTGGCGACGATTCCGGAGAAACCACTGAAGGTATCGGGACGAAACTTCATATTGAGAAGTATCACAACAAAACTTAAAACTGGAAAGCTTTTTCTTCAAAAGGGTCCAAAGGAACTGGATTTTTACTCTAAGCATTTTTCAAGGATTTGACAAAAGAGCTGCCATTGCTGTAATTTCGTCAAAATAGTTATATAATAAATTAAAGTAGAGGAAATTTTGTATAATTTATGCCTGTGATTTTTTTTTACTAAAATTAATAGTTTAGCTGCAGGAGCTAATTCGATTTGATAGAGATCGGTCAAGTCTGCATCAATATAAAACTAGTTAGCCATGATTTGACAGATATATTCATTCTAACGACAGTAGGTAGTGAGTGTCAAACGCTGATAATTTGACAATACCTAATGTCGATAGAATGAAAATGTCTGTCAAATCCTGGCAACTAATTTTATTTTAATGCCGACACGACCGATCTCGATGTATTATAAAGTCTTGTATCGGGACACGCCAGATTTTTTAAATTATACGAAAATTGTCATTTTTCTAAAAGTTCTATCGCATCGAAATAAACGGCAGGCCATCCAAATGTTGCATTAGAGTAGTATATTTGTGTACGCGTTAGTTTCACACCTTATTGTTAAACTTTTTATATATTTGAAAAATAAAACCCACTTAATCTTTCAATAAAAAAAATTTCTTAAAAAAACATTCAGTTCCTTTGGGCCTTTTTGAACAAAAACCTTTTCAGCTCTAACTTTAGTCATGAAACGGGTACACACACACAGACATTTTTTGTACCTTGGTCAAAAATGTTCAGGGGACACAAAAAGGCACATTTCCGCAAAAATAATTTGTTTTTGGTACGATTACATTACTTCGTGTATGAGAGCTAAAAAGCAACAAATTTCAGGTTTTTCCAGTTATGAAGCTCACAAAAAAGCATCTCTTTTATGGAAGCAAAGTATTCTTAAAGTAAAAGTCCGGAAAACTATGATTACAGTGAAAATTTATGTTTCAAATAAATGCATATTAGGTTAATAGTTAAAGCGAAAAATTAGTTAGAAAAGTTGTTACAAATCGTCAAGAATTTGAAACATTCAAAGACTATGGCTAGCAAAAATATTTTGAGAGCAGTTACAAGAAATAACGAGCAACGATAGATAATGAGTTGGGCTGGATGAAAAATATTTTTTTGGAAGATGAAAACTAATTCTACTTCCACATCTTTGGCTTTTTTCAAATGTAAAACATCTAGCCCGACTCATGATACAAAAATAGTTTTTTTTTATTTAAGTACAATTTTAACCCAAACATTATAATTGCGATAATTGCCCATATTACTGCTGTCCGGCGTAGACAGCAGACGTCAGGAGCTTTAAACACCGCTTATAACTGGTAAGTACGGATCGACGTTGGTGGGGGACAGGCTGACCACTCCTAGCAACAAAAAAAAAAAACATCGAAACGAAGTATTTCGACAAAAATGCGGACAGAATAATACATTTCAGCCGACAGGGCCTTATGAATTTTAGTTCCATTTGGTACTAGTTATAAATGTGAAAGCGGGTTTTCAACTTTAGTGTCTATAAAAACAAAATCTAGGAATTGGCTAAATAACTTTTGGTGTTCATTATCAGAAACTAGAGCAAATCTTGCTAAGAAAGAGCAACACCAACGTTCACATTAATTATGTAAACTTTACAAGTTTTATGTTTAAAAATATAAGACGTTATTATCATACTGCATAGTATTTCTAATGAAGGGGTAAAACTCAAGCAGGTCATATGGGAAAACGTACTGAAAAGGTTAAGAAACACTGCCTTATACTGTGAGGACGGAGGTACACTACTCAGTACACCACCTATTGTGCCATATTGGGAATCCCCAGTTCCAATTTCGACTTGGAAAACCCAGGGTTTATCCCGTTTTTGTTCACTGATCCAGATGTTTGTATCAATAGGACTCAAGACAAGACACGATCTCTAACACTGCACGTGTTGCAAGATTCTCTTTTGGACGTCTATGTATTCAACTTCATCAAAAAAGTAAATCTGAATGTAAACTTATAACTCCAAAAATGTATACTAAACGCATATGGCACATTTTCAATTATCCTAGTCTTCGTACCATATCCTTCCTTTGTAAGAATTGCTGCTGGAACAACAGCGAAAATTAGAAGCGTTAAGAAACAAGTGCGGAGCAAATTGCCGCATCCTTTTTATGTGCATGAATGGCCCGATGAATGGAGTGTGCACAACGACACTACGCGCGTAGGTGATGAATTACAATCAGCGGCAGACAATGGAATTCTGGCGACCGGATACCGGCCCCGGCTCGGTCTCTCAATGAATCGTTTCCGGTAGAGTTCGCGGCCCACGACTCACGACCATTCGCGGACACAACCAACTATTTATGAATGAAAACATACGTGGTTGGTACGGCACACACACACACACGGCCAATCAATATGCAAATGGTATGACCCAACAGGCTCATATCATTATGGCCGGGTGAAATCGTTATTGTGTTCTAGAATAAATCATCTGTTTGTGGTCTCTTTGTTACGGAACCATATTTGGATATTATGGATTTGTCTAAAATAATATTGCTTAAGTAACCATGCTTCCTGTTGCATTTCGCCATTTTGTATAATCTGAACCATGAAGCAACTAGCTTCGATTACAGGAATTGTTTGAAGAGCTTCATATAAGCACAATGGAGCAACATTGTGCATGGGCTTAATCAATCCACTGTACTAAATTCTTCTGGGAGCACAAACGGTTGCACTCACTTGCTCCTTTTATTATTCCATGGGGTCCGAACATACCTAAAACACCATGCCAACGTATGTATTGCTGTTATTTTGCAATATGCTAGAAATAAATAATTCCAGTCTACTTTTTTTTTTATCCAGAATTGAGCCTAAATGGCTTATTTTCCGGACATGATCCGGACATTGACAAAAAATGAGCAAACATTTTATCTGTTACAACCATTGCAAGTTACTGATATTTATTACCAAAGTGAGAATTTAAACAGGAATGGCGATAGACTTTTTCATATCTAAATAATAATTTAACACAACAAAAAAATATGGATACAAATTAATTTTGTAATTCTTCTTGATTAAATAAGATAAAAAAATTGTGGCACAATAACTTACTAAAACTATTTTATTCAAACTATAAACAGGCTTTATAAGCGAGTTTATTTTTTGTCATTTTCAGTTTTTTTTATTCACTTAGAGTGTTGTGGAGTCTGTAGTTTATGTTACAGTTTTCCGTATTTTTTTTTCTTCTTAGATAAAATACAATAGAACATAAATCTTAAATACTGGATGCTTGCCTTTTTCGAAGAGATACAAGAGTTAAATTCGGGCAAACGCATTTTTTTGCTAATCAAATCAATTTCCAGATATCAACAAAAAACAAGTATTTGAATTTTAATATTATTTTATCTTATTTACGCAAGTTTTGAGAATCATTTTCATTGACATCATATAAAAGCCTGCCGATTGTCACATTAGAAAATAAAGCGTTTGGTATACATACTGTGGGCAAAAAAAACCCGGAAAACTTACCATATTAGTAATAATTGAACGTTTTAATCCAATGTAATATTGCTTTATGTATGGCTAGTGGCTATGCAACATTTCTGATAATATCGGGTCAATTTAATGTGAAATGGAAGGTGTAATGAAATTAGTAGGTAATGAGATATTTTGTTTTCTTTTGGTCAAAAGGAACAGTAGAGATTTTATAGCACGTATACAGGGTGATTTTTTTAGCATACAGGGTGAAATTTTGAAACATCGTGCTTTGCTGTTTTTACTCAAAAAAAGCAGTTGGATTGGACGTTTGCATAGAAAAAAGAACGATTCTATTGTATAGACGCAAAAAGTCCAATTGCGAGCTTGAGTTATCTTTAAAGATGGTGGATTTTGCTTTTAAGTGATTTGGAACTAAAATCAACATCGTTTTTTATTGAACTAAAATTATGGCAGTTTGCTTTCACTTGTCTGGCGGTCATGTCTTTGCTGTACCTTTTCACGTAAAAATTACGTCTTCAAATAAAAATTATCTAAAAAAGGAACAACACAATGAATTCAGGCTGGCTTCAGGCTGATGTTGGAAGTGTTCTTTATTTAAACATAACATAAAAATGGAAAAGAAGACTTGGTTTGAACAGACATACTCAAAAAACGTTGATTCCAGCTCAAATTCTTAGCAGAATCTTAGCAAATCTTAGCAACAACAGGCAAAAGAACAAGACAATACGTCTAAAACTTACAGCTAAACAACAAGTGTGATACATCATAATTGAAACTGACGAAAATACTACCTAAAACGATAAATTCAAACATGCCGCCTATAGCAACACCAATGGTTTCTCCACGATCATTAAAGATAACTCAAGTACACAGATACTGGTTTTTACTAAAACAAAATGTGAAAAAACAACAAAACAAAATGTCAAAATGTGTGCCTGAAATGTGGTCTTGAATCTTGGAACTTCAATGCAAAGAAGAGTGTAATCACTGACTAAATGAAGTGTTATTTTATCAAGTAATGTCAAAGGAGCGGCCAAAATTGCCGCTGCAAAAATCTGGCATGAACAAATTAATGGAATTCTACCAAATCAAATTATTTTTTGTATAAGTTATGTTAAACATTTTTTTTAAAAATATTTAGTTTATTTTACTCAAAAATGTGATGCAACTGAATTTGAATTGTAACAAATGGTATTATTATTGGTGTAGGTCAGAGTTTTCCTACACAAAATAAGAAAATATTGTTAACAAAATTAGTATATTTTATAAGGTTAGATGTAGCAAAGGTGTTCTGTAAGGGCTCTGGAGAGGTAATGAATATGTTACAAAAAATAAATAATCTTCGTTTCAGGAAACACGTCACAGGAAATTGGCCAACTGCAACATGAAGTACGCCACAGAGTACTGCCCCTCCCGAAAAAAAATAATCATATCAAATATAGAGGAAAATCAAAATGAAAATTTAGGTGAAATTGAAAGTAACTGTTTTGTGTTTTCGTTGATCAATAACGTGCGAAAAATTAAAGTCTCAAACGATCAATGGTGACAGTACAATTTCTGTTATTTTTCAAAATAGTTACATTTTTGTTTGGTATATTGGTATATATAATTATATATAGTTGGTAGAAAGTATTTTAGTTATATATAATTTATATATAAAATTATATATAACTTCGAATTCTAATACTTCGATTATTTATTATACAATTAGTGGGCCCTAGCCCCTTTCGCAGGGCCTTAGGCATATGCCTATTTTGCCTACTGGTAAACGCTCATTGGCCAATACAACGCTCAATGCTCATTTTCCCCTTAATTCCGGTAACAAAACGCTTCAACCAAACTGAAATTACGCTCCGAATTTGAAGCGCTTCGAAACAAATTACGTACGTGTTTTCGCCGGGGTCCTGTTGATCTTTTTAACGGAAAGCGATTGACCTATGCCGTGACTGGGGGCCCTTTAGGCGCCACCAATTTTTCGGCCCGCGCGCTCCTCGCTAGCATGCATCATATGCCGGAGCGCGAGACCCCGTGTCAGTCTGTGTCTGCTCCTATCTCCGTATATGTGTGGCGGTTGTGTGTCTGCATGTATGCGAGAGTGCGTTTCGAGCCCAGTAATATAGAAAATTTTTCCGCATCGATCAAGGAGGCCGTGCCGCTCGCTGCGCCCTCTCTGACTACCAGACCGATCATCTGTGGACGCGTGCACCTGCCTCTTAACGCGAGGCTCATCTGCTGCTACCCAATCATCAAGACTGGACGAGGAGATTGTTGCCCTCTCTTGTCAAATCAAGCGATCTAGATGATCGGCAATAGGATGCCGTTATAAATAAATAAATATTGAATTATCTGGAGGCATCACGATTTCCCGATATAAGTTGAACGGTAATTGAAAGGTGGCGAATCCCACTTCTGATGTTAGAAATATGCCCACATGATATGCGCCAAGTTATCATTTAGGTGCTTCGCTACTTTTACACGTCTCAATATCCTGCTGGTAAAAAGAGGGTGGCAAACTGACCTTTGGGGATTCTGTCCACATTAACATTACAAATGTAAGAATCGATGACATACCGTTAAGAAGAAAAGAGTAGACCTTGCCCTCAAATATTATACGGTGTCGATAAATAATGAAATATCTAAGGACTCCAGAGTTTCCAGACTTTTTAAATTACACCAAATTTTATTTATGGCGTGTTCTCATAAATTTAGTCAATACCTGTAACGGGAAATCATAAAAAATATATTTTCGAAAATATGAAGGCTTAAACTTTGGGTGACTTACGATTATTTGCCGAACCTTGCCTTTCAGCATGCTAGTGCAGTTTGTTTTTTGAGAACGGAGTGAGTAGAAGTGCTTATTTATTAGGTGCTAAAAATATTTATTTATTAACGTCTTTAAAAAATGCCGAAGTCTTCTAACCGTATGAAGCGTTATAAATTTCGGACCGATAGATGTTTTAATTCATTCAATTTGCCTCCAAATGCATCCAAATAATAAATCATAGTTCTCAGAAAATTCACAGATTACAATGCACTCATCTTCTTGCAAGGATTGATTTTTGCTGTTCATAAAATCATTCTGGCTTTTCACTAAGTATGAATGCAATAGTAGTTTTTCTAAACCGGCCTTCAATTTTTGTAAATATTCATCTTTTGAACTATAAGAGACTCCATTGTAGAAACAAAAATTGCCGCTTGGTTTACACCGTTTGGTCCAGAACCCGTGAATATAATCTACTCCACTGTTACAAAAGTAACAAGAATTCCTTAACCTATCTGAATTTGGGGCTTTTACCTTAAACATAGGACATCAGTGGATAGTCTACGACCTTACTTATTTCGTTGTGGCATGTATTCTTCATACTTACTGCGGATCAAAACACAACTTTCTCTGGTTGTATCAGTTTTTCAATACAATACAAAATTACAAAGAAAAACAAAGACGTTAGTTATGCAACATGAACAGGTACGCAAAATTCGCAATCGGCATTCCTCGCGTACACGTAAAAGTGAAAATATACAGTTACCGGTAATTATACGGAGTGTGTGTACCTAATAATACAATACCCATGACATCACCTCGTGGAGTCTTTGACACGCGAATTGCATAAACGGGCATCTGCATGTTTATTGTGAATCATACAATTCTATTTATACGCGACAGGGCATTGTTTTCTAACTATTTGTGTTTCGTCCGACCAATTTTGCTCGTTTATAACTTTAAATTTTAAACCATCGTCTGTTGAAATATCAAATAAAACTTTCCCGGTTTCTGTGTATATGGGAGGGCATAATTTCATTTCGTTATGGTGAATGCTCACCCCAAGTTAACGATTCGTGTTATCGCGCAGAACGACTGCACGCATGGTCTGCGTTTCCATTAAAAATAGCTCTATTTTCTTATATAATGGTGTATAAAAAAAAGTTGCATTGTAGAACTGTACGTGTATATATAGGTATGCGTTGTGGGTACGCAGCGGAAACGGAAGTCGTTCTGGATTTGAAATTCATCCGAAGGAGACTCAGTATAATGAAATTGTGAAATGCTATGCGCCAGAGGCAATTCACACGATACGTAATTCTAGGCCATATGTATTTAATACAAAGTATTTTTATTTATTAATTAATTCTAATATATCGATACTAATCTGAAAGATTATCCATCAATTTGAAACTGAATTCATAAAACTAGGTATAGACTAGTTTCAAATTTGATTTTTTAATTCTTTTAACAAAAAATTGATTTAAGTATATAATAATTTATTATGAATTTGGAAGAAAATATATTAATCTTTCATCTATGTATATTGTTATGAAAAATTGCAATTTTTCAAAAATTGTTTATACCTACAGAGTACAGATGGTCTGTTACAAACAAACTATAGTTTAACTGTTTGTAGTCTTTGCATATATACTGTGTGATACTTCAGTTCACGAGACATCCTGAAGTATTTAATCAATTTTAAGCTGTAGAGGTTACAATTTTTATATAAAGATAGAAGTTAGCTGCCGTTTCCTAGGGCTGGTATTTTAAACTACATATAAAACGATGGCATTATAGATAACTTTATTGATAACTTTATTACTTATCTATTAGTCAAACTACCAGCCCTTAGGCTCGATTTCAGCAAAAACAGATAAACCAACGGATAGCTATTTGATAGCTATTAACCAACGATAGAATTTATTTATGGATAAATAAAATATACCCACATTTTACCATGAGGGCAAAAAAAAGTTGCAACATTTTATTTACTCGTATTTCCAATAATATTTACACAATTCAAACATTTCTTTGAAAAACGAATTGCTTATATTGTCATAAACCAACGGATAGCTATTTGTTCGATAGAATTTATCTATGGATAAGTAAAATATACCCGCATTTTACCATGAGGGCAAAAAAAGTTGAAACATTTTATTTACTCGTATTTCCAATAATATTTACACAATTCAAACATTTCTTTGAAAAACGAATTGCTTATATTGTCAAGATTCAAAACATACTATATTTGCAATAACAAAACGTTACTTTTTGTATGGCGATGCAGTATTTTTACTTTATCATACGCAGTATGATGAAGTATTGTAATGGTGCAGAAAAAAGAAAGAGATTTTAGTTAAATAGATCCTTTTGGGTCCCCTGATCATTTTTTGACCAAGGTACAAAAAATGTCTGTGTGTGCGTGTGTGTATGTGAGTGTGTACACGATTTTTGTGGCGACGATTCCGTAGAAACTACTAAAGGTATCGGGACGAAACTTTATATTTACAAGTTTCATGCGATTTTTTAACGATTTTGCAAATGAGCGTCATTTCTATAATTTCGCCAAAATAGTAAATTAATAAATTAAAGTAGAGGAAATTCTGAATAATTTATGTCTACATTTTTTTGGTAAAATTAAGAGTTGAGCCGCATGACCAAATTGTATTTGATTGAGATCGGTCGTGTATGCATCTTCAAACTCTGATGTTTTGACAATACGTATTGTCAATAGTATCAACATATCTTAAAAAAATCTGTTCTGCAGTCTCATATATATGTTTGTTTGTGACCGTTGTAGGTTGTTTTATGTTCTCCACGGGCCACGCCTGACAGAATGTAAGTTTTCACACTTGCTTTCTTTGGAGTTTGATTTTATTGTCAATTGTGTAATTTATATCTCGTTTCCTATAGCGCCTGCTGAAGTGCCCAGTAGGACACGAAACGTAGCGATTGCTACAATAAAACAAAAATAAGGAATCCGACCACTTTTCATTGTATTAAAATATCTGTCAAATCCTCGCTGACTAGTTTTATTTTAATGCAGATACGACTGATCTCGATGAAATAGATGATAAAGTCATGTGCCTGGCCAGATCAGATTTTTGACAATGTCGGGTGTAATAAAAAGTATAACAAAATCAGCAGCTAATGACATTTGTTTGGATTTGGTCAAAAAGAAATTTTGTGGCGCCGCAAACAGAGTGATTATTTCGTCTACAGGGTAAAATTTTAACACAAAGTTTTTTTTATTATTTCTACTTAAAAACAGTGGAATAAAACGTTTGTAACAAACAGATTGCACAGGTACGAGATATCTAATTGCGTACTTTTCTTCATTTTCAATTATGATGTATTATAGTTTTTTGAGGCGTTTACAATTTTGGACGATTGCTACCATTTTTTACCATTTTTACTTGACCATTTTTTACCATTTTTTGCTTGCTTTTGATTCGTACTAATTATTTCTGGAAAGTCAGGGTTCCGTGGATATTTACAATTTTAGGGCAACCCATAGTAGATAGAGAATTGGTCCCAAGACGTGTCCCTGGTTTTACAACTTCATTTTACTGCCTGATTCGGTGGTTTGTTTAGTTTTACTAACATCATAACTTCTACCACCATAATCTACTGTAATCTACTAAAAAAACATCATTTCAAAAGAACCAAAACTACCTATCCACCCTCCACATTGATACAAATTGAGATAATAACAAAAGAATGATTCACACGACCACCTCGGACCGAAAATTAAAAATTGTATCTTCTTAGTGACGGCTACAGATATTCAAATCGAGCGCAGCCTATATGTATCTTCCAGTTTTACCAATCCTCGAGATATAGGTACAACGACGGCGGTCCGAGATGACAAAATAGCATATCTTAGCCCCCATGGGTCGATTATGGCCGGGGTAAAAAATATGAATAAACGTTTGTGGGTGCGCCTGGCCGTATACACTTTGTTTCGTCCTAAGTGCATTGGTATTCATATGAGTGGTGCTATATGGTAGGGTGCACCCACAGCAATATGTCTGGCGTTTGTTATCTTATAAGATCGCGCGTATCTGATCTCAGGAGGAATGAGTAATTCCCATGTCAAATCAACACTGGATCTGGACGAAATTCGGTACAGTTGTTGACTTTATTTAGCTAATGGGTCGACTCTGTGTTTTGCACTGTTAAGATTCTATAACGGTATAGATCTATAGCGTATAGGTTTCGATAAGAAACCCTTATAGAACTCTATAACTGTCCAATAACTGTCTTATAGAAAATGGTATTCTGAGTACATCTCTTACCGGGGGCAAGATGGAGTCACCGGATCAGCTGATTGTATTTACTAAAGCGTCGCCCTGTTTGAGTTCAGCGGTTGAGAAGTTTAGGATGTGTTATTAGTGCGATAGAATTATAGATTGGCAATCATGCACGCTACACTTAGAGGTTAGAACTCTAGCAATGAGTAGGATATACACAAGCATTCAATCGTTAAAAATAATCCATATATGATCCACATATAAGAACTACCAAAGTACAAGGTACAGTTTCAGTTGGTTTCAGTGGGATATATATGCTATCGAGAAAGGGCAGTTTGCGATACAAAAAGCAATCAAAACATTTGTTTGAAGAAGGTATGAAATTTTTACATGTTATAGTAAATCAATGTTTCTCATTGTGAATTGATTGTAGGTAGGGGAATGAATCAATCACAATAATTGAACCTGACGACTCTTATTTATGATGTGATCTAGGAAACTTATGCCAATTACGGACAGACCAACGTTAATTCTATCAAGGGGCGATGCAAGTTTCTGAACACTTGATCATCTATTGAATCGTTGAGATTTCATATGAAGAAGATGTTCTACGCAACATATTGTGATTTTATGCTTTGGGGCTAGATAACGAGCACCATTCACAAGCTTCTCGAGATTTTATTTGCGGTACTACCATTTTGCTCAGTAACTTCAAGCATAGTACAGTTGTAAGCTCCTACGTGCCATTTGATATGAATGAGTTTTCTTCTGTTCTACACGCATGTCTATGAGAGGGGCTATGGACGGATTAGAAGTATCCGTACAATTTTTTGGAGGAGCTCCAAAACAACAGTGGACTACATACTTAATAAAGGGTCATTACAAATGTTTGTAGTCGAGGTAGGCCATGCCCATGTTAGTACATCTCTGCCGCTTAGCAGAAACAAATATCAAACTTAGATTATGCAACCAATTTAACAGTTGCGCATACAACAATAGTAGTATTCAGTTTAAATGAAGCGGCAAACACAAATTTTTACATTTGATGTCAGCGCCTACTTTGACTACAATCATTTATAATGATGAATTTTAGATGTATAGGGGTAAACAGCAAATACCTATAGAATATAAACACCATACGCTCTATTTGGCTGTTACCACTTATCTTATAGCGTTCACAAAATTGTGCTCTGGTGTGCTCGAGTTTTACCAAAAGTAAACGCTATTAGCAGTTTTCCTTCGCCATTTCTCCTACTACACCCTAAAGCGTTGTAGTTAGATGGTTAAAATTATTTATTATTTATTTTTCTTTTATTATATTTTATTTATTTCTCTATATGTCTAGTTTGTCAGTTATTTAATTTTATTATTTCCTTTTTTGACATTATTATCATTTATTCATTATTATTATTAGTTAATTTTATTAATTAAATGATTATTGTTAAGTTCAAAACAATTTTGCAAATGGCAAAACAACAATTTTAAAACAATTTAACGCGGAATCTTTTTCTTGATAGCTGCCTCTTTTTTACTAAAAATAATTGCTACTGCTTTATTTATTTACACAATATTATTTTTCACAAAGCCAGTGTGGTCACGTGACTTTTAGACATTGCACATGGATCTACGTATCTACTTCATCACAAAAGAAAATCCCTAAATATTTACAGAAATCGTCATGTTTTATTGATTTTATTTTTTATTTATTATTTTTATTTATTTTTTATATCGATCAGATCAATTAACAAAAGATCGATATCTTCGATCTGATCGATCATGATCAATCGATTGATGTTCGTTTTGTGATTGAGAATCGTTCACTGTTCACATATTTCTGAGGTAGCACATCTCCAATGCTTACAGTTTCTACAGGAAGTTACAGCCACCGTCGGACCACAAGTAAATTTAGGAGTATCTAATTTAGGGTGGACCTTATTTTTTTACGATCGAATTTTTTTCACGTCACCCTCTAGATTTGTTCTACTATGAATACAAATAAGTCCTGCAAAAGAAAAACTTAATTCGACCACGGGAAGGGGTGCCTCAATCTATTTGAAGTTTGAAAATGTCAGTAATTTTTCTCATATTTGACGTATGACTTTAGTTTAACAATTTAAATAAGACAGTTATTGTTATTATATAAGGGTACCTTACTTTGGTTGTCCAGTAACCATATTTGCTTATATAATTATTTTAATTAAGTAACTTATTCGATCCTTTAAAACTTTTACAACGCCGCGTGTTCGCACTTACTACGCCCGACGCTCTTACACTACTTAATTAATTTCTAGTTTAGCCCTGTTCGAAACATTGTTCTGCCTCTTTTACGTATATTTCATATTTAGAAAATAAACTGCTTCCGGGTTATGCCGTGTGTCAAGATTTGTTAATGCTGACGTTTCGCGAACCATGTTGCTCTTTTCTTCAAAGCTAATTCAATACTCGCGAAACGCGAAACGTCAGCATTAACATATCTTGACACACGGCATAACCCGGAAGCAGTTTAATTTCTAAATGATTTTGGCCGTGATAGCCTACGTACTTATATTTCATATTTCTTGTCCTTTATCAAGTAGACGCACACTCACTTTAGCATAGCGTTTGAGGTGTTCTCAGTATAAGGGTTTGAAGTGTATCAGTTACATACTGACCACAAATGGAGACACGAAGTCGAGATAAATTGCTTTTATTGGTTTATTTCGAACAACCAATTGTTAGTGCTAAATTGCCGAGTATGGGTCAGGTTTTAAGAGTTCTTTCTTATAACTTGCGAAAAGTTAACTTGAATCTTCGCACTAGTGCGGCTCTTGTTATAAAAGAAGAGGAAACATGTTGACAAAAGGCACGAATCCCTGTGAAGCTAACTGGACATAGTATTGCCAAATTAGAACCACTTTACCATAAGTGGAGAACACTAAATTGGAATGCAAAACACCGAACTGCGTCTTTAATACAACGAGAAAACGAATTTACTGATTCGTTGAACGATTTATTCGATATCGGCCATGCAAATGCTTTACAAATGATGACAATCGAAGAAGACAAAATATTTCTGTTGAAGCAGAAAAGGACGAGTCGAAGTGATGGGTGCTGGTGATCGCATTTTAGCGGAAAACGAGCAGCGAAAAACTCTTTGGCAGAACGGAAAGAGATGCTGGCAGAAAAGGCTCAACAATCAATAATTTCTCAAGGTACATTTTAGTAATTTAATTAATTTATTTTGTTGTGTTTAATTTTATTTAAACCCTTTCGCTGGTGGTTTACAATGTATTGTAGATCACTTTTTTTATCTAAAATCGATTATAAATATATAGTACACATTTTATTGTGAAATGAAACTTCTATAGGCGCGTTGGGTGTGAATCGGTTTTCCCGCATTTACGCATTTAACGAATAGTAGATAAGAAAACACTAAACGCCGAATTTTAAACACCTCCATAATTTGTTGCTGTGTATTACTATTATTTGCTATTATTATAATTAATACTATTATTATACATTTTTGTCTTGTTCATATATTTATTTTTAATAAACATTTTTAGTAAACATTGTTATAATTCAGTTCTAATTAGTACCGAAGTCTCTATATGCGTTTGTAAATAACAGAAATAATTATTAAATAGTTTATAAACAAAACAATGATTACTTTTATTTTTTTCCTTTTTTAATCAATTACCTTAAATTGTTTATCAAAAACATAAATATAATAAATTTTGTTTAAACAATTTTCTGTTTATTGATAAATATAATATAAATAACGTTTTTTTAGTTCATATAATAAATAGAATACAGCATTAGAATAATATCTAATGAGTAACGGATTGAAATGTGTGTATATTTTAATTTTAATAATGTCCCATTTTTTTGCATAAATAGCCCTTGGGGCACGTCTTCCCATTATCCGATCGACTTCAAACTTGGAGGGAATTCGTTTTTTAGTATGTAGAACAAATTCCAGGGGTGACGTGGACTTAATTTTGAAAATAATTTTTCGTTAAGAGTAACTAAGGTCCACCCTAGTATCTATAGGGGATCTATAGTCTATTGGGGCTCACAGAATCGCATATTACTTAACAGCTTACAGGTTTTGCCATAGTGGCGTTATAGAAGAATCGCTCAGAATAACCAATAAGCATATGTAAGAGTATCTATAAGGGTATCTATAGCCTATGAGGGCTCACAGAATCGCAATATTCCTTATAGATCTATAACAACTTATAATGCACAGAATCGACCCATAAGTAAAAGTACCACACTTTACGTCCCAGTTTAGAATTATGAGATGCAAAAGTTCGAAAATCAGAAGATCAATGTAGTTGTTCATAGCGAAACTGGTAACGATTTGAATATAAAATTTGCAAGTCTGGCTTGGTAGATTGATAGGGCATTACCCTGAAGCGAAACGCGTGCTACGGAATTCACGCGATCTTGCACCAGAAACAAAATAGAAAAAATAACCACCGTACTCTAGAAACTCTGAGCACGGGACGGGTAATAATTGACTGCTCATTTTTGGTCCGTTTCTTCGAGAACCGTGCTGGTAAGCTGAGACCACCGGCTATTATATGGGAGGCAGATAATGACGTAGTGGTTAAACATAGCACACTAACGCCGGTGCGTGTATTAAATCAATTAGGGAAAAATGTATGAAACACCGAGACCCTCTTTTATCATGGCATACGCCACGGAGTTTGGCTATCCCGCTGGGAGTCGAGGAAAACGATTTCCAGGAAAATTGAAATTGTGGTCGGTGGATACACCTAGCTATTAAATTAATTTAAGGAATAATTGTAGTCGGGAATAGTTAAAGGAGGTATACATATTTGACAGTTTAATTTCGCTATGGATATTCATTTTCTTAATTACTAGTCAACGATGTCTTAGATTCTTGTGGAATTTGGTAGAAACTGTAAATACATGGTATCAAAGAAACCACTTATTAGAAAAACATATTGGCACATAGGAAAGCTTGAAATAGTTTTAATTCAGGGTAATATATTTATTTTATAAATTTCTTTAATACGTTTTTTTGTTTATGTTAAATAGAGTTGTTAAATTGAAACAAATTCAACAAATTGACCCCAAATATAATTTTTTGAGAAAATTGTCAATTTTCGCCTGATGATGGCTCTTTAGCCGAAATAGGTTGCGCAAAAAATATACTTTTGACAAGGAAGAACTGCGTTTGAATACGGATTTGTCTTTATTGATAGATCTGTTACTTGTTTTAAGGGTAATTAGCAAGCGTATGGCCTTATATAACAAAATTTTCGAGATAGGGACAGTTGAAAATTAGGGTAGTATTGATAACTTATTTCTTTATGGAATGTGAATAGGCGTTTTCGTTTGATTTATTTGCGCTGAATACGAATCTAAGCTTGAATTTTGCATATCACGTAAGGTTATTGCTGTTTTTTACGTTTCCTTTAGGAAGCCGCCCGCACCCCACTTAAATAATCGCTGTAAATGCTTCAAAAACATTTGGGAACAAACTCTTGGGATTTCAGGTCAATCAAAATTACCAAATCGCCTTTATTATATTTTTTCCCCACTTGTTTTCGAAAACCTTACACGATAGAAAATTAAATTATTTTATTAGATTGGTTTTCTGTAATTTTTAGTAATTCTACCCAAAACGCAGTTCGCAATCAATTTAGAAAATTTATTAAGATTTTTCAATTTTCAATAATGTCTTTTTCTAACAATTTAATGATCTACCAAATTCTGTAAGAAAAAAATGGTATTTTAAAATGACACAAGTTCTCACAAGTTCAAAAGGGTCCAAAGGAACTGGCTATTTCCTCTAAGCATTTTTCAAGGATTTTGGAAAAGGGGCCGCCATTTCTGTTATTTCGTCAAAATAATTAAATAATAAATTAAAGTAGAGGAAATTTTGTGCAACTTATGTCTATAACATTTTTTGGTAAAATTAATAATTTAGCTGCAGTAGCAAATTCTATTTGATCGAAATCTTGTCTGCATTAATAGTAGGTAGGCAGGATATTTTGAAACTTTTGACAGTATTCAGAACGTCAGCGGTTGCGAAACGTCAATTCCCCACGCAAATATATGGAGAATGCGATGAGGAGGAGGAACAATCGCGCACGTACGCTATGTGAAACAATATTGGAACATCTTGGCGTTCACAAAGTCAATGTATATTTCAAGTGCGGATAGCAATGTTGTTATTTTTTCGCGAATAAATGCAAGAAAGATTGTAAGACGGTATGTTAACCTTAAAACTTATTTGGAATATTGCGCATAATTCTTTATGATCTCTTGTAATTAGCACTGAAGACGTGGTAATACCGGAAAATATAGTATGCTAGAAGCCAATATAATATATTAATCATCAGAATCAACAACCTTTTTACAAAGTGTAGTAATTGTGGCGAATTTTTTTTTTAGATTTTGGCGCAAATATGTCACATTGGGTCCCCTAGACATTTTTGAGCCGCTATATCTGGAATTTCACCGAAATTGTTAAATAATAAATTAATGTAGAGGAAATTCTGAATAATTTATGACTATGACATTTATTGGTAAAATAAATAGTTTAGCCGCATGAGCAAATTCTATTTCATCGAGATCGCTCGTACTGCATTAAAACACTATAGTATTAAAACTAGTTAGCCAGGATTTGTCAGATATTGTGATTCTAATGACAGTAGGTAGTGTCAAATGCTCATGCTTTGACATTACCTATTGTAAATATAATCAAAATATCTCTAGTCCAGTTCTAGTAGTTTTATTTTATTGCAGACATGGCCGATCTCGATCAAATAGAATCTCATGCAGCTAAACTATTAATTTTATATATGGTATGATAAAATCATGTGCCTGGCCACATCAGATTTTTTCTAATTCTCTTTGAATGAAGTCAGTACTTTTCGAAAGACATAATATTTTAATAGAGTTTTTCCCCATAGATTACTTATCTGGCACCAATAATTTAAAATTATGTATCAAAAATTAACTTTACCAAATGAATTGCATACAGTTCGTTACGATTATCCTGCTACAAATCCTTTTTACCGATTTTGATGTTCTGGACAAATAAACCGGTTGACAGTAAGGAAATACCACTTCAAGGATATCATTTGATTTCTGTAAGTAGTTTGAAATGAAAAGATAATCCTCGAAATCTAAAAAAAAACCTATACAGATAATCGTGCAGAGAACACAGATCATATGCATAAAAACGTGAAAATCTTTCTTTAATTTTACTGCTTTGGTTTAAACGGTTATTTAGAACAGATGATAAGCGCCATATTTGCGCACATAACGCCTATACGTGAGAAACAAATGAACAGTCAATATTTGCGCGGGCTTTGAGTGAGTGCAAACATACGAAAGTACACTTTCAAGTATCGATACGAGCATCCGGCTTCGAAGTACGGACGAACCTATGATTTTTTCTTTTGAGAAAGGAAAGATTCCGAGCGAACCTGTTACTTAAACAGCGCTAATTAAGCCGGCCAAACAATTAGTTGTGGTTTGGTGGTTCGTGTAATTCGCCATACCGGTAGTTATAATTTTCGGCTACTTCTCGTCTCACTGTATATACAGAGGCTCCGTTACAGGCCCGTCTTCCATATGCTTTGGCATTTTTCTCTAAATTAATTATCGAGAATCCACCTGCTGTTCTTTACAGTCGCTGGTGTACGATATAAGATATAACCCACGTGTATGTTACTCTGAAAGTTATATAGATGCTATATATTGTGTTCAAAGAGTTTCAGTTTTGAAAGGTTTTGTTACGGGCACGTTTCGGGAGGAATTTTGGTTTGTTGGAATACGTGAGGATATCGGAAATTTTTGGGTTTTCCACACTTTAGTTCGAGTCACGTATAATAGGTATGGAATAATGGCCACCTGGGAGACGAGATCATTTCAAACATCTGGCTCATCTGGTCGGTTGTAAATGAACCCATGGCACTCTTGTGCGAGGTTTAATATATGGAATAAAATATAGCAAATGTGGATCTTTCTATGCCAAACCAATTAGACCATTTTGTTGTTTAAGAATTGCTCTTGGTTCACCAATTCAAGATGTGTGTAAATCAGTATTCCTTACAAGTAAGATGGGTTGAAGAATGTTTCATAATCAGGAACCCTCATATACAATGTTGAATTAAGAATACTGATATAACATTTCGGAACAATTAACAAAAATCATAAATAATCGCTATGATATTGACATTTTTGCAACAACATTTAATTACATAATTATTTAAAGTAACAACCGATTATTCTACAGAATTACAAAATAAATAAGTAGGTAGGCTGTCACGGCCAGAATCATTTAGAAAATAAACTACTTCCGGGTTGCTCGCTTCTTCAAACCTAATTGAATACTGAGTACAGAATACTGAATACCGAATACAGTAAGATCGATCATCAAAAGATCTATCTGATCTATCACCAAAAGATCGATCTGATCTATCTTCAAAAGATCAATCATCAATAAATCGATTTGATCGATCATCAAACGATCGATTTGATCGATCATGGTCATCCGATCGATCAGATCCATCTCCAATTGTGATCGAAGATAGATCACAAATTTTCAAGATCGCCCACACCTCAAGTCCATAACATACCGAATGGCTGCGCAGTTCGTATATAGCTCCTTAAGTAAACTAAAGTAGACGATGAAACATAATTATACAAAATTAAGGTTTGCTATTTTTTATCTATTTAATTTTTATTGTTGATATTTTTTAGCAATAATTAATTAATGTGTTTGCATTTTATTGTAAAGGGTGTTGGTTTTCGTTTGTTTAATAAACTATAGCAAAATGCTGTGACAGCAACGGTAATACTGTAAAACAAAAGTCAATTATATGTAATAAATTACAACAATAATGCTGTAAAAAATAATGTGAAGTTATGAATTAATTCGCGTTTTTTCTTCTACTGCGATGTTGCTGGTTATTTCATTCCAGCTATATTACTGTATTTTTTTACAATACGCTCCTGTGATATTGGGATATCTTGTGAAATTACAGTATTACCACTGTAATTTTACAGGATATTTGTGCAATGTCACAGAAAAAGTGAAAACTGAAACATTTACTCGGATTGACTTATATTTTAAAAAAAATGAAGTTCTGTAAGGAAAAAACCTTAAGAAACCCTGACATAAACGTACGTAATCATTATGACTACGAAGCAATGTTCTGCTACCAACGTCTTTCAAAACCGTCCTTAAAATCATTATTAATTAAAAAAGGTGAAATATGTTTTTCCTTTCTCGTGCTTAAGGAGCTGACGAATAACTTGTCATACATATATTGTATTATTCTTGATAATTAATTCCCAAAAAAATATATTGTGTTGCATTGTAATCTATAGTATTTTGATGCTTTCCACATCAACCATGCGTTTGTTCATTTCGTTCCCCAACGTTTTCAACAAAAAAAAATCGCTTTAAAAATACTGCTTTAACTTTATCATACGCAGTATGTTGTGGCGACGATTCCGGAGAAACTACTAAAGGTATCGAGACGAAAGTTCATATTTAGAAGTTTTATAACCAAACTGAGAGCTGAAAAGCTTTTGGTTAATATCAACCATTGTTATATCTAATTCAAAAAGAGTGTAGTTTTATTTTAGCCTGTTGGTACGGATCTGACATCTACAGTATCATGAACAAATATAAATCTATCAGAATTTGAATTAACTTTTTAAACTTGACGGTTCGTCAAAGTTGTACCAACCTAACATCTCCTATACAGAAACATAACCATTTTTTTTAATTATTTTTTTTAATACATATTTCTCAATAAGCAACACAAAAAACGTTGATGTTACTCCTGCCGAAAACTACATAGCGCGACTCGCTCACATGCGACGGCGACGCTCCGCCTTCGGTGACGCGCCGCATCAGCGCTCGTCGCGCTATTCCGTACTCTCGGCACTTGTGACATAAATAACTATTATTGTAATGACAGTAGATAGTGTCAAATGCTGATGCTTTGACAATACCTACTGTTAATAGTATCAAAATATCTGTCAAATCCTGGCTCTCAATCAAATAGATTCTCATGCAGCTAAACTATTAATTTTATATATATATTATATGATAAAGTCATGTGCCTGACTACATCAGATTTTTGAATTAAGATTATCTGGCAACTGTACCACTTTTGTCTGGTTTCCTAAAATTATATGCTTCATCCCCTTAAGTCCATCCGCCATAACACCCCCTGAATAATTTTCTTTGTCATTTCACGCTCAAACCGGGACACCTTCTTCCTTTCTCTACCTTCTTCCCTTATGGTAGATGTCACCACTTAATACTGGGGATGGCGCTACCAGCTTGCACCTTTCGGCGTTCGGACAAACACGGCGAGGGTGGCTCGCTGCTCATTAGGGGCGAGATACAGTTTCACAGACCTGGGGGTGAGGAAAATACGCCGGCACGAGCCGCACCACCCATCGCAGCAGATGGCAGACAATGGGCACAACATGCGCAAACACCTGGCGCCCTATATTAAAAGCGATTTTAAGTGTTATATCTTCTACGTGCGTCCGTCCAATCAACGGATAAACGAGGAGGCCGAAGAAAAAAAGCGAACGACGACAGATGAGTTCTCGTGGCGGCTTTTTTGAATGCGTTTTTTTCGTGCTGCCCGAAGTCGTAGGTACGCGTAACGTCAATACAAATATTTTTACAAATCACGAGACAGCCATTAAGGAGAACGAATTGCTTTTGAAAGTGAGGACCACCTACAACACCTTGCCCAGGTCTACCAATCGACAAAGGACGGAGGGAAAATTAACGCGGCTTCTGTTGATGTTGACGGTCCCCTCTCACCGGCCCGCTTTATTTGGTCGGCTGTGAAATGACCGCAGTTGACGAATAATGCCTCGGTTACTTCTGTCAGCGATGACATAACTTTTTCTCATCGGTTTTCTCATCGTATACCAAAGACAACTCTTCCTAAACCAATTTTAATTTAATGTTATGAAGGGAAATGTTGAGAGCTTCAGGATTTCCTGGATTTACACCTTCGTGTCTTCTGTCCAACACATGATTAACTTTTTTAACACCTGCTTAAGTAGTAATTAGTAAAACTTTAGAGGAGCTAATTATATTAACTGGAATGAACTAATGTCTCATCATGACGTTTTTTATTAATTGAGGGAGATACTGTGACTATTTTTTTTGTCAGTTTTGTTTATGATAAGTATACAACCTCTATAAACGTTATAGACATGCATAGATCATGCATCAATGTCAATTATTCATTTACAATTTCGTCTAATTTTAGAAGGAAAATTATGCATTAAACAGGAAAATCATTCTAATGTGAAACGTGTAAACCTAAGGCGCAAAATACCCCTTATCAACAAAAAATAATCAATAAATTTTAAAATTTTAACCTTTCCTGAAAACTTTATTTAAGTATAATTTATTTATTAAACAGGAAAGTTGTGCAAGAAAAAGTTCTGATGAAGAAAAAATGCCAAATAAGATACCATGCTAACGCAAAAATAGCGAGAATTTGTTATCAATGTCAATCAATCAGTTACAAAACCATTTTACTCTATGGGGTAAATTACTTATTTATAAAACAAGAAATTGTTCTAATGTCAAACGGTGCAACTTAAAATCGAACATACCCCTTGTCAAGAAAAATATATCGGTAAATATTTAAATAAAATCTTCAAGGAATATTTCTTGAAAATTTTATTTAAATATTACTTATTTATTAAACAGGAAAATTGGCTTTGATAACAATCGCGTAACTGATTGAAAAATTTCTAAGACAAAACAAACACCGGTTAGCTAATTTTACATGTTTTCATAATTCACATTTTAGAAATTTCCTTAGTTTACTGAAAATTTTTCAAAAGAATCGTTCTGAAATAACTTATCCCCTCGTTAATAAAGACAAAACAAACGTTGTTGACGACATGGTTTATTTCCTACCAACCTTGGCACAAAAAAGATGTCTGGCCTATTCTTCTACGCTATTTTTAAGCAAAATTATATAAATATTCAACTAACATAATATCAAAACTCCCTATACTGTTCTGCTGAACCGTAATAAAATTTAAAATGTAATATGTAATAATTTACTGATATATTTTATTAATGTTAGAATTGCGGTTTTAAAGGAACCTTATATCAGGGTCCGTAGACTATTAATATTCATCAGTATTTTATTTACATTTGAATCTATATTATCATAGATAATAAATTCAACATCTAATAAGGAAGAATAATTGTAACTAGTATGCATAATGCGAATCCAGGTTGCAGCTCTTTTTTTATTTAAAAAAACTTTTAAGAATAGGTAGGACCATTTTGTATACATAACTCTATTATTTAGACATTTACTCAATAGTAACACATCGATTATTATCGAACCATACACTATAACCAATTGACCAATAATATCAAGTAACTATCGTGGCCATATATTATGTCCCTTCTTTTGACGTCGATTTTATGCAATACCAGGGCCAAAAAGAAATTTAAAAAATTCTGATGCTGTCCTTGATTAATATGCTATAACTCATAAAAAATAAAAAGCTGTATATCTTGGCGTTTTCCCGATTTTTCCAAATTAAGAGAAATTTGGCGCTGTTTTTGCCCCGTAAATTTTATTCGTTTAACTTTAGCAATTAATTACTCCGGAAATAATCCATAGATTTCAAGAAATTAAGAAGTAAAATCACCTGCAGAATGCTAGCTTTCAATGTGCGGTTTTATAAAATCATTGGATTAGTGCTTGACCCACAAAAAGCTATATTATGCAATGTCAGCAAATCCTTTATTAGAAGAGCAAGAATATTGAAATATAGACTATAGGCTACCCACTAATTCATAGGTTTAAAGCTTAATACATAATCATTGGTTATCTTCCATTTTCCCTACAAAAGATTGAGTTGAAGCTCATGATTGCTGCAATTGACGCGGCGCTCTTCGGTCTTTTGGGCGAGCGGGGGAAGGGATCGACAGCGACGCTGCAAGTAGTGGCGGATCGCACGTGCATTACTTCCTAGGAGAACAGTGTTTACGGACACAATACATATAACGACACGGCGATTATGCCTCGTCAAATAAATTTGGATATCCGGCGACAGATTACCGAATTAAAAAATAATGGCAAAATGAGTCAATAAGATAACAGAACCACGAACAGGCATTTGGAAGTCCCATAGGAATTCTTGGCAGTTGAAATCGGGTCTCGGGATTAGCATTTAAAATTAATGAGTGATCTGCAAAATATTCTATGTGTCTGCAAATTTACGACGCTAAATTTGTAAAAGTTAAGTTTTATACGCTCAGAGCTGACGTTTGTAATACATGTAATATATCAAGAGTTGGCATTTATTTTATATTGTTTGCGCATGTGTTTAAATATTATTAATAAATAAACTGTTGAAATTGTTATAATAGTTTGAATATTTATATAACAAAATGGGTTTATCAAGCAAACTTAATTTAGTATTCACCACTAATCGGAAAATCTGCTAACTCCATATTATTAGTTCTATCCGCTTCCATCAAAATCTTGTTTACAACCTTATTGTATAAAAACTGAAGAAAACATAAACGCCAATCGATAGAAGAGATTTCTCTCGTACCGGGTCACGTATTATAATCAAAATTATGCAAAAATTAAGAATTTAATTGTTTGTTAAAATTACTACCTTGACAAGTTATCGTTCTTTTTGTGTATTGATAATAAGCTGCCCCGGTTCTCTTAGCTGTGTCGGTTCTCACCGATATGACAGCACCGCTAACGCCTCCCATCCCCGCAGCACACCAAAGACCGTAGAGCGTCGGAATTCTATAGTCTATATTTCATTATTCTAGCTCTTCTAATAACGGAATTGCTGGCATTGCATAATATAGCTTTTTCTGGGTTAACCATTAATCCAATGATTTTACAAAAATGCATATTGAAAGCTAGCATTCCGCAGGTGATTTTACTATTTAATTCGTTGAAATCTATGGATTATCTCCGGAGTAATTAATCGCTAAAGTTAAACGACTGAAATTTACGGGGCAAAAACAGCGCCAATTCTTCTTAATTTGGAAAAATCGAGAAAACGCCAACATATACAGCTTTCTAATTTTTATGAGTTGTAGCGTATTAATCAAGGAGAGCACGAGAATTTTTCCAAATTTGTTCGCCCATAGATTTTCGAGAAAATGGACGTCAAAAGAGGGGACATAATATACGTCCACGATGGTACATCGTCCAGCAGCGAGAGTGAAAGAGGCACAACAAACATGGTCAGGGCTCACTTTCGATTTTGTTATATTGTCTGGCGAGAAGGAGGCGACACGATAGTCATCGCCAGCGCACGAACGTATACCTGGGGACATACCTCGCACGTTGCCAACGATAAGACGTCAAAGTCCATCTGGGAACATCTTAATTTCGTTCGGGCGTAGGTACGGCCGGTCTCTCCGAGAGCGGCGTGTGTGGCTGGCCGCCCGAACCGCTCCCGACCAGATAAACAGACCGGTCAATTATTTCTTAAACTGTGACAACTCTAATCTAATTAGGGGGCCCCGGTCGGTTGCGCTGCGACCCGCTGGTTCCCAGATTGACGATATAGTTTTCAGATTATCGCCGAGTCCAACAAAGCAGCATTCCTTCGCTGCCCGTAACAACCACCGAGGCCGGGGTTAATGTTAATTAACTGTTATTTAGGTTACTCGTTGAGTTAATTGTACTTATTTTATACCATTTCATTAAAAAAATAACGTTATGGGTACCTATATATACAGTGCAAGCTGCGTAATTTTATGGTTTGGTGTTTTTGATACATAACAATAGCCGAAAGGACAGATTTTTACTATATCATACACTGGGCTCATCGCACTGAGCTGTATAAACGATAATTCTCTTACCAGGTCAGTCACATATACAATGGTCTCAGGGAGAATATGAAAAAATTATCGTTAAACAGTTTTTTGGGGAAAGGTGAAGTGTTGTTTGTTTGATTATAGACACAGACACGACGATCTCAATCAAATAGATTCTCATGCAGCTAAACTAATAATTTTATATATTGTATGATAAAGTCATGTGCCTGGCCACATCAGATTTTTTATTTTTCCCAAATATCATATTTAAAAACGGAACAACTCATAACAGGGTTGTAAACACTGCAAAAATGCCCGATTTTTTGTGTGTTTACACCAGAATGTATCATTATCTGGCACTGAATTAGGTTCTGTTTAGAATATTTTATCATGATTTTGTCAATTTTGTGTACATGTTTTCGGTTTCAAAAATATCTCTCAATAATTGAATGAATTCTAACAAATTTTGCTATCTTTTTTATTGTTTATTAATTCGCTATGATAATTGTTTAATGCAGATTCAACAAACATATTGTAGAATTACCGATTTTATGAATTTTATCTCCAACAACAATTGACTACATGTCTCGATAATGTAGCCAATTGCAAAACTACAAAATGTTGTCGCCATTCTATTATTTATCAAGTTGCTAATGGGAATTTACTCTAAAATCTTATCCACTACAACTTTTCTAATAAATACTTTTTGTTCCTACAGATCATCGAAAATACGAAAACATCATCAAATTTAAAATTATAGTAATAGGCATTTTGGAACTGTGGTAAAATAAAAAAAAATCTGATGTGGCCAGGCACATGACTTTATCATACAATATATAAAATTAATAGTTTAACTACATGAGAATCTATTTGATTGAGATCAATCGTGTCAGCGTTTGACATTACCTACTGTCATTAGAACGAAAATAGCTGTTAAGTCATGGCTAACTAGTTTTATATTCTGAATAGTTTTATATTCTCTTTTATACTCCTTTGTGGGTAATCACATTGACGTCTTTGCAACTTTGCATCTGATTTGACAGATAAATAAATAATTAGAGTCTAATTACACGTAATTGCAGCAAATCCAACACAACAAAACATCGCATGTGCCCATAAAAAATAAAAATTAAAACAACCTCCGATGTGCGCTCAATGCCTAAAGTCAGCTGTAGAGCAAACAGACAACACTTCACCTTTCCCCTAAAACTGTTTAACGATATTTTTTTCATATATTCCCTGAGACCATTGTATATGTGACTGACCTGGTAAGAGAATGACCGTTTCTACAGCTCAGCGCGATGGGCAGGTGGAGCAAACGAACCCCTGAATCTTAAATTAAGGTTATGGACATCCGTTCTACAGCGCATCTTCCGCATGAGGTATTGTGGGATCCTCTTCGATAGCAACTTATGATATAATATTGCTGCATGCAACAGCCTAGTGTTATCCATGTTCAACCACCCCAAGTCGCCCAGCCCATTCGATACATGATCATACTTCCTCAAACCAAAAACAAATAGAACACATGCATTTTGGACACGCTGAACACGCTGCCTATCTGATGCCGTCGGGCAAGGACCGTACACGGTATCACAATATGAGGTCTTTTTACTATTGACAGGAGATATAGTGAGATATTGTCAAAACATCAGCATTTGATAAACTAAAAACTCTGGTTGAACAACACTACATTTTGAATTGCTAAAAGCATTTTTAAACGCTCTCCTCTAATCTTAACGAAGGCCACATACCACAAGTCTTCATGTTGCTCAAGTAGACTTTCTTTATGCTACCATACTTCTTAATTGTTTGAAAGCAGTTGTTTTAACCGCTTTCAAACAATTCGTTTTAATCATAACAACGCAAGTTAATAATGACTCGAAAACAGCGTGTATAATACGGGCAGCATTAAAGAATACCATCTCGGTTATAAAACCTCGAGAGCACTCGATTCTTAAATAGAACTTCGTCAAGAATAAGCGTCCTATTTACCATTGAAGAACGACTGGGTTTTCTCCATTGTCACGGTTTGAGAACCCCGTGAGAGAGAGACGAAACGGTGGAATGCGACCGACGACGAGGGGGGTAATTATAAAGAGATTTAGGGGGAGCTTTTTGATTTCTGCGCTCTCTCTTCGGCTACCGATGAGGCGAGAGGTAATTTCTGCGGCGACGAGCGACAAAAACCGCCAAGTCCGCCCTTTCATTTCGAAAATTCGGGTGGTCCGGCCCGTATAGCTTCGGTACCGCTGCCGTGACCGCGCTAGTAGGCCGTGTAAGGCCCGACTCTGGGTGGCTCTTGTTATTATTGGTTTTTCGGGTGGCGGACCTGAGGGCCCCCGCGTGAAATTGGACATTAATTATGTGATTTCGGTGTCTCTCCTTTTTTATTCGGATCGTAAATTTACTTTGTCGCTATACGAAGGACGGCCGCGAGAGGCCGCCGCCGCTTCTTTCGTTTCACCTTTTATGCGGAGAGCCGGAGCCCCGGATTCCGGACCGCTCCGGGCGTAAACTCACCGGCACAAATATATACGTAAACAAACTTGACAAATTGGTCGTGTCGTTCCCGTATACCGAAAACTCGCAACCCTGTAGGTATGGTTTTATTTTAGTTTCTTTTGACTCGTTATTATTATTTATTTACCTTCACTGTATTTATTTTAATTTATAGTCAATGGGTTTTGGAACTAAAACTGTTAAAACTGTAGAATTTTGGTAGTTGAACTAGTTTTCTATCTAGTTAGGTACGCCTGTGTTTTGTTACGATGTAGCCAGTTGTTGGCCTAAAACTGTTAATTTTATATATACACAGAGAGAATTTTTTGTTTAATTCAAATAAATATGCATTGACTCAAAGAAATTTGTTGTTTCAATAGAGGCAAAGAAATATTTCTTTGCGGATAAAAACGCATTTATTTGAAATATTTGTTTGGTAGAAAGAACGTTGATTTGTGTCAAACAACTTATGTTTCCAGTTAAAAAGTTTGCAATTGGTGTATTATAAGACATGAGATTTATTTACTTCAAATAATTATGATTGTGTTGAGTGAAAGAATTACATTTTTTTTAAATTAACAAAATTGTTGGTCGAGTTAAAATGCTTAAAATTATTAATTTGTTGAAGGAATTAATAGACAAGAATTTTTCGGAAGACTCGACATGCGTCACCTCCTTTTTGGGATGTCGCACATCCTCGACCAGTGGCTTGGTCTTCCCAACCCAACATATAGTCAAGGTTAAGTTAGTAAAGTGCACTCTCATTTGGAATCGCAACTTGAACCTGCAGGCACTGTACTCTATAAGTTCTATACTGTCGATCAAGCGGTTTTATACTCTCGATATGTACGAAGTGCGAGGAGAGAGTTTACAGCGCCATCTAACAATACAGTTGGATGACATTAAAAATATATTTATTTGAATCAAAATATGATTTGTTTGGTGGAAGTAAACCTATTTTAAAGCCAAAACAAAAATATTACTTTAAAGGAAATAAATCTCCTCTTGTGTACAAATATATTTATTTTAATCAAAATATGATTTCTTTGGCGGAAGTAAACCTATTTTTAAGCCAAAGACAAAATATTACTTTAAGCGAAATAAGTCTCTCCTTATATACAAATTTATATGTTAGAATCAAAATTATATTTCATTGGTGTAAAGAAACGTTTTTTTAAAATCAAAACTAAAATATTACTTTAAAGGAAAGTAATTTTTGTTTGTATCCATATATATTTATTCCACTTAAATAAATATTTCAAATAAATTAATCTCTGCAAGCAAATAAACTTGAGTATTCAATGAAGTAAATATTGTTGGCGTCAAAGAAATATGTTTTGACCCAAAAGAATAAATTCAAACAAATACATTTCTTTAAAACAAGAAATCTTTTCTATCTGTGTATATAGTATGATAAAGTCATGTGCCTGGCCACATCAGATTTTTGTTCCATGGAGTTCCATAAGAAAGTTTTTATCCTTTTGTAAACATACCGGTCGGTACCCATGAAATTCGCTCGCTAGTGGGCTAGCTTGAAGGCGTCGCACAGTGTGGTATTTTGCGAATCTAGCCGGACAAAATTGATAACTTTTTTATTTATGAACCGAGACGAGTGGAATTTGGTGGAGAGATAATAGACAATAAATAGTTCCTTTTTTGATATTCTTAAGGGCAGAATTACTCCCGATTTTGCCGGAAGTGACGTCACGTCGAATTAACTTTTCTTAGATTGTATCAATATGTACAAAATACGGTGCTTGACACTTTAAAGCCCACTTTAAAAAAATTGCTGTGATGGAGATATTCGGCTATAATCTTGAATTGAACTGGGAATTTTGTCTGCATTGTCTCTTTCTAAAGATATTTATTTGAAAGTTATACTTGAATTTATTTTATTTTGGTTTAAAATATACACACAATGAAACGTTGTCTCTGATTCAAAGAATCCTTTGTTAATCTAAAATAACAGTTGTTTTGTATATACGCAAGAATATATATTGTTCATTGAAGAACACTGTTATTTTGACCGGTTGTTTTACTTTAAATTGTACAATTTTAAATAGATGCTATACTTATTTGACTTAAAAATTTGTTCTTTTAAATGAAAATGTTGGGTTGTTAGATTAATCAACTCAAATTCTTGGAGTAAACATTCAACTACTTCTTTTAACTATGAACATGTTATTATGAAAGCAATAATATTTTAAATTGAATGGAATTAACGCATCCAAAGAAGAATATCGTTATTTTCCAACTAGAGAAGTAAGAGAAGTGTCTTTCCATCAATATTAGATCTGTTGGACATTTGTACGTCAGGTACATTGACGGTACATGCTCATAACTGAAAAATAATGCATTTTAAAAAAATCTGATGTGGCCAGGCACATGACTTTATCATAAAATATATAAAATTAATAGTTTAGCTGCATGAGAATCTATTCTATAGAGATAAATCGTAGGTATTGTCAAAGCATCAGCATTTGACACTACCTACACTACGTCATTAGAATAATAGTTATTTATGTCACAAATGCCGAAAGTACGGAATAGCGCGACGAGCGGTGATACGGCGCGTCACCGACGGCGGAGTGTAGCCGTCGCATATGAGCGCGTCGCGCTATCTAGTTTTTGGCAGGAGCGACATCAACGTTTATTGTGTTGCTTTTTAAGAAATACGTATTTAAAAAAAATAAATGATTTCTGTATAGCAAATGCTAGGTTGGTACCACTTTGACGAAAGGTGCGTTCCGATTGGTAGGTAATGGTTGCTAATGGTGGTGGTAGAATACGAAATTATAGTATTTCTTGCATATCGTGATAATGACACATATTAGTTTGCATGTACATAAACATGAGTCACTAGCAATTTTCTATTGGAAATACTATAACGGCGTCTGCTACCACTGCCATTATCACTAATGAAATGCACGTTAAAAGGTAATTCAAATTCTGACAGATTTATATTTGTTCATGACACATCCCTACCAACATACTAAAGTAAAACTACACTCATCGCTATACTTTATTTATAATTATCTCAATTTATCGTTTTTAGAATTAGATATAAAGACGGGTTGATAATTCTTATCAACAAACAATCAAATTGGTGATCTTATTTTATTTGAAATTTGTATTTTATAATTTTGCGCACTACAGCGGCACATTCCATAGTGGTTCTCCAACCTCTGATGAGATCAGCTGTTTTCGAATGTGACAACACAAAAAAATATTTGTCAAAATCCTGGCTACTATGTAATTTCATATCAATGCAGATGCGACCGATCTCGATCAAATAGAATTTGCTCTTGAAGGTAAACTATTAATTTTACCAAAAAATGTTATAGGCATATATTATTCAAAATTTCCTCTACTTTAATTTATTAATTAACTATTTTGTCGATATTACAGAAATGGCGACTCATTTCCAAAATCCTTGAAAAAGGCTTAGAATAAACTAAAAAGCTAAACTATTAATTTTACCAAAAAATGTCATAGGCATAAATTATTCAAAATTTCCTCTGCTTTAATTTATTATTTAACTATTTTGACGAAATTACAGAAATGGCGGCTGATTTCTAAAATCCTTGAAAAAGGCTTGGAGTAAACACCCAGTTCCTTTGGACCGTTTTGAACCAAAAGCTTTTCAACTCTAAGTTTGGTCATGAAACTTCTAAATATGAAGTTCCGTCCCGATACCTTTAGTAGTTTCTCCGGAAATGAATTAACAAAAATTGGGTACACACACACACACACACACACACACACACACACACACACACACACACACACATACACACACACACACACAGACATTTTTTTGTACCTTGGTCAAAAATGTTCAGGGGACCCATAAAGACCTATTTCCGCTAAAATCTCAAAAAAATTTTTCGGCACGATTACAATACTTTACATACTGCGTATGATAAAGTAAAAAATCTATAAATAGTTTTTAGAATTAACCTTAGAATTGAAAAGAATAAAAAATATATACAGGCTGTTCTATTAGAAAATGGCAAGTTTAATAGTTTTGGTTAATAGCTTATAATTAAAAAATAATGCATTAAAAAAAAAGATTCCTATAAATAATTCTTAGCCATTTCTTTGGGATACTCTTGAGGTTAGTATGATTTCCGGTTATTCCGGAAATGGCGTCATTATTGAAATAAAAATTTGTATTTTATTTTAATTTTTCGAATGCCAACATCCGAATTTGACAGTTCAGAGTATTACGCCTCACCGTCTTGTTGAAAAATACTGTCGTATTTACAAAATGAAAGATATTTTAAAAATTGCAATTCAAACCACAATAATTACGATGTAAACAACAAATTATAAAAGAATTAACAACCATTAACAATTAATAACGAACAATAATCATATTAGTTAACCTCAAACAATAAGCGATACAGAGAACTCTCAAAAGTAATTTTCCCATTTCCGTTAAAATCTCAATTTCTTTTTCGGCAAGATTACAATACTTTATCATACTGCGTATGATAAAGTAAAAAAATCTGTCGGTGTAGGCGTTATGGTTTCAAGAAATTTTATTGCTCATTATAACAACTGTATTCTTATACTTTAGCATAGTTAAATGCTTATTACATAACCTTAAAATAGGTGTTATCGGATGTTATAAAATTATAATTACTTACGTCATTGTGACAGAAAAAAAAACTTACCAATCACATTTTAATATTCTCTGTAGAAACTAGCATAAACTTTGTATAAATTCATCACTATTATTATCTGTCACAGGTTAATTTCGTCTTTACGTATTGCATTTATTGATGTTATATATATATACATTATAAATTCATATTATAATGATTATGACCGATTGAAAAGCTTACTGCATGAATAATACTGGCATTATAAATACATTTCCGAATTTCACACTTTCAAATTAGATAATATCGACACCTTTCAGGTACATTCTTCCACGAGCATTTTTATTTAGGTATGTATTTGAAAGTATAACAATATGACGTCATCATCAGTTTTAAGAAAACAACACAAATAAATCTTAACACAAAGAAATTCAGTTGTGGTCCTTTTCCCTTCAATTTTTTCGTCAATTCCAACAATTGTATATAAACCAATAAACCTTACAACCGAACCGAACACCAAGACACACCAAAGGTTGAATTCCTCCGCATTATACGTGACTTTCGACCAAGGAACGGACAAGTATGTTATTTTTACATTAACCCCTATTGTAAAGGGGCGAAGTATTGGACGCAAGCCGGCATATAGTGAGCGGATTATTGGGGGTACCTTATTCCCAAAAACCCCCTCGGAACAAAAACGGCGGCACCAGTACAACCGCACACAACCTGTACCTGTGTGTGTGTGTGTCTCTCTTCTCGGGCGGGTATGGCTTGTGAAAAGCGACAGAAAAATACCGAAATGTGAAATTTCCCACGGCTTCTACGATCTTGAATGAAAAGAACGGTACGTGCTGTTGAAACTATTAGACAGATTAAGCCACGGCAAGCAAGGAATCTGACACAAACACGTCGTTTTTCGAGTTAACGCGGCGAAACGTAAATTCCTTATTTTATGGTTGATTTTGACTTTGTGCGATTTAATGAGCGTATGACTCTCATCTGGGTGCAAGATTTATTAGAACCGTGAATAACTGCGGTATTAAACTGTGTTTGATTTGATTTGGAAGTGTTACAATTTGGTATTTTACGTTATTTCACAAGGATTTCCAAGTACTGTTTTATTTTAATCATTGTTGATACTTAATAAAGTAATAAAATAATATAAATACTTGATTCCCAATAAAGATCGCAGATATACGTCAAGATATATTATAAAATTGTAGTATGAAATAAAGGGTATTTACAGGTGAAAGGGCGAATGGCAAAAAAATGGCAATTTTTTGATAAAGATAGGAAATTCATAGCAGAAATATAATATATAATTGTTATATATATATAATATATTAATTGTAATTATATAATTAATATATAATATGTAATATATAAATATAACTTGATTAGGGAGTTTGGTCGAGAAATAGTGATTATTTAATGAAAAGTAAAGCTCCTATGTAAACCCGTAAATGAGGTTAAAATGATGTACCTACACACAGAGAAATGGTTGTTTAATGTTAAGAAAATAACATTCTTAACATAATTTGTTTGTTTCAAGACAACACATACTTATAATAAGAATATTTCTTTAATATAAAATAACCAAAATATTTGCTTTAACAAAACGATTGTTTTCATTTAAGAAAGTCGTTGTTTTGAAAATAATGTGAAGGATGCCGATAGATGGCGCTTTAGTTTTTCGTCGCAAGAGAGGTCACCTAAAGGTATATAACCGCGTACATGTCTATGCAGTATACAGCATTAGTGATTGTGATATTATGCCGTCAATGTACCGCTCTAATATTGGTCGAAAGAGACTAAGAAGGAACACCGGGCGTCTTCGCTGGTTGGAAAATAACAATATTCTTATTTGGATGTGTTAATTGCATTCGATGTAAAATATTATTGCTTTCATAATAACATGTTCATATTTAAAAGAAGTAGGTGCATGTTTATCCAAGAATGTGAGCTGAATAATCTAACTACCCAACCTTTTGATTTAAAAGAACAAATTCTTACATCAAATAAGCATAGTATCCATTTATTCCATTCCCAAAATCCATATGCCCTTAGGATCAATAACAATATTTAATAATTATTCATTTTACAATTAGCTGTTGTATTTTCTCATTTTTTAAATGTTTCAGCTACTATTAGAACAATTAAAAAGCTACCAAAACCAGTAGGAAAAATGGCGTTGCCATTAAAATAGTGTCGATGACATAACATACAATTGATGGCAGAAAATAAAATTTTTCATACTGTATTTGTATGTGTATTTTAACAATTATAAATCGACCACCTGCTTGAGCATTCTTTTCTATGATGGTATTATGTTAAAATAATTCTGATTCTAAATAACTCTAAAGTTAATTGTGAATTATTTAGTTTTACTACCGCTTTGCAATTAGACGATAGTTTGTTCCAATTTATATTCAGCATTTTGTTCTTTTACCTCAATGTGCGTGTTTAGCCTTTTTTTACACGCGTATGCTATATTTCTATTAGGCCAGTCATATCAGACATAAATTCAAAGAAGCTGAATTTTAATGGGCTGCTTTATCTGGATGTTTTAAAACACATAACACCCTTCAATAACAAATGTAACAATCTGGCGACAGATTTTAAATCAATGAGAGTAAAAAATCACAGGAAATAAGTTTAATTCGAACCCATTTTACACATTATTTGAAACCATAATGGAGACGCGTCATTTTGAAATTTGAAAATCTGACACGTTTGCAATTAGGGGTCTTCAAATGTAACAGGAAATAAATTTAGTGCAAATCCTCTATGTTTTACGGTGTTGGTCGATTTTGCACTTTTAATTGATCAAAATTATTTTCTTTTTAAATGAACTTAAAATATATAAATATATAAAGGATGTTTTGAGGGGCTTGAAACACATCTTTAGTGTGAGGATTCTCAAATCTTGTGACTATGATAATTATATCTGCAAATACAGGAAAAATAGTAAAGAAAAATATTGGACTTCTGGGGTGAGGTTTGAGGGTTGCTTAGATACAAATTTAGTGTTAAAGTTCTGAAACCTAGTGCATGTAAAAATACCGCACCTGTAAAATTAAGAAAACTACAAAAAAAATAAGTAACAATGGGGTTGTTTGTAACTGGTTGAGATTGAGAATTAAAGTTTGTGCTAAAATTCTGAAACTATGTGCCAAATGATAATATTTATAAATAGCTCCAAATATATCATATACCTTCCGGAAGAAACTAACATAAAATAAGCCTCCTAAAGACTGTAAGTATAACAATCTTCTTTTCCGGAATGTACCGGAAGTAATCATAATTGCACTCAGTGTGCACTTCAGAATTTTAAATTAAAACCTAGGTTGTGTGTGGTATCATTGCATAGATAGTTTAAAATAAAACACCTTTCGTTGGAAAGAAATCATACTCAATCATGTAGTTAACGAAATAAACCATATATCGGATTACGGAAAAAATGGTCCAAATTTGACTTAAAAGGGCTTCTCTAGTAACTTAATACAACCATATGATATATACTTTTTCTTTTTTAACCAATTGTTGTTTTATTTCAATATCTATCCAATTATACCACACACGACCTAAGTTCTGGTTATAAATTCCACCCCAATGCAGTTATCATTACTTTAGGTATATTCTGGAAATCTAAACTGTTAAATACGTCTGGTAAGCTTATGTTACAAATCAATTTAGACGTGTGTACGTTTTTTATATTGTTGTACCCTTGTAACCATTTTCGGCGCCTATAAAAATACCAAATAATAGAACACAGAATATATGTAAAATTGATGTAGAAGAACACTTAAAAAAGGTTTTTCTCATAATCTGCTGATGCATAAACTTGTGATATTCACCCTCAAAGACCCAGGTCTACTTCTCTTAAAACGCGTTTTCTAATAATAACGTTATTTATTATTCAAAGTTTATGAAATTTTTTTGGGCTGAAAGAAAAATAATTTTTTGGAAAGAAAAAATTAATTTTAGTTCTACATCTTTGGCTTATTTCAAATATAAAACATCTAGCCCAACTCATGATACAAAAATAGATTTTATTTAAGTACAATTTTAACTCAAACATTATAATTGCGATAATAAAGCGTAATTGCCAGGAACATACTAATTTGCCCACATTACTGCGGCCCGGTGTAGACAGCAGACGTCAGGAGCTTCAAACACCTATAACTGGTGACTACGGATTGACGTTGGTGGGGGACAGGCTGACCACTCCCAGCAAAAAAAAAACCTCGAAACGAAATATTTCGTGTCGGAGTTGCGATGTTTTTGCAATGGAGCCTTAAGTACCCTTCAAGTACTAACTAACCACTGGGACTTGACAAAACCGTAAAGTCCGGCCCTGTCCCCTGTCGGTGACAACACAGAACGACGAAAAACCGAAAAGGCGGCGCTCCCAAACGTTCTCCTCACTCAAAAAGAAAAAAAAAAAACACAAAATAGCGTCCGCGGCAGACCGACCGTCATTATGAGGGCTTTCTCACGACGTCCCAGGTCTCCGCGTGAGTCTGGACAATGCCACATATAAAATAATCATTTAGTAGGTCGTGGGCGGCGCGGCGGCGTATACCCATATACATATATATACAGGTGAGTGTGTGTGGTTCTCGGGCCGGGCCCCCTCAGATCCACCGAGGACCGAATCAAACCCAGAGAGAGGCACGAGAAGAGCAGAAGAGAAAAAAATAGAGAAAAAACGGTGCCTGATTTATGCGATCGCAGCGCCGTTTCAGGCTGTTTGTGACACCTCCGCCTACCCCCGCCCACCCGACCGAAAGGGTGGCGCCGGACACCGCACGCATACACACACAAACACACACACACACACACATAGAGAAAAAACAATCTGAGGAATTCGATGGTAATAAACACGGACCAGATTGCACCTTTAGATTAGATGGAGTGGATGAGCTGGATCAGGCATTATTAAATAGAATTCTTTTTCCCATTGCAGAAATATGAAATAATTTTGTTAATATTTACATAGCATAACTTTCTCTTGTCAACATATCACCCAGAATCATGTCTGATATGACGAAGAACAATTAATCCAAATTATATTGTACAATATAGAACTATTGCTTTTTTCACATCACGTTCTGGTCTTATTTCAAACGAAAGAAAAATATTTACTAGATTGTAGACTTCCGCGGTCTGAGTCAATGATATATTGATTTCCGGGTGGAAACCGCGTTGAGGACTTTGAAGCAGTCGACGTTTCGCGCTCTGTTGCAAGAGGCATCTTCAGGACTAAGTTGTCAAACCAAGTGCTAAGAAGATCATCTTATTATTTATGGCCAAAAGTTTATTATTATTATTATTATTATATTATTTATCCCAAAAGTTTGTTCCTAAAACTTTGTTCTTAAATGTTTTTGAAGCATTTACAATCGCTCTTTAGTCGGGTGCTGGACAACTCCATAAAAGTAACCAACAAAAACGCAATAAACCAACATGGTATGTAATTTTTGGGCTCGTATTCGCATTCAGCGCAAATAAATTAATCGAAAACGCCTATTCGCTATCAATAAAGATACAATATTTATCAATATTACTCGAACATTTCTTATGTAAGGCGATAAATTTTGTGAATTACAAATTACAAGATCCATACACTACAAAAATATGGGCTTGCCAGTTAAAAAAGGCGTCGATGACGTCATAAGTCGAAAAAATTAAAGGTCTAAAATTGATTGAGGATTTTTTCAAATAAAAAACCATTTCTGAGATTTTGTCGTGTTTCCATACTGTATATTTTCATAATGCTGGAGACTACATATTTCAAATAATGTCCTTTCCAAGAAGTTATAAATGTCATTTTTGGACTCTACGTTAAACATCTATTGTTTTGGTGATAATTGCATTTTTACGATTGTAAGAAACCTGGTCGCTTTATTTTCTTAATGAAAGATACAATTACTACTGTTTATTATGATTCTAGATTAACAATAAAAATAGTTTTTTTCGGATAGTGAGATATCGGTGAGATATAATTTGTTTCTTAAAATAATGTTCTTCATTGACAAATAATGCAATAACTGAAAAAGTGTAAGGATTTGGCTAGTACTTTTTGCGCCAAAACGCTGCAAAGAATTCAGAAATATAGGCAAAACTGGGAGAGCTGAAGATTACTCATAGATTTCAGCTGTTATTTTAGACATACGTTACAGAATATTTCTAAATATTGACGCGTGTTAAAACGAAATAGCATACTTTTCATACGTCTGCTGTATAATGTAAATGGGCAAGACAAAAAAGTACGTCTGTTCTTAGAACCATAAGAACGAATGACAGCGGTAGCAACCTAACCTCCAATTCGACCGCGAACGTGTGATGTGAACAAGATGTTTTCGTTGGTATGTTTTCACTTTGCTTCTGTTAAACATGCTAATGATGGATATATAAATTAGATAGGACAATTATCACAATTAAATGACAGTATTTTTAATAATTAAATATTAATCATGAACGAACTACCTAGTAGGCAACTTAATATACACAGCTAATAACCTATTCACGCGGTACGTTCATAACTTGGTTCATACGATTTTAAGCGATGAATCACCTTCAGCTCTCCCAGTTTTGCCTATATACAGAAAAATGATACGATTTTTCTCGACTTGGTTATAGCGCCAGTTACAACATAACTAGCAACACGTCCTTCCTGGTCATGTGGTTCCTTTTGTATATATTTTTTCTGGTGAGCTAAACTTTAAGGTAATCAAATGTGAAGATTTAAATGGTTAAGCCTGCATGTTATATTATGGTTATATTTGTTGTATTTTATTTAAATTGCAAACCAGCCATTTAAATATGTAAATCAATGTAACTTTTTGTAATAACACATGTTTCTTTGTTTTACTAATAATAAACAGATTCAATTAAATACAAATTTATAATTATCTACTTGCAAAAAAAACATTCACCTCTTAATATTTATAAAAAAATACTGAACAGACAATTTCATTTTATCAAAATAACATTTTTATAGTACATTTATTGTACATGTGCTTTTCATTTTTCTTTTAATACCAATTTACTATTTTTCCTATTGATTTTTTCTCGAAAAAATACCACGTTATAAAAACCTATACGAAAAAAACTGAAAATGTATAATATAAAATGAGCAGGTGTTTACTTTTTTGTATTTCAGATTCATTTGCTCTTTTCAAAAACTGTGTAAAAAACAACTTTATGGAATGCTCAACTTTCGAATTCACGCTATACTCCAGGGAAAATACTATAATTAGATGTCAAAAAGCGACACCGCAAAAGACCCAATGTCGCCTAAAACAATTGTAGCTAAATACACTGAAAAATGTTACCTTAAATAATTTAAATGGTCTTCAAATAATAAGATATTTTCAATAAATTCACAAATACATTAAGTTGCACTTTTCGAATTTAGCATTATGTTAAAGATAATGATTTGAATGACTCTGACCTATAACAAAACTACATAAAAACTTTTAAGATTCTAAATATGGATCGTGGCATTTTAAAGTCGCCCGACATATAGGTTGAAAGTATAGGTTGAATGCAATCGATGTCGTTAATTTAGTATAAATGTCATAGTATACAGTTTGGGAATCTTAATTTTGTCAATTTATTTGCTGTATCTGCAAATTTTGTGACTTTATAGTTTATTAAATTCCTATTTCAAAGAAATAGTTTTTGAAAACATAAATGAATAGGAAAGTAAATCTTTGTTAAAAAATAAGAATACTAAAAATATTTAAAAATGGTGGTGATTCAAGCTGATACAATAAAAATTGCTGTTCCAAACATCGTGTTTCGTATCATAAATATCTCAGATCCTTATATCCGAACCAACAAAATAAAATAATTATTAATCAATATTGACGTCTGACTTTTGTTTATTCAAATGGCAGAAGACCTTTTCTGTAAAATTTAAGTTTTCTGCATTCAACAATATCTAAATTTAAGCACACCTGTAAATAAAAATACGTCTACACACCGCATCAAACTCTCCAACCCACAGAATAGAAATTATTCTTACATAACCTCTCATAAATAATTATTAACTACAATAGAAAGTGGATCATTTAAAATTTACGATCCCCGCATGCAGAAAATCGATTAATTTCGTCTTAGCAGTCAGCCCCATATAATACGTCGGTTAGAAATTTATAAATAACCCCTAATATAATAATAATGCATTTTCGACAAAAGCTTGCAAACAAAAGGCAATGAGGGTCCCCTAATGGCTGTATTACGAAGTCAGTAAAGCGGCTTAAGGAGGTCGCTGGGCTCGCTATAGGGCTTTCCCTGTTCCTTTTTTCGTCCATAAGGTGCTGCACGCTGACTCACGGGGGGCAAATTGCCATTGACGTTTTTATCGGTATTATGCTTTATGGCATATACCTCCAGGTCCGCTGCTTCTTTTTAACAACCGGCCCGCTTAACGACGTTTGAAAACATCGCAAATATTGACACCTACAATACTTAATCAACATCACAACTGAAGCTTGTTTTTCATTTTTTGTTTGTATTGCGAGCGGGTGTCGTTAATTTCTTGAGGGGAACTGCTATTTATTGCTTAACATGTTTATATTATTGTATTTTAGAATCGAAGAAATGTTATGCGCACAGGTTTTTATTTTAGGGTTGAAATTCCGTCAGTTCGACAAAATCGCTGGGTGTGTAAAACCTGCCCCAGTGTAGGTTTTAAATATGCCGATATGAACTCAGAAAATAAGAAAACATTGACTAACAAGTATTGAATAAATCCAATTGTTTAGAAATGCAACGTTATATTATACAGAGTGCCCCAAATTCAGTGTGAATTTATTTTGTAAAATAATACGCGATCTGTAGTTCTTAAATACGGACGCTGGCCAACAGGCAGGCGATTAGCATGACCTACCTGACTGGAGCAATAATAATTATAATAATAGCAGAGGGTATGAGAAAAGAAAGAACAACATTTTGTATAAGATTGACAAATTCCTGAATAGCAAAAAGTTGTTATTGTGGTCTATACACATAAAAACATACCTATAATACATAGCTACATGGACCAAATTTTCAAGAATGATGTTCTTTATAATATGTTTTTGATGACCTAATAAAAGTAGAGGAAACTTTGTATAATTTATGTCTATGACATTTTTTGGTAAAATTAATAGTTTAGCTGCATTAATATAAAAGTAGTTAGCCAGAATTTGACAGATATTTTCAGTATAATGACAGTAGATGTTTTGACAATACCTACTGTCAATAGAATCAAAATATCTGCCAAATTCTGGCTAACTAGTTTTATTTTAATGCATACAGGACCCATTTCGATGAAATAGAATCTCATGCAGCTAAACTACTAATTTTATTCGTAGTATGACAAAGTATTGCAATTGTGTCAAAGAACAGTTTTGAGATTTTAGCGGAAATATGTCATTTTGGGTTCCCTGAAATTTTTTGTTAAGGTATAAAAAGTGTCTGCAAAGATGTCTTTGCAAATGAGCCGCCGTTTCTGCAATGTCGCCATTAGTTAAATAGTATAGTAGTAAAATTAAAGCAGAGGGAATTTTGTATAATTTATGACTATGAATTTTTTTGGTAAAATTAATAGTTACCAGCATGAGCGAATTCTATTTGATTGAGATCGGTCGTGTCTGCATTAAAACTAGTTAGCAAGGATTTGACAGTTATTTTGATTCCATTGACAGCATGGCCAAAACATCATGTGCCTGGCCAAATCAGATTTTTTTATTAAGCTTATAATTGTGATAAGGAATTTATGATAGAAAATGTCTTTTCTTAACTTCGACAGTTGGTAGATATCCCTAAATATTCTGTTAAATTGATGAAAACAAATCCCTTTTTGTGTTTTTCAGGTCATATAACATTTTGGAAGGATATTCCTTGAAAAAAAGATTGTTTATAGAATAAGAAACACTCTAATACAGGGTGATTGTAAAACACGAAAATATTAAATTTCCTCAAGATTAAAGTATGTTTTTAATTTTTAATTTTATTTTTAATTTGAATATCTTATATCAATGTTAATATTTCATCTTTGTTTCAATCGTTAACAAAATTATGACAATCACAGTCACAATAATAACGTGTGTTTTCAGTTAAAATAAAACAAACATAAAAACTTTTGTGGAATTTTTTACGAAATAAGTTGTCGGTGTAGTATTCGAAATGTAATTTAGAAAGATTTCCGGATCTTCCAAGTTTTCGACTTTGGTTTAAATAAAGCAAATTGATAGTTTGTGACGTCACATGCAAAATGTATGTTATTCCAGTTCAAAATTCCATTAAAAACATCTATTCTTTAACCATTTCTTGCTTTTGACCAACCTCAAAAGTCTGACTGCAACTATGGACCTTTTAGAGCACCCTAAAACTCTTTATAATGTATAACTTTTCCCCAAGAAATTGACATTTAGGACCATTATATATTATTATAGTTAAGTCCATGATCTTCCCATCTTGATAGCATCCAAAAATTCCCATACATACAGTGGGTGGTTTATTTTCCATTTCCTCATTACATCATATATGGTCATAATAATTAAATGACAGAACTCCACAAGAATCCAAGTATTCTCCGAACCCTTCTCTCCAATATCCCAATACCAATCTTCCACAAATAGATAAATTCAGAGTAAATCCGCTGGAGAGTAATCTGGCGCAGGTGATTTATCTATAGCGATGGGAAGCCATAGAAAAGGCTTCTGTTATCCTTCTTCTCGTGGTAGTGACTGGTGGATCTTACCGTTGCCACCCAGAGGTGCGGATTGACGACAACGGCACACCGCGCACACAAAACGGTAGGTAATTTAGTCCTAGGCTCTATTTCCGTACCGTCGGCGATGACGGACATGGACGACGATGGAGTTTGTATGGAGACGGAGTGCGCACAGCCGACAAAAGATGTCACCACACGAGGGCCTTTCAGCCGACCCTTTTGTTGTCGCGGAATCAATGCCATCAAGGACCAGCTGGCCTACAACAGCATTCCACCGGCAAATATTTTTGTTTGTTTGATTCGTAGATTCCGAATCGCAGATTATATAAGAAGCGAAATACTTCGTTCCTACTTAGTACTTCTGCTATTGGGAATTCGATTCAAATTGTGCTTAGATCGATATCTGTAGCAATGGTTAAAGAGATTTGCAGGTAGAATGGGGGTGGTACAAGGATTTGATCCTAATGAAGGTTACATCTTCAGATACCCCAGTTACAAGTTAAACAAGTTATAAGACCTGTGGAATCGATGAATTTGTTCGAAATGATATTTTTAGCAGAAACATAGATGGACAATGGATATGGTTAATGAAAAAGCGCCTTTTAAAACGTATTTGTTTTATTTCTTGCTAACCTTTTTTTTTGCCTTAGCCCCTTGGGTTATACACCCTTCTCACTTGTTAGCTTCTTGCATATCCTCTGGATTTTTGTAGATTGAGTCATGCGAATGACTCATATAGGACTTCCGATTTCGGAAGATGGTTGATTTATACAATACGATTTTATAGCTAAGGGGTGATTGTCGGTAATATATGATACGTATGATACGTATGATACAATAGTAACATATTAAAAGGTTTAGAATCATACTTATTAGGAAAATATGTAACTAAAAAAAAAAGATCTGATGTGGCCAGGCACATGACTTTATCATACTATATATAAAATTAATAGTTTAGCTGCATGAGAATCTATTTGACTGAGATAAATCGTGTCTGCATTAAAAATAAACTAGTTAGCCAGGATTTGACAGATATTTTGATAGTCAATAGTATCAATCGAAGGTATTGTCAAAGCATCAGCATTTGACACTACCTACTGTCATCAGAATAATAGTTGTTTATCTCACAAGTGCCGAAAGTACGGAATAGCACAACGAGCGGTGGTGCGGCGCGTCACCGATGGCGGAGCGTCGTCGTCGCATGTGAGCGAGTGGCGCTATGTAGTTTTCGGCAGGAGTGACATCAACGTTTTTGTGTTGCTTTTTGAAAAAATACGTATTAAAAAAATCAAAAATGGTTATATTTCGGTATAGAAAATGTTAGGTTGATACCACTTCTACGAAATGTCAAGTTTAAAAAGCTAATTCAAATTCAGACAGATTTATATTCGTTCATGACACTGTAGATGACGTTCCATGCGGTTCTCCGAGTGTGACAGCGTGGTGACAGCCATAGACATTTCTGTGGTGACAGCACAAAAAAAATATTTGTCAAAATCCGGGCTACTATGCAGTTTCATATCAATGCAGATGCGACCGATCTCGATCAAATCAAAATCAAAAAAGAATTTGCTCTTGCAGCTAAACTATTAATTTTACCAAAAAATGTCATAGGCATAAATTATTCAAAATTTCCTCTGCTTTAATTTATTATTTAACTATTTTGAAGAAATTGCAGAAATGGCGGCTCATCTGCAAAATCCTTGAAAAAGGCTTAGAATAAACTACCAGTTCCTTTGGATCCTTTTGAACCAAAAGCTTTTCAGCTCTAAGTTTAGTCATAAAACTTCTAAATATGAACTTTCGTCCCGATACCTTTAGTAGTTTCTCCGGAATCGTCGTCACAAAAACCGAGTACACACATACGCACACACACACACACACACACACACACACACACATACACACACACACACACACACACACACAGACATTTTTTTGTACCTTGGTCAAAAATGTTCAGGGGACCCAAAAAGACCTATTTCCGCTAAAATCTCAATTTTTTTTTTCGGCCTTATTACAATACTTTAGCATACTGCGTATGATAAAGTAAAAAATATTTGTCAAAATCCTGGCTACTATGCAGTTTCATATCAATGCAGATGCGACCGATCTCGATCAAATAGAATTTGCTCTTGCAGCTAAACTATTAATTTTACCAAAAAATGTCATAGGCATAAATTATTAAAAATTTCCTCTGCTTTAATTTATTATTTAACTATTTTGAAGAAATTGCAGAAATGGCGGCTCATCTGCAAAATCCTTGAAAAAGGCTTAGAATAAACTACCAGTTCCTTTGGATCCTTTTGAACCAAAAGCTTTTCAGCTCTAAGTTTAGTCATAAAACTTCTAAATATGAACTTTCGTCCCGATACCTTTAGTAGTTTCTCCGGAATCGTCGTCACAAAAACCGAGTACACACATACGCACACACACACACACACACACACACACACACACATACACACACACACACACACAGACATTTTTTTGTACCTTGGTTAAAAATGTTCAGGGGACCCAAAAAGACCTATTTCCGCTAAAATCTCAATTTTTTTTTTCGGCATGATTACAATACTTTAGCATACTGCGTATGATAAAGTAAAAAACATTGCACAATTTTGCCAAACTGTCAAACTTTAATCTTTCATTCCTCGAATCTCACTTAAACGCAAAACTAAAAATGCCACATTGTAGCGAACAAAATTTACTATGAAAATGATTCGAGAACCTATACGAGAAAAACAACGGTTAATTTAGTATAATCAATTATAATTCATTCAACTGATTTGTGGTGATTGCATGTCAAGCGATCGTTTGACATTAGAAACTCTCTTATGGGAAGTTACGTGTACAGTAGGACAGTCCCGAATTTTAACAATTCGTCCCGACTTGTAAAGCGTCCCGAATTTTGTCCCGATTTTTGAAAATTTTATTCTTATGTCCAAGATTTTGTAATACAATTCGAATTTCCAAGATATCCATGAACATAAATTAGATTCCCAATTATTATCTGAAAGAAGGGTTGTCTATCTATAACGAATTTCAAGCGCAACCTTAGCGACCATAATAATTATGTGAACACGTGTAGTGAATAGCCGGTCGGTGGGTGACAATCTGGTCCTTGTGACGGTGTACAAACGGTGCTTATTGCTTATAATAAAAAACTAATCTGACTTAAATAAAAATGCATGTTAGTCTTTTGTGAAATCGTTTGGGCGGGGTATGATTTAGTGGCCAGGTCGCGTTGGATCATTTTTATTTTTTGATTTTCAAATTGAATCAGTCAACACAATACAAAACATATTTTTGTTATTATCAAATTTCTATTTTACACTTTTGTTGGTATTCATAAAATGCGCCATAGCAAATCACAGATATATTGATCCTAATAATTTGGAATGAAAGAGAAAAATATATGTTACCGATTTATTTTATTCTGTTCTTGGGATTTCTTCTATCTAGATTAATTTCTTCCAAAAATATGGAACACAAAGACAGAAAACGCAAAAGCATGTTCAATGACAACTTACAAAAACAATTTCGTTTTTTTTTGCAAATTACTAGGCCTAATTCCCAATCAGAACTAAAATGCAGTTTTACATCGGCGGAGGTCGCCGAAACGATATTGCAAAACATACATCGAATATACAGAAACAATGCATGATGTAGCAAGTTCATCGAAATTAAGTACTTGTTTTAGAGCGGTAACAGTAGGGGAACCAGAAAAGATTTTGGCTTGCAAACAAGGCACATATGCATACCACTCACTGTCCGTATCACAACCACAATTTTTGATTAATAGACTGCACGTCAAAACTTCTAATGTAAATGTTTGAAAAGAAGATGTGTCTCGTACGAACTAACACAGAAGCAAGTATAATAAATGTGTTTTATCCGCTAGTAAAGAAAGAGTTGAGAAGAAATGTGAGGAAATGCAATTTCGTGACAATACTTCCTGACACATCTAGCCAGAGACATAAAAATACTCCCTCTCCTGGTTAGATACTTTGATGTCCAAAAATGTATTCAAATAAATATTTTAAATGTTCACGAAAACATTCGCGAGACGGCTGAAGAATTATCCAATAAAATTCCATAATTAATAATATTTTATTAATAATAATAAAATGTTATTAATAATAATAAAATCCATATTCATTGCAGCAGACAGTACAAATACCAATTTTGGCGGTACAGAACGAAGAGGAGGGAACAATGTTTTTAAAAAATAAGAGATCGTCTAGACGGGAAGAATAGAGTCAAGTAATAGTGCAATTTGTAAAAGTTAAAGAAACTTTATTAAATTTTATTATATTTTGTTTTATTTTATATTTATTCAGATATAGGTATGTTTCAATATTTGCATACAGTTTATTTAATGATTATTTTTAGTTAAAAAATACTATCATAATAAAAATGTTGTTTTAAGTTAGGTTCTTGTGGTACAATTTGTAAAAATTGTAGAATTGTGTTTGATTTATGTTGTGTTATGTTTCTTTTTTGTTTTAACTAGTGAAATTTAAAGAATGTTTGTTTTATTTATATTGTTATTTCTTAAGCTTCTTTTCTTTTATTGAAAGTGAAAACGTATATTATAGGTCATAGTAAACATTTGCTGTTGTCAGTTTACCCAATGGTACAATTTGTTTATAGTTCAGCACGTTTTGTTTAATATTTTCCACTAACCCAACCCAACCCCGATCCCCAAGCGTTCCGATTTGGCAATTGAAAAAGTTGGTCACCCTAGTGTATAGAAAAATGCTAATTAATGTTTAGAAGCAACTTAATGGAAAATATTTCTGATAAAAATGTTTTTTTATATATATTGCGTTGTCGCGTCATTGTAGAGCAAAAGTACAAATTTGTAGGATATATTAATTTTGTATTACACGCCACAATCATGGTTCCAGAGAAAACCAAAAAATTTTTTTAACTTGATACAAAAATTTTTACAGCAGCAGGTTTTTCCAAATAAAGAGGCCTCCTGGTCCCTATCTGTCATGGGAGCAAATTTATGATTTTTATTATTGCTCTAAAACTTAGGTCTTTGGAGTACATATAGATATATGGAGTATACCAATTAAATAATAATAATTATTGCCTACTTATACTAACTTCTACGCCATTATAGTAGTTCTGATACAAAAATCGCTAGTGACTCATGTTTATGAACATGCAAACTAATATGTGTTGAGACTGGTGAGGATTACTATAATTTCGTCTGCTACCACTACCATTACCATTACCACCAATCAGAACGCACCTTAACTCACTTGGTTTATTTAATTTGGCTATGAATAACTCCTGTCTCACCGGTATGAATGTATTTCTAATTTAGAATAAAACTTCAAAGTCCAATGATATGAAAATTTTATATTTTAGGAACTCAATAAAATTACAATTCATTGGACTTTGAAGTTTTATTCTACATTAGAAATTGTGTATTTAAGGTTAAGCGTCATAGTATACCATAATTTTCGTTTTATTAGACGAAAATTGGGGCACAAGTTGTTCTAGAACGAGTGGGTCAATACGCCTTATAAAACGAGTGTTGTATACTATTTTTTTCTATTTTGCGACATTAGATTGGCAAAAGTTTCGAAAATTGCTGTTGTCCATTGTCATCTTACAATATCTAGAGTATTTTTATCTTCTGGTAGTTTGTAGTTCTGATAAAACTGCTAAATACTCATCAAGACTGCTAAATACTCATCATCCTCATCAAGATTCTACTGCACGAAATGCTTTGACTTCCACAATCCTTAATCACCAACAATTAAAGTTAACATCCACCAAAAATAATTCAAATCAACAACTATTGAAAATAGATTGCTTTGTGGTAAACCGATGTCCAACCAAGTTTAAGCTAAGCCTTTTTTGGTCGCTCCCTCCTTAATTTCATTGTCCATAATCGCCAAATCTTCTCCAATCACCCGTGAGCAGGCACTGTTTTGATCTAAGACCGCCGGGGGTTCGTCTCTGTTTGGCAAATAGGGCCAAAATAGGCCATAATAATGACAAATACACACACGGTCGTACACGCAGAGGACCGTCCAACGATTTGACCGCCTGTCAACGTGAATAGGCAGACCAGAGGACAATAGACATTTCTCTCCTTCCCCATCTCTAGAAATTTACCGGTACGACAGATTAGGGGATCGAAAATCGGTGGCTGTGAAATTATAATGGCATTAGGCATGTCATTGTTGGCAATCCTGGCAATCCAGTCCACCGCAGTTGCTTGCGGATTACTCGTTCATTTTCGGCCAAGATGCACAAGCATTGTGCTATGTAGCAGAACCGTATAAATCGTATTAAGGGGTAGGAGAGATTTGGGGGTACTTTGTTGGTTTTGGTGTATTAGGAGGTAATTTGGATAGCCATTGGTGCTCGATCACATGTAAATTTTATGGAGTAAGCCCAAATCGGATTATTTTGGGTCAATATACATGAAGGAAAATGGCAACGTAAACTTTTAGTTTAAAAAATTCTTCTGAATCAACTAGAATCGGTAACGAGGTGAAATTGTCAAAATCCCTTGCCCAATGTATCTGTCACTTTGCTCCTGATCGCATATGAAGCAAAATCATAACATTCTACAGCCTAAAAACAATGTAAACTATATGTTTCAAATAAGTACGTAGGATTTCACGGCCAAATGCTGACATTTCGCGAATCATGTTGCTCGCTTCTTCAGAGCTAACTGAATACTGAGGTGTGAGGTATGTACTATATTCTTTTGCAGATATTGTCGCAAAAATATACAATGTGATCGTAGTACGTAGTAATTTTTGAACATTTTCAAATGACTTTGTAATCTTCAAATGATCTTGTAAATTACTTGGTTTTTTGTGTGTGATTTAATACATGTTTTATTTCATGTTTATAGAAAAATGTTTATTACAAGAAAAAAAGTTTTATATAACAACCCTGTCGGTCATACACAAAAACAAACAGATCTATGTGTAGGAAACAAAAACCTCTTTGATCATTTGATTGCTATTTATTTTGATAGGAACCGGTTTCGATCAGCTAAGTGATCATCTTCAGCCTACATGATGATGATCACTTAGCTAATCGAAACCGGTTCCTATTAAAATAAATAACAATCAAAGGATCACAGAGGCTTTTGTTTCCAACACATATATTACTCATCTTTGAAAACTATGGACTTATTCAACAAGGTTTGTATTCAGTACAAAAAACAACCAATAATATCTACTTATTGTCATTGTTACAAGTGATTCATTTGATTCAAGATAGGGTTTCTGTAGAAACAATTTAAAATTGAGATAATATGTGACCCTTCTTAGTCTGTTTCCATCAATATTAGAGTTGTTGGACATTTTTACGTCAGGTAGTACATTGACGGTATAATAGCACAATCAGTGATGCAGCATGTATGCGGTTATATATCCTCTACGACGCCTCTCTTACGACGAGAAACTAAAGCGCCATCTATCGGCATCGTTCACATTATTTTCAAAACAACGACTTTCTTAAATCAAAACAATCGTTTTCTTAAAGCAAATATTTCGGTTATTTTTATATTTAAAAGTATGTATTGTCTTAAAACAAACAAATTATGTTAAGAATGTTATATTTTTAATATTAGACAACCATTTCTCTGTGTGTGTAATATTGATAACGTGAACGGAAAGTCTTTTATTTGGAGGCGGAGGTGCATCACTTGGTTTTTTGCCTTTTGGTTTTTGTGTGTAAGTGCATAAATAATATCACTTCTCTTTCAGAAGTCAACAAATTTTCACGATAGTTAACCTAAAAGATAAACGATAGTTACCCTAAAAGTACAGGCTTTAAGGTTTAGTTTAGTAGAAATTTGAAGTTTTTAGGTCCCAACTTTATTTGTCAACAGTTGTAAACATGGTAAAATATACTTAACCAAATTCATATAAAACTGTTTATATTGTAATAATTGGCATTATTTTTGTAATAACTATATTATTTCATCATCATCATCATCATCATCAATACTGGTTTTTGTGATTGTCTGACAAAAATATTGTTTTCTATATCTTAAGATGAACGCAACCACTGTAAAAGTCACGCTGTGTTTAAAACAATAGGTGTTAACAATAGTGTTTAACAATAGTGTTTAAAACAATAAATTTATTGCAAAGTTTTTACATATAGAAGAATTTAGTCATTTCACATTTTTTATATAAGAGTTTTTCAGCCAGGCTTCAAGAAACTAAGTTTTTAAGAAAGGGACCATCTTCACCAAATTTCCCTAAAAATCTCGCTGGATCACACACAGTAGGCGTCCTCCGGATCTAATGCAGTAGTCGGCCCGTTTCTATTTACCTAGGTCAAACAAGTAGGCGGTGCGGATAAACAGTAAACACCGGCCTGCTGCTGCGTTCGAACTTCGAAGTCGCCGCGCCGCGCCGCGTCACGTCGCCCGGCGAAGGCAACTGCGCGCGAGATGGTGCAGTTTAGCAAAAGGTAAATAATTGTCTTTCGGACAACGCCGCTGATTACAGGGGCGAGTCAAGTAGGCACTGACAAGCAGCTCGTAATCAGGAACGGTCCGCCGCCCGCTCGTTATTTGCTGTCGAGCGGCCCCGGCCGTAACCACAGGGCCCGAACTTAGGGCCAATGCTCTGCCGCGCACACCGGCGCGGAGAGCGACTACGCACCGAATTTTAATTTTTTAAAAGGTTATCGCGTAAATTTGATTAAAACTCGCTCGGATGGCGATTATTCTTAACGAATTTTATACGGGGGATGTCGGAAATTGTTAAAATTAGTTAAAATGTGTTAAAATTGTTAAGATTTGTTGAAAGTTGCGGTGTTGTAAGTTTTTGTATGTAATAAAGTGGGCGGTCTTGGGAAAAATGAAAGTGGACCACACAGACGTCAGTCAGTGAGGTGTCTCGATCGGAAATTGGTCAAATATTTTCAAAGGTCGGTTCCGCTTTGTGTGTTTCTGCCGACGGGCTGCGCAATAAATCAAGTTGAACAAACTCATCGCTGATGTATGGTTTTTTCGAAATGGCGAGAACGGATTTTTGTGTGTTGGAATGCTTTAGTTTTGCTCCGCTTCCGTTCTGAATTGCGTAATTCTTATGTAGAGCAGGGAAATTCCAAGTTTACGTATGTGGGTATTTGATTTATTTTTGTGTCGTGTTTTTTCGTCAGTGTTCCGTGATAGATAAAGGATATGACAATACTGTAATTTCTTTGAAGTGTTTTTTGGTGTTTCTTAATTTAATTTTTTTTTTGTTTTCTTGACAAAAAAATTCGTTTTTTACAAAGAGTTTTTGATGGCTTAATATATCTAATTCTGTGAATAAACAATTGTGATGATTATATTATATTTCAAGAAATAAGGTACATACTTTAAATGCAAAGAAAAACTACTTTCACGACAAAATTTTGACAAAATAAGTATTCTACCGTAATTCTAAAAGTTATTTCAAAACTTTTATTCATACGTTTACATTGTACGCATTGTTACAAAAAAAAGTTATCGGTTTGTACGTCACAAGCAAATTACGAAAATATTTTTTTGACTTTAGTTTTGTAGTATTTTCATTCTAATTCCTGAATCTATTAGATCTCTATCATTTAAAAAACTGATTCTTCACAATTGAGCAACGTATTATTTCTTATTTTAAACCAGCTAGCATTGTAAATACAAATTCTGACTACGGCTGTGGCGTTTATAAAATATCAAAAATTCTTTATAATGAATGACTGACAAATAAAAATGTTTGTCCATTCTACTGTGTTGCCTAAAAATGTTTCCTTTTTAAATTCTTTGCCATTTTCTTATACAGGGTTAGACAAAATAACCGCAACACCTAAATAATTCTCAACCTGTAAGAAATTTCAAAAAAAAAATTTCAACCAAAAGTTTTTTGGCTTTAAAAAAGATTTAAATATATTTTTAATATACAGTGTGATTATTTTATTATGGAAATGTGGTAACCTTTCCTTTTTTAAACAGAACACCCTATACTTTTTACAATTTTCAATTCACTTACTGATTCTAAGAATTTGCTATAGGTATCATTTTTTTCATAACCTGCATCATATTTAAATTATATAAGCAATTACTAAAAATAGTCAAAATTACCTAAAGTTTTAAATAATACAACAACCGCAAAAAAAGCCAAATTTTTTTTTCGTTCAAACATATTTTTAATATATTTGATGTTATGAAAATTTGCAAAACTTTTCTTTTCTAACAGAATAAATACCCTGTATATTTTAAATTTAAATTTGTAATTCTAAGAATTTTATATAGGAATTATTTTTTTAATTCCATTAATTTTGAGTTATGTATAAGTAATAACAATAATAACAACACAATTAAATAGAATTAAATTAATGTTTAAACTGCCACATAGAAAAGAAATCTGTATGTATGTGGGATAATATTCTTAATTTATTGTTCAGGAGTTTTGATTAATTGCTTACAACTCAAAAATAATGCAAAAAAATAAGACCTATATAAAATTCTTCGAATTAATCTTAGAATTCCAAAATGTAAAATATACAGGTATGTATTCTGTTTGCAAGGCTTGCAAATTTCTATAATAAAATGAACAGGGTGCCATTTTCTTACTTTATATTAAAAATATATTTGAACGAAAGGTTGTGTAGTGTAAACCACTGCAAAACCCATCCAAATTTGTAAAAAATCTAACGCCCATCAAGTGTGGTACATTATGTACAACAGAAGCAATAAAAATCCTTCAAAAAGATCAAAATTTAACAAGAAAACATGGTCGCTCCTCCAAGACAACTCAAGTACTTAAGGAATCGGTTTTGTTGTGCCTGTGCGTTGTGCAATGTTATCGCTGCAAACGTCCAAGTCCACTATTTTTTGGAGTAAAATTAATAAAAAAATGTCTTAAAATTTCATGCTGTTGGCTAAACGATTCGTCCGTTATACGAATCTATACAATCTCTGTTCTTTTTAATCAAAAGCAAACAAATGTCATTGCCTGGTAATTATAAAGCGCATTGCAGATGTGGTCTGAAACATCCAGTGTCCTACGAGGAATGGCACAGAATACCATACACAATATCATGTTTCTTTTTAAAATCATGTGTCTCGTCTTTATTCGGTGTTCAAATTTAGTTGTAATTGAGAAGATGAAAGATACAATTTCTTCATATTTTGGCACATTTAACAATAATTCCTCAGGAATGTTTTTGACGAGTAACGTCTTTCCCTAACTTAGGATAGGGTTTTTAGAAGCGAAATTCAAAATCAAGTCTTAAAATTTTTAAAATTGTTCCAATATAAACAACCTTGCTCTAACACCTATCTTGTTGGGGCCACAAAAACACAACCAGATCTGCAAATAATCTCGTCCTTGCACCTACACGTCACTTACAAACCTAGATAATCCGTTCCAATAACCTTTTCCGCCAGGTTACATCGCGCCAGATACAAAACAAAACCGCCATGCCAAACAGCAAAAAACATCTTTGTCCGAAGTCCAACGTCCACTACGATCGCGAGGGCTATCGCATCGCGCACAATTGGAATCGCGCAAAAAAAAGTTGCGATGTCGGCAGACAGGTGGCGTCCAGGTAGCTCCCGCGAGCACCTTCTGCATACCACGGGTGCACTTCACCGCAAACTTATAGCGGTAGATGGCGGTACGATCGCATGGCGGCCCGCGAACGACCTTGGGCTCTGACCATAGATGCAATGCAAGGAATTTGCGTCATCGAAGCCACACACGGATCAAGACACCGGCGGCCAGTCCACAACAAATGATAAAGCCGGCCTTACACATACCGAGAAAATCGATACGGATAAGCAAACCGCGATGGAGGAAGTCGATGACGAACGCGATGACGATGGTCATGGTTTGTTATGCAAGAAGACAATTGTTGCTGAAATTGGAAAATAAAGATGAACAGTGGAGGAATTACGTATTGATTTCCGGGTGGAAACCGAGTTGTAGATTTTGAACCATATGCTACGAAGCACCTGTAGCACTTAAGTCGATACTGAAGATGCACCTTGCTACAGAGTGCGAAACTCTGGAGAGTCTACAATCTCGAATGGAGGAATTCGTGTTATTGGTCCAAAGTAAATAATAGAGAAATCTGGATGATGATGCTTGATGATGCATGCATTTAACAGAAGACATATTTTGAGTTTACAATCTTCAATATTACCAACGTAATCACGAAAAGATTACAGTTCAAACCAACATACGAAATTACAAACTCCATCGATTGTATAAATAAAACAAAAAATTCTGATAATATCTATTTAGGCTGACTAAAAATGCTTTATATTTTCATAATAATACGGTGTACTACTCTTTTAACTACTATTATTTACAAATTTAGGGGTGTCGGAAGTAGGTACATATAAATATAGCACGTCCTTAAATCAGACATGTGTGTCGGAATTGTGTACATGGTGAGAAGTAATACAAATGGGTCTATTTCTGTCTTTACACAAGAAAATAACAAATTTTACATCTCTTGCTATATTACAATTAATTGTATGCATTTTGTATATTCAGACACGAGTGTCGGAACTACGGTCATCAACAATCCCTAATTATTACACTAGCACCAGAGAGTAGCGATTTTTGCATTAAAACACCACCTTTGGAGATAACAGTTGAACTCATGTCATCTCCATTAAAAAAATCATTCTTCTATCTAATGCTTGTTAAAAATAGCGTCACCTGAAAACCGTTTAGACATGTAAATATAGTTACTAAGGATATGTGTTTATTAAGAAAAACAGCAGTAGTAGTAACACGGCCATTTATTGAACATGGCAGCAGAGCGTGGTTAGCTCGGTTTGCTTTATTAGCTTGGATTGCTTGGTTAGCTTGGTTAGCGTGGTTAGCTTGGTTGGAAGAATTACTGCGACAGGAAAATAAGAATGGGTGATGTAACAATTCCAGTGTTCGACGGAGCAGATTACGGAAGCTGGAAGAAAAGAATGATTATGTTCCTGAAAATGAAGTGCTATGAAGCTGTAACAAGAAAGAAGAATGAAGCTGATATTGACTGGAAAGAAAAGAATTTAAAAGCGATGTCCTATATCTATAGCTCAATAACAAACAAACAGTTGGAATTTGTTGCTGATAAAGAATCTGCGTATAGTATAATACAGATTTTGATGAGTTTGTATCTACAAGAGTCTACAGCGTTCCAAATTATTTGGAGAAATAAGATAGGGAAGTTAAAAATGAAGGATTTCACAGATGTTTAAAATTTTTCAGCGAATTTGAAAAATCAATCAATTCGTTGAAAGCTGCTGGAGCAAGAGTTACAGAAAAGGAAAAAATTAATTACATGTTGCGAACATTGCTAGAATCAATGAGTAATATTGGAGATCTGATTGACGTTCTGAAGGAAGAAGATCAGACAGTAGAATATTTAAAAAATAAAATATGCATGCTAAAGTTAAAAGATGAAGAATCTGTACATTTGGAGGACAAGTCAAATGCCTTTTTGACAAAGAAACAAGATTATATTTGTTAAAATTGCGGGAAACCAGGTCATTTTAAAAAGGGATTGTCATCAGTATGGTAGAGGAAGAGGTTCATGGAAGCGAGGTTACATGGATCAGCACCAAGCTAGCAGAGGGAATTCCAGTCAACCAGTGCGTGGCATTCAATTTTCATGAGGGTATAGCTGAGGCAGACAGTACAGTATAGGCGACCAGCGTACTTCGAGAGATCAACAAGGGGGTTATAATCAACGTTATCAACATGGAGGTTACAACTTTCATGCATATGTTCAGAGCACATATGAAGCAGTGAAGGTAGATGCAGGTGATGAAATGAAATGGTTATTAGATAGTGGGTGTACAGATCATGTTATCAACAATGACAAATATTTTTACGATTGTATAACTTTGAAAGAGCACGGCCATTTATTGAACAGGCAGACTGAAGAAGACTGAGGACTTGTTTTATACTGTGTTTCATTAAAAATGGCAAAACATAAATGTTTAACGTTTCTTAATAATAAATCTTATTTAACATTATTAAAAACAATAATATTTACTTGAATGTTTATATTTTTAGCTTATAAAATATAATATAAATTACATAACTATTATCAATTTTCTTTAAAAATGCCAGGCAAATGAATAGCCAGATATCTCTAGAAGGGAATATGTATTTGTTTTTAAAAAAAAAAGCTGACACAAAAATTCCTTAACCTGTCTGGATTTTGGGCGTTTACCTTAGTCAATATGTACACAGACGTCCCCACGAAGAAATCAATAATGGTTTTGCAAAACTACATCACAACCCAAATTTATACAATCTCATTTTGGAGAATAGCAACATTAAAGATATCGTTGAGTTGTTTAATACAGTTTTATATTTCTTTCAATTAAAAAACAACGTTTATCGACTAAACGAAAGCCTAGCCACAAGGTAGTCCGCGCAGCAATTTATCAGCATAAAATATAACAGATCAGCAGTAAATCAGCATAAAATATGATGCTCCATCAAAAACCGTTGGACATTTTAAAGATTCGGAAAGTGACACCCTGTAAACAATGTGTGCCTGCTACTCTTTCATGTGGCTGATGCTTTTCAGCCGTTTTAGGTAAGAATGGTCTATTGTGCGAAAAACAAGCATATGACATTTATTGTAGATTATTAAAAGATCTAGCAATAATATACGAAGCCTCTCAGATGAAAGTTTAGTCTTCTGTAGGCTTTAGACGCTTCTAAAACAAAATTTTACAGTGACGATTACCAAGCTTCTTAAGGCTCCAGTCTCCCCCCGCAAAATGCTCGCTACCATCCGGTTCTGAAGATCCTTATGCAACTGCCATTGAAGAGGAATTTCAATATTTATGAAAATTATTTATATAACACATAAAATATAAATAAATGTTAACTGTAAGAGCACAAGTTATTTTCTTCTGAACTTCTTTAGACTTGCACTCTGGAGTATTGTAGTGCGTGTTTGTAAAAAGTTGGCAACCATGTTTACAATACCGATTATTGTGAAAGTACTATATCATCGACTAGAAAACTCAGAAAACACAGTCCAGTTTGCTATTTGAATTGAGACGGGAGGCTTAAAAGTAATAGTGAGATCTCTCGACTAAATAGTTCCGATAAATTGACGAGTGTATTGCCACCTTAACGCGAAGAAAGCAAAACAAATCGTAAAGGTACCGACACGAGAGGACTGGTAACCTGGGGATCGGTGCCTTAATGGTGTTCTCGTTGTGTATTAATACACCACGTTAGGCGCTAAATGACTCACATCACAGAGCGTGTTTTTTTTCTACAACCGATCCTGATTTTGTAGTTTGAAGTCTTTGGATGATGGATACAGAAATTTAAGAAGATTGCAAATTCATCAAATTATTGAGAGGGAATGTTTGAAACCGAAAATAAAGACAAATGGCCAACAGCCTATAAACGTGTTCAAGAAGCCGTTTGCAGGTTGCAAAGAGTGGTAAGATGTGGAAAGAGTTGCAAGATGTTGAAAGAGTTGGATGATGTTTAACGAGTTGGAAGATGCTGCCAATTTTAGAAACAGATGGCCATTTTAAGCTTAGATAACTTGTGTCTAAAACTGTTTTTACGTAACGTCTTTGAAAGGAGTTAATGAGAAACCAGAACGTTTTGTAATTCTGGTGCAAATTCTAGCCAATACTTGATTGGTTATCTTTCTCTTTAGTAACGTTAAAACAATAAGTTTCGCATAAAAGTTATGTGGTTTTAAAAAAACTCTCTATTCTGTTCTTTAGTCTATAGTTCACACAACCTACTTTCCTTATGCAGTTTCTAAAGTTGGCACCATATTTCGGCGCTCTACTTATTATCAAAAGTTGGTCTATGAGTCTATGACTATTAATACCATATCAACATTTTATGGTTATTTTTCTAAGTATGGTTAAGTTAAAGCTCAAACATTGTCATTTTGTTCCACAGAGCAAAAATGTGGTATCTACTATATTGCCATGCCATATTTTCAACCACACATCTCGAATGTAAGAGCTTCATTTTTCGCAGTTATGCTTATGAAAATAACAAAATCTGGATTATCGCAAATGGTGTCATTCCCTCAGAACTTTGTCTTCTTTAATCTTAGTGCTTCTTCTTCAATTCGCTTATTTTAGGTGAAACTTTTAGTGCAGGATGTATCTTCCTTTCCTGGTCTTTCAAAATATCATTATAAATAAATCAATTGGATTTATGTTTACCATCACTTCTCTATTTATCAACCACAAGAAGCCGATAAAGAAAATATCTATATAAATCTTTTATGGAAGACCATGATAACTAATTCTAGGCAAAAAAACAATTTTTATAAAGCACTCACCACATTCACGAAGTCTTGATATGTGATCGCATCAGTCGTGGCATTCCTGGCTTTGTCCAAAAGGATATCCCGCTTTCCAGAACCCACTCTCTGCCTAAATTCAGGTCGGTCCAAAACGTTCACGAAGTCAGGCCATGGAATTTCACCAAAACCCTCTGGATCAAACTAATTACAACGCATTAGTCACACAGTTTGACAGTCACTCTATTGTGAATTGTGATTGTATAAATATGACTAAAGTCGACACTGATTTGTTTTTGCTTGACATTTAGAGTTTGACAGTTCTCACAACCCAGTTAGTTAGGTTATGTACATAATTAGAACAACAAACGTCAAAGCCAACTTTAATCTCGAGTCAATTATCACAATTCAACATACCTGATCAAAAAACTGCCTCCATTGCTAGAAATAATAAAAAAGATAACGATTAGCATTTTAATTTGTACTATTTTGCACGTTTATACTTACATCGCGTAGCAATTGTTTTCGAATTTCGTTCTCGTCGAACTCGCTAACTAGGTCGGTACGGTCGGTATCCGGGTTGCTAACGTAGGAACCTGTAATCGTAGCTATCGGGCCAGGTTCGATTCCAGACTCTTGAGACTGCCCGCGCGTCAGAGAAGTTGTCAGCGATAACGATGTAGATGTCGTTAGTCTCCAAGACGCATGCGAAAGCATTCTAACATTACCGACTCGAGGATGGTTTGTAACCAGACTAGAAAACAACGCTGAAAGCCCGCCAAAATAGAAAATTGACTTCTGAATATGTTTTTAGACGTTTTAAGAAGTTATTTTGGTAACTTTGGTTATTAAATCACGAGGTTACCGATTTGAAGCACGTTTGATTTTGTTTTTGGTTTGGTATTTTGATTATTGCGTTTATTTTGCTGAATAAGCGAAATTATGATGTTTTGCGAAGCGCTGTCGGTTGCAAAAGGGTTTCTTTGATATTTGTCAGCTGGAACAAGTCGTAATATAAGATTACCAAATGTCTAAGTATTTATTCCGCATATATCGGCGGTTTAACTTCACCTTATTACCTATAATTGAGTTATAAGCTTAACCTCAACTAACCTGTCTATCATTGTCTCTATTATCCACACAAACACTTGAATAAACACTGAATTTTCACCAGGACATCACTAAAACTTCGAAAACCATCAACAACATCCCCATACTATGCAAGTGTGTCGCAGGAGAGGCTCGAAAACAACCCCCTGACGAGAAACGTGTTCAGCACTGTCGCTATTCGCGATTTTCCTTTCATTTCACCCTCAAATTCAAAATTTCCACCGTTCAGGAATGAGTGAAACCGTTGCTATATGGGTTGGTGATGGGTGGGAGTGAGATGGAAGATGGCGCAGAGGTTTTAGTGATTGGTGGACGGAGGAACATCGCGAAGAACGCGCAGCTGACAATCGATTTTCATCGCAGTTGGCCATGCGAATCTTCCTAGGGGGGGTTTTCTTGCGAAATTGTCTATTGTATGGCTGGGTTATTGTGGAGATGTGAGTCATACACGCTTGGGGATGGGGGAATTGGGGGGCTGTTTGTTAATTTAGTTAGTGTGTACATAAGTTATTTTTGGATAATGCTAATTTTTGGTTTTAGGTGGAAAATTGTTGGGTTTGTGTCAAAGGTGCGAATGGCCTCGATATTTGTAGGGGTTTTATGTGAAAATAAAGTTTATACATGCAAATTTGAACGTATTTTTGTTAATATTTTCATAGAATTTAATAACTGTACGAACTGTAAACAACATAAAAATTGAAAATTTGTAAATTATCAGGGTGATACAAAACAAGTTTTAGAATATTATGAACATTATTTTACATATTATTTACCTTTTAAATCTTCTTGAGAGGCATTAAACCATCCCAATTTCCCAATAACTATGGAATTTCCAATGTTATCAATTTTATTTCAGAATTTTTGGTTTCAAACATTTTCTCTGGTCAAAAATTAAAGTAAAGTACAAAGTTTACGATTTGGTATAACTTAAAATACCTTATTTGAGGTGTTTTGGACATTTGCTTGGGCTGAATAAATTGACAAAAATTGAAAAAAAGTTGAAGACGAAGTTTTGAGATAATCACAAATAAAACTGATTAATTCTTTTATAATTCTTTATTTCTGCATCTAAAAGGATGGGATTAACGAGTCTTCTTTTGAGATATTGTTTAAAACATCAAGGATGCAGCTGGCACAAGATATGGCCTTGTTAAATTTGACAATTTTTTTTACCTAATGATACTATTTATCTATGCCCTGCATTTTTTGGCATATAAGTTCTGTTTTTTGAAACCTTGTCCTGGGAAGAACTGGCTACTCTAAATAGTGGTGTTTGAGAATAAAGAAAAGTCTAAGAGAAAATATAAAATAAACATATAATTTAGAAAATGAATGAGACAAGTAAAAAGATGTGAAAAAAGGCGATAGCACTCCAAATTTAGTTTAATTTAATGTTAATAAACTCTTGCATAATTGTTTGAATGATTAAAGACTTAAAAAAATTTATTTATTCAATAGTATACTAGGTATCGTTGAAGAGGATTATTTTATTTCAAAACTACATGGTACAAATAATCTCGACAAAAAAAAAAATATATTTTTTTTTTTTGATATAAGACAAAAAAAGTTAAATATCAAACAATGCAAAAACGTAGAAATAACACAAACAATGCCCTTTACAGTAAGAAGTATAATAATAAATTAATTGATACGTATAACAAACCGCCATATAATAATTCTAATAAAGAAATGAAGAAATCAATACCTTTTAATGAAACACGTTTGCTAATTTTATTTCCTAAATTTATTTATTGTTATTGCCATTTTTAGTAAGAAATCTCGTAAGGACTTTTTTCAATTTAAGTGATTACTGAGAGGTAAGGACATCTAAAAAATGCAAAAAAATCAGCAAAATCATATCAATTTAGTTGTTCAACTTATTTTTATTATTTATAATTTCTATAATTATTAATTTATTAACTTTTCGGATTCCAAACTTTAGTAACTGCTGAAACTTTTTAAGGATTTGATAAGTGATAATATATGCCATATGTCCATATGCCACAATCTACTAGAATAACATTTGCTACAAATACTACAATACTCAATTTTCATCAGGTTTTTCAACCAGGCATTCATAGGTGGGCATTCTGCGAGAAATACCTCCCTAAAGGAGGGGGGTTGGTCACCTCAGATTAAGGGAAAACTTATTTTTATTTAGTCAACTGTAAAAATGGATAGTTTCTTGCACACTTGGGTAATTTTTGCTCATCTGTAACAACCCCCTTGGTTTTTAAATTTTAAAAGAAAATCATGATTTCTCATTCTTATCAAGTTGTTTCTACCACAGCTACATAATTCAATAAGGACCCATGGAATCTCAAAAATCTTATACGTTTTAATTCAATAAAGTTATATCAAATCTGGCAACTCTGTACAGACATTTAGGTGAAAAAAAAGATAAGGTTTTATAGTTATTGTACCTTTTATTCAAAGAACTAATAAATACTACAAGAAACAATAAACACTATATATCTCAAACTGTCTCCTTCACTATGGCACAAGGTGGTCCATGAAAACAACCCCCTGCTTCCTAGCTGGATGTTTACTATACCCCAAGTGATTTATAAAATCTGGCTCAAAAACAGAAAGATCTTAGTAAGCGTGGCGAAGGGGTTTCTACAAATTTCAAAATACTTACCCAACTAAATATAGGGTAATTTAAACTAAGAAACAAATAAAAAATTCCTATATTCATTAAACTTTTATTCAACGCAATTTTAAATTGTATTACAAAATATAGAAAATAGTATAATCACAAACTGTCTCCTTCACTATGGCACAAGGTGGTCCATGAAAACAACCCCCTGCTTCCTAGCTGGATTTTTAATATACCCCCAATGATTTTATCAAAATCTGGCACTTGTCAAAGACAGGAAGATCTTAGTAAGCGTGGCGAAGGGGTTTCTACAAATTTCAAAATACTTACCTAAAAATAGGGTAATTTAAACTAAGAAACAAATAAAAAAATCCTATATTCATTAAACTTTTATTCAACGCAATTTTAAATTGTATTACAAAATATAGAAAATAATATAATCACAAACTGTCTCCTTCACTATGGCACAAGGTGGTCCATGAAAACAACCCCCTGCTTCCTAGCTGGCTTTTTAATATACCCCCAATGATTTTATAAAAATCTGGCACTTGTCAAAGACAGGAAGGTCTCAGCAAGCGTGGCGAAGGGGTTTTTCTACTCTACAATTAACAAAATACTTACCACCACAAACGATAAATAGGCTGTTCATAATTTTAACAATAAAAAAGAGAAAAAAAAACTGATTTTAAAGTTTTTTATTTGTTTTATCAAACAAACATCGTCATAACATTTAATCTTCTTCTTCTTCCGCAGCACCTCCAGTAGTTCCCTTGCGGAGATTCTTCCTCTTGACACGACCAGGGCGGCCACCACCGAAGGGTGACTTCAGGGAGAAGTCAATATGCTTTTGCGAGTCCAACCTTACGATGAAAGAAGGAATGTTCACAACCTGCTTGCGAACGCTGCGGAAACAAAAATTCGATTAGCTAAGAATTTAACAAAACTTAACCTATATTATAAAATAAAAACAAAAATTTTAATACCTAAATATCCCATTTCTTGGGGATTTTATATGTTTCGAGGCGTTAGATCTGGCGATCTAAGTGGCCTTTCGAATTCTTTTCAAAGCGTTAGATTTTCATCTAAGTGGCTTTTCGAGACTTTTTTCCAGGAAATTAATAATTCAAGGTCATTACCGAATGTGTCTCTGGCGGATCAAAACGCGAGCATGATGGATGGATTTTGCCAACCCCAGTTTGAAGACTTGTGTCTGGAGACGACGTTCCAAGAAGTCTTCAATTTTCAAACCCAACACGTAATCGAGCTTCATCCTACCTTCGTCTAAGACTCCAATACGGACTAGACGACGCAATAATGCGTTACCTATCAACAAAATTCAAAATGATTTAGCACACTACCTAAAAACACACATACAAACAACAATACACGTTTACAATGAATTTAAATGTTTCCAATCACTATGGCACAAAGTTATCTATAAAATAAGATACTTTGCTTCCTAGCTGGACATACTATACCCCCGTTGATTTATATAAAATCTGGCACTTGTCAGAGACACGTATGATCTTAGCAAGCGTGGCGCAGGGGCTTAAAACGCAAGAAAAACACCCAAAAATGCTCTCACCTTCAAACAATCTCTTGGAGTCCTTCTCCTCGAGTGTCAGCAACTCTCTGGCGGCTTTACGGATCTTAGCCAACGTGTACTTGACTCTCCATACTTCACGCTTGTTACGGAGACCGTATTCTCCGATGATCTTTAATTCTTGATCTAGACGCGCCTTTTCATAGGGGCGACGAGGGGTGACGTAGGTCTTGGAACAGACCGACGGGATCCTACCGTTTACCATCGTGAGATATCACCTGAAACGGAAAAATAGTAAGGTTAGGTCGACATAACCTAAAAATACACGTGTCATATTTTACGATTTTATCGAAATGAAATGTTCCCCTGCCATGAATCGGATATACAATTTGTGTATTCCGGGATTAAACAAGGTTTTGCTATAGCCTTATCTGATTAGGTAACGTTCTCAAGGTATAAAGACGCACCTTGCCCAAAGAAGAAGGCACACACAAAGTAATCGTTAAATATTTCGAGCATCCTTCAAAAAAACCTCGGTATTTTTTGGTGAATATCGAGATGATTTAAAGGAGAACCGAAATTAAACAATATTTTTTTTTTCTAAGTATAAGAAACTAGGGAAAAATAAGTATTTGAAGACGTACCTATCTCACCGGTTTGACGAACTGTAATAGAAAGAAATTGTGGAGAGAAATCGGCAAGCAGCTTCGGTAGTTCAGCGTTTTCATCCCCACCAGAAAACACAAGAGAGAGACACCTATCGGGAGATGCGTTCGTTTGACGAGGATGGAGAATTATAGGAAGTACTGTGGTGTCAAAAGAAACACTTTATTCTAATAGATTCCACCAATTCTTATTTAAGTTGTCTTTATCAATAAAAATAGTATAGTTTCTTTATAACCTTGAATAGAACGTGTGTATTTACACTAGAAATGATTGATCTAATTTGTTTATCATGTTGTCAAAATAACGACTGTATCCGATACGGTTAATTTCAAATTCTCTACAACTGGGGAAGAACTCAATAGTTGTTAGAAAAATAAACAAAAAGCATCTAAAGCAACAACTATTTTTTGTTTTTAATTTAGACAAAAAGTTTGTAACTTTCCTCTATGCGCAAACATAATATCTAAACATTTGCATTTTCTTTTTAAATCAGCTTTGTTTTAAAAAACGTGTAAAACGCATCAGAAAATTTACTATTTACTCCGGTGATTACTATTTTCGCAGGAAACATTCAAATAATAAATAAATAAACACCATTTTTTCAAATGGATTTCAAAGGGATTTTTGGTTATATTTACTTCAAAATTGCGCCCTTGACGTCAAAAACGTTATCTTCAAAATTCACGATTAACAAAGCTTTAAAAGCTTTTACATTATTATATAAAGCATGTACGACAGGGCAGTTGTGTTGAAATGTTTGGAATCTTTCGAAATATAAGATTGAACTGCAGCTTTATAAAAAAGTTCTTCAGAGTGTCACAGCCTTTATGTTACAGCCAAAACAGTTATTACGCGTTAAAAGCCAACAAGGATAAGCCAAAACAAAGGTAATTTGGTTAAAATAAGCCGAAATAGGCGTTTATTCTAGCTGTCATTTAGGATTTCTAGTTGATAACCTTTGTAAAGGTTATGTTTATTTTTGTAGTTTGACCAAACCATGCTATAAACACGAGGAATTTATAAGAACCATGGCTACAGGACCAACTATTTCAACGGAAGTGGCTAGTAGCCAACAACTTTTAAAGAAAACGAACAGATTATCGTTGGAAAAATCACCGTACTTGTTGCAGCATGCCACAAATCCAGTAGACTGGTACCCATGGGGCGATGAAGCCTTCGAAAAATCCAGAAAGGAAAATAAACTGATATTCTTATCAGTCGGTTACTCTACGTGCCACTGGTGCCACGTAATGGAGAAAGAATCGTTTGAAGTCCAAACCGTTGCCGATGTTTTGAATAAATCGTTTGTTTCGATTAAGGTTGATCGAGAGGAAAGACCCGACGTTGATAAATTGTATATGACGTACGTCCAAAGGACAACAGGAGGTGGCGGTTGGCCGATGTCGGTTTTCCTTACGCCTAATCTGGAGCCTGTGTTCGGAGGGACTTATTTCCCACCCGAAGACAAATATGGCAGGGTTGGATTTAAGTCTTTGCTTCAGTTAATCGCTAAGCAATGGACTGAGAACCATGTTACCTTAGGAGTTAAAGGTAATTTGCTTTTCTGTTTAATTTTTGTGTAATGATATTGATAATATGAATTAGGGTTGTCAAGTTTAAAAGTGTAAGGTCTTGTGGCGCCATCTAGTGGATGAATCGTGAATTATTTGGGAGGGAATTGCTTCAAGGGAATTGCTTCACAAGTTGAATGTAGATGGTGCATTGTATTCTCTAGATTTGTAAACTTTTTATTTACACTAAAAACGGTTACACAAAGCTGAAAAGGATTATCAATTTGTTTTAGGCGCTTAGAATGGACTTTAATTTATTCTGTTGTTAGTTATTCGGTTTTATTTATAATTAGGAAAATGTATTCTGAAAGTGAGTAAACCGCGAAGTATCTGGTGGTGGTAACTGACAGGCATGTTTGAAGATGGCGCTACTTGTTATGTTTAAGATTTATGTAATCATTGATCAATTCATTATTTGCATTATACATACACTATTTTGCTAAACTTTGATAGTTAATAACTTTTTTAATTAATGATAGATTTAGATGATTTTATTCCACGTATTTATTATAAACATATTTATGAAGATTATCACGCATTTGCAAAGTGCGTGAAATTGGTTCTCCATAATTGGAATTTTTAACTTTTTATTACACCATTGTTTGGCCATTTATTTGACCATGTTTGATAATTTTTTAGTTTGTGATACCCAATGTCGCTGCCCATGCTAGCATTTAATATTTTTATTCTTGCTAGTAATACTTGACATTCCGCTTTGTTGCTGTTTGACCATTTTTACCAAATCTATGACCAAGATTGACCTTACCAATTTTAATTTTACTTAATAACAATTTATTTGAAATTTGAGGCTTTTCATCAATTAAATATGTATTGAATTATTATTTATTTAAAAAATGTTATACACTAAAACAATTTTATAAACATATTACTTTTTTCTAAATTTTGTTGTAAAATGAAATTTAAGATTATTATTTATGTTGCAAATCTAAAAACTACAACAAAACATCAATTTATTCCAGCAAAATCTTCAGTCGACGCCATCCGCCGACTCACCTCACAAAGTTTCGCAGCCACTGCTGAAATCCCGATGCCAGGTCCTGAAACGCTGAACAAATGCACCACGCAATTCCTGCGATCGTACGACAAGACCTACGGAGGATTTTCGGACGCTCCCAAATTCCCCCAGCCTAGCAACTTCAACTACCTATTCCACGTCTATTCAAAAGACCGCCAGTCCGAACAGGGCAAAGCCATAGTTGAAAGCTGCGCCCACACGTTGAAACGCATGGCATACGGCGGAATCCACGACCATGTAAACTGCGGCTTCGCCAGGTAAGCGTTAGATTACTTATGTTTTGTATTCATTACTTTTGTATTCGTTCTTTATGTATCCATTACTTGTAGTCATAAAGTAACGAATACTCAAAAATTCCAAAGATGTCGTTACTTTATGTAATTACTACCTTTTTAAATGAAATTTCCTTTACAACTTTGCCAGGTATTCAGTTGATGAACGTTGGCACGTTCCACATTTTGAGAAGATGCTCTACGACCAAGGACAATTGGCTGTTGCGTACACTGAAGCGTATGTGGCGACAAAAGATCCGTTTTTCAAAGACGTCGCCGACGATATCTTGACGTACGTGTCGCGGGATCTCAGCCACGACTTGGGCGGTTTCTTTGGCGCTGAGGATGCTGATTCTTATCCGTATACAGAAGCTGACCGGAAGCAGGAAGGCGCTTTCTGCGTTTGGGAATATAACGAGCTCCAAACGAAACTGAACGGGAGGACTGATAAATTTACTTACTTCGATATGTTCACCTATCATTTCGATGTGAAGAAAAATGGAAACGTGCCTCCGCAGTATGACCCGCATAACGAGCTGAAGAACAAGAATATCCTGGGATGTTCGAGATCGTACGAGGCTACAGCAACGGCATTTAAGGTAAGAAGGCCAGGCTAAGAAAGATAAACTATGTATATCGTTTGACTGCGCTTACAAATTAACTTGGGACATTATTCGTGATAGTCCCGGCCAAACACGGTCATCCAAAAGTCCAAAGTTACTAACAACAAAAAAAAAACAAATAAATATTAACTTTTATGTTCAGTATTTATTGAAATCCTCGAATTTATCGATTCTCTTTATTTAAGGTTACCGTGCCGGAAGTAAAGAAGGTTCTAGCGGAATGCTACGAGGTTCTCTACGAGGAAAGGCAAAATCGTCCAAAACCGCATGTGGACACAAAAATCGTGACCGCTTGGAATGGTTTGATGATCTCCGGTTTTGCTAAAGCCGGTTTTGTCTTCAATGAAGATCTGTACACGGAACGAGCTGTCTTGGCCGCAAACTTCGTAAGGAGGTATCTTTACGATGAAGACGTGAAGATTCTGTTGCGTTGCTGCTACCGCGGTGGATCCGGTGAAGTTGCCCAGATGTACGTCTTTGGTTATGTGTTTGGAGGTTATGCTTTGAAACGTTTTTTTTTTCTTCTTTAGTTCTGCTCCGATTTCTGGGTTCGTACAGGACTATGCATTCCTAATACGTGGGTTGATTGACGTCTATGAGGCAACGCTCGACGAGCAGTGGTTGGAGTGGGCTGAGGTCCTGCAGGACACGCAGGATAGGCTCTTCTGGGACAACGCTAACTTCGCGTACTTCACCAGCCCGGAAGGTGATGCGAGTATTGTAATGCGCGATAAAGAAGGTAAGTTTTCTTTTATGGGATCTTCAGATACGCGTTCCTTAGCAAATTTTCCACCCGGAAGCTTTTGAATAGCCAACATTTGACTATTGGATTATTTAATATAGACGGTTGGGCAAAAGTATGGATCCATGCCAATAACTCTAAAATGACAAGGGGATTTTTTTTTTTGTAAAAAAATTGTCACACCCGTCGCAGCAGCCTAAAGCAGACAAGAAAGTTTGGCTACGTTAGTTTAAAACCTTAGATATGGATAACAAATGGATTACAACAGATAACTCAATCCATGCATAAAATAATTGCAACAATATAACACCAATAATCCAAACACTAATTCATAATAATAATAAATTGGTGTAATAGTTTCACAATATCCAAAAATGCATTCACTGCATAAACATCATTTCATCTCGCGTCTATGCGTGATGACGAGTCCGCGCATTCTTTTTGTTTGCACGTTACGTGCAAACTGGTTTGTAGACTCCATTGCATTGGGCACATTTTTGCGTCATTTCTGGATGCTTGCTTTCAATCTTATCGATGTCTTGGTCAGGACTGCGGAGCCTAAAAAAATTTTGACCTAGTGTTCAAAGTCACCGTACAAGTCAAATTCACTCAATGGACTACTCGAAGGAAGTATCCTGATTACGCAAGGAAAAACAATTTCCGACACAATGATAACAAATTCTTGATATTTTGCTCATAATGAGTTTTTTTTTTTTCGATTTCCTTGCTTCTAACAGCATTTGTATGCTATGAATTTCAATAATATACACAAAAAAGTTATTTTTGCGTTGCCGTGGTGATAAAAATTGACGATCGATATGTTTTTGTATTCAGAATATGAATTTCAATAATATACACAAAAAAGTTATTTTTGCGTTGCCGTGGTGATAAAAATTGACGATCGATATGTTTTTGTATTCAGAATATCACCCTGATTGAAAATATAACATAAAGAATATGGGGTGCCATTTAAAATTTCAATGATGACGTCATTTCCGGAAAAACCGGAAGTCTTATTAACCTCAAGAGTATCCAAAAGAATGGCATTTTTTGTCTATTAACACTTTCCCAAATTTCATTCGTCCAGCTTTAAAAACAACAAAAATAAACGGGAGTACCTATGGCGTGGGACACCCGGTATAGTGGTCTATGTCGAAAAGTGCATAAACTGAAGAAAAACTGAAGAAAAGTCGAACCTTTTGAGGTTTTTTGCGATTTTCGTTGTGAAGCCATACCTGTGGGAAGCAGCAAAGTTGAAATCCGGATTTAGCATCCCATAAAAACATATAGAATGAAAGAAAAAAACTTCCATATTTTTTTTTCCTGGCCAAAACACCATTTGTCAGGACTACAATCCATTCCGCTTTAGAGTTATTCTCGTGGATCCATACTTTTGTCCAAACCTCTAAAAAAAATAATTATTTATCCTTCGTTTAGGACAAACATTAAAAAACATCGCAAAAAACTCAATTAGTCAAAGGCAGAAAGCTTCGTGCCATATCGCTATCGCCGTTACCGGCGCGGCGTTCATTTATTTTTCTCTTCAATTATTTTTCTTGCGCTTGACCCCCTTCGTTAAAGGTTCGCACAAACCGACGAGCTATCGCGGAGCCTGCGCCAGAAATCAATAAAAATAGGGCCACAAATTATAATTGAAAAATTGTTTGCCTAAAAGTACCTAAAGGTATACGTTATGTTATTTTTTAATTATGAAACTTTTACGGTCTGAGTTTTGCTGTTCGCTATAACACGATTAATTAGGTTTAATGTTAAAGAAGACGCGAAAGATTTCGGCGTAAAAACTTTTATTAATTTTTCGCCTGTCCGTTTATGGAAACACTTTAAAAGAGCGCCAGAGGCAGCGAGAAGAGGTTGCGTGCCGTATCGCGACCCGCGGCGTCGCGTCGTCATTTTTTTTTTCGCGGCAATTATTTTTCTTATACTTGACCGACTTCGCTCAAGGTTCGCACAAACCGAGATAGAATACGTACGGGAGCGGGAAATGTATCCGATAATAAATTGTTTAATCATTAATTTTACTTATATCCATTTTTATGATACATGCGTATGACGCACAACTTGCAAAAGAATATACACTAGATCAGGAGTTCTCAACCGGTGGTACGCGTACTATTGGTGGTACGCGAAGGACTTCCAGGTGGTACACGAAAGGTACCAAACTTTATGGGTAAAATCATATTTATTTTGATGATAATGTTTGACCCAAAATTATAACGGCAAAATTAAATAATATTCCATTTTTACAATGGTGCAGTATACAGACGTATTTCTAAAATGGCAGATTGTGTAAAATAAAGTGTAGTTAAAAAGGCAAAACAAAGTAAATATGTTACGCTACAGTTAGATGAAAGTACCGACATAAGTTATTTCGAGCAATTATTAGTCTTTAACTGATTTGAGGTTAAAGAGGAAATTGCAGAGGAATATTTATTTTAGGAACCTCTGCCCGAAAGAAGATCTGGTGATAAATTTGAATAATTGTATGTTTAACAATTCCATTCCATGGAAGAACTCTATTGGTGTCTGCACTGATGGAGCTCAGGCTTTAACAGAAAAGAACCGCGGCCCTCATAAAGAAATTAAAACAGTAGCTCTAGAAGGTCAATTCACTCACTGTAAAATCCATCGGGATTTTCTAGTAGCAAAATCTATACCAGACAGACTAAAAACAGTTTTGCATCAAGCAGTAAAAAGATAACATTGTCTCTTCGTGCTTAAATCAGAAGTTCTAGTTTTCCATGCAGAAGCTAATTTCGACTTCAAATATTGTTTCTTTGATGAATTGTGCATAGTCCGGTTAGCATATTTAGCTGATACTTTTGGAAACTTGAATAATATAAATTTAGTTTTGCAGGGAGAAATGGTCGTTTATTGTTATTGTTTATATTATTATTTTATTATTGTAAAATTAACGCAACAATAAAAAGAAATAATATGTAGGTATGCATATTTAAAATCTGATATAAACTTTTTAATTTATGTAAGGTTGGTGGTACGGAGAAATTTGGTTATTTTTTATGTGATACACGGAATCTAAAAGGTTGAGAACCCCTGCACTAGATGAAGAAAAGAGCGAGGCTTAGTTTGAGGGGTCTCACTTCGCTGAGTGTCTTTTCAGCCGGCAGGAGATAGCTCTGACAGTATAGCTCGTAACTATGCTTCTGCAGTTTTAATAGTTTAGAATTTAGTTGGTATTATCTAAGCGATTTTTCCACTATAATATGGTTAGTTCCGAATAATAAAGCTTACCTTGGTTTTAAAACGTATACTTGTTGATAGATATCACCTATGGAAGAGACAAAACTGCATTAGGTACCGCATCGGTGTATGAGATCCTTTAGCGTGTTATATGTCCCTACTTTTATCTTACGATCGTTTTGTGTCGCCTTAAATTTTATAGCTTTTTCCGGTTTTTGGGCGGGATGCTGCACGGTAAAAAGGGTGGGCGGTACGTGGGGTGGGTCTGCCCCATATTTACCGATGTCGTCATCAGATTTTACTGTCGTTTTTCTCCCCCCGGAATACGGACGGTTGTGTTTCCATGTCGAATGCCGTGCAAATAGGGCTTGTTTTTACCGAAATTCGGACGGATGGATTTGCAGGGGTGCACGGGCGCGTTTGAGGAGAATAATACGATCAGTATTTGAAGGGAAAATTGGGAATTTTGATTTGATTCACCCTTCTAGAACAGAAAATTAAAAATTTGTGTTTTTTCTAAGCTGCCCGCTTGTTTATACACTCGCCTACAGTTCATGCCCGCGATGTATATTATTAATTATGTGTTTGTTAAATAATATACTATTATTTAGATAAATGAAACTAATAATTACAATGAATTTGGTTGCCTTGCCATAGTACTAAATTTATCAACTACTTCAAATTCGCTAATTCATAAACCCGACGCGAACTACGATATAAGTTCTAACAACTATAAATACATCAACGGTTTATAAAAATTGATACAAAAATAATTAAATGATGGGGAGAGTGTTCAAAGATTTAATCGTATCATATTTAGAAAGTAAAAAAGACACAACCAACCAGCTAAAATCAAGTTCAATTCATGAGCATCAAGTATGTTTTTTAATTATCAAATATATTTATTAAGAACAAGATAATAATAAACAGTGCTGATTACGTAAAACAATTCATTGTTATAGATAAAAGATATTAAAAAAAGTTAAAACAAAGGTACAATTTGATTTTTGAATCCGAGGGACGAAACCACTGCAATCATATATTTTTATGTATGTATATGTAATTTTTTAAAATCTATATTACGATGTGTGATTGTTTTTTCTACCAATAAATATTTATTTAAAAAAATCTATCCAAATTTTACATAACTCATATTTCGATAGTAATAATTACAAACGGGGGAGCTATGTATGTTCTGTTGTATCATCTAAATATATCATCTCATTTCACCTCAATATACAAAAACATCTATGCCACTGAACACAATTTGGTGGAACCCCCATGCTGTTTATTAATTCACTTAACTCATTTTCTCCAATCTTAACTTTTGCATTCTGTTTGTTAAATAGTTTTCAAACCTTTTCAGTTCCTTTCCTCCGATTCCGTAAGTTGCTATTTTTCTTTAACGACAAGTACTCGCGAAGGCTCTTTTAAAGTCTACAAAAACTGCAATCTGCAAAGTGTCGTTTTTTCGTCTTCTAATACTCATTTCCAATTTGCGAATACTAAATTTACTTGCTTGCGAAAGATAGTCTTACCTCGGGTATTTTTATACAGGCTTATTTAGTTTTACGATGCTGATTATTAAGCACGTATCCGTCTGATATTCATCGTTACTTTTTTTCCATCCGTCCGACGCCAGCGCTTCCTGGGGCTACCGCTGAACACGCTGCCTTCGCATACTACACACGGTCCAACTTCACTCTGCCAAAAATAAGAATGACCGCGTACTACCATACGTTCGTACGATCTTGGTCTTGGGTCGTTTCGTTTTTGGACGATGCTGTGTGAGTGTATGTGTGCGTGTGTGTGTATGTGTATGTGTGTGTATGTGTGTGTGTGTATGTGTGTGTATGTGTGTGTGTGTGTGTGTGTGTGTGTGTGTGTGTGTGTGTGTGTGTGTGTGTGTGTGTGTGTGTGTGTGTGTGTGTATATGTGTGTGTGTGCGTTTGCCCACATAAATGTGCGCACCTGGACCTAGTGGAATTCCGTAAGAAAACAAACAATGCGATCTCGGTTTATTCTGCGCCGGACCTGCTTCAATGTTGCCGAGAGTCATTGGGCTCGAGGTAAAGTTGGGCAATATAGCGAAATTCTAATGAACACGTACTTCGGCCGGTTTTGGCGTTTACGTTATAATTTTTACTTTATCAGACGCCGTATGATGAAGTAGTAGATGAAGCAGTATGATAAAATTAATAGTTTAGCTGCAAGAGCAAATTCTATTTGATCGAGATCGGTCGCATCTGCATTGATATAATACTATATAGTGAGCCAGGATTTTCCAATAGCAATATTATATCATAAGTTGCTATCCAAGGCGATCCACAATACGTCATGCGGAAGATACGCTGTAGAACGGATATCGATAACCTTAATTTAAGATTGAGGGGTTCGTTTGCTCCTCCTGCCCATCGCGCTGAGCTGTATAAACGGTCATTCTCTTACTAGGTCAGTCACATATACAATGGTCTGAGGGAAGATATGCAAATATTATCGTTAAACAGTTTTGGAGGAAAGGTGAAGTGTTGTCTGTTTGCTCAACAGGGGGGACTTTAGGCATTGAGCGCACATCGGAGCCAGATTTTTTTAGCAGTTCGAGGGTTATCGTTACTCAAGTCTCACTTGAATTACTACATACCTACAATGATTTTATAGGAATCCTGAAACAATTTTTTTTATTTTCAAATATGTTCAAAAACTACCCAAGAACATTAAATTTTTGAAAAAGTTTGGAGGGGAAATCTAAAAACTAAAAGAGAACAAGATGCTTTTAGAAGGCACTAATCTGCCAAGACCTGAAAATGTATTTCATGTAGGTAACTATCAAATTAAAAGATTTTTTGGGGGGGGGGGGGTGAATCTGTTACCCCTTTAAATTTAGAGGCAAGCATTTTTCAGTTGTAGTGCACGTACATTCATGGAAAGAAAGATGTATGTTCCTATCGCTATTTTAGAATTTGAAAGCAGTGTGTCTGTGTTATATCCATGTACTGTTTTTTTTTGTTATTTTCTTCTATTATACTTTGAATTTCCGAAATATATTATTTCAGTAACCGTGTTTAATTTAATTTATTAGCTTAATGTATAATTAATTATTAGAATTTTCTATTACCTACACGAATTAAAAATTTCAATTCAACATATTGCATAATAACAACTAATTAGTAAACGCAAAAATCAATTTGATGTTGTCAATGTTTAAATATTAACATTTATTCACAAAATCGAAATAAATTGAAATTTAATTCGCTTTAAATTTGCATTTACGGTGATTTATTACTGGTGTTTGACTGGTGTGATTCGGGAATTTAACCTGTAAAATATTTCACTGTGTTGAAATTAATAAGCAAGTATTTTGTATAGCATAAGTAAATCTTAACAATTTTTTAAATATTATAGGGCAAGAGGGTGTGTTACGTTATTTATATTCAGTCTAGAACTTGCATAATCTGTCTCTTATAGCGTAAGAATACGATAATAGTTATTTAGGATAAAATAAAAATTATAAAATTACATTATTACAATCAGTCCGTGGCTTTGGGATATCAAAGTCGAGAATATTTCAAGTGAAGAAATAAATCACCTACTATTTACAGTAAAGGCAAACAAACATTAATTTCAAGTAAATAAATACATACATAACATTTCGGTTGTAATGATGCATTCGTACAAAATACATGCTCCATCTGTCTGTTAATTTAAATACAATAAAATATCTTTAAGTAAACGTATTAGTAAAAATCACATGTAATAAATTACCCTAAATATAAATTTAAATTTAAATTAATTTATTTTCATATAAAAATTCATTTTATTATTATCTATTAACACAATTCTGAAATAGTGTATCTTCAATAATAGTTACTCATTGGCAACATGAAGTCGACGAAAATGTGTATTAGATGAAATCAATTTATATAATGTGTAGTGATATCACACAGTATCTTTAAGTGAGATTTTCGTGTCATATCAAAAACTTTTGTTTGTTATATGAAAGAACCTTATTTGGTTAAAAAAAACATTCCAATGATATCTCACAGGACTAACTTTCCCTTTGATGCTACAAAATATAATATGATGCTAATTTTTGTGTATATTTTTTTTTCGAAACATATTCAAATTGTACACTAATGTATAGGAAATGTATAGCAAAAGATAAGATATTGATATCTCTTACAATTAGCTGTCTCAACGATGAGCGATTTTTTAGCTCTTAAGACCCATTTTTACTCCTCGAAAAACGCGTTTTCAAATAAATCCTTAAATAAAGAGTGGGACTAGGTAAAAAATGTCAATATAAAAATACATTTTACTTCTACAACTTTCGTATTTTTCAAATAAAATATAGCGAGCACAACCCATATATTATTATAACTTTTACGCTAACCGAAACATGCGTTCAACTCTACTGTTAGTAATATCCTAAAATAACTCAGAGAATCCAAATTGTTGTCCATACACTCCAGTACTAGAACTACAAACTTCTGTATGATCCCATAAACATGCTTTCATACAAAAAGTTAATGGAGGTCACGACCGTGGTCTCCAATTAAGTACCTCGGACACAGCGTGATGGATACACCAAGTTACATCCCATCGCGAAGACAACCCGTTAAATCACCCCTATCGTCGATTCATCTCAATAAATACAAAGAACACCACTTCTAGCCGGTGGACAGGCATTTTTACGAACCTCTTAACTCGAAAAAGAGACGCTATTGTCTTATACGGAGCCGTCGTCTTGCATAAGCCGACAATACACGTTCGACAAACTTTGCTCGGTTTTCGTGGGGGTTGAAACGACTCCATCGATCGTGGGGAATTGCTGTCCTGTGTCCTCCGGAGCACCAGACATCAAGGTGCCTGTGCTTGGCAAGGATAACTTTGTTTTTTCGACGCCTCTCGCGATTCGGAGCTAAGGACCTACGTCAGGGTCAATACGGCCTGAGAGGGTGTTTCGAGGGGTGCGTTAAGACGTGACCGTCGTGATTTTGTTACGGCCGGAGTAACTAGATTTCGGATGCTCTTGTTCGTACAAATATACAAACGAATATATTAGTTTTTCTGCCTTTTGGTTGCGTATCCTACCGACTGCGCCATTAATATTGAACCTACCGACTGCGCCATGAATATTCAATGTTGAATGTACGTTTTTGTTTATGAAGGATTTTGTCAAAGAATTGGATGAAAAATGTAGGACTTGGTTTTTTGTTTGATTTCAGATCAAGATTGGGCGGAGTCTTCAGGAAATTCGGTTTCAGTCCATAACCTGGTTCGCCTATCGGCGTACATGAACAGACGTACAAATATACAAACGAATATATTAGTTTTTCTGCCTTTTGGTTGCGAATCATACCGACTGCACCTTGAATATTTAAGATAACTTTTCTTTATGAAGGATTTTGTCAAAGAACTGGATGAAAAATGTAGGAGTTGGTTTTGTTTGATTTCAGATCAAGATCGGGCGGAGCCTTCAGGAAATTCGGTTTCAGTTCACAACCTGATTCGCCTATTCGCGTACATGAACAGACGTACAAATATACAAACGAATATATTAGTTTTTCTGTCTTTTGGTTGCGAATCATACCGACTGCGCCATGAATATTTAAGATAACTTTTGTTTACGAAGGATTTTGTCAAAGAATTGGATGAAAATTTTAGGACTTGGTTTTGTTTGATTTCAGATCAAGATGGGGCGGAGCCTTCAGGAAATTCGGTTTCAGTCCACAACCTGATTCGCCTATTCGCGTACATGAATAAACGTACAAATATACAAACGAATGTATTAGTTTTTCTGCCTTTTGGTTGCGAATCATACCGACTGCGCCATGAATATTTAAGATTACTTTTCTTTATGAAGGATTTTGTCAAAGAACTGGATGAAAAATGTAGGAGTTGGTTTTGTTTGATTTCAGATCAAGATCGGGCGGAGCCTTCAGGAAATTCGGTTTCAGTTCACAACCTGATTCGCCTATTCGCGTACATGAACAGACGTACAAATATACAAACGAATATATTAGTTTTTCTGCCTTTTGGTTGCGAATCATACCGACTGCACCTTGAATATTTAAGATAACTTTTCTTTATGAAGGATTTTGTCAAAGAACTGGATGAAAAATGTAGGAGTTGGTTTTGTTTGATTTCAGATCAAGATCGGGCGGAGCCTTCAGGAAATTCGGTTTCAGTTCACAACCTGATTCGCCTATTCGCGTACATGAACAGACGTACAAATATACAAACGAATATATTAGTTTTTCTGTCTTTTGGTTGCGAATCATACCGACTGCGCCATGAATATTTAAGATAACTTTTGTTTACGAAGGATTTTGTCAAAGAATTGGATGAAAATTTTAGGACTTGGTTTTGTTTGATTTCAGATCAAGATGGGGCGGAGCCTTCAGGAAATTCGGTTTCAGTCCACAACCTGATTCGCCTATTCGCGTACATGAATAAACGTACAAATATACAAACGAATGTATTAGTTTTTCTGCCTTTTGGTTGCGAATCATACCGACTGCGCCATGAATATTTAAGATTACTTTTCTTTAGGAAGGATTTTGTCAAAGAATTGGATGAAAAATGTAGGACTTGGTTTTGTTTGATTTCAGATCAAGATGGGGCGGAGCCTTCAGGAAATTCGGTTTCAGTCCACAACCTGATTCGCATATCCGCGTACATGCATAGACGTACAAATATACAAACGAATATATTAGTTTTTCTGCCTTTTGGTTGCGAATCATACCGACTGCGCCATGAATAGTTAAGATAACTTTTCTTTACGAAGGATTTTGTCAAAGAATTGGATGAAAAATTTAGGACTTAGTTTTGTTTGATTTCAGATCAAGATGGGGCGGAGCCTTCAGGAAATTCGGTTTCAGTCCACAACCTGATTCGCCTATCCGCGTAAATGAACAGACATAAAAATATACAAACGAATATATTAGTTTTTCTGCCTTTTGGTTGCGAATCATACCGACTGCGCCATGAATATTTTAGATAACTTTTCTTTATGAAGGATTTTGTCAAAGAATTGGATGAAAAATGTAGGACTTGGTTTTGTTTGATTTTACAGATCTAAATTGGGCGGGCCTTCAGGAAATCCTATCTCAGTACACAACCTGATTCGCCTATCCGCGTACATGAATAGACGTACAAATATACAAACGAATATATTAGTTTTGCTGCCTTTTGGTTGCGAATCATACCGACTGCGCCATGAATATTTAAGATAACTTTTCTTTATGAAGGATTTTGTCAAAGAATTGGATGACAAATGTAGGGCTTGGTTTTGTTTGATTTCAGATCAAGATCGGGCGGAGCCTTCAGGAAATTCTGTTTCAGTCCACAACCTGATTCGCCTATCCGCGTACATGAATAGACGTACAAATATACAAACGAATATACTAGTTTTTCTGCCTTTTAGTTGCGAATCATACCGACTGCGCCATGAATATTTGAGCTAACTTTTCTTTATGACGGATTTTGTCAAAGAGTTGGATGAAACATGTAGAACTTGGTTTTGTTTGATTTCAGATCAAGATCGGGCGGAGTTTTCAGGAAATTCGGTATCAGTCCACAACCTGATTCGCCTATCCGCGTACATGAATAGACGTACAACTATACAAACGAATATATTAGTTTTTCTGCCTTTTGGTTGCGAATCATACCGACTGCGCCATGAATATTTAAGATAACTTTTCTTTATGGAGGATTTTGTCAAAGAATTGGATGAAAATTTAGGACTTGATTTTGTTTGATTTCAGATCAAGATCGGGCGGAGCTTTCAGGAAATTCGGTTTCAGTCCACAACCTGGTTCGCCTATCCCCGTACATGAATAGACGTACAAATATACAAACGAATATATTAGTTTTTCTGCCTTTTGGTTGCGAATCATACCGACTGCGCCATGAATATTTAAGATAACTTTTCTTTATGAAGGATTTTGTCAAAGAATTGGCTGAAAAATATAGGATTTGGTTTTGTTTGATTTCAGATCAAGATCGGGCGGAGCCTTTAGGAAATTCTGTTTCAGTCCACAACCTGATTCGCCTATTCGCGTACATGAATAGACGTACAAAAATACAAACGAATATATTAGTTTTTATGTCTTTTGGTTGCGAATCATACCGACTGCGCCATGAATATTTACGAAAACTTTTCTTTATGAAGGATTTTGTCAAAGAATTGGATGAAAATTGTAGGGCTTGGTTTTGTTTGATTTCAGATCAAGATTGGGCGAAGCCTTCAGGAAATTCTGTTTCAGTCCACAACCTGATTCGCCTATCCACGTACATGAATAGACGTACAAATATACAAACGAATATATTAGTTTTTCTGCCTTTGGGTTGCAAATCATACCGACTGCGCCATGAATATTTAAGATAACTTTTCTTTATGAACGATTTTGTCCAAAAGTTGGATGAAAAATGTAGGACTTGGTTCTGTTTGATTTCAGATCAAGATGGGGCGGAGCCTTCAGGAAATTCTGTTTCAGTCTACAACCTGATTCGCCTATCCGCGTACATGAATAGACGTACAAATATACAAACGAATATATTAGTTTTTCTGCCTATTGGTTGCGAATCATACCGACTGCTCCATGAATATTTAAGATAACTTTTCTTTACGAAGGATTTTGTCAAAGAATTGGATGAAAAATTTAGGACTTGGTTTTGTTTGATTTCAGATCAAGATGGGGCGGAGCCTTCAGGAAATTCTGTTTCAGTCCACAACCTGATTCGCCTATCCGCGTACATGAATAGACGTACAAATATACAAACGAATATACTAGTTTTCCGCCTTTTGGTTGCGAATCATACCGACTGCGCCATGAATATTTAAGCTAACTTTTCTTTATGGAGGATTTTGTCAAAGAGTTGGATGAAAAATGTAGAACTTGGTTTCGTTTGATTTCAGATCAAGATGGGGCGGAGCCTTCAGGAAATTCGGTTTCAGTCCACAACCTGATCCGCCTATCGGCGTACATGAACAGGCCTGATTTTAAGGATAAGGCCGAGAAGACACTGAAGGCCTTTGCTGAACGTCTGAAACAGGTCGCGATCGCTCTACCGGAGATGGCATCTGGACTGATGCATTTCAGGGAGGGTCTACCACAAGTAAGTACTATTTTTTTATATCTATGTTGACGGAAATTACCTGAAGTTTCCCTATTTAAAAAAATTTTAATTATGCGAGAAAACAGTAATTTAGGTAAATACCTAGCTGGTTTAAATGGCTATTGTAAGTGTAGAAGCACTTATTGATAGAAAAAAAAACCTTTACTCTGAAAGCAGGGCGTGAGAGTCGAACTCACGCCCCCCAGACTGACTGCCAAGCGCTTTACCGCTGCGCCACAGTCTGGCTAAAAGCTTTTCCATATTATTTTTCAACCTATTTTAATTAATCATTCGTTTTTGGAATCTCCACAACGTACTGGAGTCTACAGCAATAATTTCAGAAGGGTTAAATCATAATAACTACCTCAAAAATTATAAAAAATTTACAAAAAATTGAGATGTTTCACTTGTACACCTATTAGGAATTCTCAAAGCGAACTGTGTGCGATGTCGCCACCCGATTTTGACGATTCCGACGGTATCGGATGGGAAATTGTCCGAGGAACACATGTCTGAAGACTTAGTTGCTCTTGGATACCCGGTTTGCGAGAAAAACACAAAGATGCACTAAAATCAAATCGACAGTTGACAAAACAAGACTACCTCCTCCACCCAATAAAGGTTATAGTCCATGGTATACAGTATTTGACGCTGATTACGCTGATGAAATTAGATTCTCTGTAATTGGATTCGACTTCATCTTTGAAAGTGTTTCGAAAAAAGAATTCTAAATCTACTAAAAAATATTTTGTCTAGTGTCTAGTAGACACATCCGTCACAGGTTGGCGTACATCCGCAAAAAGAGACGAACGAAGCTAACCAGAGAATTGAAATTTATTACTTGTGGCGCTTGGGAGTTCGTCCGATCTTCGACCTTGCAACCCTTAGCGGGAATTTAAAGTTGATAGTTGGGACCGACGGCATGGTCGTGACGTATGATCGATCTAGTGTTAGAATATCCCTCGAAGGGCTTGTCGACGTAGTACCTACTGCCGGGAGAACAGCGCGCGGGTTTACCGGATGAAAAATGGCCAGATTTTTGGTTGAAGCGCGGAGGTTAATGTTTCGATTCCTCATCCGGAGCCACTCCGACGAAATTGATACTTTTTCTCGGTCCTAGTTGCATGATATATTCATGAGGTTCCATCTTAGGGTTTCTTGCGAGAGGTTTTTCTTTAATGAGGTGATGAATCAGGAATTTATTTTTACTTTCGGCGTGAGATCAGAAATGTTTTAGAAAATTTTGAGTGTTAAATAGGTTGATAGTTGGTTGAAAGTAACTAAATAACAAAATGCAAATATACGGTGTTTTTGTTCATGAAGAAAAATACAGTATACAAGTTGTCTGTCTTTTGGTTTTTGTTTATGATAGTTGAAATGGTGCATTTTTTAATTGTAATTTCCATTCAAAAACTAACGTTTTCACGGAAACTAGACGTTGTCTGGAATCCAAATATTCTAATATGCTGGAATTGGTGCATTCAAATTAGCAAAAAGATGGAAAATAAATCCAGTACAGTTGCCTGCCTTTTTGAGATCCGACTAGGAAAGTGTAGGAGTTTCAATATTCTATGGCGTTCAAAATTTTTACTAGAGCCTGGCATCCTAAAAGGGCAACCGTAAATAATTTGAATGTAGTATATCTATTCTGATTCCAATGATGTATAACACCAAAAAAATTAAAAATAAAGTCATAATTTGCTTAAAACTTTTGAAATCTATTTTTTATAGACTCAGTTATTAAATGTGTTATATTTGCCGTGTTAATTATAATAGTTTTTATTCAACTTTTTGGGGAAACGACAACTATAATAGTATATTATAATACAAGTTTTAGACAAGTTTATACAAGTTAAGACAAAAATTGGCGCACGAGTAGTTTTGGGCACGACGAGCGTAGCGAGGAGTGCCCAAATGGAACGAGTGCGCCAATACGTCTTATAAAACGAGTGTTATATACTATTTTTTCTACTTTGCGACATTAATTTTACATAAATGTCAAAAATTGCGGTTGTCATCTTACAATCTAGTGTAATTTTTTTCTTCAACAGTTGGTACTTGTAGTAAAATTCACAAATACGATTGAGGCGAGCCAATAGCAATTCAGATGTCAGCCTTACTTGACACTGAACGTCAATTTCATCAATCTTGGAAAACTAAAAGTCACTAAAAGTTTGTGATCTAGTGTTTTCATAACGACACCGAAAGCGGTTTCGTTATGAGCTTATAACGAACGCAAAGTAGAAAAACTTTTTTTTTAATTTTCGATGTTTCGCCTCATATCATAGGCTTCCTCAAGAAATCTACAAGGAACGTTTTAAACAAAGAATATAACAAATTTATAAATAATTACCAAATAAATTATAAACTACCGAAACAGATAAAACTTTTTTCTAAAACTTCATTCCTATTCTAAAATAGAATAGGAGAAATTTGCCATTACAAATTTAGACACAAAAATTTTAAAAAAATGTTTTCGATATTTTTGTATAATGGTTTTCCAAAAAATTTACTTAATCCTTTATTATTTGGTGCTCGGTCAAATCAACTATAATGTTCCTTTTCTTTAACAACATCCTTTGTTTTAAAAAATTCCTTATATAATGGGATTAACATCTATGTGTGTGTGTATGGCTGTACCCGATTTTTGTGGCGACGATTCCGGAGAAACTACTAAAGGTATCGGGACGAAAGTTCATATTTAGAAGTTTTATGATCAAACTTAGAGCTGAAAAACTTTTGGTTCAAAAAGGTCCAAAGGAACTGGATGTTTCCTCTAAGCATTTTTCAAGGATTGCAAATCAGCTGCCATTTCTCTAATTTCCTCAAAATAGTAAAATAATAAATTAAAATAGAGGACTATGACGTTTTTTGGTAAAATAAATTTTTTAGCTGTATGAGCAAATTGTTTTTGATCTAGATCGTGTCTGCATTAAAACTTAGTTAGCCAGGATTGGAAAATTATTTTCATTCTGACAGTAGGTAGTGTAGAGCGCTGGTTTTTTGACAATACCTACTGTCAAATATTATCAAAATAACTGTCAAATCCTGGCTAACTTGTTTTATTTTAATGCAGACACGATCGATCTCGATCAAATAGAATCTCATGCAGCTAGCTATGGGGCGAAATATTGAAAATTAAAAAAAAAAACTTTAATAAGTTTTACTGTTGCCGTTTCTCCAAAAAATTCAATAAAAACTATTATTTTTTATAGATATAATTTTCAAATATTACACATTTCTCAAGAATTAGGACCCGGATCGATATGAAACATATGATTGGTGGAGCAAATCCACCATGACAGGTGGATCAAATCATAATTACCACCATGGGCGTATCCAGCTCTCATCGGAAGGGGGGGGGGGGGGGGGGGGGCAGTTGTCTAAATTTAACTTGCTTTATGGGAGAAGGGTGCCTATTCTCGATGCCTTAAATTTATGTGGGAAGAAGACATTTTTTGGTATTTTTCAAATAATTGTTTGGATTTTCCCCATAGTGCCCTGAAAACTACCCTTAAATGAAAACATGTACATTCTTCAGGTAATTGATTGTTCTAATCAATTCAGTCTCTTTTTTCTCATTGAAATTTTTACTATAAGTCAAGTGTAATGTTAATAAACATTTGTCAGTTTAAATAATTGTTTAAATAATTTGTTTTTCTCGAAAATCAGTCTGAATTCTGGTTTCTGGGTGCAAAATGGCAAATTATTATCTTACAGTAACATAATTCATTAAAAAATTTCTTCTATTGTTTAACCAATCAATTATTATTCATTTTCAACCTAGTTTCTAATTATGCTAGAAAAGTCAGTTTTTTGTGAAATTAACGTATAAATTTCATGTTCTAGATATCTAACAAACCTTTTATCTATTTGTTTAAACAATTTCTTTTGCAATTCATTTAAAATTCGTTTTTTTATATCGGCCTGGCCACGTGTTATTCTCAAATGACATTTATATTTTGGGATGATTTCCATTGTTTAAATAATAAATTATTATTAGTTTTCAATGTCATTTATTCGATAAAATTGAAATGATTTGAAATTTTTTTTTTGAGAAATTGGGGAGTTACATACATTTCTTTTTTTAATATTTAAATTTCCTAAAGTCAACAAATTTTATTAATCACATTTCTCTCTCCATTTCTTATTCTCATTTCCTACTACTGTGTGTCGCAAGATAATGTTGATTTGTTGCTGTCTGAAAACTGTTCCCTGTACTCTAATTTGATGAAATATTGAAAACGAATGTTATTTTGTTATTCAAACAGTGGAAATTGTCCGAAAATATAAATGATGTCACTTCAGAATAACAGTTGGCCAGACCGATCTACAAAAGATTTATTTTGCGTGAATTGAAAAAAAAAATGTGTAACAACGAAATATTTAAACAAATGGAAATTAACTGACATATGTTTATAAACGTTCCACAAGACTTATAGTTATCATTTCTTTAAGAAAAAACATAATGAAATGACTATAACGGAAACATTTCTGAAAAAATTTTTGTTTGTTAAAAAAAATCGAATTTTTAAATATTACACTTATATCGAAAATTAGAACCCGGATCCACATGAAACCTTCGCTAGCTTAACAAAAGGAACTTAAATTTTTTTTATAAACTCGCTGATTGCGAATTAACATACGGAAATGGTCTATACCTAACAGTTACCAAGTGGTGCTCAAAATTTGATTTTTAATATCGTATTCAGTACTTCTTCCTCGGTCAAATTCCCGTCCGCTATGGTGAGATCGCGATTTTTGTAATTTTTGATGTTTTGTTGTTGATATGACAAATATATATTGTTTTATCATAACTTTTCTTTGTCCTCCAGATCTTCATAGCTGGTTCTTACGAAGACGGTAAGACTCAAGAACTCCTACAGGTGGTGAGGGACGCCCATATGCCTGGGAAGCTGCTGATAGTAACAGATCTGAAGGACGAACGTTCGGAATTTTTTAAGAAGCGACACGAGGTGATGGCTAGCATGAAACCGACAAAAGGACAACCGACAGTTTACGTCTGCAGGAATTTTACATGCTCTCTACCAGTCACAAGACCGGAAGAACTACGCGCGTCATTGGAAGCAGAATCTCAACGAAAATGCTAAAAACTAAGGATATTAATATTATTTGTATATAGGAATTGTTATATAGCTTAGAGTAAAATGTATATCAGTCGTTTTTCTCTTCCTGTACTAATCGGTCGGGGTATTTACTGGTTAAATAAATTAGTAATTGTTGTGTTTGTGTTTAATTTGTTTGTTTTATTTGTTTTAAGGTGATTGCGTGTAGGATTTTCGTACGCCGGATGCTTGGATTTTTTAGAAAGTGCGAATTTGAAGTGTAAGGTAAGTCTACGGAGGCCAAACACACAAGAATCGGGTAAAAATAGCTTGTTTATGTTTATAATGCGCGGTCGCGATATTAAAATTTGATTTACAACAATGCCGCTACAAAAATACGCTGAGCGGTTTCTTAATTTCGAGAAAAAACTTGAATGTAACTACGTAAATTGTTATTTTCCTGAAAACACAAATGTATATTTGTTTAGGTTATTTTTGTAAATTAGTACGTATTTTTGACCAATGTATGCGTTCATATTTACAGATTAAAGCTCCCGTCTCAATAGGGTATTCCGGTGTTTTTTAAATTGTCATTTTTTATAAACTATGGGTGTTACTGTTTGCTACTTCACTAGTAAAATATCAAACATCGTTTTAAATTAAGAGAAATCTTTGTTTGAATTTTGAATTAGGATTGGTCTTTGTGACGTCACAAAGACCGCTCAAAGTGAGCGACTTGACAACATTGCTATATCTAGGGTGCACGTAATTTGTTGTCTTGTTGTGTCAACGTTTAGAATCGCTCGCTTGTTGACACCTGCTTTGGTTATTGAGGTTATATCAAATACTTGACTTCAAAATGTATAAACGCCAACGCCGACATAGTTCTGTGCCGAATTGAAAATGGAGTTTGACTTCGTTCCCAACAACAGGGTAGCCAACCGTCAACTTGGGCGATCAGCTGTTCGAGAGCTATCCGCTGTTGCCAGCGCTAATAGGGATCGGTAATCATCGTGTATTTCCGAGGGTGGTCGGTTAATTCAAACGAAATGCACTTTTAATTGCAATTATCTCACAGAAAAACTAAATCAAAAAGCTCATAGCATAACTTTATGAATCCTCATAAATTGTACAATAGGTTAAACCGAATATCTGCTTAAATTTTGACATGACCGGAATACCCTATTCAAATAGCGAACTGTAGCAAACTTCTCTTCAATGCTCGAAAAATCACCAGATATAGATGGCGCTACTATAAACATATGTTTTTATTTCGTATTTATTACCTTTGACGTATAGTATAACCTAAAGAAATTAATGTATTGCTTTCTGTTTGTACAAATATTCAAACTGCACTGTGTTTGAGTTTTCCAGTTGATGATATAGTACTTTCACAGTCCTCGCTATTGTAAACATTGTTGCCAACTTATTACAAACACGCACTACAATACTCCAGAGTGCAAGTCTAGAGAAGTTCAGATGAACATAACTTGTGCTGTTATAGTTAACATTTAATTATATTTTATAATGTGTTACTGCAGACAATAATCCACAGCAAAATTTCCATGGCACAATGGAGACAGAGATGGCACAGAGAGACATTTGGAACGGTTCGGAAGTTATGACGTTCGAAGTTATCAAAAATAATGCAAAAATAGTCACGTTACTGTATTACCAACTTTTAACGTAAACTGTGCCCGATGTAATTGACCGATGAACACGTTTCAAACAGTCCCGGATGGGAAATTGGCCGAGGAATCCATTTCTGAAGGCTGCGTTACTCTAGGTTGCGTGGTTCGCGAGAAACCGCGAAAACTATAGTTTTCCACTCGTACATGTCACGGGAAAACCCAGCAAATAATGCAAAACAGCCACATTAGTACATTAGTAACTTTTAACGCAAGCTGTGCCCGATCTAGTCGACAGATGTTCACGAGGCTGGTCCAAAAAACAGACTTTTCGCAAGAGGGCAACGATTCCCCCTCCCCCAATCTGTTCGTTTTCCAGAAAAAAGAACACCCCCACATTTGAGAAAAATCGGTTTACGTTAACACGTGTCACCGAGCACCTCAAATTTCCCATTTAAAATACATACATTGCAAAAATGCATTTTTTTCGTTTTTTTTCTTTCACGTTTCGGATTTAGAAAAAAAGTTGCGGGAGATTATCAGAAATTGTTCAGAACTCTCCAACGAACAAATCCACAACCACTATTTTTTGTTCACTTCCCCCTACCCTCCCCATAGTACCTTAAATATGAGACAGTAGTTTACCTAAATTTTAATTTTTACAATGTTAGGTGTTTTATTATTGTTTTTGGCAGAACTGATTATTATTATTGGATTATTGACAATTTTTCTAGTCATTTATTAACGAATTTGTAATTGAAACAATTAAAATTTGTTTAAACAAAAATATACGATAGTACGAACATATTTTTCCATTTTTTGGAGGATTTTCAGTTAAAACCTATAATAATTAGTGTTGCAACCATAATACTTGTGTGACCGATATCGTAAAACATCCAAAATTACAAAAAGACCAGAAATCCTATAATAATTTTTGCCAAGAAATGCGTACTAACATTATATATTATTGTTTAGATAAATTTATTTGTTCAAACAATTGCACATTAAGTAACAAATCACAAAAAACATGCCAACAATGTAACAATAATAATTTCTACAAAGGAACAACAAAATATGTGCTTCAAAAAACTAAACTTGTTTAAACAGTTGCAAATTAGTTAATAAACAACAAAAAATACCAAGAAACTAATAATTTTTGCAAAATAAGAAAAATATGTGCGTAACCGCATATATTTTTGTTTAAACAAATGGTAATTGTTTAAACAATTGCTAATTAGTTAATAAATGACAAAAAAGAGACAATAATTTAATAATTTTTGCAACAAGTGGAAAGATGAGTTCGTAACATCGTATATTTTTGTTTAAACAAATGGTAAATTATTAATAAATGATATAAAAATGTCAATAATCCAATAATAGAAATAATAAATCACGTAACTTTGTAAAATTGGAAATTTGGGAAAATTTTGCCTCATTTTTAGGGTACTGCAGAAGAGGCTGGAGGCGCTGGAAAAAGAATAGTGGTTGTGGATTTCATCTTTGGGAAGTTCTGAACAATTTCTGATAATCTCCCGCAACTTTTTTTCTAAATCCGAAGCGTGAATAAGATGAGCGAATGTTAGTTGTAACAAGAGGGAGAACTTTATAGCTTCTGAAATACTGCTACGGTTTAAAATGCATGGCGGTAACATACCAATTTCTTGGCTGTTAAAATAGCGGAAGTACTTCGACAAATTACTCGTCGTATGTAGCCTCCAGTAGAACCATTAACAATAAAGTTATATGCTACACGGGTTAGCTGATGCTGATGAGCTATTTTACGTATGCAATAAAATGGAAGTGTGTTTATAGAGATTTGTTACGTGAATGTAGCTTTCGGTAAATACAGGGTACAGATTACCCGATTCAGAATTTTATTACTTGTTTTATAGCGTCATTTTTACATATAGCAATTATTATTAAACCCATCAATCTTTTGTATTAATTCTACAACATCAACATACTAATTACTGGGTTAAATTAATTCAAAACGAGTTAACATAATTAACTAATCAATAATATCGACAATCTAGACGTCACAAAGTCGACATACGTTTTGAATCGTGGTAAATATCTACGAAGTAAATATCCCAGCTAGCGTCGGTTCCCCGTTATCAGCAAGCGTCCTAAAAACAAGTTTTTTTGGAAGAGCAGGCCTTGCTCGGCCCGAACATGCGTACGGCGGCGACGCGCAGTATCACGCAAAATGGTTTAGCGCGTCTACCGCGGATTCAAACTCCGTCGAAATGTTGTTTATTTGCTATCTAATTCGTATTTATTTTAATCACCGGTGTGATATGAACGTTCTATTAGATCCGTGTGTTGTGCTTCTTGAAGATTTGAGGCGATTCCGTGCCCGGTAAGTGATATTTTGATCATTTTCTCTGCGTTGGGATAAAGCCGGTTTTATACAGCTGTAAGGAACGGAGTAGGTTTCCCAAAATCGCGTATTACACTATGCCGATTGTCTTTGGTATGGACCGAATGATTTTGGGAAGTAATTAGACAAATAATTTATGTTTTCTTGGTAGTTGTTGAGTGTAATTTTGAGTATTATATTAGTATCTTACAACTTCGAACCGGTGGCGGCTTCTGATCTAGAAAAATACGGGGTTGCAACTTTCAAATAAGGTATATTCAAACTCTTTTTATGTAAAATTCCTATGACGCAACGTTCTAATATGTCCATTAGGACATATAAATGTGTTACATCTGACAAACCAAGATATAATTATAATTAATGTTTGTCTTTATTCTATTCATTATACTTAAATGACATTTAAGGCGATAACATAGCAAAATCATACCATTTTACCACATAAAATCAACGTAAATTCTCCTGAACCAACTAGAATAGATAGAGAACTATAATTTTCAGCATTACTCCCCAATATATCTGTGAATATAGGGTTACAGGTCCTATTATGTACCTACAATTAAAATATGCACATAGCCAGGCTTCACTACTATCACAGTAGACCGTTTCTACTAAATCTAGATACCTATCACGCTTCCTATAGTCAATCGCCTAGTATAGCTTTGAATACCCGCTTAGGGGGTATCTGGTAATGACCGGCTGATAGCGACTATGCAGAACGCTGTCAAACTCAGTTGTTTTCCCGATGTTGTTGTGCGGAGCGTTTTCCAAGATGTTTCCAGTCTTGTTAAGCTATTATACATGCGTTTTTGACCGGGTAAACGGCAAAATAAGTGACGATACGTGATGCATAGTGCGCACAACGTGGTTTTTAGTGGTTTACTTGATGTTTTGAGAGAATTCCAGCGTTTTATATACAACTGTGGGAAGCGCTGTGATAAAAGGTTGGTTTCTTCTGGTTTTCTTACTTAATATGAGACAGCACATCGATATTTTATGTCGGTAGTTTGAGCTGTGCCGAATCAGTATGGAAATTTCTGATACTTGAGAACAGAAATAGCCCTCCTACTTAGTTATTTTAGCTTAGATTAGTTGACTATGAATATACATAATATGTACTAAGTTTTCCGTATTGGGGAATTTACGTCTAATGGCCAGTTACAGAAAGGCCTATAAAGTCTTATGGCTGCTTAAGTTTTAACGGCTCATTATTAACCAATCAGAATGCAGAACCGACTTGTTTAATGAGATTCAATGAGATAACCAGGGATTAAGAATTGATGACCATTTCTGCATCAGATGGAGCCAAAATACGTGTCATTTAATGAGTAGTGTTTTTGATTTACTAGTCAACGTTGTTCATCTTCCGTAGTTTATAAATCTATTAGCTACAGGCCCCAAATAATTTTTTTAAAGAAAAAGTATTTAAATGGTCAAAGGATACTTTTTATCCTACACGATGCAAAGTAGTATATTATAATACAAGTTTTATAAGACAATAATTGGCGCACAGGTAGCGAGGAGTGCCCAACTGGAACGAGTGCGCCAATACGTCTTATAAAACGAGTGTTATATACTATTTTTTCTACTTTGCGACATTAAATTCACAAATACGACTGACGCGAGCCAATAGCGATTGAGATGTTAGCCTTATTTGACACTCGACGTCAATATCATCAATCTTGGAAAACTAAAAGTTACCACATGTTTGTGACCTAGTGTTTTCATAACGATACCGAAACCGGTTTCGTTATGAGTTTATAATGAACGCAAAGTAGAAAAATGTCATTTTCGCGTCTCTATGTAGACACGAAAGATGCTATTTGCCAGCCAGCACCAGCCCGGCCTGTAATGAACAGATTTCGGCGCTAGCCAGGAAAATTCAATAACTCTTTCCAATCAAAACACAGTTTTTGATTCGGTTTGATGTTTGTGATTAAAACTTCAACGGATTTTATTTGTCAAAAGCCAGTATGAGATTAGTCCTTAGAAATTGGTCATTTTATTACGATATTGTTGTGTAGGATAAAAAATTATGTGTGCACCACGCCCAGAAAGTGCAACTCTTCTCTCGTCCCGGAAAAGAACCTCTTTCTCTGCTTGGTACACAATATACTATGTTCCATCGTGTACCACTCGTGCTACATAATGGAACAGGTAGTATTACACAATGAAATATGTTCATTGCCACTAAAAATGAATTTGTAAAGACAAAATTAAAAATTATTTTAGAACATAAACACAAAATAACAACAAGTATTTTATCTGACATGCATTAGTTTCAAATTGCATTTCAATTTTTATAGTAACAAGAATTCTGCACGGACAAAATATTTGGGACAAAAGTTGACAGGGCTCGAGGGAGATAAACGATAGTGATATTACCAACTTTCGATTTGAACCTGTAAGTACTTCCGGTTCGACCGGAAGTCGGTGATAGTGTTACAAGATTTGGAAATAATCTACGAAAGAAGGTTGTATGAGGTATCATCGGAAAGCTATTTTAAGATTAAATTAGTTTTACATTTTAGTTTTTGTTTTTTGATTGTCGATTATATTAATTAATTAATAATTTATTTTATGTTTTACAATTTTTAATGAAACAGTATAAAAGTTAGTTTTCGCATCTGGAATTTTTAGTGTTTTTCTTGGCGCAGCTTTTTATTCTGTTCTTTTTTCGATTCCTTTCTTATTTCTCTAGACTGATTTTCTTTTGTGCTTCTTCTTTTTTATTAACAATTTTTATCTCCAAGCATTAGATAATAATGTCACAGAAAAACTGTTTCTTTTTACTTTATTTGGGCGTTTCAGGCCAGAATAATGATTTTGCTAATGGAGATGGCATGAGTTCAACTGTTATTTCCAAAGGTGGTGTATTAATGCCAAAATTGCTACTCTCTGCTGCTAGTAATTCCGAGACTCGTGTCGGAATTTGCACAAAATGCGTAAAATTAATTGTAATAGCAAACGATGTAAAATATGTTATTTTCTTGTGTAAAGACAGCAATAGAGTCATATGTATTACTTCTAACCATGTGCACAATTCCGACACACATGTCTGATTTAAGGATGTGCTATATTATATGTACCTAATTCCAACACCCATAAGTTTGGAAATAATAGTGGTTAAAAGAGTAGTACACCGTATTATTATGAAAATATAATTTTCTTAATTACTGTTATCCTGTAGCGATGTAAAAAGAAGTCGAATTGCAGTTACCTTATAAGAAAAAAATTTACTTTTAGCATAACACCCAATTATCAAGATCAGTCAAACTTTTAGAATGTCCTAAAGTAAAGTTCAATGTTGTAGTTTTCGTATTTTATCCAATTAAACAGAAATATGCAGGAATTTAGGACAGTCTGAGTTTGGGACATTTACCTTGCTGATATCGAAAACACCATTTAGTCACATCTGTCTCCAAAATTGATCTACGCTCAGTGATAGTTGGTATGATAGTTAATCACATACTACATTTTACAAGCATTACAACTTTATTATTTGCTATTTTGATGCACAAGCGTTGATTTTATCATCGCATGGAACTGTAAAACAACTTTTAATTTTGCAACAGCTACTACCGGTCTTCAAATACATCTACATACACAATTTACAGTGATATTAATATCTATTCATATACCAAAACTAAATGAAATCAGTAAATCTGTTTCCGTAACGAAGCAAAAGCTTGACATTTTTGAAATTTTTTGCGGCTGTATTTAGTATCTTATTATTTTTGGTTCAAAATATTCACTAGGTATTTTTTTATAGTAGCCATAGTAAAGTACCTGCTATTCAGCAGGGTATGGCAAAAATAGGGCTATTTTGCGTAATCCATTTTTGAAGAAATTGTAAATTAAAATCCTCTCTCGAAGTATTGTCCTTATAAAATTCTTCAATAAATCACTCCAAGAACGACCATGCTGTGAAGAAACAATACCATTTGTCGAAAATAAGCTTTCATCCGAAAATATTACAAATTTATACACTTTCCACATCATATTCACATAAATATTTCACAAATATTACGATACTATACGATTCGCAAGTTTCAAACATTTCACACAAGATTCGATCAGACGCGAATAACCGTGTAAAATCGGAGATCCGCTCAGCCCTCGACGTTGGCTCGCGGAACGGTTCGCGAGCAGGGAAAATGGTCCAGGAAAAGTGCGTAGCCACGTTGAACAGGTAGGTAGGATACACGGTATGTAGTTCCGAGTTGTGACGCAAGCGCCGTGGCGCTGCGATCACGTCGCGACGCTGTTGCTTCTCCAGTCCGTGGTGAACATTTCGGTGCGCCGGGAGGCACATATCACACCAATTCGCAAACATAGTTTTTTTGTTTGATTTTCACAGGAGCGTTCCTTTTTCTCCGCAAAAAAATCGAGTTGTGAAGAATCGAGCGCGAAAAAAAGTAGCGGAATTTTTCGAAAGGGTGATTCGTGACGCGCGGTGATCGGAAGTTTGAAAGTGCCGCCAAAGATTTGTGTTTCCGTCGGCCGTTTTTTGTTTCCCCGTATCTTGGTTTTTTGAATTTTTGTTTTCGAAGAAGTGAGTTGGGTTTTGGCTTCGATCGTAGTTGGTTTTTCGAATTGTTTAGGTAATTATTACTTACTACTTATTAATTATTACAGATTTTGTTAGATTTTAGTATATTAGGTTCTTTTAGTTCTTGGAATTATTTCTTTTGTGATTTGTAATTCATAACTCATTCAATGATATCAAGAAATGTTTAATTAGCAAAAAATAAATTCGTGTAACGTTTATACAACGTTTAAAAAATAAGTATGGATTTAATCAATAGCTATGTTTTGTTTCTTGTGCCGTATTCGTTTTATTTATAATTTCTACATCAGTAGCTAAAGCAGTACTAAAGTAACTATAAAATCCAAAATTTTACAAAAAGGCAATCACAATCCGAACACATACTGCTTAATCGACAAAACAAGCAAATAGAAACTAAAAAGTAACTACTTAGGTTTTTTTCTAAGCGACATTTTTGCTGTAGCTACTATACCTTTAATGGTCAATACACATCATAATAGCTTTTTAATGGGAATATAATCTGATGCAACAATACCCTAAGTTTAAACTTTGATAATATTGTATACTGATTATTTCTACATGTGTCTGTATCCCAGGCTTATAGTTCGTTTTATATCAAATATTTGAAACCACTTATACGAGGAAAAAACGACTATAAAATACAAACTGTGTTTTATTTCGCTACCGTAAATTCTCTGAAAAAGAAAGGGAGTGAAATAATTTATTGCGTTTTTGTATTATGACAAGCTTGTTCACAAGATTAAAAAGAAAACATGCGTGGGCCAAAAATGCCCTGTGTATTTTTTTGGTCCGATTACTCATTCTATAAAAGCGCAATACATAAAATACATAATGTATATATCTATGGACAATAAAAAACTGAAAATTTTACAGATGACTAATTTTGTTGTTTTAGAATAATACGCAATTTGCAATATTATTTTTACACCAGAGGTTTATTGAATATTTACAATAATCGTCAAATATTTGTCAAAAATGGAATCTTGAATGAGAATGATGTTATGGTTTTTTTATGAGCTTTGAAGCACTATATGTGGGGTTTCCAACTGGAAAAACTGGCAATAATAGCTACAATCAAAAATTAATCGTTTTTTTCTGAACATCCTGTTTTTTATTCACTTCATTATGTCTGCTTTTAAAAGATATACAACAAGGACATTACTAACAAGAGTTCACGATTTCAAATTGCATATTATTCGAAAACAACAAATTCAGATGACTGAATTTGTTGTTGTAAAATACACAGTTTGCAATTTTAGTTTTACACCAGAAACTTATTGAATATTTACTATTATGTGGGGTTTCCAACTGGAAAAACTGGCCATAATAGCTACAATGAAAAATTAATCGTTTTTTTTCTGGACATTCTGTTTTTTTTTATTTACTTCATAATCTCTGTTTTTCAAAGAGATACAAGGACAGTACTAACAAAACTTCACGATGTCAAATTGCTTATTATTCTGAAACAACAAATTCAGATTACTGAATTTGTTGTTTTAGAATAATACGCAATTTGCAATTTTAGTTTTACACCAGAAGTTTAATGAATATTTACAATAATGATGTTATATATGGTCAAATATTAGTCAAAAAATGGAATCTTGAATAAGAATGATGTTATGTTTTTTCCCTGAACTTTGAAGCACTATATGTGGGGTTTCCTACTGGAAAAACAGGCCATAATAGCTACAATGAAAAATTAATCGGGTTTTTACTGAACATCCTGTTTTTTTATTAACCTCATTGTCTCTGTTTTTAAAAGAAATACAACAAGGAGAGTACTAACAAATCTTCCCGATGTCTAGGCTATTTTTTTCTGGAACAGCACTGACATTTCATGTGTTACAATATTTTAATTTTTTTTTATTCCTTGATGAGATTGATTAATATCCAAATGAAATTGTTGGATTCGCTTTTATATCGGCTACTTTCTGTTCAAACGACTTTTAATTAAAGTGCACGACATGTTATTACTGTTCTTTTCATATCCCATTTTACTGCCAGACTTAATAACATGAAACAAAGAGACATATGTTTAGAAAACATCAAGCTACTGTTTGGTTCAAGATAATACAAGCTGGCGCATTTTACAGAGTCTTTCAAATTGTGGACAGGAATGTATCTTCGTTCATGTATACACTGTATATGTTTACAACTGAAACTCAAGCGAAATGTTCCACTAACGTATTACTGATGAGTAGACTGCTGCATTATTAGCATTTATTTTTGGAAAATATGTGTTTGACATAAGCACGAAAAACGAGAAAAGCAGCACAGTAAAAGGCGTTTTAAGAATATGTTTACCTTGTATTATTTTTGTATATTGTATGTATTTATTAGCACACTCACATCATGCAAAACATTGGAATAACTGAGGAAATTTATACTTTCAAACAATAGAAATAAACTATACACAGTCACCGTCTCTATAAAAAATCCGTAAAAAGTATAAAAAAACAGGGATATGGCAAATTAAGCACATATCTGCAAAATCCGGGAAATAAAGCAAAATAAGGTTTATTTTTACTTTATCATACACAGTATTATAAAGTATTGTAATCATGCCGAAAAAAAATTGAGATTTTAGCGGAAATAGGTCTTTTTGGGTCCCCTGAACATTTTTGACTAAGGTAAAAAAAATGTCTGTGTGTGTGTGTCTGTACCCCTTTTTTGTGGAGACGATTCCGGAGAAACTACTGAAGGTATCGGGACGAAAGTTCATATTTCGAAGTTTTATAACTAAACTTAGAGCTGAAAAGTTTTTGGTTCAAAAGGGTCCGAAGGAACTGGCTATTTACTGTTAGCATTTTTCAACGATTTTGCAATTGAACTGCCATTTCTGCAATTTTGTCAAAATAGATAAATAATAAATTAAAGTACAGGAAATTTTGTATAATTTATGTTTATAACATTTTTTGGTAAAATTAATAGTTTAGCTGCAGGAGCAAATTCTATTTGATCGAAATCGTGTCTGCATTAATAGCAGGTAGCCAGGATATTTTGAATCCTTTGACAGTATTCAGAACGTCAGCGGTTGCGAAACGTCAATTCAACACACAAATGCATGGAGAATGCGAGAACGCGCGCACGTACAGTGCAACAATATTAAAACATATTGGTGTTAATGTGTATTTCGATTGCGGATAGTCATGTTCTTATGTTTTCGCGAATAAATACAAGAAAGATTGTAAGACGGTATGGTAACATTAAAACTTATTTGGAATATTGAGCATAATTCTTTATGAACTTTTGTAGTTAGCACTGAAGACGGGGTAAAACCCGAAAATATAGTATGCTAGAAGCCAATATAGTATATTAATTATCAGAACCAATAACCTTTTTACTTTATCATATGTAGTATGACAAGGAGGTTTAGTCTTAGCATTTTGGAAATATTTTGCAAATAAGCCGCTATTTCTCGAATTTCGTCGAAATAGTTAAATAAGAAATTAATGTAGAGGAAATTCTGAATAATTCACTGAAATTGTTTGGTAAAATAAATATTTTAGCCGCATGAGCAAATTCTATTTCATCGGGATCGGTCGTACTGCATTAAAACACTAGTATTAAAACTAGTTAGCCAGGATTTGTCAGATATTGTGATTCTAATGATAGTAGGTAGTGTCAAATGCTGATGTTTTGACATTACATAATGTAAATATAATCAAAATATCTGTCTAGTTCTAGTAGTTTTATTTTAATGCAGATGTGGCCGATCTCGATCAAATAGAATCTCCTGCAGCTAAACTATTAATATATGGTATGATAAAGTCATGTGCCTGGCCACATCAGATTTTTTTCTGAATTAGTTGAGATCCTTAAGCTTTTTAAACAGCTTACATTAAAACTGTCCAAGCAAAATGGTTAGAATCCGCACTCTACTGATGAGAAATCAAGCCACATGCGAATAAAAATCAACAGAATCAGTTAAAAATCAGGGTTTAGAGAAATTCAACTTTGAAATCGTGCCATCTTAGTATTATTGTGCTTATTGTACTTCCTGTAAAAACAGATAATGAAGTGATAATGAAAAACAAATGTTCAGAAAATATTATGTTTCTGTTTCATTCTAGTTATTGCCAGTTGTTACATCTGGAACCTGGTCGCCAGATTTTTTTTTACCAAAATATAAGTGACAGCTAGTAAAAATATATGAGATCATGAAAAATGATATGAGATCAACTTGGTCACGATGTTATTATAGCATAGAAACATATAATTATTTTTGAAATCATGAAACTAATACTCAATTATGAACTGTTACCTGTTTATTCATGTTTCTTTATTTCTTAAAAATATAGTCTAATACTCAAAGCTCTTAACAGCAAATCATTTTTCAAATTATTTAAATTTTGTAACAACTTATTATTATTAATATTAGAAAATTGGAATGTGAGATTGTTTTAAAGATAAGTCAAATACATGTACTTGAATATAAACACCCAAAATATAAACATTTGATATCCCTTCAAGACATGGCACATGTGGATATCTTTTTTCTACTTGCAAGAAATTGTTTTCTAGCTAGCACGAGATTTCTTAAAGCTTTTCAGTGTCGACGAGAAAATACGTATATAATCGTTTTCAACTTAAACAAAACTAATAAATTTCTGACCCTCCTTTTCTCTTATTTTTCAGGACTCTCCCATTCACCGAAGAACTCCACCTACCTCAACCGATAATTTCCCCGGTGCGACAAACTAAAAAATATCTCGCGTTCAACATTTCGCTCATAAACTCGGCGGAACAAATGCTCGTGGTGTCGTGAGTGAAGGCATCGCCACGCCACAACCTCAGGCGTGGCTGCCAAGTGGTGGCAGAAGTTTTAGCGCGCGCGGAGGTCATCAGAAATGACTGCAAATGTTAAGAAGGTACAGGAACTCGCCTAACGTCGCATCATGCACTTCTATCCGGTGGGAGGGTATTCCTATTGTAGGTCCGGGTCAGACGCCGGCCTCGGCGGCACCAGGAGGCTCTCCATACGTCCAGACCAGGAGCCAACTGATAGCGGAGACTCGACCCTCTCGGATCTCGATGGTAAGCGAAGATTAGGGTAGTGGTTGTTGTGGGTTTTGGGAATTGTTAGGGTCGTGGGGTTCAATTTTGCGGTGGGTGGTTTTGACATGATGGGGAAAGTGATAGGTATTGTAAATGTGGAATAAGTACTTAGTGTAATACTTTATTTTTGTGAAAAGAAACACAAGGTAGATGCTTGTCAAACTAATTTATGAATATCAGCTAACTGCGGCTCGTCATATTGGTGTATTTGCCAAGTATTGCCTATCTACATCCATAGTTACTAGGGCTTCCAGTCAGTAAGAAACGCCTAAAATATATTTTATTGGATAATATCTTTTACTTCAAAACTTGATCAACGTTTTCAAATTTTACCAGTAGAAAACCAAAATTGACGGTTTAAAAGGTAAAAGGTGTCAAAGTGTGCGTATTGACATCAATAATTAACAAAATATATACTCGATTAGAAAATAATTTGCTCTTACATCTTAAATTTGTTCAAAAATTTTGCATTTTTGTAAAATGTTTCAAGAATAGTCAAGGCAAAAGAAATTGTTTGATTGAGCCAAATTTTCAATTTTCCTTATTGATGCCACTAAAACATATTGAAGTATTTTTGTTTTCTTCTTTAAGATAAAATTGGATAACTTTAGAATTCATATGTCATGGACGTTTCCTTATGTGAAGACGTCATTTATTGTTCAAAATTGATGAAATATTCAGTGCAACTTCTTAGAATATTAAATATTTAATTTCTTGTCATAAAAAAAATTAATATTAGATACTTGTACGTTTATCGGTTTTCTCAAATACAGTCAAATAGCCCAACCATACATTATAGATATTTTTATCGAAGTGCCCTTTCTGACAAAACTTTTTCACTAAAAAAAGCGATAATTGTGCGATGAAGAAATGTCAAAAGTGACCATATTACCTCTGTCACAGCTCATCCCAAACTCGAGATGCTTCGTACCAAAATATTACATTTTTTAGTTTATGGTAAAATCCGTAAACTGGTAAAATAATATCCATATATTCGAATGAGAAGCGCCCGCTTTACATGCTGAAATGGTCCTGTAAAATTGTTTAATCTTTGCCCAATTCACAACTTGGTATATTGTTCAGGTCATCAAAATGTACTAAAATACCAATTTTTGGCGTGTCTGTATTTTTTTCACCTTAGCCTTTATATATTGTTTTTTTTTTCTGGTCTATACACTATGCTGAATATAACGGATAAAATCTATGACTTTTGATATTATTAAACATCGTTAATATTTTTTGGCTTGTTTTTTTTTTAAATCCTCGGACACGTCGATTTTTAATTATAAAAAAAAACATTTATTTGAAAAGTTTAATTTCCGACCATCAATTTATTGTACTAGGTTATGACTTCATCGACAATTTTTTTAAATGGGAACCCTAATTTTTCCTTATTGATTTTTGATAGATCATTTAATTGTCTAAACAGAATCGGAAATATTTTATGACTTTACATAATCAAATGGAAGAAAAGACAAATTGAAAATTATATAATATCGAAATTTTTAGGTAAATAGCTTTGTGTGAATTGAATCTGATATTGAGTTTTGGTAATAACTGCCCTGAAAACAAATAAGGGCTCCAAAACATTCTATCGCGCAAGGTTTTCGAAAAAGTGGGGCGAATTTGTAAAAACACCGATATTTTGGTAATTTTTACAAATTTATACCAGCTGAACCCATTGTCCTAGAAACCTTAAACATGTCACCGCCTTTTTCACGAAAATTTTCGAATGAAAGGCGCTAAATTTTGTGAATTACTTTTAAGACATTAACAGATCTATCAATATCACCACAAAACTAGTAAGAAAATTATCTTCAGCCGTGCTGAAGTTAAAATACCACCACCGTAAAATATTTTTTTAAAAAAAGTTAACCGATTTTGCCCATTCACAAACTTGTCGTTACCTTTTAAGAGATAAGCTTGTATACCATATTTCAGATCAATTACTCCAAAATTACGGCAGTTATCGTGTACACAGACAGACATACAGACGGACATTGTGGAAAGCTCAATATACCCTCACTACAGTAAATGTCGATGATACAAAAATATTGTACTTCTATTAAAAAAAAAAAAAAAACTGTCGATGACGTCATAAGTCGAAACCAATTGAATGTCGGAATTTAAATTTAATGTAAATATGTATATTTTGATAATATATAATTAAAAACCGAAGTGTCCGAAGATTTTTTCAAATAACAAACCGTTTCAGAGATTTTGTCATGTTTCCATACTTTACGCACTCATTGTATATCTTACATATCTGTCCTATTGGGTATCTTGAAATTCATTAATACTTTTAGTACTTTTATGGGGATGTAGTCGAACTGAATTCTCACCACAAGTACAAAAAGACCAATGAAAAGTTGAAAATATTGTTATGCATTTTGAAGCACAATTCAATGTTTATTGCATTACAATGTTGTTAATAGCATTAGTTAAGTAAGAAAGGACAGCTGAAAGGTATCGTCGAACTAAAATGGTCTTCAACACTTCATTAATGAGACATTTAGTCTAGTCACTTTAGACGCAAAATCATTGAACATCGGAAATAATTCGCCCACCTATAAAAATAATACCAATCGATTTGATGTTATTATTATTGAAATTAATTAAATCGCCGAGTTCGGAAACAGTACAAGTCCAATGTAAATCCTATGGACGTGTTCTGTTTGCGAACTCGGCGATTCAATTAAAAACTCATCAGGGATCCGTAATGAAATGTTTGCATCAATATCTCCAAAAGTATTAACCTTATGAACAAATTATACATCATATTAGAACGAAAGCAGGATAGATATTGACTTAATATCTCTGTTCTTAAAACCTGTTTTTAGTTTCTCACAAGCCTCTACATCTTTCAATATTTTTAAATAATTATTGAGGATTGTTTATCATGTACCTTTATTATGGTGCAAAACTTGTTCTGCTTAATACTTTTGGAGATACTGATGCAAACATAAGTGGATACCATTTCATGACACAAGTTTTAATCACTGATAGTTTTTAATTAATTTCAATAATAGTATCGTCAAAGATTCAGTAAACATTTTGCTTTGAAGTTTAGAACATTATTCTGATTCTATTGAGCCTTTTCAGCTCTAAGTTTGGTCATGCAACTTCAGTTTCATGATTTGGCAAGTTTTTACAAATTATTACTATATACTTTCCATTCTTTTTTTTAAAATTAGGTTAACAATAGCCTAATTACTACATAAAAATCATAACAACATACCAATAAATTCCCTACTAGAGAGGCGTCTCGATATGTTTATGTTCTTCTTACCGAAAAAAATACATTTGTGGAGATATCCTTCTTTAAATTCTTGTTATAAAACAACAAAAGAACAACTAACAATCGTTCCATTCGTTCCAAGACCCTTCAAGTTCTAAAAGAACAACAAAAGTTATATTTCCACGCAATTTCAAAACCAGACGCTTTCCATTTCGCGTTCCAACTCGTCTCCAGAGGTGTTAGTTCCCGGCTGTGAAACGGATCTTATAATCACGCATGGCCTGACATAACATCTGTTGCTGGTCGTCGCTAGCATAAACGGGATTTCCAGGGTAGATGGCGCCACACTAATACCCCGTTTCGTCGGGGTTTCCTTTGCTAGATTCCGACTGCCGCGACGGATACAAAGCCTGCTTGCTCCGCGCACGCTTCTACCGGAAATACACAAACATTATTGTTATAAGCCGACACATGGATAGACGCATTCCACCTGGGGATATACTTGTATTGTAAGACATGATGCCGTAATACTGGAATATCATGCATGCATGTATGTGATAGTTTATTACGTGTTATCGCCCGTATGTCCCCGACAGTTTGCAAAGAATATATTCTTCTTTTCCGCAGTTTCCCGCGGTTTTCTCGCGAATCGTGCACCTTAGAATAACGCGGCTTTTAGAAATGAATTCCTCGGCCAATATCCCATCCGGCACCGTTTGAAACGTGAAGATTGGTCGATTAGATCAGACACAGCCAGCGTTAAAAGTTGCTAACATACTAAATTGGCTGTTTTTGCATGCTTTTTGAAATCTTGGGAACGTCATAACTTCCGAACCGTTCCAAATAGGCAAAATCTAATGATACCGGCGTAATCAGCGCCAAAAATTGTATCAAGAACCGCAAATTTAATTTATTTGAAGGCAGTTGAGTTTTCGCCGACTGGCTAAAATTTTGTAAGAAATCACATATTTGAAACTATAATTATGAAGTGACACACATATCTCAAAAACTAGGACCCGGATTAATATGAAACATATGCTATCCTACTAAAATGGGTGCGCTGATTCCGAATTCACATAGAAAAAGTCTCTGTCTCTACTGGTTACCGAGTTGTGCTGAAATTACGTTATTCCAAATAACACAAAAATAAGGGAAATGGACCACATAACTTCAGAATGGTATATGTTAGGCCTATAAAAGTATATATATTTTGGATGTACTCATCGAGAGCTACCATTTGGTGGGGGATTAACCTTTCTATCGCGAACGGTTGCAAACTTCAAATTTTTTCTATCTAAAAGTGCCAAATTTAGAGCGAAAATAATTTGATAACTTTTTGATAGATAGAGCGTTCTAATGTAGTCATGCTTATGCATTGGGATGTGCTGAATTCAACGGTGTGGTCGGTTTTCCTGTAACTCGTACTGTTTGGCCAGGAAGTGGGAAACTATAGTTTCCGCGGTTTCCCGCGGTTTTCTCGCGAACCGTGCATCTTAGAGGAACGCGGGTTTCAGAAATGAATTCATTGGCCAATTTCCCATCCGGTACCGTTTGAAACGTGAAGATTGGTCGATTAGATCAGACACAGGTTGCGTTAGAAGTTGCTAACATACTAAATTGGCAGTTTTTGCATTATTTTTGATATCTTGGGAACGTCATAACTTCCGAACCGTTCCAAATAGGCAAAATCTAATGATACCGGTGTAATCAGCGTCAAAAATTGTATCAAGAACCGCAAATTTAATTTATTTGAAGGCAGTTGAGTTTTCGCCGACTGGCTAAAATTTTTTAAGAAATCATATATTTGAAACTATAATTATGAAGTGACACACATATCTCAAAAACTAGGACCCGGATTAATATGAAACCTATGCTATCCTACTAAAATGGGTGCGCTGATTCCGAATTCACATAGAAAAAGTCTCTGTCTCTACTGGTTACCGAGTTGTGCTGAAATTACGTTATTCCAAATAACACAATAATAAGGGAAATGGACCTCATAACTTCAAAATGGTATATGTTAGGCCTATAAAAGTATACATATTTTTGATGTACTCATCGAGAGCTACCATTTGGTGGGGGATTAACCTTTCTATCGCGAACGGTTGCAAACTTCAATTTTTTTCTAACTAAAAGTGCTAAATTTAGAGCGAAAATAATTTGATAACTTTTTGAGAGATAGAGCGTTCTAATGTGGTCATGCTTATGCATTGGGATGTGCTGAATTCAACGGTGCAGTCGGTTTTCCTGTAACTCGTACTGTTTGGCCAGGAAGCGGGAAACCATAGTTTCCGCGGTTTCCCGCGGTTTTCTCGCGAACCGTGCATCTTAGAGAAACGCGGCTTTCAGAAATGAATTCCTCGGCCAATTTCCCATCCGGTACCGTTTGAAACGTGAAGATTGGTCGATTAGATCAGACACAGCTTGCGTTAGAAGTTGCTAACATACTAAATTGGCAGTTTTTGCATTATTTTTGATATCTTGTGAACGTCATAACTTCCGAACCGTTCCAAATAGGCAAAATCTAATGATACCGGCGTAGTCAGCGTCAAAAATTGTATCAAGAATCGCAAATTTAATTTATTTGAAGGCAGTTGAGTTTTCGCCGACTGGCTAAAATTTTTTAAGAAATCACATATTTTAAACTATAATTATGAAGTGACACACATATCTCAAAAACTAGGACACGGATTAATATGAAACCTATGCTATCCTACTAAAACGGGTGCGCTGATTCCGAATTCACATAGAAAAAGTCTCTGTCTCTACTGGTTACCGAGTTGTGCTGAAATTACGTTATTCCAAATAACACAATAATAAGGGAAATGGACCTCATAACTTCAAAATGGTATATGTTAGGCCTATAAAAGTATACATATTTTTGATGTACTCATCGAGAGCTACTATTTGGTGGGGGATTAACCTTTCTATCGCGAACGGTTGCAAACTTCAAATTTTTTCTATCTAAAAGTGCTAAATTTAGAGCGAAAATAATTTGATAACGTTTTAAGAGATAGAGCGTTCTAATGTAGTCATGCTTATGCATTGGGATGTGCTGAATTCAACGGTGCGGTGGGTTTTCCTGTAACTCGTACTGTTTGGCCAGGAAGCGGGAAACTATAGTTTCCGCGGTTTCCCGCGGTTTTCTCGCGAACCGTGCATCTTAGAGAAACGCGGCTTTCAGAAATGAATTCCTCGGCCAATTTCCCATCCGGTACCGTTTGAAACGTGAAGATTGGTCGATTAGATCAGACACAGCTTGCGTTAGAAGTTGCTAACATACTAAATTGGCAGTTTTTGCATTATTTTTGATATCTTGTGAACGTCATAACTTCCGAACCGTTCCAAATAGGCAAAATCTAATGATACCGGCGTAATCAGCGTCAAAAATTGTATCAAGAATCGCAAATTTAATTTATTTGAAGGCAGTTGAGTTTTCGCCGACTGGCTAAAATTTTTTAAGAAATCACATATTTGAAACTAGAATTATGAAGTGACACACATATCTCAAAAACTAGGACCCGGATTAATATGAAACCTATGCTATCCTACTAAAATGGGTGCGCTGATTCCGAATTCACATAGAAAAAGTCTCTGTCTCTACTGGTTACCGAGTTGTGCTGAAATTACGTTATTCCAAATAACACAATAATAAGGGAAATGGACCTCATAACTTCAAAATGGTATATGTTAGGCCTATAAAAGTATACATATTTTTGATGTACTCATCGAGAGCTACCATTTGGTGGGGGATTAACATTTCTATCGCGAACGGTTGCAAACTTCCAATTTTTTCTATCTAAAAGTGCTAAATTTAGAGCGAAAATAATTTGATAACTTTTTGAGAGATAGAGCGTTCTAATGTAGTCATGCTTATGCATTGGGATGTGCTGAATTCAACGGTGCGGTCGGTTTTCCTGTAACTCGTACTGTTTGGCCAGGAAGCGGGAAACTATAGTTTCCGCGGTTTCCCGCGGTTTTCTCGCGAACCGTGCATCTTAGAGAAACGCGGCTTTCAGAAATGAATTCCTCGGCCAATTTCCCATCCGATACCGTTTGAACCGCCAACATCGGTCGATTAGATCAGACACAGCTTGCGTTAGAAGTTGCTAACATACTAAATTGGCAGTTTTTGCATTATTTTTGATATCTTGTGAACGTCATAACTTCCGAACCGTTCCAAATAGGCAAAATCTAATGATACCGGCGTAATCAGCGTCAAAAATTGTATCAAGAACCGCAAATTTAATTTATTTGAAGGCAGTTGAGTTTTCGCCGACTGGCTAAAATTTTTTAAGAAATCACATATTTGAAACTATAATTATGAAGTGACACACATATCTCAAAAACTAGGACCCGGATTAATATGAAACCTATGCTATCCTACTAAAATGGGTGCGCTGATTCCGAATTCACATAGAAAAAGTGCTAAATTTAGAGCGAAAATAATTTGATAACTTTTTGAGAGATAGAGCGCTCTAATGTGGTCATGCTTATGCATTGGGATGTGCTGAATTCAACGGTGCGGTCGGTTTTCCTGTAACTCGTACTGTTTGGCCAGAAAGCGGGAAACTATAGTTTCCGCGGTTTCCCGCGGTTTTCTCGCGAACCGTACATCTTAGAGAAACGCGGCTTTCAGAAATGAATTCCTCGGCCAATTTCCCATACGGTACCGTTGGAAACGTGAAGATTGGTCGATTAGATCAGACACAGCTTGCGTTAGAAGTTGCTAACATACTAAATTGGCAGTTTTTGCATTATTTTTGATATCTTGGGAACGTCATAACTTCCGAACCGTTCCAAATAGGCAAAATCCAATGATACCGGCGTAATCAGCATCAAAAATTGTATCAAGAACCGCAAATTTAATTTATTTGAAGGCAGTTGAGTTTTCGCCGACTGGCTAAAATTTTTTAAGAAATCACATATTTTAAACTATAATTATGAAGTGACACACATATCTCAAAAACTAGGACCCGGATTAATATGAAACCTATGCTATCCTACTAAAACGGGTGCGCTGATTCCGAATTCACATAGAAAAAGTCTCTGTCTCTACTGGTTACCGAGTTGTGCTGAAATTACGTTATTCCAAATAACACAATAATAAGGGAAATGGACCTCATAACTTCAAAATGGTATATGTTAGGCCTATAAAAGTATACATATTTTTGATGTACTCATCGAGAGCTACTATTTGGTGGGGGATTAACCTTTCTATCGCGAACGGTTGCAAACTTCAAATTTTGTCTATCTAAAAGTGCTAAATTTAGAGCGAAAATAATTTGATAACTTTTTAAGAGATAGAGCGTTCTAATGTAGTCATGCTTATGCATTGGGATGTGCTGAATTCAACGGTGCGGTGGGTTTTCCTGTAACTCGTACTGTTTGGCCAGGAAGCGGGAAACTATAGTTTCCGCGGTTTCCCGCGGTTTTTGTGCGAACCGTGCATCTTAGAGAAACACGGCTTTCAGAAATGAATTCCTCGGCCAATTTCCCATCCGGTACCGTTTGAAACGTGAAGATTGGTCGATTAGATCAGACACAGCTTGCGTTAGAAGTTGCTAACATACTAAATTGGCAGTTTTTGCATTATTTTTGATATCTTGTGAACGTCATAACTTCCGAACCGTTCCAAATAGGCAAAATCTAATGATACCGGCGTAATCAGCGTCAAAAATTGTATCAAGAACCGCAAATTTAATTTATTTGAAGGCAGTTGAGTTTTCGCCGACTGGCTAAAATTTTTTAAGAAATCACATATTTGAAACTATAATTATGAAGTGACACACATATCTCAAAAACTAGGACCCGGATTAATATGAAACCTATGCTATCCTACTAAAACGGGTGCGCTGATTCCGAATTCACATAGAAAAAGTCTCTGTCTCTACTGGTTACCGAGTTGTGCTGAAATTACGTTATTCCAAATAACACAATAATAAGGGAAATGGACCTCATAACTTCAAAATGGTATATGTTAGGCCTATAAAAGTATACATATTTTTGATGTACTCATCGAGAGCTACTATTTGGTGGGGGATTAACCTTTCTATCGCGAACGGTTGCAAACTTCAAATTTTGTCTATCTAAAAGTGCTAAATTTAGAGCGAAAATAATTTGATAACTTTTTAAGAGATAGAGCGTTCTAATGTAGTCATGCTTATGCATTGGGATGTGCTGAATTCAACGGTGCGGTGGGTTTTCCTGTAACTCGTACTGTTTGGCCAGGAAGCGGGAAACTATAGTTTCCGCGGTTTCCCGCGGTTTTTGTGCGAACCGTGCATCTTAGAGAAACACGGCTTTCAGAAATGAATTCCTCGGCCAATTTCCCATCCGGTACCGTTTGAAACGTGAAGATTGGTCGATTAGATCAGACACAGCTTGCGTTAGAAGTTGCTAACATACTAAATTGGCAGTTTTTGCATTATTTTTGATATCTTGTGAACGTCATAACTTCCGAACCGTTCCAAATAGGCAAAATCTAATGATACCGGCGTAATCAGCGTCAAAAATTGTATCAAGAACCGCAAATTTAATTTATTTGAAGGCAGTTGAGTTTTCGCCGACTGGCTAAAATTTTTTAAGAAATCACATATTTGAAACTATAATTATGAAGTGACACACATATCTCAAAAACTAGGACCCGGATTAATATGAAACCTATGCTATCCTACTAAAACGGGTGCGCTGATTCCGAATTCACATAGAAAAAGTCTCTGTCTCTACTGGTTACCGAGTTGTGCTGAAATTACGTTATTCCAAATAACACAATAATAAGGGAAATGGACCTCATAACTTCAAAATGGTATATGTTAGGCCTATAAAAGTATACATATTTTTGATGTACTCATCGAGAGCTACCATTTGGTGGGGGATTAACCTTTCTATCGCGAACGGTTGCAAACTTCAAATTTTTTCTATCTAAAAGTGCTAAATTTAGAGCGAAAATAATTTGATAACTTTTTGAGAGATAGAGCGTTCTAATGTGGTCATGCTTATGCATTGGGATGTGCTGAATTCAACGGTGCGGTCGGTTTTCCTGTAACTCGTACTGTTTGGCCAGGAAGCGGGAAACTATAGTTTCCGCGGTTTCCCGCGGTTTTCTCGCGAACCGTGCATCTTAGAGAAACGCGGCTTTCAGAAATGAATTCCTCGGCCAATTTCCCATCCGATACCGTTTGAACCGCCAACATCGGTCGATTAGATCAGACACAGCTTGCGTTAGAAGTTGCTAACATACTAAATTGGCAGTTTTTGCATTATTTTTGATATCTTGTGAACGTCATAACTTCCGAACCGTTCCAAATAGGCAAAATCTAATGATACCGGCGTAATCAGCGTCAAAAATTGTATCAAGAACCGCAAATTTAATTTATTTGAAGGCAGTTGAGTTTTCGCCGACTGGCTAAAATTTTTTAAGAAATCACATATTTGAAACTATAATTATGAAGTGACACACATATCTCAAAAACTAGGACCCGGATTAATATGAAACCTATGCTATCCTACTAAAATGGGTGCGCTGATTCCGAATTCACATAGAAAAAGTCTCTGTCTCTACTGGTTACCGAGTTGTGCTGAAATTACGTTATTCCAAATAACATAATAATAAGGGAAATGGACCTCATAACTTCAAAATGGTATATGTTAGGCCTATAAAAGTATACATATTTTTGATGTACTCATCGAGAGCTACCATTTGGTGGGGGATTAACCTTTCTATCGTGAACGGTTGCAAACTTCAATTTTTTTCTATCTAAAAGTGCTAAATTTAGAGCGAAAATAATTTGATAACTTTTTGAGAGATAGAGCGTTCTAATGTGGTCATGCTTATGCATTGGGATGTGCTGATTTCAACGGTGCGGTCGGTTTTCCTGTAACTCGTACTGTTTGGCCAGGAAGCGGGAAACTATAGTTTCCGCGGTTTCCCGCGGTTTTCTCGCGAACCGTGCATCTTAGAGAAACGCGGCTTTCAGAAATGAATTCCTCGGCCAATTTCCCATCCGGTACCGTTTGAAACGTGAAGATTGGTCGATTAGATCAGACACAGCTTGCGTTAGAAGTTGCTAACATACTAAATTGGCAGTTTTTGCATTATTTTTGATATCTTGGGAACGTCATAACTTCCGAACCGTTCCAAATAGGCAAAATCTAATGATACCGGCGTAATCAGCGTCAAAAATTGTATCAAGAACCGCAAATTTAATTTATTTGAAGGCAGTTGACTTTTCGCCGACTGGCTAAAATTTTTTAAGAAATCACGTATTTGAAACTAGAATTATGAAGTGACACACATATCTCAAAAACTAGGACCCGGATTAATATGAAACCTATGCTATCCTACTAAAATGGGTGCGCTGATTCCGAATTCACATAGAAAAAGTCTCTGTCTCTACTGGTTACCGAGTTGTGCTGAAATTACGTTATTCCAAATAACACAATAATAAGGGAAATGGACCTCATAACTTCAAAATGGTACATGTTAGGCCTATAAAAGTATACATATTTTTGATGTACTCATCGAGAGCTACTATTTGGTGGGGGATTAACCTTTCTATCGCGAACGGTTGCAAACTTCAAATTTTTTCTATCTAAAAGTGCTAAATTTAGAGCGAAAATAATTTGATAACTTTTTGAGAGATAGAGCGTTCTAATGTAGTCATGCTTATGCATTGGGATGTGCTGAATTCAACGGTGCGGTCGGTTTTCCTGTAACTCGTACTGTTTGGCCAGGAAGCGGGAAACTATAGTTTCCGCGGTTTCCCGCGGTTTTCTCGCGAACCGTGCATCTTAGAGAAACGCGGCTTTCAGAAATGAATTCCTCGGCCAATTTCCCATCCGATACCGTTTGAACCGCCAACATCGGTCGATTAGATCAGACACAGCTTGCGTTAGAAGTTGCTAACATACTAAATTGGCAGTTTTTGCATTATTTTTGATATCTTGGGAACGTCATAACTTCCGAACCGTTCCAAATAGGCAAAATCTAATGATACCGGCGTAATCAGCGTCAAAAATTGTATCAAGAACCGCAAATTTAATTTATTTGAAGGCAGTTGAGTTTTCGCCGACTGGCTAAAATTTTTTAAGAAATCACATATTTGAAACTAGAATTATGAAGTGACACACGTATCTCAAAAACTAGGACCCGGATTAATATGAAACCTATGCTATCCTACTAAAATGGGTGCGCTGATTCCGAATTCACATAGAAAAAGTCTCTGTCTCTACTGGTTACCGAGTTGTGCTGAAATTACGTTATTCCAAATAACACAATAATAAGGGAAATGGACCTCATAACTTCAAAATGGTATATGTTAGGCCTATAAAAGTATACATATTTTTGATGTACTCATCGAGAGCTACTATTTGGTGGGGGATTAACCTTTCTATCGCGAACGGTTGCAAACTTCAAATTTTTTCTATCTAAAAGTGCTAAATTTAGAGCGAAAATAATTTGATAACTTTTTAAGAGATAGAGCGTTCTAATGTAGTCATGCTTATGCATTGGGATGTGCTGAATTCAACGGTGCGGTGGGTTTTCCTGTAACTCGTACTGTTTGGCCAGGAAGCGGGAAACTATAGTTTCCGCGGTTTCCCGCGGTTTTCTCGCGAACCGTGCATCTTAGAGAAACGCCGCATTCAGAAATGAATTCCTCGGCCAATTTCCCATCCGGTACCGTTTGGAACGTGAAGATTGGTCGATTAGATCAGACACAGCTTGCGTTAGAAGTTGCTAACATACTAAATTGGCAGTTTTTGCATTATTTTTTATATCTTGGGAACGTCATAACTTCCGAACCGTTCCAAATAGGCAAAATCTAATGATACCGGCGTAATCAGCGTCAAAAATTGTATCAAGAACCGCAAATTTAATTTATTTGAAGGCAGTTGAGTTTTCGCCGACTGGCTAAAATTTTTTAAGAAATCACATATTTGAAACTAGAATTATGAAGTGACACACATATCTCAAAAACTAGGACCCGGATTAATATGAAACCTATGCTATCCTACTAAAATGGGTGCGCTGATTCCGAATTCACATAGAAAAAGTCTCTGTCTCTACTGGTTACCGAGTTGTGCTGAAATTACGTTATTCCAAATAACACAATAATAAGGGAAATGGACCTCATAACTTCAAAATGGTATATGTTAGGCCTATAAAAGTATACATATTTTTGATGTACTCATCGAGAGCTACCATTTGGTGGGGGATTAACCTTTCTATCGCGAACGGTTGCAAACTTCCAATTTTTTCTATCTAAAAGTGCTAAATTTAGAGCGAAAATAATTTGATAACTTTTTGAGAGATAGAGCGTTCTAATGTAGTCATGCTTATGCATTGGGATGTGCTGAATTCAACGGTGCGGTCGGTTTTCCTGTAACTCGTACTGTTTGGCCAGGAAGCGGGAAACTATAGTTTCCGCGGTTTCCCGCGGTTTTCTCGCGAACGGTGCATCTTAGAGAAACGCGGCTTGCAGAAATGAATTCCTCGGCCAATTTCCCATCCGGTACCGTTTGAAACGTGAAGATTGGTCGATTAGATCAGACACAGCTTGCGTTAGAAGTTGCTAACATACTAAATTGGCAGTTTTTGCATTATTTTTGATATCTTGTGAACGTCATAACTTCCGAACCGTTCCAAATAGGCAAAATCTAATGATACCGGCGTAATCAGCGTCAAAAATTGTATCAAGAATCGCAAATTTAATTTATTTGAAGGCAGTTGAGTTTTCGCCGACTGGCTAAAATTTTTTAAGAAATCACATATTTGAAACTATAATTATGAAGTGACACACATATCTAAAAAACTAGGACCCGGATTAATATGAAACCTATGCTATCCTACTAAAATGGGTGCGCTGATTCCGAATTCACATAGAAAAAGTCTCTGTCTCTACTGGTTACCGAGTTGTGCTGAAATTACGTTATTCCAAATAACATAATAATAAGGGAAATGGACCTCATAACTTCAAAATGGTATATGTTAGGCCTATAAAAGTATACATATTTTTGATGTACTCATCGAGAGCTACCATTTGGTGGGGGATTAACCTTTCTATCGCGAACGGTTGCAAACTTCAAATTTTTTCTATCTAAAAGTGCTAAATTTAGAGCGAAAATAATTTGATAACTTTTTGAGAGATAGAGCGTTCTAATGTAGTCATGCTTATGCATTGGGATGTGCTGAATTCAACGGTGCGGTCGGTTTTCCTGTAACTCGTACTGTTTGGCCAGGAAGCGGGAAACTATAGTTTCCGCGGTTTCCAGCGGTTTTCTCGCGAACCGTGCATCTTAGAGATACGCGGCTTTCAGAAATGAATTCCTCGGCCAATTTCCCATCCGGTACCGTTTGAAACGTGAAGATTGGTCGATTAGATCAGACACAGCTTGCGTTAGAAGTTGCTAACATACTAAATTGGCAGTTTTTGCATTATTTTTTATATCTTGGGAACGTCATAACTTCCGAACCGTTCCAAATAGGCAAAATCTAATGATACCGGCGTAATCAGCGTCAAAAATTGTATCAAGAACCGCAAATTTAATTTATTTGAAGGCAGTTGAGTTTTCGCCGACTGGCTAAAATTTTTTAAGAAATCACATATTTGAAACTAGAATTATGAAGTGACACACATATCTCAAAAACTAGGACCCGGATTAATATGAAACCTATGCTATCCTACTAAAATGGGTGCGCTGATTCCGAATTCACATAGAAAAAGTCTCTGTCTCTACTGGTTACCGAGTTGTGCTGAAATTACGTTATTCCAAATAACACAATAATAAGGGAAATGGACCTCATAACTTCAAAATGGTATATGTTAGGCCTATAAAAGTATACATATTTTTGATGTACTCATCGAGAGCTACCATTTGGTGGGGGATTAACCTTTCTATCGCGAACGGTTGCAAACTTCCAATTTTTTCTATCTAAAAGTGCTAAATTTAGAGCGAAAATAATTTGATAACTTTTTGAGAGATAGAGCGTTCTAATGTAGTCATGCTTATGCATTGGGATGTGCTGAATTCAACGGTGCGGTCGGTTTTCCTGTAACTCGTACTGTTTGGCCAGGAAGCGGGAAACTATAGTTTCCGCGGTTTCCCGCGGTTTTCTCGCGAACGGTGCATCTTAGAGAAACGCGGCTTGCAGAAATGAATTCCTCGGCCAATTTCCCATCCGGTACCGTTTGAAACGTGAAGATTGGTCGATTAGATCAGACACAGCTTGCGTTAGAAGTTGCTAACATACTAAATTGGCAGTTTTTGCATTATTTTTGATATCTTGGGAACGTCATAACTTCCGAACCGTTCCAAATAGGCAAAATCTAATGATACCGGCGTAATCAGCGTCAAAAATTGTATCAAGAACCGCAAATTTAATTTATTTGAAGGCAGTTGAGTTTTCGCCGACTGGCTAAAATTTTTTAAGAAATCACATATTTGAAACTATAATTATGAAGTGACACACATATCTCAAAAACTAGGACCCGGATTAATATGAAACCTATGCTATCCTACTAAAATGGGTGCGCTGATTCCGAATTCACATAGAAAAAGTCTCTGTCTCTACTGGTTACCGAGTTGTGCTGAAATTACGTTATTCCAAATAACATAATAATAAGGGAAATGGACCTCATAACTTCAAAATGGTATATGTTAGGCCTATAAAAGTATACATATTTTTGATGTACTCATCGAGAGCTACCATTTGGTGGGGGATTAACCTTTCTATCGCGAACGGTTGCAAACTTCAAATTTTTTCTATCTAAAAGTGCTAAATTTAGAGCGAAAATAATTTGATAACTTTTTGAGAGATAGCGCGTTCTAATGTAGTCATGCTTATGCATTGGGACGTGCTGAATTCAACGGTGCGGTCGGTTTTCCTGTAACTCGTACTGTTTGGCCAGGAAGCGGGAAACTATAGTTTCCGCGGTTTCCCGCGGTTTTCTCGCGAACCGTGCATCTTAGAGAAACGCGGCTTTCAGAAATGAATTCCTCGGCCAATTTCCCATCCGGTACCGTTTGAAACGTGAAGATTGGTCGATTAGATCAGACACAGTTTGCGTTAGAAGTTGCTAACATACTAAATTGGCAGTTTTTGCATTATTTTTGATATCTTGGGAACGTCATAACTTCCGAACCGTTCCAAATAGGCAAAATCTAATGATACCGGCGTAATCAGCGTCAAAAATTGTATCAAGAACCGCAAATTTAATTTATTTGAAGGCAGTTGAGTTTTCGCCGACTGGCTAAAATTTTTTAAGAAATCACATATTTGAAACTAGAATTATGAAGTGACACACGTATCTCAAAAACTAGGACCTGGATTAATATGAAACCTATGCTATCCTACTAAAATGGGTGCGCTGATTCCGAATTCACATAGAAAAAGTCTCTGTCTCTACTGGTTACCGAGTTGTGCTGAAATTACGTTATTCCAAATAACACAATAATAAGGGAAATGGACCTCATAACTTCAAAATGGTATATGTTAGGCCTATAAAAGTATACATATTTTTGATGTACTCATCGAGAGCTACTATTTGGTGGGGGATTAACCTTTCTATCGCGAACGGTTGCAAACTTCAAATTTTTTCTATCTAAAAGTGCTAAATTTAGAGCGAAAATAATTTGATAACTTTTTGAGAGATAGAGCGTTCTAATGTAGTCATGCTTATGCATTGGGATGTGCTGAATTCAACGGTGCGGTCGGTTTTCCTGTAACTCGTACTGTTTGGCCAGGAAGCGGGAAACTATAGTTTCCGCGGTTTCCCGCGGTTTTCTCGCGAACCGTGCATCTTAGAGAAACGCGGCTTTCAGAAATGAATTCCTCGGCCAATTTCCCATCCGATACCGTTTGAACCGCCAACATCGGTCGATTAGATCAGACACAGCTTGCGTTAGAAGTTGCTAACATACTAAATTGGCAGTTTTTGCATTATTTTTGATATCTTGGGAACGTCATAACTTCCGAACCGTTCCAAATAGGCAAAATCTAATGATACCGGCATAATCAGCGTCAAAAATTGTATCAAGAACCGCAAATTTAATTTATTTGAAGGCAGTTGAGTTTTCGCCGACTGGCTAAAATTTTGTAAGAAATCACATATTTGAAACTACAATTATGAAGTGACACACATATCTCAAAAACTAGGACCCGGATTACTATGAAACCTATGCTATCCTACTAAAATGGGTGCGCTGATTCCGAATTCACATAGAAAAAGTCTCTGTCGTTACTGGTTACCGAGTTGTGCTGAAATTACGTTATTCCAAATAACACAAAAATAAGGGAAATGGACCACATAAGTTCAGAATGGTATATGTTAGGCCTATAAAAGTATATATATATTTTGGATGTACTCATCGAGAGCTACCATTTGGTGGGGGGTTAACCTTTCTATCGCGAACGGTTGCAAAGTTCAAATTTTTTCTATCTAAAAGTGCTAAATTTAGAGCGAAAATAATTTGACAACTTTTTGAGAGATAGAGCGTTCTAATGTAGTCATGCTTATGCATTAGGATGTGCTGAATTCAACGGTGGGGTCGGTATTCCCGTAACTTGTACTGTTTGGCCAGGAAGTGGGAAACTATAGTTTCCGCGGTTTCCCGCGGTTTTCTCGCGAACCGTGCATCTTAGAGAAACTCGGGTTTCAGAAATTAATTCCTTGGCCAATTTCCCATCGGATACCGTTTGAAACGTGAAGATTGGTCGATTAGATCAGACACAGCTTGCGTTAGAAGTTGCTAACATATGAACCAATGACATTGAAAATAGACAATACTAGTTTCAAATCCTGCTTTTCTTGCATAAGAAAAGCAGGAGACTCAAAGCCTGCAATAACAAAAACCAATTATAATTAAGTAGTAACTCGTTCATAATTTAATTTCTAACATAAACAGCTCGCCCCGGAAACTAATTTAACTCAAGTCGCGAATCTCCGTCGTCCATAAACAGACTGAAATTAAGAATTTAATAAGAATAACTCTTTCAGTTCTCAGTCGCGCGGCGTCTCGGTCGCCGTATCTGAAATCTTTCAGGCTTGCGCTCGCTCGAGTCGTTTTCATTAGGAACAAAAGAATAACACCGTCCGACCGTGTTTTGTTCCTCGTCCTTTTTTACCATATTTCGTGTAGCTCTTCATTAAGCCGGGCTTGCAGCTTGCAGCGTTCGGAACAACAACGGAACGCCGCGGCGGCCGTCCCCGTTTCAGGCGTCGTGTCGGTTTTGCTCGCCTTTTTCGCCGAACAAAAAGTAGACGAAGACATGGCTGTGCGCAATCGAAAATTATAGCGGCCGTTTTCCACGGTTCTCCAGCTCGCCTCGGGAAATGGCATTTAGAAGTGGACAAACGTGTAGTGTGATACGGTACAAATTCGAGAACATGAGCGAAAAACTGAGCTAAAAATAACGGGTTAAAAATAGTGGGTGGGTATTAGTTTTATAAGGGAAAATTGGATTGGGAAGTTGGAAGAATGTAACATATTCGTTATAGAATAGTTTAAAGGTTGATTGGCTGTAAGATTAAAGCAAATTAAAACTAAAATCGTGTGTAAAACAATTATTAAATTCAGTGCATGAAAAAAGTTCCACATAATTAACAAAACTACATTATGAAGAGGATAAAAAAAAGTAAATCATTGGCCAAATTCAGTTTTATTACTTGGTTGTAAATTTATATGCTGGCTGGCAAATAGCATCTTTCGTGTCTCCATAGAGACGCGAAAATGACATTTTACAAGTAAAAGTTTATTTCGTTCGTCTTTCAAGTTGTAAATTTCAACTATTTCCTTTCACATATTAATTTCTTAAAAAATCGTCCTTTATACGTAATGAATATTATAAATAAATGAATTTGTATTAACTAATGAACATAATAAAAAGGTTAAATATTTGATTATGAATAATATGACAAGTTTTAAGGCCCAAGCCTATAACAAATAAATGTTCGAATTCAATGGCCCTGAATGATACAACAAAATATATTAAATATTGATATTTTTAGTGGAATTTTGTGCACCCATTTAAAAGAGTTTCTTTCTAGGTCACTTTTATTTTGTTGTGTGTGTTTTCATACGAAAACTCACAAAACTTAAATCTTCTATATCAATTAAACTAACCCAGATTACAGATTACAGACCATATAATACCATTTGCAATAGGATAACTATAACAATTTTTTATTGTTCATAGGAGCTTTATTGCGACCGCTGTTTTGCTTCAGCTTAAGATTTCAACAATATTCGCTGATAAATGATATTTTTGCCCAACATTGAGCCATATAAATATGCATTGCTTTGCTTTTATGCTAGAACTATTGCTATGGCACTGCCTATTTGATGGCATTCTATATACCTCCTATACAATCAAAACAAATCAGTAAAATGACAGCTGCTTCATCAAAGACACACATTGCAACATAAACGCGCCTTAATCATTAAGTAAAGATGCAAAAATGACGGAATAAACTGCTATTGTACTAATTTATCTGAAGATCTTATTGTTCACAAATTAATTAATTTAAGTTTATAATTATTGACATTTGAGGAAGAATATTTGAACCAAATAAAGTTCAAAGAACCACCCTAACATGTTTAGTACAAATAACCTAAAAACTCCGACATTTTGAAAACATCTGGCCAGCTTACATTAGAGCCGTGTCATATGCGAAAGTGGCGACTGTTATATTTTCCAGCTGTGGTAGGTCACGTGTATATAGTAGATAGAGAATTGGTCTCAAGACATTACCGTGTTCTTTTTTTAATTCCTCTCAATCCTTCATGACAAACCTTACCGAAGTCTTGTGTCACGTCAAGAAAGATTGCTGAGCAAATAAGAAAGATCTTGAACAAATAAGCTAAGCAAATATTTAGAACAATTTCTTCCCCCATTTCTTTTTCACTGAAAATGTTATGGGCAGTTCAATTTAAGACATAATTAACATGATTAACTTGTATACATTCTCGTCCAGAGTGCGTTGTCCAGGAAGCTCGGAATATAATTGGGAATGTTATAACGAAAATAGGCAATCAACCGTAAAATAAAACGGAACTGTGGATTTTTCGATGGAAATAATTTCCGTTACGAAAACACCATTTTTGAGGTAATTAAAAATGGACTAGCTCTGTGCTGGACAATTAACTAGCGTGTGTTTGGCGCGGTTGCGGAACATATTGTTGTCTGGCGTCAGAAAATTTCAAATTTGTATGTTTTAACTGACACCAGATAATAATATACGTTCACGTAGAACTTCAATTGACATTTAATTCACTACAAACAGTGGAACTGTGGTTTACTTCAGTTTTCTATTATGATTTCGGAAACACGAAAAGATCTTTATACTGTAACATGATCGCAAAGTTTTTAAAATTTTAAGTGATTGGTATGGTGTTAAATAACGTGGTTACAACCAAATGGTACCAGTTGCACCTAAATTTGTAACTTTGTAGCTGTTTATTTGATAACTTTACATGTACTAGTTCTTGGGTTTTCTTGGGTTGAAAAATATTTTTTTATGTCCTAAAATATGTTTACGCAACTCTCTCAAATAGTTGGAGAGATAAGTAGTACGTCGCCTTTTTAATTAGAAATATCCCAATAAAAAACTAAAACAATCGATACTCACCAGAACAGAAATTGTTTCCCGTACTGTGAATTGTCATTTTATTGAAAATTAAAGTACTTTCTTTAGCTTTAGCACAAATATTAACAAACTTCTCGAATTTAGATAAATAAAAATGTATATTTTTAGAAAACTTTTAATGCTTTCACCAACTTTTCCATCAACTTTTGTTGTTGTTTTTGTGGTAAAATTATTAGTTTTAAAATGTTACAACAAAAAATAGGCAGTACAAATACTCCCAACCCAACAAACACATAACCCAGTCACCTTTTTACAATAAAATGTTTTTGCAGTTCTCAAAGCAATTGTATTTTTTTTTTTAAGTAGACGGATGTTTTCGTTTTAAAGGTTATAACTTATAATACACTCATACGTTGCTATGCGGCCTAGAGTCAACTGTTCCATTTCAGAGTAAAGAAGAAAACATATACATTTAGATCAAAATGTTTGGAATCGTACACAGCTACACAGTTCTATTTTAACAGTTTATAATTGTTTTTAATAACCTGTTTTTTAATCGGGTTTCCAGAACATTTCAGAACGAATTTTGTAAATGTTAAACACTAAACAAGAACTAATATGTAAAGCTAATTGGTTATGTTATTGAAAACATTACTATTTTGACTAGAAATAAAGTAATTAAGTAATCTGCAAACCAATACTGTGTGTTCCAGACTCTATTTTAGAATATTGGGTCAGTATATTATCCATAATATTCAATTTCATGTAGAATGTAGAGATTTTTGTTGAATGAGAAGCGCGTAATAAGTTTGAGCAAGCAAACAGCATTCCTGGAATTGAAATGAAATGGTTAGCTGAAATGCTTTAGACTATTTGCACCAAAAAGCAGATATATCATAGTCAAATAAACAACGCCCAATGGTAAACATATTTTACAATTGAATTAAATTTTCCTATTAAAGCACTATCATCGACACGGAAAACTGTATAGTTTATTTGAAAAAAGAACTGCGGTTTTGCGCAAAGATAAGGACATTTCAATTATTGAGACAACTAATAAATGACTAAGGATTTAAATTCTATTAATATAGAATAATAAAACTAGTAGCATTTGGAGATTTTTGTCTATTTACATACCTATTTATTTATTCATTAAGTATTTGTTAAATTAATTTTGTTATATTATATTTCTAAATTTTATTTTTAATAGTATTTTGTTGTGTATGCAGTAGTAGATATTATCATAATTTGTTCTTTTTGAAATGGTCTTTTTACTTTTTTTTATTACAAACATTTAAATCCTTCAACTGATCCATGTAAAGATAGGTTTAGTACGAAAAAGTAATGGTTAAAAAGTAAATCAATCATGTATGTTTAATTTTGGAACCCCCCTAAATAAAGTACCTTTCAACATACCATCCCAGTAAATCTCCATGAGAATACTTTACGTCGTTTAACATTTTTCAACAACCCCGAATAACATTTTCCTTCTTTTGTTGCAGAGAGCGAATCCGGGTCAGGGGTGGAGGTGGACCCGAACTTACCCTATCCAGGGATAGCCCCTATCGCGTTAAGGTACTTATCGCAGACCACAAGACCTAGAAGCTGGTGCCTGGCCTTGATCTCGAATCCATATCCTTTTCAATGCAATGCTAAACTTTATATTATAAAACTTCACTGCGCTGACGTCAAAGGGTAAGTTTTTCTCTTCTTATCTCGTTGTCAAAATGACAAAACAATTCCACATCTTGAAGTTGACATCGCAATTTCAACGGAACCATCGATAAAAGTTCCGAGTTGTTTGTGTTTTGAGATGGAAATTCGGTGCGTTGCGTTCGTGGAAAGTGACGAAAAATAACAGGAGTTTAATATTCTTGTTTTCTAATAACGTTTCGCGTTTGTATATTGATGCTGGTGTAGTTTTCTAAAGTAGGCCATGTGAACTATTTTCTGCTTGTCAGAGATAATTTGCTATTGATTATACCTAACTCGGCTGCAATTTAAATAATAAGAAGTTAATATGTGAAATCAATCGATATAGTTACGTGAATCGCGAATTATTTACTTAATATTTTATGTATCGTATCTACATTAAGTATAGATGGTGGGTATAGTCAAGTAAGCAGATAAAATATGTTTTTAATTACATTCTTCGGTTTTAAATCGTTTGTTGCAAAACACGACTTAAGTTTCATTAAGATTATTTTGAAGATACTTGCGTTTGCTTCGTCGTATTTTCATTGAAATTATGATTGTCTATATTAGCGTTTTCAGTCTGTTTTAAGACAACACATTTATATATAATAAGAAGATTTCTTTAATATAAAACAACCTAAATATTCGCTTTAAGAAAACGATTGTTTTGATTTAAGAATGTCGATGTCCTGAAAATAATGTGATGAATGCCGATAGATGGAGTGCTTTTATAATCTAATAGTGCTTTTATAAGTACAATATTTCTATTTGAATACGTTTATTGCATTTTATGTAAAATTTTGTTTTAAAAGATCAAATTCTTAAGACAAATAAGCGTAGTATCCAGTTAAAACTGTACAATCTTAAAATAAGACAACCGGTCAAAACAACGGTTTACTTTAATGAATGATATATATTCTTGCAAAAATATAAAAAAACATTGTATTAATACAGGTTTCTTTGAATTGAGATAACGTTTCGTTGCGTGTTTTCCAGGCAATTTTTGATTGAAAATTTCAGATATTTTAAATTTGGCAGTCCTTGTAATAGGGGGCTTGTATAGCCTTTATCAGATTCGCTAAATCTTTATTCAGGGCCGGCCCTAGGCGGTAGGCAAGGTAGGCAACTAACTGCCTACGGTGGCAAAGTTTAGGGGTGGCAAAACCAACTGAACTACAATAAAAAAAGCTCTAAAATATTGCCTGAATCTAGAAAATAAAGGAATAGTAAATTACAATCAAATACAATCGGAATTGACAGGCTGCAGCCCATTCCTATATTTCAAGATGCATAGCAGCCAATAATAGACATACTTAAATAAAATAGCTCATTAACTTTTATAAAGATCGCATATATTTGACAACGTTATCATAGAAGCTGAAAAGTTAACTAACGAAATAAAAAGAAAAATAATATAAAAGTGTACTGTAGTGTAGTGATCCTATACAAAAATCAAAACCGAAATATAAAATAGTCCTACTGATGACTTTTTATACGACATCCACAAATTTTAAGAAAATATTATAAGTAAAAATGAATTACTGGCACATTCCAAAGATATAGAAACCTCTTTAAAAGTTGGCGATTTCTCCATCTCAACGGTTTAGAATTTGCTGCCGAAATGGTAATCTAGTTAATTTTTATTTTGGTAGAAACATAATTTGCCCGCCCATAAAAATAATATCAAAATGTTGCTGAGTCGTTGATGATATTATTATTGAAATTAATTAGAAACTATCAGTGATTAAAAAATTCGCCATGAAATGCTTGCATCAATATCTCCGAAAATTTGTAAATAATAAATAAAATTTGTATGAAGATTTGGGTACATGATAAACAAAGAATTACTTAAAAATATTGAAAGATTATAGATTTGGAAAAATGTAAAGAATGGAGATATTATGTCAATTTCTATTATCCTTGAAAACCCGTTTTTTAACCTTCTCCCAAATCTACATCTTTCAATATTTTTAAGTAATTCTTTTGATCTTTAATATGGTGTACATTTTGTTCTGCTAAGCTTAATACTTTCGGAAATATTTGATGCAAGTGTTTCATGACAAATTTCACTGATAATTTTTAATAAATTTCAATAATAATGTCTTCATTCAGTAAACATTTTGATGGTATTATTGGTCCTATTTTCGTAGTCGGGCGAATTAATTATGATGTTAAATGATTTTACGTCCATAGACCTTGTTTCCAGAAGGTCCAGTTGACGTTTTTAAATTCATTACCTCCCATTGGGCCAAATTTAAACATTGCTTAGCTGATTTTTTCTAATCCTGCCTATAACTGTTGCTACCAGAGCGGGCGATAGACAGTTTGCTAAACTAAAAATAATAAAAAAAGTACATAAGAACCTGTCTACTTAAAATTGTCTTAATGGGTTATCAATGAAGGCCTCTGAATATGAATTGAGTAATATATTAGATCTGAAAGAAATTATTCGCGATTTTGCAGAAAAAAGGTTCGAAAGAGGTTATTTTAATTTAGGGTTATAAACTTTGTCTATTGTACTAGTATTCTTTATTCTTTGTTGTTTTAAAAGTATTGTTTGTACTAGTATAATCTCCAAAGGTTGTGTTTTTAAGACAAATAAATTTCGTAAATATTGTTGTCTGTATTTTTCTGGATCATGATTTTTGTATAAATCTGTTTTTTGTATAAATCATTTTGGAGTTAGGGAGGCGGCACTATTGAGATTTGCCTACGGCGGCAAAAACTTTAGGGCCGGCCCTGCTTTATTATCGATATTATATCACTTGCCTTCTCTACTAACTACATATAGCAATTACCTGTGATTTTTAACTACGCTAATGTAGATGCCATAACGGATTATGGTTTCTTTCGTGAACCGTATAATTTAGAAACAATTCTTCCAAAAAAAAAAAAATTTTTAGATATAGGAAAACTTGAAAACAAAAATTACATAAACAATTAATAATTACATATAAAATAACAAAGCTGGTGTCTACTTCTGGTAGAGTATCTTAATTTATATTTGTTTTGCTTTTATGTATTTAAAAGAAGATACAAACAGGCCAGGGGGAATATTATTTTATTCACCATTAATTTTCATTCGTTTCCATGCAAAATGCAAGCATGGGAGCTTCAAAATTCACCTTGAAATCAGTCGAAAATCGGCCGGAGTCCGGAGCGCACCGGTTTTTAATGATGGTGTTTCGCGTGGCTAAACGCGCTAGTGGTTCGCGAGCGCGTCATAAAAAATTATTATAAACACGCTTGTTTTCGGTAAATTATCGACAGCTCAAATATTTTCGGCAACGGATGTACCAAATGCTCAAAATACATCGGCTATACTATATACACAGAGGAGATCCCGTCGAACGAAGTATCTCACTTAACAGGACGAAAACAAAATTTTCTAATTTCCTCTCGTAATTATTTCGGCCTAAAAATAGAGGCGAACAGAGATCACTGTGGAAATAGCAATCATACGCAAGATTGATGATCGAACTGCGGGGTATAGTTTTACGCTTGTGAACATTTTTGGGGTCGTTATAAAGTCGTTATTTTTTGGGTCTTCTTATTTTTATTTATTTGTTCCACCAATGCAATGGTAAGAATAACTGATATTGTATTGAAATAAGTAATAATAAGTAATTTATCGGTTCAAAAATGCCATATTTCTGCAACAAAGAACTTTGAACATTGAATTGCATCCTAGTTTGTGGAAAATTGAGAAAATATTACATATTTATCATAAGAAAACTGTATTGAATGAAGGAAATATACTTAGTTTAATAAATAAAAGATTCTATCTAATAGGATACGCGGACTATATATTATAGTGTATTCACAATAATAGTACTGCTTGCTTTTAGTAGAACTCTTATTCGTGGCAAATCTATAAAATATTTGAATCTATTTAGATAAATTCATAATAAAAAAATATAACCGCTTCTATCCGCTTCAATAGAAGCGGAAGATGCCAAACATATTTTATCTCTAAACAAACAAAAATCTCTAAAACATTTTAAAGTTTTTGATGTCAAACGATACTGTGAATTATGTATACTTTAAGACCATAGTTTTTGGCAAAAAAGTATGGTCTTGAACTCATCGTATTTAATATTGTTCTAATGATACATTACATATTTTAGCATTTACATTTTAAGCAAAATGATGACAATTTGAAATTATTTGACAATGCGACCTCGGTTTTAAGTAGTATTTCACGTAAAAATACAATTTTTAAATTAAGACCATACAGACCAGTAAAACAGAAGAACTTGACTGAACAGGTTTGTTTTCTTGAAGAAAATTGAAGAACCATCGTATTTTTTTAAGCGGCATTGTTTTAAATGGTATTATAAACTAATTATAGTGCTTCTTTTAAATTTAAAATAATATTTTGCGGTTGCAAATGACGACACTGACCAACAACAAAAATGTCTATCAAATGATAACTGGTTCTGGTATGAATTTTTTGATGAGAAGTTCTGATTTATCTCCTGCTTTTTTATATATTCATTATTGAAATTACCAAACAAAACATTTTTTTACTTTATCATACGCAGTATGTAAAGTATTGTAATCATGCCGAAAAAAAAAATTGAGATTTTAGCGGAAATAGGTCTTTATGGGTCCCCTGAACATTTTTGACCAAGGTACAAAAAAATGTCTGTGTGTGTGTGTGTGTGTGTGTGTGTGTGTGTGTGTGCGTGTGTAAACGATTTTTGTGACGACGATTCCGGAGAAACTACTAAAGGTATCGGGACGAAAGTTTATATTTAGAAGTTTTATGACCAAACTTAGAGCTGAAAAGCTTTTGGTTCAAAAGGGTCGAAAGGAACTGGTAGTTTATTCTAAGCCTTTTTCAATGATTTTGCAAATGAGCCGCCATTTCTGTAATTTCGACAAAATAGTTAAATAATAAATTAAAGTAGAGGAAATTTTGAATAATTTATGCCTATGACATTTTTTGGTAAAATTAATAGTTTAGCTTTTTAGTTTATTCTAAGCCTTTTTGAAGGATTTTGGAAATGGGCCGCCATTTCTGTAATTTCGACAAAATAGTTAATTAATAAATTAAAGTAGAGGAAATTTTGAATAATTTATTCCTATGAAATTTTTTGGTAAAATTAATAGTTTAGCTTCAAGAGCAAATTCTATTTGATCGAGATCGGTCGCATCTGCATTGATATGAAATTACATAGTAGCCAGGATCTTGACAAATATTTTTTTGTGTTGTCACATTCGAAAACAGCTGATCTCATCAGAGGTTGGAGAACCACTATGGAACGTTGCCGCTGTAGTGCGGCAAATTATAAAATACAAATTTCAAATAAAGTAAGATCACCAATTTGATTGTTTGTTGATAAGAAATATCAACCCGTCTTTATATCTAATTCTAAAAACGATACATTGAGAAAATTATAAATAAAGTATAGCGATGAGTGTAGTTTTATTTTAGTATGTTGGTAGGGATGGGTCATGAACAAATATAAATCTGTCAGAATTTGAATTACCTTTTTAAGGTGCGTTTTCATTAGTGATAATGGCAGTGGTAGCAGACGCCGTTATAGTATTTCCAATAGAAAATTGATAGTGACTCATGTTTATGTACATGCAAACTAATATGTGTCATTATCACGAAATGTAAGAAATACTATAATTTCGTATTCTACCACCGCCATTAGCTACCATTACCTACCAATCGGAACGCACCTTTAAACTTGACGTTTCGTCAAAGTGGTACCAACCTAGCATTTACTATACAGAAATCGTTTATTTTTGTTAAATACGTATTTCTTAAAAAGCAACACAATAAACCTTGATGTCGCTCCTGCCAAAAACTAGATAGCCGACTCGCTCATATGCGACAGCGACACTCCGCCTTCGGTGACGCGCCGCATCACCGCTCGTCGCGCTATTCCGTACTTTCGGCATTTGTGACATAAATAACTATTATTCTAATGACGTAGTGTAGGTAGTGTCAAATGCTGATGCTTTGACAATACCTACGATTTATCTCAATAGAATAGATTCTCATCCAGCTAAACTATTAATTTTATATATTGTATGATAAAGTCATGTGCCTGGCCACATCAGATTTTTTTTAGTAAATGTAAATTTTATTAATCTCCACTAAGGTTGACAGCTGGTAGCCTTTTGTATTAGAGATAGGCCTTTAAATATTAATTTAAAATTATGTAAATTGTTCTCAAATTGGTTTAAGATCACAGAACTATTTGAAAAGGGGCCACTTTACAAAACGTTCTACACAGAGAGAAAAGATTTCTTGTTTCAAAGAAATGTATTTGTTTGAATTTATTCTTTTGGGTCAAAACATATTTCTTTGACGCCAACAATATTTACTTCATTGATTACTCTAGTTTATTTGCTTGCAGAGATTAATTTATTTGAAATATTTATTTAAGTGGAATAAATATATATGGATACAAACAAAAATTACTTTCCTTTAAAGTAATATTTTAGTTTTGATTTTAAAAAAACGTTTCTTTACACCAATGAAATATAATTTTGATTCTAACATATAAATTTGTATATAAGGAGAGATTTATTTTGCTTAAAGTAATATTCTGTCTTTGGCTTAAAAATAGGTTTACTTCCGCCAAAGAAATCATACTTTGATTAAAATAAATATATTTGTACACAAGAAGAGATTTATTTCCTTTAAAGTAATATTTTTGTTTTGGCTTTAAAATAAGTTTACTTCCACCAAAGAAATCATATTTTGATTCAAATAAATATATTTTTAATGTCATCCAACTGTATTGTTAGATGGCGCTGTAAACTCTCTCCTCGCACTTCGTACGTATCGAGAGTATAAAGCCGCGTGATCGACAGTATAGAACTTATAGAGTACAGTGCCTGCAGGTTCAAGTTGGGATTCCAAATCAGAGTACACTTTACTAACTTAACCTTGACTATATGTTGGGTTGAGAAGACCAAGCACTAGTCGAGGATGTGCGGCATCTCAAAAAGGAGGTGACACATGGCAAGTCTTCCGAAAAATTCTTTGTATTAATTCCTTCAACAAATTAATAATTTTAAGCATTTCAACACGACCAACAATTTTGTTAATTTAAAAAAATGTAATTCTTTCACTCAACACAATCATAATTATTTGAAGTAAATAAATCTCATTTCTTATAATACACAAATTGCAAACTTTTTAACTGGAAACATAAGTTGTTTGACACAAATCAACGTTCTTTCTACCAAACAAATATTTCAAATAAATGCGTTTTTATCCGCAAATAAATATTTCTTTGCCTCTATTGAAACAACAAATTTATTTGAGTCAATGCATATTTATTTTAATCAAACAAAAATTTCTCTCTGTGTATGACCCGATTATTCTGATATATTTCTGAAGGATTGTCACTTTAATTCCAAACCACGACGTGCGTCACAGCTAATAATGTGTATAGGTCATTTTAATTTTAACAATTTGATGATGTAATTGCATTTTGTGAAGTTGCACTGGTTTTGTTTACTATTCTAAGATAAGTTATTAATAAGATAATTATAAGACAACTTTTTGAATCTGGCGTGTATGTGTTTAATCTGACATTAAGTTTATGATACGAAATTAAAAAAAAAAAACAAAAGAAAGTTGACCTTGGTATATTAATGAATCAAATTTGTTAGACGATTTCTTTTTTACATTATTTGTTGTAATATTCTTTATTTTGACAGTTGGCCTTGCATGTTTTTTTATAAAATTATGTTTTAAAAACAGGTTTAATTATATTTACTTTATTTTCTTTGAGTTGGAACAAACCTGTAATATCATATTTTACTTTGAATATTACCAGTATGTTTGTGTTTAACGTAAATATCCACAAGTGTTCCCTTAGGTATGCGAAAATGACGATCACATTTGCAACCTTCATTTTATTGTTATTATGTCAAAGTTAATTTACGCTTCAATAGATTTAAAATACAGCGCAGACTCCAGACAAGGAATCAAATGAAAATAGAAAAGTGCATCATATACCTTGGAGCGTGATATTTTCATATACAAACTTGGTCTATTTTCAAAACAATAGCAATATTTTTAAATAAAGGTATGTTTACATTTTAAATATTATAGTGTACTACATGGGCGTAGCCAGCTCAAATCGGAAATGGGGGCAGTTTTTTAGTTTTTTTTTTTTAATTAAGCTTGCTGTATGGCTAAGGTGACCAGAGTTTGATTTGACGCAAAGCGGGACATAAGCGGGGGGGGGGGAGGGGTAGTAATTAAACCCGAATACTGTAGACATTCTTTTTTTCCGTATTTATTTCAATTAGATAAATGTTTGTGATGTTTTTAATATTATTGTAAATTTTATGCATCTTGCGATAGACCGATTTCTTTTTCGATTGTCTATGTATTTTTGTGATATATTAGGCTCATAAAGGCAGCTTTATATCAACTCATCAACTTTTTAATTTTGTATTTTCGATCGTATTTTTTATTTAGCTTTATTCAATCTTTTCAATAATTCATATTGTAAATTTTCACCCTTTTCCTTACCATAATTTCGTCAAATATACGGTTTTTGTACCAAATAGATTTAGTAAATACGTAAATACACATTCATCCAGAAATAAATATATTGTTGTATTTAATGAAGTAACTTATCTATTTGAATTATACAATATTTCGCCCCAGTATAAGTTTGACCATTAAGGAAACACCTTATTTCTAAATTAGTGGTGGAAGTAGGACGAAAGACTAATAAATAATGTAGGTTTCAATAAAATGTCAAACAAATGTTCTAATTTACTGGTTTTGAATAGTACAACAAAATAAGCCAAGTTGAGAGGAACAGTCTAAAAAATAACGCTAATTCGGTTTTTCAGATTCCATTACAGACAAAACAAAAATGAAAATATCAAAGGTTCCAGAAAAAAGTTAAGAAATTCTACATATCACTGCAATTTTAATTGGGCTTTATTCTATGACAGGAAAACTATATAAAGAAAGCAATAAATTGGTTGTTCATGGGTACAATATTATAACCGTAGATTTTCTTCAACTTAATACATCAACAAAATTGACAGAAAAATTATAGTAGCTAGACTGAATATAGTTATTTATGTACCAATTCTTGGAATATTGTATTTTATGTGAATTATTACAGTTGTGTAGTTATTATTGCTGATTTGGCTTTGTTTAAATTAAAAACCGGGACGTCAAACTTTGGACTCGAGATAGATTTCATACTAGTTTTTGTTTTCCGCTGATTGAGAACATGCCCCATAAACAATTTACCATTAAAAATCTCGAGAGAGAGAGAGAGAGAGAGCTATTAGATTTGGCACGTGCGTGTAAACATACAGAGTTCTCGTAACTTCCGGCGAAAACTAAACGAGCAATTCCTCCGAATTCCAATTAAGACAAACGGAAATTGAGCAACCAGTCATGTCAAATGGATACGCGAACGCTGGCGCAACGAGACGTATATTGTCTCCGATGCCGAAGTTACAGGGGTCGCTCCAGTAACTCTCCAAATATTCAAACTTGCTCGAATTTACTGCCACCCAAGTTATACAGAAAGTTTCTACATTTGCGCTTCAGGTATCCCACCAGTCCCACACCACATCGATTTTCAACCGTCCTCCTATATTAATTATTAAATTTAATTAACGCTGGATAGGATCCAGGGACACTTCAGCCGATAAAGAAGGACTCTAAAGGCTGCAGAGCATTTTTTGTCCTCTCCTTTTTTTTGAAGTTTCTCGTCTTTCGTGGGTTGCTTCTCGTAAGATTAATACTGCATCGCTTCTTGTTCTGCTGCAGTTTGAGGGTTGAATTAACAATAGATTTTAATCAAGAATAGGAGCTTGGAAGACGAAGCACGTCCTCCGTAAGACAAATGGCGTAAGAAACTTTTCACTTAAATCCCATTTTAACTGCCATTCTGGGCGCCAAGTTTCACTCGCGGAGGTTTAAACTTGTAAATAGCCGAAGTTGTTTTAAATCGCTTAAAGACAAATGAATCGCGAAATTATGGTGGGCACTTAAGCCGTACCGTATTCTGGGGGGTACTTAATAAATAATTAGCAACAAGTTTTCTTAGAGATAAAAATTCTGTTCTGGTGTTTCTTTTGCAAAGTTTCCTGGTTTTGTTGGTTACTAATTCCGTCTCTGTATCTGTGGTGTCGGAGTTGCTAGATTTTTAAAATCACGGATCGGGACAGACACCATTTCGAGTAAAGAAAGTTTTGATGTTTAGTGAAGTATATTGATTTCGTTTCTTGTATATTTGCAAATGTTTATTTAAAAATTCTTTGGGTAGCTGGTTTTTAAATTAATAGATAATTAGGACCAAATAATTTATAGCTAAATTCTCAGACCATGGTGTCGTGCAAAACAAAGATGAAAAAGAGGATCATAATTTCTACCGAAGTGTTTTATTTATACTCAACAATAAATTTACAGACAACTGAAGAACCCGTCAGATATTGTAAACTGAGTTTCGCTGTGTGTTCAGACTCGTGGCAGTGTCGATCAACACGGACTGTTGCATCTTGCGTAGTAGCCTGGTGTCTCTACTGTGCTCCTTGACTCGATATTCGATGCTTCGTCCTGTCTGTCCTACATAGCAAGTTCCACACTCACATATTATCTTGTATACCCCTTCGTTCTTCAGGAGTGGTGTGATATCTTTTGGGTTAGGCAAAAGATCATTTACCTTAGCGGGTGCTCTATACCTTACCGAGATACCCCATTTCTTCAGTAATCTACCGATTCTTTCTGATACCCCACTTACGTATGGTAAGCAAGCGAAACCCTTTGATTCTTGCGGCTCCTCTAAGACGCGCGGTTTTCTTTGTCTTAAGAGTCATGTTAATAACACTTCTCTTCTGTTGAGGATGGTGGTGTGATTTGGCGTTCAAGTACTGATCGGTATGTGTCTTCTTACGGTAGACTGTATGTCCAAGCGTACCCGTTGACGTTCTGTATACCAGCACATCCAAGAATGGCACCTGATTATCCTCTTTTATTTCCATCGTGAGTTTGATGAAAGGACTAATTTATTTTCAATGTCAGCTTTTGGTTTTTGATTCTACGGAAAAAGCATACCAGAATCAGTACTGAGTTGTTTTATATTTGGTGTTGTTGGGCATCATAATCATTTGTACTTATTGCTTTTTATTATCGTAGTTTTGGCAAGTGGAAGATGTTTTTCTGAATGTTTCGCTGACTACGAATTCGAACTGAAAAGCTTCCTATCCAAGTATGGCTTCCTATCCAAGTATGGCTTTGGAAAATGTGGAAATCAAAATACTAAAATTGTTGTTTTGTTTTTCTTCTGAATTTATAGGGGTTAAACCTAACGCATTCGCAGGGAGTTTTGAAAAAGGTCTCAAACTAGACATAATACTCTCACTTTTACCTCATATTAAAAGAGTTTGCATAGGGCGTTGATTTTAACCGCGTAAAGTCCACAAATTTTCCAGAATTTCTGCTTTTTCGTCAATCAAACATAATTACTTCACATTTTCTTATTGGATGCCATTCATTCAATTTACACATCATTGAATTTAGATTTTGGATAGAGATTTTCCAATGAATTTAAAAAAAAATGTAACATGCCATTTGAAACTCAAAAGTTGACGCAAGAGTTGTCAAGAAATAGGGTTATTAGCAACTACTATGTATGTATGTTATTTTCCATGTGTTTTAAATCGAGTCCATTTTGCGATAAATTTTCTTCAGGACGCTCGTCTTGTTCGTCTTGTTCTACTTCATCGCCTACATCAAAAACTTAAAATTTTGTTTAAGATGCATTTAAAGTATCTTCTATAGATTAGCTATATTTTCTACAGTTAAGGTTGTAAACAGGATTTTTATGGAAGCGGATATCGCTGAAACGAACATTAGCTGAACAACGCAGTTAGCATACACATAATCCTTATTAACTGCTATAGTAATCCCTTGAATTTAATAGCATTCCGACTATTTGTTCATTTTAAGACCGAAATAAACACGAACAATATTTTGTGCAGATCGGCTTTCCCTCGCGTATGTTTTGAATGTTTTGACGTTTTGTGTGAATCCATCTGAATCCGTTTTTGTATAATATCATTACATATGACAATATTTTGGAGACTGTGGCGAACTTAATAATAAAATTATAAACCCCTAACCACAACAAGTATTTTAGAACCTAAATACGTATTTCAGCAACTATGTTGCCATCTTCAGTAGAACCTAAAAAGAGGAAAAGAGAGATTAGCACTTCATAGTATCTTTACTGGATATTGTCCAAGTAAATCACTAGTGGAAGTGACGTCCATGTTAAAAATTACCCTATATATACCCATTTGTTGTTTACACCTCAGTGAATTTTGATCATTGAAGCGTAAAAAAACAAGTTTTAATTAAAGCAGGTCAAACAATGGCGAACTAGGTATAGGACCCCTGTCTGAATTTATTAATTTATCTCTATTCAAGTGAATAAAAATACTTTCCAAGCTGTTTAGTTCCCTATTATTTGACACAGCTTTTACAAGTTTTAAGTCATCTAGAACTACTTTATGACCTGTGTCCAAAATATGTTGAGCCACACTAGATTTTTCAAAACGATTATATTTAAAATGAGCTACATGTTCTTTGAACCTAGTTAAAATTGTTCTTCTAGTCGGGCTTACGTATTCTTTTTCACAGTCATGACATTTGATACAATATATACCAGATTTATCAAGTACATCTACCTTATCCTATGGGTTTCCAAGAAGGTTTTTTATGCTATTATGAGTCGAATATGTTATACAGAAATTTTGTGATGTAAAAATACTTCTCAAACCCCTTGTATATGCACAATCGAACGGTATTTTAACATATTTCTTCTTTTCTACAGACAAAGTATTTAAAGTAGATATTTGATTTACATACATTTTTTGATTCTGCTTCTTAATCATTCTATCAACTATTTTCTCAGGGTATCCATTATGTATGACAACATTCTTAATAAACAATAATTCTTGCTGATATCTATCTGCGGACAATGGAAATTTCAATAACCTATTTACTAAACAACTAATAAAAGACAATTTTTGTTGAAAAGGATGCTGCGAATCATTAGGGATAAACCTGATTGTGTTAGTATCTTTCCGATACACGTCAATTTCTATTATATTTTTGCTATTCCTGACTACCAGAGTATCTAAAAATGGAAGTTGGCCGTTAACTTCTTGTTCTACAGTAAAGTTAATGGTGTTGAATTTAGAATTCAAAACGAGAAGAAAATCTTGAATACTGCACTTCTTGGTGTCAAAAATGGCAAAAATATCGTCGACATACCTAACCCAAGTGTTAGGGAAATATGGTGCTATAGACTTTACATTGGTTTCAAATCTGCTCATAAACAAGTTGGCAATAAAAGGTGAGAGACAGTTACGTATTGCAGTTCCCTCAAGTTGTTCAAAAAACTTATTTTTAGGTTCTACTGAAGATGGCAACATAGTTGCTGAAATACGTATTTAGGTTCTAAAATACTTGTTGTGGTTAGGGGTTTATAATTTTATTATCATTACATTTGACTAATTTTATATTTAAGTTTATTATATGTAAATCGCACTATTATTCCAAATTCCGAAATTGTTCTCATCGTATTAAGTAAATGATCTTGGTGGTACTGTCCCAGCTATGTATGTAAAAAATCGTCAATCTATAGAAAAGACAGTTTTACTAGGAAGACATGGAACAACATTCTGTTTTCTGTATCTTTCGCTCAAGTTTGCTGTAGGAGACGACTTACTCTCCGAAGTATTATCACCTATTTAACAAAAATTAGATGACGTTTTGTTTAGATTTATACTGGTAGCTACTGAAACAAAGTAGATTTTACGACCAAATGCCTATCAAATATACTATAATTTATTTTTATAATTTTTAGCGATAATCGCATGAATACCGAACGTGCAAAATGCAGAATTCAATTGCCGAGCATTTGACTTTCTGAAATAATTCTAGTATTTAATGTAGTATTCATTTGTAGAGGATTTTTTTAAAGAAATTTTGATTTATCAACTATTATTTAACATACAAAAACTGAAAAATATTCATTATTTTGTTTTTGGTCTGGTTATGTCTTCGTAGGTATCGTTTTCTTAGAAAATAGCAAGAATTCAAATATCTCGACAACTGTTAACAACTGTTGCAAATGACCTCTACTACATTGTGAAGGTCAAATAAGCTGAAGAAAAAACAAGTCATTAACACATTTTAGGCTATTTTGTGGTAGCTATAAACATAATATTGATAAGACTGGTATGTTAATTAAAAAAATTCCTGGAAGTGTGTATCCGGCGTAAAATGAAGAAACAAGCAATAAATTCCACTGATAGTCATGATCCTAGAGCAAGAAAACAGGCTATTTTGATAGAGTTTCTTTTTCGCGTGAGAAATCACAGTTCTGCACTTTATTGTGCCTTCAAAAAGATCCTTTTATTGCTCAGGGATTAAGGTTTCTTTGGTGGTAAAAAACACTATTTAACTTCTTAGTGATAGCTGCAAAATAATATCCTGCAAATTAAATTAAAGCCCAACAGCAGAATATAGTTACCTACCAGTTTAATATAATCAGCGTGATCAGATTTCCGCTGACTACGGTAATGAATGTACTGCGAGCGTGTTTCAGCGAGTTAAGGAAACTGGAATTACGCGTTCACCGTATCGGCAGAATCGGGTAAACACATTGTTAACACTGGCTGCAAATTACCCCTAGGTAGTTGATTTAGACGTTTCCTTCCTGGTTGCGTGCCAGGAAGGAATGCTTTCACTTTCGCCAACGTGGCAGTAACCCAACACAAATTCAATTAAAAAAGTTTAGCGGCATTAGCATTCCCGAACGTGAGGATAGTTTGCTGAAACGTGGCTGTTTTATAGACAACGATTTTGATTTCGTTTTGGCATTTTAGACGGTATAGTAGTATGTAGTACGTTCTCGTGTCTGTTTGTGGCTAGTACGGTACAATTCCTTCAGTATTTTCAGTCGTGGAAGGCAGATCGTTAGGAGTTATGACAGTCAAAAATAGATGCTGGTTTCAGGCACGCACCAGTAATAGCGTTTTACAACTAAGGTACCATAAAGTATACCCATTGGAAATTTTGTGTGGCTAAGAATTGCTACGTTTAACAACATTATGATGAAATACGGGAATTAACGTGGCAATTTAGAATACATTGTAAAATGAAATCTTTATCTACATTCAAATTAGTTATAATATATTACTATTGCGTTGTATTTTCAGCAAATCTTTAACAGAAAAATACTTATTTGTCATTGTATTCTCTAAGAAGGTGATGGAGGTACCTGAACGAAAATTAGTAGATAATCTACACAAAAGAACAGAGCGATAAAACGCCATCTTTGAACCGATTTAAAATTGACCAATTTTCGTCAAAACCAAATTTCGGTTGCAAATTGAATTTGATATACATAAACATGGGTGGGAATTTGTATCCCATGGTTTTTCAGTTAATAAGCGGTTTAAATATTGTAAAATTCGTTCAATACTTTAGAAGAGACTGCAGATTAATGTAATTGATGCAAATAGTGGTGTATTTTTCGTTATATATTTGCATGCCACTATTATTGTCTTAATAAAGTAAAATATTCCGTAACATTTTGATATCAAAGATATTTATTATTATATTATATTATTATAATATAATAATAAATATTATATTTTTCTGTGACGGGAAAAAAGTTTGACATTTTATCTCTGTTGACAGATTGGACATAAGTAAAGGTAGATATTTCCTTAGCAACGCAGGTCTAATTGCGTACAATAACCTACCAGTTGAGTTTAATATACCGGGTGGTCGTTTTAACTTGAGACTCCTAAATATCTCGTTAAATATGCATGATACGGCAAAAGTATCTTTAATAAACTTGTAGGACTCAAAGGGGGAAATGAGATGACGATATCATTTACATTGCAGATGGCGCTGCAATCGCTGAAAATGAGGCTAACTTCATTTTTTTAAATAGGATTACCCAAATTTTTTATCAAATTATGATTTTACGCAAAATAAGAAGTCTTTTGTCCGAATTTTTTTTTCGTACGATGCATCTATTAAAAGTTATTGACGATGGAAGTTTGTGGCGGCTGCGGTAGTTACGACCGCTGCCACTGCATGGGATGCGCTCGCCGTCTGGCAGTCAAAGCGACGACTTGGTAGACACTCATAGTACAACGTAGGAAGGTATGTGCGTAACCAAGACACGTTTTGGTATCTTGCGCGTTGCGCCGTCATGCGCATAAGGTTTGTTTAGGCACGAAAAAAATGCATCGTACGAAAAAAAGTTTCAGATAAAAGATTCTTCTTATTTAGCGTAATATCATAATTTGATAAAAAATATGCGTATTCCCATTTAAAAAAATGAAGTTAGCCTCATTTTCACCGATTGCAGCGCCATCTGCAAAGAAACTGATATCGTCATCTCATTTCCCCCTTTGAGTCCTACAAGTTTGTTTAAGACACTTTTGTCGTACCACGCATATTTCACGAGATATTTAGTAGTCTCAAGTTAAAACGACCACCCGGTATATATTTTGCTACTTTACGTTCGTTATAAACCCATAACGAAACCGCTTTCGGTGTCGTTATGAAAACACTAGATCACTAACTTTTAGTAACTTACAGTTTTACTAGATTGATGACATTAATGTCAAGTGTCAAATGAAGCTGACATCTTAATCGCTATTAGCTCGTGTCAATCGTATTTCGCAGCTATACAACAACTACCAACTGTTGAATATAAAACTATTCTAGATTGTAAGATGACAGTCGCAATTTTCGAAATATATGTAAAATTAATGTCGCAAAGTAGAAGAAACTCGTTCCATTCGTTCCAAAACAACTCGTGCGCCAATTTTTGTCTTATAAAACTTGTATTATAATATACTAATATATATCTACGACTCACATATAATAAGTGCATTGCATATGTATCTATGACTATATAATCCCCATCATGATACACGACATAATGACGACTATAATGACACTAGCATTTTTAGAGTGTCAAACAAGAGCTTTTAATATGAAATTTACATCACTAAAACAACTTTACAATGATAACACATTTTGAAGTTTATACTCTCGCCTACGGCGCGTGTATAAACTTCATGCTCGCAACTTATATCCTGAATTAATATGTGCTCGTTAAACATACTATTATTATATATTCCATGTGGTATTTATTTACTCTGTTGGAAGAATACAGGCAGAAATATCATTTGTATTCTTATAGATGTTTTTGGCAATATCATTTTATATTTTCACGAACATTTTTGACATATAGACAGACACCTTTATAAAGTATAATTGCTACTTTTAGATTGACGATTTATAGAGTACTTAACCCTACAAAAAACCAAAAGCAACTCGAAAAAGAAAGAAAGAGACATTGAATCGTTAGTCGCCATCACAGATAGAAAAGATTTCTTGTTTTAAAGAGATGTATTTGTTTGAATTTATTCTTTTGGGTCAAAACATATTTCTTTGACGCCAACAATATTTACTTCATTGAATACTCTAGTTTATTTGCTTGCATACATTAATTTATTTGAAATATTTATTTAAGTGGAAGAAATATATATGGATACAAACAAAAATTACTTTCCTTTAAAGTAATATTTTTGTTTTGATTAAAAAAACGTTTCTTTACACCAATGAAATATAATTTTGATTCAAACATATAAATTTGTATATAAGAAGAGATTTATTTCGTTTAAAGTAATATTTTGTCATTGGCTTGAAAATAGGTTTACTTCCGCCAAAGAAATCATATTTTGATTAAAATAAATATATTTGTACACAAGAAGAGATTTATTTCCTTTAACGTAATATTTTTGTTTTGGCTTTAAAATAGGTTTACTTTCACCAAAGAAATCATATTTTGATTCAAATAAATATATTTTCAATGTCATCCAACTGTATTGTTAGATGGCGCTGTAAACTCTCTCCTCGCACTTCGTACATACCGAGAGTATAAAGCCGCGTGATCGACAAAGTATAGAACTTATAGAGTACAGCGAGTCTTCCGAAAAATTCTTGTCTATTAATTCCTTCAACAAATTAATAATTTTAAGCATTTTAACTCGACCAACAATTATGTTAATTTAAAAAAAATGTAATTCTTTCACTCAACACAATCATAATTATTTGAAGTAAATAAATCTCATTTCTTATAATACACAAATTGCAAACTTTAACTGGAAACATAAGTTGTGAAACAACAAATTTCTTTGAGTCAATGCATATTTATTTGAATTAAACAAAAATTTCTCTCTGTGGCAGTACTTCAAGAATCGTATGGAATCGTCTAAATTTTCGGCACCGAACGGATCTCACAGTTTGTCAGAGCGTGACACGGTCCGGCAACTTTATCCATTGTTGAAACTACCGAAACGGGCTGATACGTTGGATCAACAAGTTGCCCTGCGGCTGTCACGTCGGGCTACTGCTCCACTCCCTGACAGCCCGGGTAATTGAAAAAGTTTCCTACTACCCCCCCGGTCCTTGCCGGTCGCGAAATGTATTTCGGACTGCTCCCTTATCGGACGTTTGTGGTTTTTCCAGCCGCTTGATTCTCTCAAAAACGGATATCGCAATTAAATTAATGGGATTGGATAACGTCGAGATCGATATAGACCGCGAATAAAGCGTAATTATAATAGTGATGAGTGTTTTTTTATTGTTGTTTTGGAGGAATTGGAGATTCCGTACACTTGTTGTTGTTTTGGTTACTGTATAAGCCCGTGAGGGTTTGGATTAGGTTATGATTGGTGTTTGTGTATACCAGTCTGTTGTACAAATTCAGTTATTAGATAATCACGCCACAAATTTGCGTTGTGAATCTAACACACACTCAAAAATATATTTCTTGTTTGGTTTCATAATGCGCACATTCAGACACTGGGTTCGGTTTCATAATGGACAGTTTTTTATAAAACCGTATTATTTTCTCCAAACAACAGTATTTCAAAGATTTTTCATCATTATGTTTTGATTGCAATACCACTCACTCTAAAAATGATTTAGTTACCGCCACATATATTTGAGTAATACCAACAAATATGGTTAGTAGAAAGTTAGACAACTGACTTCATTACTTTGGTGAAGCAATTAGGCTACTACTATGTTATAGAAAAAAGACAGGTTATGACCGTCCGAAATATTGTATTCATGCCGAAAAAAGAAATTGAAAAGCTTTTTGTTCAAAATGGTACAAAGGAACTGGGTGTCTCCTCTAAGCATTTTTCAAGGATTTTGCAACTGAGCCGCCATTTCTGGAATTTCATCAAAATAGTTAAATAATAAATTAAAGTAGAGGAAATTTTGTATAATTTAAGTCTATGATATTTTTTGGTAAAATTAATAGTTTACCTGTATGAGCAAATTCTTTTTGATCGAGTACGTGTCTGCATTAAAACTTAGCGAGGATTTCACAATTATTATTTTCATTCAGACAGTAGGTAGTGTCAAAGGCTGGTTTTTGACAACACCTACTGTCAATATTATCCATATACGTATTACGGATTATACGGAGCTTGTCCTATAGCGCCAATATGTAGTCTCGGTTCCAACAATGTGACACCGAGATATATATTGTGACATAAATACAACGGTATTTATTAAAATACTTTTTATATAATGAGTCATCACGAAAATGCACCTGTTTTTCCGTATTTTAACTATTTTAACCGCTTTTTAGCCACTATTTAGCCACTTTTTAGCCACTATGTCAATACTTTTCTTTCTAAACATAATTCAACTTGCTTTCTTAGATTATATCTGTTTATGGATTACCACCCCCTGGCATTAGTGACCCCAACGCAAGGAAACTTCTCCTATCAAAATTAATTAAACACAGTGGAACGTGTTTTCTTCCTGTCAACATAAATAACACCAAGTCAAACAGCATTAATTAACGCTCAGCGAAGTTTGCTGAACTTTGGCCCGACCACAATCGGTTATCGGGTATTTACCCACTCGGGGGGTGCGCTACCCCCTGTTTGCCCTTTCCTGTTTTTCGAAATTAATTCGAAAACCGATGGGGCGGATTTTTCCATTCTTCAGTTTGCGCGCTTCCGGCCGCCAACAGAACAACCCTCCACAATGAATATTAATTTGGGCGAATGTAACTGAAACGATCCTCGGGTTTAAAGGGTTCTGTTTACCCCCTCGCCACCCTCTACCACCTACGCACTCCAAACCGCAACAGAAGGGTTGCAAAATCCCCTCTACGCCACCGTTTTGCCCCGCATACATGCTTGTTAGAACTAACGCGAATTATATGTGAGTCTCTGTTAAAATTTTAGGGAAATCGGAGATTTTTTTGTAGGGGCGACCTTTAGGGGTTGAAACTGAAAGGGCTCTTATCTTTTCTGGTAGATCAAACGCAACAGGTCAAAGTTGCGGAGGGGACTTTAAAGATTTGCTTGCTTTTACCTGAAAATTGTGTGTACCTCGTAGAGAAAGATAAAAGCGACCGGAAATAAAGAGTAACTAAATATATACTCAAATATATTAGATTAAAAGGACTTAGTGTGAATTTGTAGAGAATAAATGCGAAAACATTCGACACGAGTAAAGATAACATTTTGTTAAAAGGAAATCGACTTTCTTTTGGCTGAAGTATTTGAGGTGATTCAGCCGTAAAACAAATGAATGAATTGAGTCAGTTGGGAGCGCGCACAAGTGAATTTAAAAGCAAACAAGTCGCTAATATTAACGAAATGACCTTAAGGATTTCGATCATGAGCTGGAGTTTATATCTCAGCACAATTTTCTTTCTTCCAAATGGCCTACATAGCAGGATATGTTTTTGGTTGAAAAGTTTAAAATTCATCTGCTGATTTTTAGTAGTTTTGCTCGGTGTATATAATATTGAGGTGTCTCGCGATACTCAACGAACATAGCGTAGCGTACTGCTTTTGCTAAAATTACTGGTATGTACTGTGTGGAATTCGTACAACAGGTTTCAATGAACACTTAGCTTGTCTTTCCTTTTTTAAACGCATTCCCAAGATGCCGCACACTAGAGGGAGCTGTCGAGAGTAATTCACGAAGCAAATTTAGTGTTTCGTTTAACTGAAATTGACCGAAATTTTGCTTGGAACGAAGAGTAGGTATTTCTTTATGTACAAATATCAATACGGTTGCACAAATAGCTAAGTTGTCTGCATATACTGTAAAACAGATTGGTGCCAGGTTTACATATTTAGATTTACGTTGGTAATTAAAATAATATAATATATTATGTTTGATAAATAGTTGTATTTGGTGTATTTATTCACCATAGGGTAAAGACAGCTGTAGACACGTTGACAACTTTTTCAGATTTGATTATATGTTCTTACTTTTATTACTGAGACTTGAGGCAATCATACTGTATCTTTTCTAATTGTGGTACACATATTGGAATTATAATTTAAAATAATTAAGTATTGATGAAGTTCGTATTAAACGAATTTATATTAAAACACCAACTTTTTCTTTCAGTCTTTTGCAATAAATACAGCCACATTTAGCCGCACGTGGGTCTCTGCATTCAATGCTAATTAAATTTAATATACTAGACTTACTTACTAGGTAATACACCCTGTATTTTAGGATCACCAACAGTCCCGACTTGGACAACAATACTGGTCTTTCTGAAAAACACGTCAAAATTCCATACTTTTTCGATTTTAGGTACGGTAGTCATTTAGTTTAGAATATTTAGAAGTTTCATGACCAAACTTAGCGCTGAAAAGCGTTTTGTTCAAAAGGGTCCAAAGGAACTGGATATTTACTCTAGGCATTTTTCAGGGATTTTGCAAATGAGACCCATTTCTGTAATTTCGTCAAAATAGTTAAATAATAAATTAAAGTAGAGAAAAAGTTGTATAATTTATGTCTATGACATGTTTTGGTAAAATTTATAGTTTATTTGCATGAGCAAATTGTATGTGGATGAGATCGGTTGTGTCTGTATTAATATAAAACTAGTTAGCCAGTTAAAACAGTTTCACAGATATTTGCATTCTAATGACTGTGGGTAGTGTCAAACGCTGATGTTTTGACAATACCTACTGTCAATAGAAACAGAATATCTGTCAAATCCTGGCTAACTAGTTTTATATATTTTTTTGTATTAGGACAATGAAAAGTCTATAATTAAGTATCAGAAAAAAATTCTTTTAACAATAATAAACAATGGAAAGGCTACAAGGAGATTTTTCAGGCTGAATGCAATTGAAGGGTGAATGCAATTGAAGTTTCTATATGGACTCTCTTTTTGACATATCAATTTTCTTTTTTTATATTTGTTTGTTGGGATTTAGTGTAGAATATCAGTAAAACTATTTCATTCGTATATAGAATAGGATCGCGCTATTGCAAATGAAACTCTTAAACAAAACAAAACAACCTCTTTGATATAACTCATTCGCAATTTCACCATAAAAAAGCGCGCTGAATATTGGAATCTCATCATGTCATCCAATATATCCTCACCCAGCAATTCCACGCACCGCAAAAACTCCCTACATCCACTCCTCCCTCCAACCGCACACCAGTAACCTATATCATTCCCCCTTCCTTCCCCCTCATTCCCAAGAATAAAATCCAATAACAAATTGACAGGCTTTCAACTTACGAACACGATCCAACGTGTTCTCGCGACACCCAAAAAGTATATCAATGCGAAAGAACGGAAGACGAGCTCGTGGTGACACGTTCGCGGGTCTTTTCCATACCAAATGTGGGGATTTTCTTTTAAATAATTGCCAGCCGAGCGTTCGAAAGGGAGGATATCCCCAGCATGGGATTCTTTACAACTTCTCTCGCAGAATAACGAACGCCGTTCTGGTCGTGCAGCCTACATCCGATGCTCAGTGTGGCCGCTATGCGAAGAGCTGCGGTTTCCTACCAATTAGGAGATCTGTTTGTGACGCCCCAGAGGCAAAACGTTGCCGCCGCCGACTCCTGCCACCCTTCCGTTTGGGCCTTGATGGCCGACCTAATTCGGACGGCTCGAGTAACCTTAAACAGATCGTTATTGTATCACTTGGACGCGTCTCGGTAATCCCCAAATAATGCTGATGGTATACGGAGATTTCGTTTATGACATTTTGAGGATATAGATCACAAACAACCAATTCTTTTTGTTTTTCTAATTCTGCTTTAGAAGAAAGGCTTTCGGTATAACAAAAATATATCGTTTTGAGAATTTGACACTTCCCACTCTCCTCCATTGAAATACTATAAAGCCACCAGTTGTTGTCAAATATATTATTTTATTATTGATTTGACATAATTTGAATTGATTTATATTGTCAATTAATACTGGTTCTATCTGTAAATTAAGATGTTGTTAGGATATTTTTGCTGCAATCTGTTAAAAGGCTTTTATTCAGATATTTCTGCGTTGCCAAGAGTTAATACGTTGAATGGGAACAAAAAAGTCTGGTGTATCCAGGCACATGAATTTATCATACAATTGAGAGGCCTAGAAGTAAAAGGGTTTAAGTGCAATTTTTGTGCTTCTGAGGCTTTACATTAAGTTGTATTTAAAAATTTAAGATCTAAGTTTGGAAAATTGTATTATTATTTACATTTTATTCATAGTCATAAAAAGATTGTAACGAATCAAGGAGTCTCTAAATTTTATTGTTTAACTTATTTTTTTGAACAAATGTACTTGAAACTTTCGCTTTTATAATAAACGAAATGGCAAATTGCTCTTCACTTTAGGTGTCAGCGGTATCATTTTTAGGATCCTTTATTATTTCATAAAACGGTAAAAAAGAGTAACCATCGTCTTTGGTCATATTATACACAAAATTTATTGATTTGCCTGTTATTACGATCTCCCAATCTGCACAATCTGACAAAAATTTGAGGAATTTGCCGTTTTTTTTTTTTTTCAAAAAAACCAAATCTATGGTCATGCTCCACGTATGTATGTCCAGGTTCAAGGAACTTAACCGATCTAACTTAGTCTCTGTTATATTAGTGACTTAAATACTCAAACTGAATAATATTCAAAAGTTTTTATTTTTATGTCTGCGGGAATTGCTGTATGCAACAATCTTTAGTAAAATATACTTTAGAAGTGATTAATAAGGGTGACGGTAGTGCATATTGCAAATCAAAACAAGTAACAATATTTTTAGTTTTTGAATTTGTGTTTCTCAATTAATAGTTTAGCTGCATGAGATTCTATTTGATCGAGATCGGTCGTGTCTGCATTAAAATAAAACTAGTTAGCCAGGATTTGACAGATATTTGATTATCATTAGAATGAATATATCGGCCAAATCCTGGCTAACTAGTTATATATTAACGCAGCTCATGCAGCTAAACTATTACATTTACCAAAAAATGTCATAGACATCAATTATTCAGAGTTTCCTCTACTTTAATTTAGTCCTACATTAGTCCTACATTAAAACATATTTCGAGGAAAGGACAATGGAAAATTGTAAAAACATTGATGGCTTTTAGAAACATAAATTTTGTGAATGGATATGAAACTGCGTTTTGGGTAGAAGTATTTGCCTTGAGAACTATTCCGGACTCCAAAAGTTTGTATAACGCAAGGTTTCCGATACAAGTGTGGTCAAAATGTAAAAAAACGTGATGTTGCTAATTTTTATATATTAATGCCACCTGAAGCCATTGTTCTAGAAAGATCAACAAGGTCTAATAATAAAACCTTAGTCTTTGCACTTTTTTGTTACATTCTTTTCGAAACATTTATAAGCATAACCATAGATGAGATGCAATTTTCAATTGTCAATTATCAATTTTCAACTGTCTTTATCACAAAAACTTTCTTATGTAACGCCACAATTTAGTAAATTACCATTAAAACAATTAACAGATCAATCAATATCAGTATCAATATCAGCATGGGCCTTCAATTGGTCTTGAGGTATAGGAACTTGCTAAGATACTTCAACCTGTAACATTTAACCTAATTCTTAGAACACGTAATCAGTTTGTAATACGGAATTAAAACCAATCTTCAGTAATGTGAATTCCTGGCCAGCTTTACCATGCTTAGACGGTGCACAACAATTCCTAAAACTTCAACTTGCCATTCTATCTGCGCCTGGCTTTTCAGCCATATCATCTCCACGTACAAACACAAGAAGGGAGAGCTGCTTTGTAGGCATTTAGCTGAGTGTCTTGTTACACAAAACCATCAATATACTAATTACTGGCTAAATTCTTATTTACAGTAAAAGTTTTTTAATTTTCATATTGCCTGGATTCATTATGACCAACAATTCTGCTCTGCATTATTTTCCACCAGCAGTACTGTTCACGCTTCACAAAAAATTACTCGACCGATTGAATATTGGATATGCAAACACAGTTTATTATAATCATACGCGCTCAAAACCGTAGAGTTAATCGCCAATTTGGCAGTTCCACGATGGTATACAAAGCCAAATAATTCAATCAATTTGCGAGGCGGAGTCCGGGCGAACCGCTTGGTTTTTGAGCAGAAATTACCGTTTAGCGTTTTTAACGTGTCAGTGATTTCAAAGGGGCACCCCGGTCCACGGCTTTAAACGTTTTTTTGTCGGGTTTGCTGACGGTCGAGTGGCGCCCTCTGTTCCAAAATGGACGGCGCGGTGCGGAATTTAATTTTGGGGCCGCGCTCGCGTATTTGTGTGTGTGTGTGAGCAACGCTCATCCGGATATTATCGTACTATTTCCGGATTAGCTTCGAGGGAAGCAATTAACTAATACTTTGTGTACTGCGCGGCACACATGGTCAGCAGTATTCACTGCGCCCTTCAGGCATCTAACCGCAAGCAATTATTTCTCCGCTGGACATGCAAAAGGCTTCTATATATTGTTTTATTTGGTGTAGGTAAACACGTTTTAAGGCAGTAAGTTGAAGTTCAATCTTTTACTTTATTATACCTTGTAAATTTACAATCTTTCACAATATTAAGATGAAAGATAATAAATACAAGACAATACAAGGACTAGGTGGATCATAAATGACACCCAGCATCTATCAGTTTTTGTAAAACATAGCAAAATAGTCTTTTTTGTGAGCAGGAAAAAAGTTCTTTAAAACGAACACTTATTTTCAAAAAATTTCTGCATTTGATAATCAAAATAGACATTTTTATATCAAATTCTTTTATTGTATGAAAAAAATTGAATGTTACATGAAATAGGTATTTTGATAAAAAAAAATGGCTACGTGTTTTTAATGGGCAAGCCCATATTTTTTTAGTGATTTTTGAAGCTTTTATTAGTTATTTAGCCAACAAGTATATTAAAAACAGCGATTATTGATCGAGACTGTTTAACGCACGAGCGTTAAGCGAGTGCGTTAATTGTCGAGGTCATTAAAAGCCGTTTAATATCCGTCTTTTCAGGTTATATGACAATTTAAGTAATTTGACACTAACAGTTCTAGAGTGCGGTATGTTTTGATTCAAAGGTTTCATTTCACATATGTTCGATTGGTTATAATGACGTCGTTTGATTGGTATAACAAATCATGCGTTAATAGAAATTGTGCATTTATACAGCTCCTTAATAAACGATTTCCTATTCACTAAACTGCATTTAAATAAACGATCGAAACCGTTTTCGGTGTCGTTATGATAACACTAGATCACAAACTTTTAGTAATTCTTAGTTTTTCAAGATTGATGAAATTGATGTAAATAAATTGATGCCAAATAAGGCTGACATCTCAATCGGTATTGGCTCTCCTCAGTTGTATTTGTGAATTTCACCATAACTACCAACTGTGGAAGAAAACACTACTCTTGATTGTAAGATGGCAACCGCAATTTTCGAAAATTATGTAAAATTAATGTCGCAAAGCAGAAAAAATAGTATATAGTACTCGTTTTATAAGACGTATTAGCGCACTCGTTCCATTTGGGCAAAACAATTCGTGCGCCAATTTGTCTGAAAATAAAACTTGTATTATATTATACTATAGTGGTAGCGTAAACATACTCACATAAGATCATTTTCGAGAAAACCTCAATTGAAAATATTCGTAAAAGGGACTCCAAACCTGCGCCACAAATAGATTACAGCAAATTCGCAAGAAAATCGCGTAGGTTTGGGGTCGCCTTAACTCTGGGGGACATGGAGTTTGTAAAAGAATAATGAAAATACGTTTTAGATAAAATTATTTGCCTTGAACAACAATTCGGAGAAAGTGGGGTCAAATTGTCAAGAAAACGTTATTCTAAATCAATTTTTGTTATTTTATACCAGCAAATAGAAACCTCAAATGCGCCTCAAGAAGGTAGTGAACCTAAAAGATTGTAGTTTTACCGGAAAAGCTGAACATTTTCTCGATGCATTTACAGCGATTCCTGAAGAGGAAACAAATAATAAGATACGCAATACCCTATAACATGATATGAAACTGTCAAGCCCGAGTTCATATTTAACGCAAAGCAATTAATCAAAAACAACTTCCTTCCAGACTAATGCTATAAAGACAATTAAGAGAACTATCAAAATCAGTACGAAAAGTATGGGGTTGCCATTTCAAAAGAATGTCGCTGACATAAGTCAAAAACAATGATGGGAAATTGAGTTTATTATAAGTAGGTGCATTTTGATAATTTAATATCGATGTGTCCGAGGATTTTTTGGAATAACACTTGTTTCAAACATTTTGTAATGTTTTCATACGTCACGCGCTCTAGAATATCCTGCAAAATCCAAGACACTTTGCAACCTTAATTTCTCATCCCTTAAAATTGTTTGACACGCTGGGAAACATCGAAATAAGTCGCATACATTTCTACTATAGTTTATGGTACCTAATATAGTCTTTTCTAGGAACCTACTTAAGTCTCCAGACTTGCTTATCAAGCTCTGACCCGGAAGAAACTCAGAAGACCCTTTTATTTCCTTCACACTTGGTCAGAATTGCTCAAATGTGGTTGGGTTATCAAAATAGCTTATATATTACCCGCATTATGAATTGTGGATTAAGTAAACCGTAGCAAATCTAAATTTATGAACCTTTGGCCTCGGTCCATACACTACGAGTTCAATTCATTAGATATACAGTAACTTTTCTTTAACAAAGCCATGAATATACAGCACGAATCTCATTCAATGCAGGAGCAATCTTGAGAACCCCGAAACGAAAATAGCCCCATTGAAGTTTATCATATCCAGGCACTCCATCTTATTAGGAATAAATGAAATTTACTGTCGCTCTGTGTGTATCTGTGTGCGTGCAAGGGAAAGAAGGGTCCTTTGGGTGCTTGTCATATCAGCACGACGCTGCTCGAGTCTACCTGGGCGTCCTCTGTACCTTCAGTAATACGTTTAATAAGGAGTTCACAAAGTAGACGGGTAGGGGGCGCTTTTTCACGCTGCCCCACCGTCGTCGTCGGCGTAGGTAACTTGTTGAAAGTTTAGAGGCGAGTCGCGGCGAAAAGCAACCGGAGAGAAGATGGTAACTTTTAAAGCTGTTATCCGTGTTAGAAAGTTCGACAAGCGGCCGACGACGGTCGTGTCTTCAGTCTGCCCGCTTGTTTGCTCCTTAAGTTGAAAAAGTCTGTCGCCACTAGCTTTCTCTAATGAATACGTCAACCTAGGTCGTCATATTTTCTAAAATCACGGATCGGGACAGTCGCCATTTCGAGTACCCGATTACCCTGCTTCTTTCGAAGATTCTTTTAAATATTAATACACTGCTCAAATAATTAGGGCAACACTTTTTTCGAAACCTGTAACTTTTTAAATAATAGTTAACTAAAGAAACTAAAGACAAAACCAATTCAACCAACAAAACCAAAGTTACATTAATGTAAATTAATAACTAAAATTCCTGTTCTTGTATGGTTAGTGGTCGATTAGCGCGCTTGCGAACACATCGGTCAAGCTGATCCCACACGTGTTCAATAGGATTCAGATCAGGACTTCCATTCCGGCCATTCCAACACCAGAATTCCACGTTCTAGTTCCAGTTCTAGTTCCTGCTGATGTCGGCGGTCGGCTTTGCATTGTCTTGCATTAGGATGACATTTTGACCGACGCCATATACAGCACGCACCACGTGGTCCTCCAAGATGTTTTCGATGTAATTCATGGCATTTAGTCTACCAGGAACCACAACAAGATCAGTTCTGTTGTCTATGCCGATTCCAGCCCAAACCATCACAGATCCACGACCAAATCTATCCACTTCCTGTATAGTAGCGGTTGCGTAGCGTTCACCAGGACGTCTATATACACGTACTCGACCGTCGCAACGAGTTAAACGACATCTGGACTCGTCTGTAAACAGTACAAGGCGTCCAGTGACGACGTAGCCAATCTCTGTGATCCAGAGCATTCATTCGCCTCATTCGCGCTGCTTTGTGATGCTGCGTAAGGCGTGGTGCGTGGACAGGTCTTCTTGGTTTCAAATTCGCTTCTTTTAATCTGTTTCTAACAGTTTGATCAGAAATTTATATTCCATGTGCTCGTCTTAGGTCGTTTAGGAGGTCTCGTGCTGTGGCAGTACGCTGACGTAGAGAGGAAAGGGCAAGAAATCGGTCTTGATTTTGAGTAGTTTTTCGATTTCGGTCTTGTCCAGCTCTTCTAACATATTGGCCAATCTCCAGAAACCGATTTCATAAATGCTGAAAAACAGAAGGGGAAACTCGAAGGTCTCTTCTAACAAGTCGAATAGAGTGGCCATGCTGAATAAGGGCGACGTACGAGCAACTTGCACTTCACTAAGGTGCCTCATTTTACTTCTAATGACGCTTCTAATCAACGAAAATTGACAACTGAATTCATTTGCCATCTTTAGTAGGTTTTCATACGTAAATTCAGAGCACACTTGACATTTTTTCCATTTTGATTTTTTAATTTTCATACCAAATTTGTTATTTTTTTGAGCAGTATATTTATATCACACATATTTTTGTGAACACACTTATTGTAGTAAAGAAACAGTTTTTTTTTAGATGCAAACGTTTATATTTTCGTTACTCTGATAAGCGGTGGCAACTCCAAACTATTTTGTTTTCAAATTATAGTAATAAATACTGTCATTTTTGTTCTTTTGATCGACAAGCCACATCGTTGTTAGAAGTACAATCCTCCTAGCCACCATGTTTTTTTAAAAGGTGTATACCAACTTTTGTTTTTCATTTGGGCCTATTGTTCTGAATGCAATGCTGTATAAATAGTGTAGGTATGGTTTTCGAAAAAATTAAGTTCAAAATAACATAAATTATTATACTTTCTTTTATAAATGTATATCGGCTGAACCCTACGCGCTACAAACTTTAAAAGGGTTTCAAATTGAACTTGAAATCTTTTCTTTTATACACTGTGTAGTAAATTGAAGTTTACGTATTCGCAACGTTAGATCATTTCAATCCAATGTTATGTTACTGATTGTAATGAGTGTATGCAGCATATTTGATATTATTAGGTCAATATTATGTGAAATGAAACTGTAATAAAATGAATTGGTAATGACTTTTCTTTTGTTTTGGTAAAAAATAATAGTAGAGATTTTATAGCTCCATATACAGGGTGATTTTTTTAGTATGCAGGATGAATAGAAAAAAAATTGATTTTATCCGAAATTGAATTATCTTTTAAGATGATGGATAACCATGGCCAGCTTTTAGCTTTCTTATGGGCACCATGTTCTATTTTGACATTATTGAAGGCCTTTTCTTGCTTCTTTCTGTATTTTTGATTTTGCGAAGTGTGTTAGACCTAAAATCAACAGGTTGCCTTCTGTTGTCTGACGGTCAGGTGTATTCGTTTTTCACGTAAAATTACCGTTTTCAAATAAAATATATGGAACAAATGAGATTAACTTAATGTATTCAGATGGTTCAAGGTAACGTTGGAAGTGGTCATCATTTAAATTAAAAGTTCCGCATGAAAAATGAGATTTTGGGTTTCAAGTGGTGTGTTATAGGTACTAAAAAATGTTGATTCCATCTCCTGTTCAATCTTTGCAAAAACATGCAAAAAATAGTGACAAATGTCTAAAATTGTAAACGTCTCAAAACACAAGTGTGATACATCATAGTTGAAATGAAGAAAAGTACGCAATTAGATATCTCGTGTTTGTCCAATGTTTTTGTTGCAAACGTCCAATTCCACAACTTTTGAGTAGAAATAATTATAATCTATGTTCTAAAATTTTACCCTCTCAAAATATACTAAATCACCATTTTAACCCCAACTTTTTCCAAACATTTCCAAACCCTTACGTGATAGGAAACTTCTAAGTCAAAAATGTTTGTTGAATCAGTTTCATCATTCCACTTAGAAATAGATCTTCTAATAAAGTTTGGAGAAAAAATATATTGCTTCGTTAATAATAATAATAATATTCTCTATTGTATCAAAGAAAACACATACATTCAAAAATTTTAAGAAAATAAAGATTAATTCAAAATAAAGAACGATGTGTGCTGATAAAGTAATAATTCTTTTTGGTCGAGGCTATGGAGTCATCCATTCCTCCGCCGAGTACATTGGCTGCTGACTAAGCATCTTCTTCGCCCAACTCTTAAATCTTTGTATGGTGAGGGTTCTACATTCCTCTGGAGTTTTGTTGTAGATTTCTGGTTGGCGATGTTGTGAAGCTGTAGTCCATGTCTTGTGGCGAGGAGCATTTAGGTGGTGTTGTGTTCTGGTATTTCTTTTGTGAATTCACCCCTGGTTTGTAGTCCTGGAGTTTCCAAGTTTGCTCTTATAAGTTGCTTTAGTATGCAAGCACAAGGTAGTGTTACTGTTTGCTCAGAGCTGACACAGCAGCTTCCTGGCCAAGGATTCGTTTAGACTTAGCTGGTTGGCTCTGAACCATTTGAAAGACAAAAGACGCCTTTACAGTTATTATTACAGTTATTTTGGTTCATATCCACACAATTGTCTCATAGTTATAACGTTAAAAATACCATTAAGCGACAAAAGTGTCTATTCTGACTGAAAATTGGAGTCTCGGGATTTTCCTGATCAAATAGAAACGTCTGGCAACCCTGACCCTGACGACAACCCCTCAATTGATTCTGAGGGCTCGAGAGGTAGCAAACGGTAAAAAGAACGTATATAGAAACAATAGACAAGATGGAACCTGGGCTAGAAATGACTTAGACAAGGCCATAGGCCTTGCTGAGTATTTACAACAAACCTTTGCTCCAAAGGAAGGCAAAACTTTAAAGGAGAAATTATCAATTCTACAATACGAAGGCGAACGTATGCTCTAATCTAAATTGAACTTGTCAAGCCATTCTCTAAATCTGGGATAATATAAACAAATATAAACTATTACTGTATGACCATCAGTGCCACAAGCTTTAGATAAAGTGCGGTTTAAATTTTATAGTCGCCATGAGTAAAATAGTTTCCGCTTCGTACGTATATATCCAACGGGCTTCCACGAAACGCTATACTTCGCTAGAAGAATAACGCCCAACGAAAACAAACGATCCTGGTCCAACCGAAAATAGACCGGTCGAGCGAAAAAGTATCCAGCACGCTGTAAATAATAAATATTTAGAATGATCGGGCATCAATGCGCATAAATTTCCACTTGATGACAGCTGTCTTCGTACACCATCCACCCATAAGATATCATCTGTTGTGACGCTGCGTGCTCTCGTATCAAAACAAAAAGTCAAAATAATCAATTAATGAATATCTCTATGTGTACACGAGAATCTCGAATGTAGTGATTTTCGTTTAATATGGATTGTGCACAGATTTCACAAGAAAAGATTTCTTGTTTTAAATAAATGTGTTTGTTTGAATTTATTCTTTTGGGTCAAAACATATTTCTTTGACGCCAACAATATTTACTTCATTGAATACTCTAGTTTATTTGCTTGCAGAGATTAATTTATTTGAAAAATTTATTTAAGTGGAATAAATATATATGGATACAAACAAAAATTACTTCCCTCTAAATTAATATTTTAGTTTTGATTAAAAAAAAAAACGTTTCTTTACACCAATGAAATATAATTTTGATTCTAACATATAAATTTGTATATAAGGAGAGATTTATTTCGCTTAAAGTAATATTTTGTCTTTGGCTTAAAAATAGGTTTACTTCCGCCAAAGAAATCATATTTTGATTAAAATAAATATATTTGTACACAAGAAGAGATTTATTTCCTTTAAAGTAATATTTTTGTTTTGGCTTTAAAATAGGTTTACTTCCACCAAAGAAATCATATTTTGATTCAAATAAATATATTTTTAATATCATCGAACTGTATTGTTAGATGGCGCTGTAAACTCTCTCCTCGCACTTCGTACATATCGAGAGTATAAAGCCGCGTGATCGACAGTATAGAACTTATAGAGTACAGTGCCTGCAGGTTCAATTTGCGATTCCAAATCAGAGTACACTTTACTAACTTAACCTTGACTATATGTTGGGTTGGGAAGACCAAGCACTGGTCGAGGATGTGCGACATCCCAAAAAGGAGATGACACATGGCGAGTCTTCAGAAAAATTCTTGTCTATTAATTCCTTCAACAAATTAATAATTTTAAGCATTTTAACTCGACCAACAATTTTGTTAATTTAAAAAAAAAATGTAATTCTTTCACTCAACACAATCATAATTATTTGAAGTAAATAAATCTCATTTCCTATAATACACAAATTGCAAACTTTTTAACTGGAAACATAAGTTGTTTGACACAAATCAACGTTCTTTCTACCAAACAAATATTTCAAATAAATGCGTTTTTATCCGCAAATAAATATTTCTTTGCCTCTATTGAAACAACAAATTTCTTTGAGTCTATGCATATTTATTTGAATCAAACAAAAATTTCTCTCTGTGTGCGTACTTTGAGCAATTATTTAAGATTTGGGCTTAGCCACGGGTTGTAGTTAGGATGGTTTATTGTGGAGTAATACTCACTATAACAGCAGGTTTAAACGTTTAACACCTGTGTTAACTTATTTACCGCAAGTATAAGGGTTATAGTGCTACCGTTCTAAATTATTTAAGATGGACTTACAGACTAACTCTAGTTCCTGTAGCCTTGCCGATTTAATGGGCTATCAAAGCCACAACATCCCCTCCCTGTGAGGTCGGCGAGTGTATTTTAATTAAATCTACCTGTTGTGCGTCAAACTTTTACTAGAACATTAATGAACTTATATCTCAATTTAGTCTCTCCATGTTCGTTTTTTTGTAGCAACTGATTGAAATAAGGTTGATATTTGAACAAACAGTATAGCCATTTAGGAGTTGTTGTCTTCGGGGCAAATCTCTGAGTATCGAAGGGTTATGAGGTCTTTACATTATCTACAATTTGAAATATGATAGAAGTTTTTGCAAGAATTTGTGCAAAAGTATGACGTTTCGGCTAAATTTTCAGCGTTACCCGTAGACTTAACAACGGGGACAATGATATTCGCCTTGTTTTGGCAAAAAAGGGCACTAGAGATCTTATAGCATCGTATACAGGATGATTTTTTTGTTATACAGGGTGAAATATTTAAACGATGGGTTTTTTATTGTTTTTAGTAAAAACCAGTGGAATATTGTAGCAAAAACATTGCAACGGCAAGAGAAATTTAACTGTGAACTTGAGTTATCTTTAATGATTGTGGAGAAACCATTGGTGTTGTTATCTGTTACGGGCGGCATGTTTGAATTTATCATTTTAAGTAGTGTTTTCGTCAGTTTCAATTATGATGTGTCACACTTGTTGTTTAGCTGCAAATTTTAGGCGTAGGTATGTTACTTGTTCTTGTTCTTATGCTTGTTTTTGCTAAGATTGAATTGGAGCTGGAATCAACGTTTTTTTTTTTTTTTTGGTCGGTCACATCACTTCAAACGAAGTCTTCTTTTTTATTTTTATGTCATATTTATTTGGAGATGCTCTTTATTTAAAGAGCACTTCCAACATCAGCCTGAATACATTATGTTGTTCCTTTTTTATTTCACGATGTAGTTTTTACGTGCAAAACGAACGGCAAAGAATTTAAGAATTTAAGAAAAACGACGGTGATTTTAGTTTCAAATCACTTAAAAGCAAAATTTTATGTTTTGGTTGCAAAAACATAATTGTTGGTAACAATTAAAGGTAGCACAAGTTCGCAATTGGACTTTTCGTGTCTATGCAATAGAGTCGCTTTTTCCTTGCAACCGTCCAATCCAACTTTGAGCTTTTTTGAGTAAAAACAGCAAAAAACGATATTTCAAAATTTATACGATGTATACGATGCTATAAAATATCTACTGTTCCTTTTGGCCAAAAGAAAACAAATGTCATTACCTACTAATTTCATTACACCTTTCATTGCACATTAAATTTACCCGATATTATCAGAAATGTTGCATTGCCATACATAAGGCAACATTACATTGAATTAAAACGTTCAATTATTGCAAATATGGTATGATTTTCAAAATTTGAACCGTTTTTTTGGCCCACAGTGTATATAGTTTCTAGGATCAGATCAGTAAGATGGAAATCACGTTTTAATATATACTACTCAAGTTATCTGTTCAGTTCTTAGATTTACTGTGTTTTCGGGCATTTTTATAAGTAACGTTTCCATAATACACCATTTTCTGTAATTTGATTCTTTTTACATCATAGTTGAATGTGTTGCCATTCGATAAACCATGCAAGGGCAGTTTTTTCACTTTTGTTGTCTTTTTTGTCCTTTTTGTGTCCTTTTTGTTGTAAGTAACTATTTCTAAATTTTCAGTTTTTAACAGTGATATTAATTTTAAAGTAAAAGCTGTAGCAATTAACGCAGCAATTAATTATATACAAATGCTCACGGAAAATACCAGCTCAGTGAAAATGCGTACAACGAATTAGTAGCTTATTATTCTTTGTAGTCTTATTCTTCTCAGAGTTTGCGTCTGAGTACAGTTCTGAATTGTGAGGTTAGGTTATTGGGATGTGTATAACCATCCGATTCAATTGAAGGGGTTAATTCGATAACTAGTTAAATTTTAAGCAGTTGTGGTTAAATGTTTTGAAGATTTTCTCGTTTATGGGATACTAATTTAATAGTTTAAGAATGATCATTTAATATAACTGTGAGCATAGTCTTTGCACCGTACAGTTAATAAATTTAACAAACTGTTTTAATAGTCAACATTTTTATAAGGCAACTGATTGACATACGTTTGCCATTGTTTTCTATGGGGCAAAAGTCCAATCATTGAAGGGCTACTAGGTTTGTTAATTAGCTACAATTTTGGGAGTGATAGAAATTTATGCGACAATTTTTGCAGAACTTATAAACATTTTCCTGTTGCAAACTTCTTCCTAGTTTAGATCATCTCTACATCTTCCGATAACCCGGGTTACTATGCTTGTATGCACTTCTATCAATGCAGGGATGTAATGGCATTATACAACACTTTCAATTACCCCATGTAATGACAGATTATCCACATTATGGTTAGGTGTTGACCCGGGATCACATTCTATCGATTTCAAACTCTCGCTGCTAGCACACGGGTGGTGCGTATCAATTTTCCGCTTCGGGATGAGTTCGAACAGTCGATTTGTTTGATCGGACGTATTTCTATTAAGCAGGGCCGCAACGACCGGACCGCAGCTAATAGATTCTCCATTAGTAAACGTGCCGACACGGCTTGTAGACCGTGCCGGTCCTATTTTCAAAAGCCCTCAGAACTCATACGCAAATTGAACCTTGATTAGCTACTATTAGTATTATTACTACGGGGTATGCCAGTGGTTGGTTAGCGTAAGCATATTTCACAATGACTTGGCAAATTTTTGGTGGACCTTATCAACAGTCAACTAATTTGTATTCAGTATTTCAAGTAAATAGAAGATGGTTCTTATACAATGTTGCTAATACCGTGTTAGGCCAATTTTATCAGTAGGTATGTTAATTTTTGATATGTTTGATGACTCACATCAATATTTTGCTTTTATTTATGCGTGCGCATGCGAGCACAAGTTAGGATTTAACAAAATAAATTAAAATTCAATAAGGATTTTTTATCAAACATTTTTCATTTGAAATTTAGAATTACCTAAGAAAAGTACCATGAACATTACAAAATAATGTTAATTTTTTACAATTTAACGAAAATCATAGAAAATACCATCAACTAAAGAAGAGAATGATAAATAAATCTAGGCGAGGATAATGGAGGGTTCCTGGTTCAAATCTAGGTGGAGGTGTCTTTTCCAAAAATGTATCCTCACCTGGATTAATTATCATTCGCTTCTTTAGTTGATACTACATTACGTACGACTTTATGTAAGAACCATTTTCCCTTGAATTTATACAAAGTAGCTTATAAACTTGACTACACCTTCACCTTTCATGTTTAAAAACAATTAACTACAGTACGCTTTTAATCTCAAACCCCCATTCAAATGATATTAGCGAAAATATTTACTAAGAATCAATTTTTAATATTTTGTTGTCAAAAAATGTATACCGACTAATTCTTTCTCCCCGTATATGTTTAAAACTGAGGAATCAACTCACATGTGAATGAAAAATCACCAAAACCAGTTAATCGGGTCTAGAGAAAATCAACTTTGAAATCGTGTCATTTTATTATTACCTACTGTTCTTGTTATATGGCCTTTAAAAACAAAGATAATGAAGTGAATCGAAAATCAATATGTTCAAAAATTATTACAGTGTCATTCCAGTTATTGCCAGTTTGTTATAGCTGGAACTCCATATAGTACTTCAAAGTTCACGCAAAAACCATAACATCATTCTTACTCAAAACTATACTCAAAACTGAAAGTTGAAATAAGAATTCTTCATCCGTACATCTTCTGAAGATTTAGGCTACCAGTATGTTAAAGAATCATCAAAATGGTTGCGGAGAAAATCAACTTTCAATTTTTAACATATTTTTCATTAACCCCTAAATCTGTTGACCAGTTTAGTTCAAAATTAGCCACAATCTCTAAATACAGAATGATGAACACTAAAAATGAATGATGAATCATGAACATTAAAAATCTCAAAAGTTTTAATCTCAAAATCCCATTCAAACGATATTTACGAAAATATTTTAAGAAAATTTCGATTTTTAAGAATGATTTTTGATTTTACAGTATTTCGGGCATTCTGTTGTGAAAATTGCACTTGAACGGTATATTTACGAAAAATCCACCTTTAAATTATTTACTTTCTATTCATAGTAAGCCCAATAATGTAGGAAGGCCCAAATAAAGATGGTTACTGCACTGCTGCTTAATAAGTAATAACTAGTGTCCCTGCTCCGAAGGAGAAAGGTATTGTCGGGCAATTCCGTCTCCGAAGCTCATTGCAAACTTAGTAATTAAAAAATGTTACAAATCAGTTTTATATTATTTAATTTTTATTGTATTGTAATGCAATTTTAGCGAGGGCTTGCGGGCCGCAGAGTAGGGTGTTGCGGGCAGCATGCGGGCCACGGGCCGCAGATTTGACATCACTGCTGTAAAAGATACAAAGTTTCAGAAAATATTCAGTCGTTGTCAAAAACTTACTATTAGTACAAGAGAACCTGACCAAGTTCCATGAATTATAACACTCCACAGGGGATTTTCCCAAAATTTCAAAGATAGTTGGTAATCTTAATGAATTTTTTTGTACAGTGGTGATGAAATGAAGAAAATCGATCAGGAATTGAAAGAGATAATAAAGATCAAAGCTAAACTTCCAAAGTTTTGTTTGTAACTGTGCATTTTCAATAAAAACTCAGTTGATGTATATATTTCTCAATATTCCAAAATTGTGTGATAATTTTAATGAATTTACTTACAATGTGCTGAAATAATCAATAAAATCTTTAAAAGATTGTCAAAATTGTATATAGCCGGTTTCATTTTTTTCCATTCTACCATTCTCGAGCTGTACTCAACTCAACCAAATTTATTCTCTGTGTAAACTGTTACTCTTGTTAGCTTGCTATTATTGGGATCTAAATTAACATAATTTACAAAAGGGATTTACCGTAAAATACACTGAATATTTATTACGCTTTACGATTACGGTTGGCATTTTTGTGGGGTAGGTATTTAGTAAAATTCTCCGCGAGGGAGCGGCTAAAGGGGCATAAGGTAATTCCGGGGGCTGTAAGACGGAGGGTGGAATGCCGCTTTAATACTTCAAATTATATAATCGGATTTTGAGGGGGTATTAGTGTCGTCGGTATTCGCCCAAATCCGCCAGGCAAGGTGCTTTAGAAGATAAAAATACATTTCCCAGTGCCTTAACTTCTGGTCGTTATACAAGAGAATCCTTGTCGGTGTGTCTGCCTGCTCAAGGATTACATTATTAGGAAATTCTGATTTCTGAAACGAAATTTCGAGCAAATCTGTTAACTGGTAGGGGGGTGGATTCATGTAGATAAGACTTAGAGTAAGCAACAATCCTTCAAGGTCAATTAGGTCTATATGTCCTTTAAAATATATGATTTTTTTAATGGTACTGAGGTAAATAATAAAGAAATAATTTTGGTGTCAGTTAGTCTCTTGTAATAGTATTTCGGTGGTTGTTTATTGCTTGGTCTAGAAACGAGAATTGTTTTGCATGAAGCAATTTGCATATTAATCCAAAGTTTATGCAGCAGCAGCAGCAAGAAGGTTCCGTAAGAAACATTCGAATTAACCCGAGATGTGAGATTACGTTTTTGCCCGGAACCCAGTCTTGAGTTATTCCATCGTACTGCAGCTCTAACTTCTAAGATTTCGGTCAAACAAATGAATTGGTTGTACCCTTTACGATTAAGGGAATATATGTTAGTATTCATTGTTAAAATTTTTTTTGTGGCACTGTTCTGGAAATGTTATTGAATATAATGCATCTTATATTGTGCAAAGGATTTCAAAAGCGACAAAAACAAAATTTGCTCCATATGAATTCTTATATTATTATTCTAGAACCAGGATAATCAACAGAATATTTATTGCTAAGAGTTATTATTCTCACAATAGTGATTTTTGGGGTGAAAAAATATGTAATTTTAGAAAATATAGTTGCGTACTTGAATAAATATAATTATACACAATTTGCATTTAGTAAATGGACGCTGTTAGCAAAAACTGTTTGATTGGTGTAGATATATTAGGTTTTAACCCTGAAAAAAAGTAGATCTGCAATGATAGCCATCTTTGGGATGATGTTTGAGTGTCATTTAATGCATAATTCACATTGCTAATAAAGTCAAGTATATTAAAATAATCGAAACTTCAAAATTAAAAATTACTACTTTTGACGGCAAAAATTATGTATTTCTTAATATTACTTGCCAATCTGTGGTGATTTGCCCATTTATATTTCTGTTTTCTTACTTCATTTGCATAATAATATAATTTAGATAGTATTAAACAGTGATTCGTGATCAACCGGAGAATCTATAAACATGGATAAAAATTATTTAAAAAGATGTGCTCTATTTTAAATAGTAATTGCTAGTGAATTAATATTTAAAATAGTTAAAAAGATTTAAATAGATTAAATAAATTCAAACCGTGTTTTATTTTTTTTTGCCAAAAGTCATATCAATTAGTATAAATTTTTTATTAAAAGGAATTTATTCTTGACTATTCCTACTCATACATATGTAGTCTAAAACTTACCACGATAGTCTAAAACTTGCCACGTTGGCAGTGCGGCGTAGTGCTCGAAAACAATTTTTTGCTGGGCAAAAGAATGTATTTTTCTGTGCAGTATTTACAACGTTACTCGACATTATTTATCACGCATACCTTGATAAAATTCGTTGTCGAGGAAATTCACCAGCTATGAAACGAGTGTTTTTCTGCGTGTCCAAACTTGAAAGGTTTTTTTCTCGAATACCTATAATGTTTTCAACTCTATATCTGGAAACTGCATCGCTGATGTTTGGAAATATTTTGTTATGCCGATTTCTTATTGTTATTGTGCAGTTGAGACATTGTTCATGCGTATTTGATTTTAATTAAGAAAAAGAAAAATGCACCTCAATCCATGCGACAACGATCAACGCAGACAGTACCATTTACAATAATAAGATATAAAAATATCAATAATAACACTGAAATTAATATCTACAAAAATAAAGAAACCTTATTCAGATTAAGAATTTGGGCCTTTTGTTTTTGCTAAGAATACTGTTTTGCACAAACGGTTTTTCCAAAGGATTGAATATAAATTACATAATTCTTTTACTCAGAATGACATCATAGGTTCATGTGTGCTATACTATGTTCAACGCTCTATAACTACACCAAATTTTTTTCGATTAAGGAGGGATTCCAGTTTTTTCCTATAAAATTACTGCCTTTTTTAGAATTTGTTATTGTCGGGTCTATGCAATAAATCAATTCCAAATTTGGCACAAATATTTATTAGCTTTTCAAGTATCTACATAAAGAAAATAATAAAGAAATATTATGTAACAATCGGCCAAATAGTTTTTGAAATATCATGCCAACCGTTCGCGAGAAAACGGTTTCGAGAAAAACACGTTTAAACTTTCAATTGTGCCAATAACGATTCCTATTGTTGTCATAGTTTTAAGGATGGCAGAAAAGCCTTCGTTTTATAAATTCCTGCTGCTGCATAATCTGCAATTTTAATAGGTTTTGAGCCACGGTAAAGATGTTTGGGTGCGAGGCACCAGACAGTAGAATTGAAGGTTGTTGTCTTGAGTTTCTCGTCCCCAAACACCGTTCTAGCAACTCTGTCGACGACAAGTTGTTGTAAATCGGCTTGGTGGCATTATCGACATTTTTATCAAGTTTTATTGAATTCATCTAGAGTTTTCTCGGCTCGGTTTTTCGTATTCGTATTGGGGATTTTCATTCGTCCAGATCTTATGATAGAATTTGGTCCACACAGCATAGTACATATTATGAACAGTCTAGATGTCTTCTGATTGCTAAAACATAGAAAGTTGTCTATTCTTTTCAATGTACAAGCCGCATCGGACCCAGTGCTCCAACCCACAGCCCCGCGGAATATGTCTTTGGTAGAAACCACTATTGCTCCCGCTGACCCATCATGTTCGCAGTACAGTTGTCTGTATGTACTTCGATACAATTGTCATGTTGCCAGATTCTGATTCCCAAAACTCACAAGCGTGATAATAGGGAAATTTCACGGCAAACTCAACTACTTTCCCGTCTCCAAACCCATGCACGGCAGACGTACTAGTAAATGCTTTTCTTTCACGAGTGTGAATTCCCAGAAAATTTTCTTTTTGTCGGCAAATTGCTCATAACTTGGCTAATTTTGCAAATATTGCCTTGAAACTTGGTACACACATTATTAAAACCTTAAATAATAAAATAACGTATAGAAGAAAAAAAAGACGTTGTAAACGTTTTTTTCATAAGAAAGCCGGAATTACCCTCTTATCTGGGATAAATTGCATGTTGAAAAATAGATTCCATCAATGCAAATCTGCTAAAACCCCAAAATCAATAATTTAGCCGTTTTATTCGGACCTGGTCCCATATATAAAATCATAAAACGATCCTACCGATATATAATTCTGATGTTAACGATTCGCCCGTAAATGTGTGCTTTTCATGCAGGCGATAATGGTCCGTTCTATCTCGCTCTGTTTGCGCATTTGTCTTTGGTCTAGTTTGGTTTAGCTATTGATTAGATTAGTAACCTGAGTGTTAATTATCCCAGCCCACAGCGCTAAACAAACGCATCGATTACTCTGCCCTGAAATTGATATATACCGAACGTTCCAATCGCGTTCATTTCGTTTCCCTGCAAAATTTTTCGCGGAGTATTGTTGAATATTGGTGTACAATTAACGACGACATACAGAAATATTGTTTCAGCGTTTGGAATTGTGTTAAATTCTTGATTAGCAATCAGAGTTTAACGGTCACATTTCAGCCAGTGTAATAATTTCGCTCGAAACGTCTAAGTTTCGGCTTAGACCGCACTTAGCCTGCTCTGAAATTAGGAATTTCATTACTGAGGAGACATTTGCAAATTGTTGTGGTCACGGTTCGCTACACTGATTTAAACAGTTTGTAGTTAGTTCACACCAGGAAGTTAACAGCTTAGAATCGCTTTTGATTTACGTGTGGTTAATAACTCTAATTTATATACCATATAAATGTGTCATTTCTATACTAAGTAGTACCTAAATCTAATTTGATAAATATTCACTAAACTCCTATTGTGAGGTGTATTGTATAAAGGAGGAAGTTTGATTTGAAAATACTTCTGGGAGATACAAAGATAAAAAAATATTTGTGTTATCGGGTCAATTTAATATGAAATGTGTTCACGATGCTATAAAATCTGCTGTTCTTTTTGACCAAAATCAAACAGGTAGACATTTGTTCATGTATAATCGAATCACTGAAACATAGCCGCTGAAAACATAGAATATCTCTCTTAGATATTAGGAAATACACAAATAATATACAAGTTTTTAAAAATCGGAATTAACTAAAAGCAGTGTAAACTATTGCCTAATTTGTTCCTCACATTCTCCTAATATACAACAGAGAAGGGCTGGTGGGAAGTTTTCTTTTTCTTAATTCAAAATTAAAAGATTAATTATGACAATTTCAAAATGTTCCCTTTTTTAAATGAAAAGAAAAATCAAATAACAGCTTACCCTATTTTTAGTGAATTCCAACATAATATTTACTGAAAATAGTATACCAACCAAGTGAACGCAATACACTAATATTTATTTTAATACTGTTATCAATTTGAAATCATAGAAGTAGTACTATTAGACTATAAATAACTGTTCAGTTTTAATTTAATTTGAAGTATGTCTTCTTGTTTGAAATATTATGTTTATAGACATTTATTTTTTTAAGACTGACCCCATTTCTGTCCCACTTTCAAACTTTGGAAATCAACTGAAAACAGAGTAAGCTATTATCTGATTTCTTCTAAAAACTTAAAAAAGGACATTAATAATGAAATAATAAATATTAAACTTTTAATTTTTAATTAAGATTTGTTTTGCGTGCGAAAATTTGGCGATTAAAACAATTGAACTGAATTAACAAGTGCTTTATTGACACCTTGCACTTCGGAGGAGTTTTCGGCATTTAACCAGAATTCTCCATCCTCAACTTCGAAGAAAGTTTCAATATCTATTAAGTAGTAAGACCACATTTGACGGCAAAAGTTATGTTTTTGAGAATGTTTTTCGTAGTATTACGCCTCGTAACTTGGTGGCGATTTTCCAGTTGTAGTTCTATGTTTTTTAGTGCAAGTTGCATAATATGATATCGATGGTATTAAACAGTGAAAAGTGCGATTAGTCTAATGCCAGAAAAATCCTTCCGAAAAAGAGGACGAAAATACCAACAGAAAACTGATTTATTTTAAAATTGGAGGTATTAAAACTCTGTATCAGATTTGTATCAAACAGTGTCATATTTCTTACACAACAGTGTGGAAACAAAATTCAGTTATTATTAAATAAAATCAAAGAATTGCCTTGGCTGACTTTTGACCTATCACGATTCACAGGGTGTCTCAAACTTACTCCAAAACATAACAAATTTTCAATTGCAAATTACATGATATAACACATTTTGTCTCATGTAGAGACAACTCCTACTTGTTATTTTGTAGAAGGGAACAAACCTCTACTGCTCTATTACTTTGGAGCTAACGTTCAAAACCATTAAAACACCATACACAGCCCAAATATGCAATGATATATCTACGAAGCCATTAAAGATGTTTTAGTACAACCGACATTGTCTACGTGCTCGTTTTGTTGCGGTCTAGTTGTCAGTGCGTAACGAATGATAGTAATTACCACATGAGGGTTGTCATAAAACTCGTAAATCCCTGGAGTACAATTGCGGCCATGGAATATTCGGAATTAAACGGCCAACAACCGGATAGCTTCACTGATATTATGTCTATACGCGGCGTACACACATTGACGTGCTTCATTATTGATTACTGATATTCTCGATGTTACTGTTTGTGTTCGGTGTGAATTTTGTTGATTTTGTTCTGAAACAAAATTGAAATTTAAGGATTTTTGGCGTATTTTTATTGCGTTCCGATTGATATCGTGTCTCAAATATTGTATTCAAATAGTGAATTATATAAGGAAATGCGAATTATATAAGAAAAGGCGTTATAAGGAAATTGCTAGATGATTGGATTCTCTACAAAAAATGCCTAGACATAATTTAGGTACGAGTTTGCATTTTCAAGTCGTATATCTAGAAAAACTTTTCGCTACTCAAGTATTGGAAACATGAGAGATTTTCATTTTCAATAATAATTAATTAATTTTTTTTTTGATTAATTGAAGAATTTATTTGATATTAGCAACCCTGTATTGGTGAATTTTATCTTAAACTTTAACTTGACTACAAACTTATCGATTTGAATAAATTTAAAAATATGCAAGTGCTGTTATTTAAACATTTCATTAAACTAAAACATTGAATAATCATTGATAAATCACAATATTGTTATAATTTATGTAGAGTTTGTGGCAAAAGTATGGAATTAACGAATTCAATTTGAAACTGCTTGATATTTGAGTACATTTATTTTATTTTATATAATATATTTCATACGACAGTCACTTACCAAATAATTTTTTTCCCTGATGTTGATATTACTTTATCATACGCAGTATGTAAAGTATTGTAATCGTGCCGAAAAAATTTTTTGAGATTTTTGCGGAAATAGGCCTTTTTGGGTCCCCTGAACATTTTTGACCAAGGTACAAAAAAATGTCTGTGTGTGTGTGTGTGTGTGTATGTGTGTAAATGATTTTTGTGGCGACGATTCCGGCAAAACTACTGAAGGTATCGGGACGAAAGTTCATATTTAGAAGTTTCATGACCTAACTTAGAGCTGAAAAGGTTTTGGTTCACAAGGGTCCAAAGGAACTGGTAGTTTATTCTAAGCGTTTTTGAAGGATTTTGGAAATGAGCCGCCATTTCTGTAATTTCGACAAAATAGTTAATTAATAAATTAAAGTAGAGGAAATTTTGAATAATTTATGCCTATGACATTTTTTTGTAAAATTAATAGTTTAGCTTTTTAGTTTATTCTAAGCCTTTTTGAAGGATTTTGGAAATGAGCCGCTATTTCTGTAATTTCGACAAAATAGTTAATTAATAAATTAAAGTAGAGGAAATTTTGAATAATTTATGCCTATGAAATTTTTTGGTAAAATTAATAGTTTAGCTTCAAGAGCAAATTCTATTTGATCGAGATCGGTCGCATCTGCATTGATATGAAATTACATAGTAGCCAGGATTTTGACAAATATTTTTTTGTGTTGTCACATTCGAAAACAGCTGATTTCATCAGAGGTTGGAAAACCACTATGGAACGTTGCCGCTGTAGTGCGGCAAATTATAAAATACAAATTTCAAATAAAGTAAGATCACCAATTTGATTCTTTGTTGATAAGAAATATCAACCCGTCTTTATATCTAATTCTAAAAACGATACATTGAGAAAATTGTAAATAAAGTATAGCGATGAGTGTAGTTTTATTTTAGTATGTTGGTAGGATTGTGTCATGAACAAATATAAATCTGTCAGAATTTGAATTACCTTTTTAAGGTGCGTTTTCATTAGTGACAATGGCAGTGGTAGCAGACGCCGTTATAGTATTTCCAATACAAAATTGATAGTGACTCATGTTTATGTACATGCAAACTAATATGTGTCATTATCACGATATGTAAGAAATACTATAATTTCGTATTCTACCACCGCCATTAGTTACCATTACCTACCAATCGGAACGCACCTTTAAACTTGACGTTTCGTCAAAGTGGTACCAACCTAGCATTTACTATACAGACATCATTTATTTTTTTTAAATACGTATTTCTTAAAAAGCAACGCAATAAACGTTGATGTCGCTCCTGCCAAAAACTAGATAGCCGACAGTCGCTCATATGCGACGGCGACACTCCGCCTTCGGTGACGCGCCGCATCACCGCTCGTCGCGCCATTCCGTACTTTCGGATTTGTGACATAAATAACTATTATTCTAATGACGTAGTGTAGGTAGTGTCAAATGCTGATGCTTTGACAATACCTACGATTTATCTCAATAGAATAGATTCTCATGCAGCTAAACTATTAATTTTATATATTGTATGATAAAGTCATGTGCCTGGCCACATCAGATTTTTTTTTAATAACATTGACTTAATGATACTGATACTGTATAAATTCTATGGGCTAAAAAATCTAGCAATTTGTTAATAGTAAAGAAAAGTAAAAAAAAATTAATTAACAATTATATACATTGATAATACAAAGAGATTTTTTTAATTTTATGATTAAGTGATTTTTTGGTCGATTCTTTTACGCTGAATACGGATCCGGGCTCGAAAGATCCTTGAGGTGTTAATAAAAATTGGAATCGAAGAATCGAATGGTGTTGGTTTTATTGAGATTGAACAAATGGTCAACGAGATACAGCCTATTGAATATCCCGATTTTTGATATTTCGTGTCACCTAATCAGTTATTAATTAATTACGGATACTAATTTACATATTTTGGGTCGGACTTTTCCACTTTTAGATTGACAGCAGAATGCTCGTTCGAACAGTGTTAGTTTCATCGCGATATCTCTTAAGGTACTCGAGTAAATAGCATTTTTCTATACACATACCTTCCCATAATGGAGGCTGGAAGCCGGCCGTCCAAATTAAGAACGCAAACTGTCCTATAACACGCCGACCTTTGTCCACGTCTGCTACTTCAAGGCTGTATAATCACGATCGGATTTTTTGACATTTCTATAGTTTTTCCAATAGTTCATCCCATTTTATAAAAAATACTCACGCAAAATTTTAAATTTAGGATAACTTTGTGCGTTCACCAAGTTCATGTGTTTCCAAATCGTTTTCCTTAATTAGTGAAAAAACATCGCCTACATTACTATGCTCAACATAGTTTTTCTCTGTATCAATTTGTTAGCACGGACATGTGGCACTTGGTGGAAATTATGAATTCTATGTTCCGCTGTCGGATATTCCACTCAAAATTATGCTAGGAAGACGCAGAAAATATAGCCAAATCCAATGACATGCGTAACTCAGTTTATACTCTTTTTGTGACAATTCGCATTTTTTTGCGAAAATGTAACATAACTTCTACAACTATAGATTCATATGTACGCTAGTAGAGGGCACTAGTTTTGGAAAAAAACATAAAAAACAAGGAAGATGTTTATATAAAACACCTTTCTCTTATGAAGAACATTTTTCTGATTTTTTGCAGTTTTTCTGGTCTATATTGCCTCGGCTAGTATTCAGAAATGAATTCCTAAATAATTTAACAGAATTCAAGCCCGTAAATCCCAGAACAAAAAAAAAACCTTACTTCCTGTAGATGTTCCCACATAGAGTGATATACTACCTAATTCCGTTAATGGAACAAAACAAAACACTCCCGTTCAGTTCTTTGGTCAATGCTGGATCCACAAAACTAATTAAGAAAATTACAATCAGGGCAATCTTCTCCCCCTTTTCTCTATCATCTATTTTCTGTTGAGGGCTGCTAGGAACTGTTTGAAAATTACCCGTAATGTTTCTCATAACGACTTAATGAATATTGGGGTCGCGGATGAACCGGGGTTTCTAAAAGAAAATTGAACCGGCTAATGATCGTAATTGGTCACAGTTATCCTTATTACGGCGGAGGCGAGCATCCGCTTCAGGAGCTTTAAAACTGAAACCGCCGCTGATGAAAAATAAGGCGTTTCTACAGCAATTTTATTCCCGGAGTTGAAACCAGTGGGACATTCTACGCTAACGTGTCATTATTGTGATTGCGTGATAATAAATGTGGTACATTTAGGTTTAAAATGAAAGAATGTTGTGAAAGAAATACGAACTGGAAGCTCGGTCCCTTTCAGACATTGATTTTTTTTAACGAATTAGGTATTTTCAAATAGAGAAGTCTTTTGACGATAGAAATGTTTACTTATTCAAGAACATGTTACTGATTTTGGTATAGATGTTGCTAATGTCGTGAACACAAGATCAACATCAGTTTGTTTTAAATGGAATGACCTATATTTCTATATATTTTTGAATTAGTAAAATTTTAGTGCTTGAAATAGTCAATTAGTCCTAACCTATTCCTTACAGTTTTCTAGGTTTTGCTCTAGGTTTCTAGGTCTTTTTGTCTAAGAAACAGCTTTAGACCCAAATTATTTCTGAATGAATAGAAATTTGTTTGAAGTGATTATGTAGAATGAAGTGGTTGTATCAATTTCAAGACACAGGACAACTAGTTTGTGCACAGCGTATTCAATGTATTCAACGTATTTGTTTACTTAAAAAATTCAGTTTTTGAGGTTGTATGAAATAAAAAATATATTAATACTTCTTCATTAACTTTATTGTCAATAAACGTCGTAAACATTTTCTGCTTTTTCTTCAAAACAGTAGTTTTTGCACTAAATTATTCTGGTATTTGCATTTCAAAAATGAAAACATATACAGGCTGGTCCAATAAGATAATGGGTTTTCTTGGAACGAACAGTGATAGATATCTAGTCCAAAATTATGAAAATTACGCTGATGCAAAGTAGAATTTCGACTGTTCTCTGCGTTACTGCTTAAAGATTCACAAGACATAATTTAGTTACATGAATTATTTTTTTTATTATTTGAAGCTTTACAGGGTGTTTCTTAATATCATGCTAATATTTAAGAAAGTTATTCTTGGGTCCATACTGAGGGAAAAAAATCATATGAACATATGTCCTAAAGGTCTTAACGAAATCTGCTTCTTGCATACTAGATTCGTTTTTATTCCATGAAAATACCCAATTTTATAACAACATTATAACACAACAGCAAAAGAATGAATTTTGTTTTTATGCGAAAACCGTACGTTAAACAAAAACCGTCGTGCCAAAGTTATTATAAAAATAGAATTTTTTCTTAAAACTTCAGCACCCTGCAGTTTAAAAGTTGAGACCTTTAGGACATATATTCATATGATTTTTTCCCTCAAAATAGACCCAAGAATAACCGCCTTAAATATTAGCATGTTATTAAAACCCAGCATGTAAAGAGAAGATCTATAATTTGTTCTGGAACGCAATATATTTGAAAGTTTAACATGTGTTAAATGTTTATGTTTCTTATAAAATGCTATTTAATCAAATCTTCATAGACAAAAAATACAGCAACTTCTATATAAACAACTATATCACACAACCAACAACATTGCTCTAAAGAAACTCAGTTCCTTTGTGAAGAGCACCACTGTAAAACTACTTGTAACATTGCGCACTTGGTAAAATTGGTAAACTGATTTTGCTGTAAATTTAATTAAATTTAATTGTAAAAGAACTATATTGCAATATAATTGATATCAAATAATCACTGACGTTGCTATAAAAATCTCACTTGCATTGTAGAATACAGTAGGATGCTTCTTAGTTTTGAACTTATAATTTTTGTTGCATACGTTGTTGCTGTGAAATTTGATATCTATGAATGCATAGAATTTAATAATAAATAAAAAAAAACTTTTTATTTGGTTTTACTACACTAAATTTACAATGCTAATTTTTTTTTATTCGTTATTGTTTTTTTATTCGTTATTGTTTTATTCGCTAATTAGTCTCTCTATTGTGTTCTTTATCAGATGTGCTCGTCTGAAACCCGTCTGCGGTTGGAAACACATGAAAAAATGCGTTTGTGTTGCGAAAAAAAGGGCCCACTTGTCGATATCACACTACCGTCCTGCCATTACCATGTTTTACCTACTTCCCAGTGCAATCGAGTTGAAATTTTGCATATGGACAGATTTCTGGCGACAATGCATGAATAGAAACAATTGAGAACCTTTCCAAAACTCGCAAAAAAATTAAAAAAATTGTCCATTCGTTACCTAGGTTAGAGTATTTTGTACCCTCCAGGCCCATGGATCTATAGATTAAAAAACTTATAAAACCTAAACGGAATAATGAAATAATAAATTCTACTAAAAATCTTAGAACTAATATCGAAATTGTTACAAAAATGTTGGAATAGGCGTAACTTGTAAATATGCGCAAAGTTATTAACTTTTAAACTTTGCAAAAGTCTGATGCGTCATAACGCAAAGTTTACTTTTTGCATCAGCAACTTAATTATTTTTTTTTTCAATTTTCCGTTATGGTAATAGGTTTCAAATGTTGAAGTACCTTTGCCATAACTTATTCTACCCAAAAACACTTATATGTCAATTTCGGACAACTGGACCGTGTTTATATCCAGTACGTACCTACTTGATTCGTCAAAAACACAATATTCTAAGCTACATGCCATCCTGGCCAACAATAAGTGAATCTGAAGGCAGACATTTTGACGTGAGCCTAGTATCGAAGAAAAACAGTGATAAAAAACTGCAAAAAATTGCAAAAATGCATTTCCTTTTTCTCAAAAACTAGACTCAGTTTGGAATTTCTGCTTTCCGATTTAGATTTCTCGGAAAAATTCATCCAAAAACAATTTTCACTTGTCCTATTTTGTTTATTGTTGGCCAGGGTAACTTTGTGAACGTTCTTTCTGTGTACAAACTTATTCTTACCTGAGGCTACTTTGTAGAAACTAATTGAGATCTGATTCATCAATAGATTGTAAGCCAAAATGCCATAATTTTGCTTCAAACAAAAAGAGTAATTCCAGTTCCCAGGTACTCTAAGAACAAAACAAATGTTCCAAATTGTTTGAGTCTGAATATATCAGTTCTTACAATTATTTAGTAAACAAATACAATACTAAAAAAAGTTTATATGAATAGTAAATCCAACACATTGTCATACACAAAACTGCGCTCATTGTACGATGTACATACACACGTTTGTTACACATTAATAAAAGCAATTACGCTTGCAACACACGCACAAATACCTTCGCGAAGTAAATTCGTCACATTCCGCTCTATTCATAGCCGGCAGTGCCAAATATTCACCAGAATTGAAAATAAAGGCAGCGTTCTCGTGCTTATTTATATCGCAATACAGTCGGTTTGCGCGGTAAGTTCATATACACGTCGTGACGTGGCAAGAAAGCGCGCGTATTGCGCAACACTGCTCGCTCAGATGTGTTATGATAACAAAACGTCTGCAATAACTCGTTTCTGAATTGGATCCATCCATTCGGATCGCATGATTTATGCCAATAAAACAATCTCGATTGCCCGCGGCGCGGCATGATATATATTAGGCTGGATGTTTATAAATAATATCGGTGTATTTCGTGTAAATATAATGGGAAATGATTGTGTGGTTTTTTTCTTTTTTGAGAAAAGTTCTGCGTGATTGAGATCGATTTGTAAAGATCGCAAATATTTATTTGGATGTGGAACTTAACGACTTATTTTCCGAATAATATAAGCAATTAGTTAAACATCATTTTCTAAAAGCTGCATACATGAATTAGATTTTCTTATTACTAGCGTCACCGCTGAATGATGGTAGTATTTATATTTCTGTTCCAAAGTGTAGTTTTGTAGAGGTAAATTATAGTTACAGTATTTGCTAATTGATTTATATGTGGCAATTCGCCAAAATCCTAATTGAAACTTTATAGCAACACGGTGCACCTAAACGTTTTGCGCGTTTCCATATGTGCTATCAAAATAGTGCATATTTGCAAGGTTGTTTCGATGTATGCAATTGAATTTATGTGATTGCCTCAATTGGCAAGAGTTATGGAAAGCTAATTTTAGCAAAACTCCGCACACAAAAACTTTGTTTTGCTAAACTTGATGTTTAATAATTTTTGTATTTAATAATAGATTTAGATATTTTTTAACATATTCTCTACATACTCTAAAACTTCTAAAGCTCCTTTGATTACAATTTGGAGGTGGGAGTGCATTAGAATAATTTTAATAAAAAAAAAATGCCGGTATTTCTCCAAGGGCACAAGTAAACAACTTTCTTAAATAAAAGTACAATGTATGAGCTTTTACTTGTTGTTTTCTAGTGTAGTTTCTTTATATACTGTGGGCCAAAAAGGGTACAAATTTTTAATCACTCGTATTTCCAATAAACAAATTGGTATAAAGAAAATAAATTATGTTTGAATGTATTGAAAACAAAAGCTATGGTATTGGGAAATAGAAATTCGGTAAACCCTACACCAGACATAGTTATCGATAACACAGTTGTTGAGATAGTGGTCGAATTGAAATATCTAGGTGTCATTTTAGATAATAGTTTGAAATTTACGAGTAATATGGAATATATAGTTAAAAAGGTGAGTCGAAAGATTAGCTACTTAGGAAGAATATCTAATAAACTTACATTAAAAGCTAGAATATCTTTGTACCATACGATTATAGAACCATATTTTTACTATTGCAGCAGTATAATATTTTTGTGTACAGACAAAGACATTAAAAAGAATTTTATTACAAAGCTCCAGGTTAACCAGTGTCGAGTCCATGCTGAGTAAATAAATTTTTTTGAATGTTAAACAAGTAACGGTATATCAGGCACTCACGTTGGTATATAAATGCATAAATAATAAACTCCCAAATTATATGAGTAATTATTTAACATACAATAGTCAGCAGCATGAATACAATACTCGGCAAAAGGACCACTTCAGATTACCAAAATATACAAAAAGCAGCACACAAAATTCATTTTATTATAAAGCACTGAAGATGTTTAATACCCTACCAAGTGATATAAAAAAACAGTAGTTCGCTAAGTCTTTTTAAAACATCATGTCGGGTTCATGTAATGGCTAATTTTAAGTAGTTGATAAGTTTATTACTTAGGAAACCAAATTTATTGTGATTATTAGTTTCTTTTAACTAAATAAATATCATTATTATTATTATTATTATATTTAGTCAATTCAAATATTTCCTTGAAAAACGATTTGCTTGTAGTGTGAGGATGGAACCATACCATATTCGCAATAACAGAACGTTTCAATCCAAAGTTATGTTGCTTTATGTTTGGCCATGCAACATTTCTGATAATATCGGATCAATTTAATGTGAAATGAAAGGTGTATTAAAATCAATGGGTAATGATTTATGTCTAGTTTTGGTAAAAAAAGGACACTAGAGATCTTATAGCATCGTATACAGGCTGATTTTTTGTTATACAGGGTGAAAGCCTTCTTTTTTATTTTTATATCATGGTTAAATAAAGAGTAGTTCCAACATCAGCCTGTAGCTAGCCTGAATACATTGGTTGTTCCTTTTTTTTAGATATTTTTTATTTGAAGATGTAATTTTTACGTGAAAAACGAACAGCAAAGACCTGACAGTCCGACAAGTGAAAGCAAACTGCCATAATTTTAGTTCAATAAAACACGATGTTGATTTTAGTTTTAAATCACTGCAACAGCAAAATTGTATGTTTTTGTTGCAAAAATTTAAAAATTTGTAAACAAATCTACAATCCAATAATTGTAGTAGGTACAATATGGAAACCAGGTGAGAAAAATCTTTCAAAAATTTCAAAATCTAACATGGTGCCCATAAAAAACTAAACGTTTGTTGGCCATAGTTTCTCCTTCTCATCTTTAAAGATAACTCAAGTTCGCAATTAGACTTTTCGTGCCTATGCAATGGAATCGTTTTTTTATCTATGCAAACATCCAATTCAACTGCTTTTGTGAGTAAAATTAGCAAAAAACGATGGTCCAAAATGCCACCCTGTAGACGATGCTATATAATCTCTACTGTTGCTTTTGACCAAAAGAAAACAGATGTCTTTACATACTATTTTTATTACACCTTTCAGTTCACATTAAATTGATCCGATATCAGAAATGTTGCATTGAAACACATAAAGCAACATTGCATTGGATTAAAACGTTCAATTATTGCAAATATGGTTTGTTTTCAATCTTCCCAATATAAGCAATTAGTTTATCAAAGAAATTCTTCAATTTAATTAATATCTTTGGAAATATGAGCAATTGACAATTTGTGCCATTCGTTTTGCTCACAGTGTAGACTGTAGTCATCGCGTGTACAACAAACATATGAGTTTATTATAAAATGTAAAACGATTTAAGCCCTGTTTACGTTTTGGCAAGATTTTAGAAACCAGTTTAATAGGTACCTAATAAAATGTTTATAGTTTGAACAGATTCCCAAGATGGTATCTAAAATCACTATATTCTGGACGGTACCTAAGCCATAAACTTTACGTTACAAGTTTTTAAAAATGGGAACTCGTAAAGTTCGTATCTCAAATAGCGGTGACATAAATCGACTTGACAAAATTTATGACCATAACAGAGCCAGATTTATGGCAATTTCTGGACAGTAAGGGGCAAAACCGGGTATGTCCACCGCTTCCTTATCGCAAACCGAAGGAAGGACTTGAATTACACGTGCCATTGACAAATTCACTAGCCGCCGAATTTTCACGATATCACGAACCCAACCGAATCGATAACCACAGGATTCGCACTAAAGGACTGTCGATATAATGGAATATCTTGGATGCCAGAAACGTTTTCCCACAGTGTTGTGGGAAAGCGTTTCTTGACCATGAAAGGTTTGATTGTAGATAATTCAGTGCACAAGAAAAATATATTTGCAAATTGTAGTAACTAATTTGTCACCTAACTGTTGTATTAGTTGTGGTCACTTCTAAATGACGTTATTGTGTATATAGTGTATACTATATCTACCTAGTGAACATGGAGAAGCAATTGGTAACTGGAGTCAAGAATTCTAACTTTGTATTAGAAAGAATAATATAATCAAAAAAGCATTGGATAACAAAATAGGTAACAAGAACATTGCACAGGCACGATATATCAAATTGCGTATTTATTCTTCATTTATAATTAGATGTATCACTTTTTTTCTTGTTTTTTGACGCGTTTACAGTTTTAGACAAATGTTTTTTTACTTGTTTTGGCAAAAATTTAATCGGAGATGGAACCAACGTTTTTTTTGTGTTTAACACATTTTTTGAAATGCAATCTTTCAATTCTTCATACGCACCTATCATATTTAAATCAAGACTATTGTCATAGATCAAAGTGTTCTGTGTTTTCAATATAGCCTAGATACATAGTTACATGTTTATTCAGTAATAATAAATGAATAGAATGTCAAGATATTGTATAGTGAGTTAGAGAGTTATAAATAAAGATTTATGGAATCACTCAACAAATACTAGAGTTTCCCTTTATAATAAATTGGCGACGAGGATAAAGGGTATTGGATGTTGAGATATTGGTAGAAGCAGAATATTGAAAAAAAATGGCATTGATTGGAAGCATCGAACATTTCATTCCAGGAAATGATTTTGTCTCCTACTTAGAAAGGGTGAAGCAGCTATTCATCGTAAATGACATAAAGGATACGAAGAAAGTGCCTATGTTTATTACACTATGTGGAGCTGATTGTTATGGTATTTTAAAATCTTTGGTTAGTCCTGCAGATCCTGCTACTAAAACATTTGAAGAGCTGACTGGAGTTCTCCAAATACATTTTGCGCCGAAAAGAAATGTGATTTCGGAAAGGTTCCAATTTTACAAACGAGACCAAAAACCAGAAGAAAGCATAGCGGAATATATTGTACAACTGAAGGCACTCTCTCAACAAAACAAGAGTAATTTAGATAACAATATAACGAATTACATGAATAGGTTAAAACTCAGATTTAGGAATGTATTTGAAGGTACAACAACTGAACCGATCAAACATTTTAAAGTAACGGTTCATGTAAAACCCCACATTCCGTTAATGTTTCATAAAGCCTATACAGTGCCGTATCAATTAAGAGAAAAAGTTAGTGCAGAATTAGATAGACTATGTAAAGAAAATATTTTGACAAAGATAGAATTTAGCGATTTTGCAAGTCCCGTAGTTGTTGTTCATAAAGGAAAAGATGACATTAGGATGTGTGTTGATTTAAAAGTCACTATAAATAAATTTTTGAAAAAGGAATTCTATCCTTTACCAAAAATAGAAGATATATTTGCTTCGTTGGCAAAGTGCACTGTATATTGCAAATTAGATTTAAAAGGTGCTTATCAGCAATTAGAGGTAGAAGAAGCATCACAGAAATATTTAACAATAAATACTTTGAAAGGATTATATCGATTTAAGCGACTTTGTTTTGGTTTAGCAAGTGCACCCTATCAGTTTCAGGCAGTAATGGATCAGATTATTTTGGGAATACCAAAAGTATGTTGTTATTTAGATGACATAATTATTGGAGGTAACGATTTAGAAGAATGTAAAAATAATTTAAATGTGGTATTAGAAAGACTGGATTCATATAATGTGAAAGTAAATTTTAAAAAATGTCACTTCTTTGAAAAGGAAATTTTATATTTGGGATTTATTATTTCATGAAGTCAACTAAAGCCTAATCCAGAAAAATTAGCAGCGGTTAAAGATGCCCCAGAACCACAAAATTTACAGCAATTACAGGCATATTTAGGTCTCCTTAATTATTATTCTCAATTCATTCCAAATTTATCGGCAAAGTTAACACCTCTTTATAATCTATTAAGAAAGGGAATAAAATTTAATTGGAGTCAAGACTGTAAAATTTGTTTTGATAAGAGCAAAGAACTATTATTATCAAACAATGTCTTAGAAATTTATGATCCTGATAAGCCAATAGTTTTGTCGTGTGACGCAAGTCCATATGGTGTTGGAGCTATATTATCTCACTTGGTGAATGGGAAAGAAAAACCAATACTATTTGCGTCTAGTTCATTATCACCTGCTGAGAAAAATTATTCGCAACTACATAGGGAAGCATTAGCTATAATATTTGGTGTTAAAAAATTTCATAATTATTTGTACGGAAAGAAATTTACCATTTTTAGTGACCATCAACCATTAAGGTATATTTTCAATCCTAGTAAGAATGCACCTGGAGTAGCAGCATCAAGACTTCATAGGTGGGCGGTTATTTTATCAATGTACGATTATGATATAGCATACAAGAAAGCATCACAAATGAAACATTCAGATGCTTTGTCACGGTTACCGTTAAATGATCGTACAAATATTAGTTCTTTCAAAGTAAGTTCGTTAAGTTTATCAAATTCTGATTTGGAACTCAATCAAGAACGAATAATTCAAGAAACAAAGAAAGACAATTTACTCTCGAAAGTAATACATTATTTAAGAAAGGGTTGGCCAGTTAGAATTAATAGGGAAAGTAGTAACTACTACAAATTGCGGAATTCTTTGGCAATTGAAGATGAATGTTTATTTTTTGGCAATCGTGTAGTTATTCCACAAATTTTAAGAGAAGACGTGTTAAACTTATTACATAAAAGTCATCCGGGAGTAACTCGTATGAAAATACTGGCTAGAGGTTATGTTTGGTGGGAGAACATTGACAAACATATTGAAAATTTTATACAGGAATGTGCAGTTTGCCAACAGACATCTAATATTTCTAGAAAGCAAGTTCATAGTGGTTGGAAACTCCCTACATTTCCTTTTGAAAGAATTCACATTGATTTGTTTTATTTTGGTTCAAATGTATTTTTAATTATAAATGATACGTACACGAAATGGATAGAAGTGTTTAGTCTTAATAAATCTAATGCTGAGGCAATAATAAATAAGTTACAAATTGTATTTACTACATTTGGCTTTCCAAAAATTATGGTGAGTGATAATGATCCTCCTTTCAATTCGTACGCTTTAAAACAATTCTGTAAATTAAATGATATTGAGCTAATTCACTCCCCGCCTTACTATCCACAATCAAATGGTTCTGCTGAAAGGGCAGTACAAACAGTAAAAAAGGTATTTAAAAAATATTTAATTGATGTAAAGTATAAGAATTTGTCTGTCAAAGATAAACTGAGAATTTTTTTAATTCATTATAGGAATACACCAACAGCGACCACTGGAAAATCTCCATCAGAATTAATGTTTAAATTTTTGCCGCGAACAGAATTGGATAAATTAAATAGAAGAAAATCTGTGACTTTTAATTTGAACAAAAACAAAACCATTACTTATAAACCTGTTCATAAACAACAGCATAATTTTCAATTTGAAAAGGGAGAGAAAGTATTATATAGAAATTCATTTAAATCGCACCTTAAATGGATACCAGCAACCGTATCAGAGGTTTTAAGTTTTAGTTTATACAAAATAATAATTAGTGGAACATCTAGAATTGCTCACAAAAATCAATTAAGGCATTCTTGTTTAGCAGATCAATATCATCCAGACGTACCATTAAATTTTCCAAAAGAAGATGTTCATCTACGTAGGTCACATAGAATTAGGCATGCTCCTGATCGCCTAGGTTATACTTAGTTCATTTCATTTTCTTTTTATTAAAGAAGGGAGAGATGTCATAGATCAAAGTGTTCTGTGTTTTCAATATAGCCTAGATACATAGTTACATGTTTATTCAGTAATAATAAATGAATAGAATGTCAAGATATTGTATAGTGAGTTAGAGAGTTATAAATAAAGATTTATGGAATCACTCAACAAATACTAGAGTTTCCCTTTATAATAACTATGAAGAGCATTACCAACGTCAGCCTGAACCATATGAATGCATTGAGTTAGTCTTAGTTTTTGTAAGAGCAAGAAAAATCCTTCAATGATGTTAAAATAAAACATGGTCATGTTTTACCACCATCTTAAAAGTACGTGTCATATTTGTCGTGCGTGTGCAATGTAGTCGTTAAAAACACTACTACTTTTTGGTTAAAAGAATAAAACAAAACTTTTTTCTTTTCTAAATTTCATTCTTTATACTAACGAAATCAATCTGTATATGGTGCTATGAAATTTCTACATTTCTTTTTGATCAAAACAAAACAAATGTCATATGATATCTAAGGGACGAGATTAATTTATCAAAATAATTCAGTTTACATTACAGCTGGATCAATTTTCTAATCTAAAAGTGGTTCATTAAAACTAAAGATATCTATTGGACGTTCTCAGTCAGCACGTCAGATCTTTTGTTTATATAATACTGTAAACGATAGGCGTATCCAGCTCAAATCGGCAGGGGGGCAGTTTTCTGCAGTTTTTAACTTGCTGTATGGGGGAAGGGTGCGCATTAGGGTGGTTAAAAAATGCATTGAAAATTTTTTTGTGATGATAGAAGGCAACGATCATCCAAATGGTTTCCAAATCCAAAAAAGTGGACACGTTTCTTTGGTATTATTCAAATAATTGTTCGGGGTTTGGGAAAACTTAAGATTACTTAAGTACTTGTAGAGGACTTTCCAAGGAATAATTTACTGCCCTGAAAACTACCCTTAAATGAAATTTCAGTCTCTTTTTTTCTCATAGAAATTACTACTATAAGACTAATTTACATTTGTTTAAAGAATTTTTTTAGTAATGCTTATTTCTCGAAAATTAGTTTGAATTCTATTTTCTGAGTTTCAAATGACAAGTTATTATCTAAGAGTGACTTTATTCATTAAAAAATGTCTTGCTATTGTTTAAACAATCTATTTTATTATTCATTTTGAACTGTCTTTCTAACTATGGTAGGAAAGTCAGCTTTTTTATGAAATTAACTTATAAATGTCATGTTCAGATAAATAATAAACCTATTATCTAATAAACACACACCTATAAGTTTTTAGATCGGTCTGACCAACTGATATTCTGAAGTCACATCATTGATATATTGGGATGATTTCCATTGTTTAAATAACATAATATTATTTGTATTCAATATTTAATACATGGTACATGGAACAGTTTCCAGACAGCAACAAATCAACACTAGTATTTCTCTGAGAAAAGAAAAAGAATGAAATGATTAGAACCATCAATTTTCTGAAAAACCTAAATTTTTTTAAGTGGGTAGTTTTCAGGACATTGTGGGGGTAGGTTGGTGTCGTCAAATCCATGCCAAATTCTTCCGTGGAAAGTCCTCTACAATTCCTATAACTTTAGCATAAGTTTGCCAAAACTCCAAACAATTATTCGAAAAACACCAAGAAATGTCTTTGTCTCATGTAAAGTTGAGGCCTCGATAGGTACCATTCGAAATTTCGAAGAAAAAATAGGTATCCATTTTTTTTTTGATTTGGAGACGATTTGGAGGGATGGTTGCTTTCTAAATAAAAATTACCACCCCAGTGTCCATAAGGGATAGAGTGCTATGTAATACTTAAACATAATATGTACCAAAAAACGCAAATATGTTTGTAGGCTTGACGAACGTGATTAGAGAATTTTACATATTGTCATTATTTCTGTGTACTTTCGGTTTTAAACATTCTCTCCCGTTAATTGAAATATGACTCATATTGCAGTAGTTCTTCTTGTCTTATCTTCTTGTTTATTAATTTGCTATTAAGCATTTATGCATGTCTTATGAAAACAAGTGTTAATATTTTCTTTCTGTGTATTTGAAATTGATATTACACAGAGAGAAATTTTTGTTTGATTCAAATAAATATGCATTGACTCAAAGAAATTTGTTGTTTCAATAGAGGCAAAGAAATATTTATTTGCGGATAAAAACGCATTTATTTGAAATATTTGTTTGGTAGAAAGAACGTTGATTTGTGTCAAACAACTTATGTTTCCAGTTAAAAAGTTTGCAATTTGTGTATTATAAGAAATGAGATTTATTTACTTCAAATAATTATGATTTTGTTGAGTGAAAGAATAATATTTTTTTAAATTAACTAAATTATTGGTCGAGTAAAAATGCTTAAAATTATTAATTTGTTGAAGGAATTCATAGACAAGAATGTTTCGGAAGACTCGCCATGTGTCACCTCCTTTTTGGGATGTCGCACATCCTCGACCAGTGCTTGGTCTTCCCAACCCAACATATAGTCAAGGTTAAGTTAGTAAAGTGTACTCTGATTTGGAATCGCAACTTGAACCTGCAGGCACTGTACTCTATAAGTTCTATACTGTCGATCACGCGGCTTTATACTCTCGATATGTACGAAGTGCGAGGAGCGAGTTTACAGCGCCATCTAACAATACAGTTGGATGCCATTAAAAATATATTTATTTGAATCAAAATATGATTTCTTTGGTGGAAGTAAACCTATTGTAAAGCCAAAACAAAAATATTACTTTAAATGAAATAAATCTCTTCTTGTGTACAAATATATTTATTTTAATCAAAATATGATTTCTTTGGCGTAAGTAAACCTATTTTTAACTCAGTTTGTGCCACAACAATTTTGACTTTATCCGTAATGAATGCCCATAAAACCCGTAAAATACGACTCTGGAATCGCTGACCGCAAATATTCGTAATTCAGGCGCCCCGGTTTGTTTTCGAGTGCGCTCTTGAGTCAAGAGTACGTGCCGATTTTAAAATATTTGGACGAGTTAATTCGCGGATACGATACACTCGTGTCGTAGATCGACAAAGGGTGCACTACACGGCGCCTAATAATAGCCCGTACTGTTTACGTTGCCTTGAATCACCGAAATGCTAAACCGCATCGTGATTTACAACCGCTCAGCGCGCCATCTTTCGGCGCGACATTTTCCCGCACGTCAAAATTTCATATCGAAAGAGCGTCGCCGTCGCGTCGAAAATGTAGTTCTAGACGGCGACACTTCACCGTTCGCGAAGTTCGTTTATCACACTTCGCATAAATTTCGCATCCGTAAACGTCGTGAAAGGGCTCAAGCGATGTCTATAATGGATGGGAGAGGAATTTGCATACCCGTGTCACAATATGAATGTTAATGCTTCAGTGCAGTATGCTCAAAATACTTTTTTTTACTTTGAGTTCACAATTGACACATATCTACCATATCTACCACGATTTCGATTACTATTGCTGTAATGGTTTACGTGAATTGTCAACGATAGGTGCAAAGTTAGTTTCCATTACGAAAAAAATAGCTGATTCTTGCTACTACTACTTTATCGGCATCGGTAGGGGAATCCAATGAGCATAAATAAATAGAGTAAAATATACGGTATGTTTTATCATTTGTTTATCTATACGTACTACTATATTTGTAACTAAGAATCATTGCAATAGATTTTCCAAATCACAATCTTTTCCTCTTTAAAAGTCTCAAATAATCCACTTTAAATTACTGCTTGGTCATTTTTATAATCTAAAAGTGGTTAATTAAAACAGAAGATATATACGGTACATTCTCAATTTGGCAGCCTGTCAGATCTGATAGTTAACTATACGAACGATACCGTGTTCTGTAAGTTCCAAATATTTAAAATCGTTTGTATTTTAATTTTAAAAATGTTATTACAAATATGTTTGCAGGCTTGCTAAACATGATTTTGGAATTTTCAATATTGTCACATTTTTACTCTGTATTTTCGGTCTTAAACATTCTCTGGCGATGATTGAAATTCAACTGATATTGTGGCCTTTCTATTGTTTATTAATTTTCTATTGAGATTTTTATTGCATGATTGATGAACACACTATTATAATTTTATTTCTCTGTATTTACAGTTTTAAACGGTATCTCGCGATAATTTCGCGAATTTTAATTTTAAGTTTAAATCACCGTTCAAATGAGAATTATCTTTTTTTGAATTATCTTATCTTGAATTATCTCAATTGGAAGTTAAATGTTCAGAATACATACTCACTTCATCAAAAATAAATCGCTGGTAATAAAAGCAAAACATAACAATCTCACATCGTCGTATTAAACTGTTGAGCTTTTCTTAATATTATATAATAATTAGGTGGGTTTTCTGTAATTAATAAACTGAAAAGTCGGATATAACGCAAATTTAAAATTAGTTATAAATCTATGTATTGAAAAACGATTATATATCCAATAATTTTAAATTAATAATATTTAAAAGGATGTCAGTATAGCACATGCAAAATTATATTGTTTAATTTATCAAAATATGAATTATATCAACCTGTGAGCCAACTCTGGCTCTAAAATATATGTAGTTAGGAATATCTCCATTTTTTCATCAATGATTTTTAGATTAAAAATACAAAACTGTAGCAGTTGATGAATTTCTTTACTCAGTTTTTTTTTGCAAAAAAGCTGAATAAAGAAATTCAACAACTGCAACAGTTTTGTATTTTTAATCTAACATATATGACTGTGTAGCAGGATGATTAATATGTATTTGTTGTAGAAACAAAGATTTTTTTTGCTACAGTTTCATTCTGTTGAACAGAATAATTGAAGTAGAGAAAGATATGGATTTTACTTCTTGTTTTATCCTTATTCTTCAATTTCTAATTTTTTACTGTAGGACCCTCTCAATTTGTTCCTTTTACTTAATTCTTCTGAAATTTGAGATCCATATTAACACATGCCCAAGCGTCTCAAACCAAAGAAACAGAATGTATTAATTTTGGTTTTACTACAATAAATTTACATATCATAGTCAACTTAATATAAAACAAAAAAATCAATTAACATTGAGTGTTGGTATCAGAACGTTTTTACATATTGCTAAGTACTTAATTTGTTAAAAATACACTGATCTAAGCTTTGTGACTATCCCAAATTTGACAAGTCTAGTTTTTGAGACAAACAGTGCTAACAAACTGCACCGTTTTACTCTCAAAAAGTAGACACAATTTGGAATTTCTACATTTCGACTCAGATTGTACGGAAATAAGCATACGAAACAGTTTTAATTTGTCTGCTGGATACCTTGTTCATGAAAATATTCTGGAGGATATCATGAAATAGTGAATAACAAGATGCGATTCATCAAACGATCAAACTGTTGTGACAGTTTTGTCTTTAACCTATATTCAACATTATCTGTTTAAAGCGTCATATGTAACCCATTTGCTGAATAAATTCACGTTAGTAAATAAGTACCAAGACTTTCAAGAACATACTATAAAAGTAAATAAGATTTGTACTGTTTTCTTGCACTTGGTCATCATCTCTCATATCTGACATTTTGTTAACTATCTATTTGTCTTCTTCATCCTGAGTGTACTCCCCATGACAACCACAGACAGGTTGTCAAAGAATTAAGGTTAATTTTGGCAACTTGACTAATGAATCCTAATCTTTCCATTGCTCCTTTTCTTCTTGCAAGTAAGTAGAACAGAATATTTAGTAGAAGGAATGTAAACGCGTAACAATGTTCCATAAATTACTGGTGTTACCACGATCCACCACGGTCTGCTCACGCGCATCGGCCCCGCCTACAAGTGACGTCAGTTGTAATGACATTTTTGCGCTGACGTCATTGCGAGCAGTAACGTTCTTTGCCATGGTAGCTAATATGTTGTTAACCTAAATCACCTACAAAAGTCAAAACTTTACTGATGTATTTGGTTGCCTATGTGTCCGTGTCAACATCCTTCTCGCAGTGACGTCATGCGCAGAAATGAACGAATCTCAGACACGAAGTGAGCAGACCTGTATACTGGATCATGGGTACTACCATAAAATAATAATGGTGCCTTGTCACATCATCTCAACACGGTTTTTGCATCAAAACCTAATCTAAACTGGTAATTACAACGAAGCACTGCGCAGAAACATCCAATACAAAAGAAATCTGAAGCAAAAACCGTGTTACATAAAGAAACTAGATACGTCCTGCGCTCGATTTTCATTTGTTCCGCGCTATCGGATGTCGAGATAGCCTTGATCCGTGGCGTTAATTAACGTCAACAATCGTCACATTGCAAACCCGCGACGACTGAATTGTAGATGGAGCCACCGACAACTCCGTCCTACATCATCATTTCATCAGTAAACACTTATGATGGCAAAACAGCATAAAACTAGATGGCTTGACGAGATGGCGTGCGGTAAAACAATTCGCTGACTGTCGGGGGGTGGGTAGGTAGGGTTTTAGGCCGTTTCGATGTTATTTGTGCTTGGTTATATAGGACATGCTCCACGAAGCATTACAAACACATTAAGTAGCCGGGATGTGTTCATAACGGCGTGTGAAATTCGGGTGAATGCAAGCGCTGTTTCAATTGTTTGTTACAGTCGTTGGCAAAAACTTGACGTATTAAGCGTTAATGAGCAAGTGATTATTTCAGAATTATTTTTTTGTGAATTTTGCAGTGGAAACATTGGCATTTTTTGTGTTCAGGTGATACAAAGGGATGACATATATAACAAAAAGACCTGGGAGGCAAAGGTTCTGGTTCTACTATTTAATAAAAAGAGCTTTTATCAGTTTTGTATTTATTTTTTAATCACGATTATAAATAAATATTATGATTTTATTATATTTAAAGTAATTGACGTGATATTTGTGAACAAATAAACAAAGAAATACATAATGCACTTAAAACAACACTATAGAAAATAAATTAATAACAAATGTGTACTAAATAGTTCTGATTATAATAGAAATAAATACATTTTATCACATTGGTTTTTCTTGAAGCTGTATTTACATTATTTGATACATTTAAAGTCCAAGAAACAAAATGGTAATGGACAAATTAAAAAATATAGGTTTGATATTTGTTTGAGCTAAACGGCAGAAATGTACTAACATGGGCATGGCCTACCTCGACTACAAACATTTATAATGACCCTTTATTAAGTATGTAGTCTACTGTTGATTGGAGCTCCTCCAAAAAATTGTACGGGTACTTCTTATCGGTCCATAGCCCCTCTCATAGACATGCGTGTAGAACAGAAGAAAACTCACTCGTATCAAAGGGCACGTAGGGGCTTGGAAGTGTACTATGCTTAAAGTTACTGAGCAAAATGGTAGTACCGTAAATAAAATCTCGAGAAGCTTGTGAATGGTGCTCGTTATCCTAGCCCCGAAGCACAGAATCACAATATCTTGCGTAGAACATCTTCTTCATATTAAATCTCAACGATTCAATAGATGATCAAGTGTTCAGAGAAGTGTTCAGAGAAAGTGTGCACATTATAAATAAGAGTCTTCAGGTTCAATTATTGTGATTGATTCATTCCCCTACCTACAATCAATTCACAATGAGAAACATTGATTTACAATAACATGTAAAAATATCGTACCTTCTTCAAACAAATGTTTTGATTGGTTTCTGTATCGCAAACTGCCCTTTCTCGATAGCATATATATCAGACTGAAACCAACTGAAACCGTACCTTTGGTAGTTCTTATATGTGGATCATATATGGATTATTTTATCTATTTTATAGCAGTAATAGCACATCCTAAACTTCTCAACCGCTGAACTCAAATAGGGCGACGCTTTAGTAAATACAATCAGCTGATCCGGCGACTCCATCTTGCCCCTGGTAAGAGATGTACTCAGAATAGCATTTTCTATACGACAGTTATTGGATAGTTATAGAGTTCTATAAGGGTTTCTTATCGAAACGTATACGCTATAGATCTATAACGTTATAGAATCTTAACAGTGAAAACATAGAATCGACCCATTAATTTGATCTTAAACGTTTTTTCCATAATAACTCCAATTTTTACATAAAACCAGAAATTATTAATTTAACTTTAATGGACGATTGCCAATAAACGATGCAAAGTTCAAACTAAAATTTAGTTACGAAAACTTGATGCCAGTGACCAAGTTAAATTACGGTTATCGCAAAGCAACGACCTGTTATATAGGTTACCATTTCGTTCTGTAGAAAGTTCGCAAACTTTAAGTGAATCCACTGTATGATAAATTTAGACCAGGCAGATCTCGGTGGATCACACCGCGGAAAAGTTTTTAAGCGCAAAACACCGTTTTTCTATTATAAGATTAGGTAAAGTTCACCAACAGCTTGCATAAAATAAGAACCGCAAAGCGGCATTTTAAACTTTTACTGGTTACTTTGTGAAGGTAATTCATTGAAATCTTCAAAGTTGTTAGTCATAGTAATACTGCTTGGTCCAGAATGAAAGGAATAGTTTCTATCGAGTGTGTTTATGTATAAAATAACAAGTAATCGTCTGTAACATCAAGAATATATATCACTGTCGTCGTGTTAATTTACCACGATGTACTGCGTATATCTTGGCTATTTTCCATGACCCTGTATTCAACTCAATATCTATAATTTTAATATACATGTAACATACGTTCGACACTAACACTGGATAGAGTTTAAACTGTATAGGTGACCGCGCACGAGAGAACCGCCCTATGTGTCATCACTCGTTTCGATAGTATGGACTCCTATGTTTGAAGGCTTATAACTCTAAAACTAGTGAACGGAAACAAATGAAACAAAGTGTGTCATACACCTTAATCTTTTCTACATATTATTATGTTGTTGACTATCAATGTTTTTTTGTTTTTCGGTGTAAATTTGAGCACGAGAGAAGTGAAAAAGTGTACAAGATTTTTGGGTTTTTTAAAGTACCGCTCGTCTTCCCAATTTGTTCCCTTACATCGCTTACCTCAAAAACGAAAAATTTTGTTCAGGTTGCATTTAAGGTCTCATGTATATTTGGCTATATTTATAGTAAAGGTTGTAAACCGGATATTGATGGAAACGGATACCTATCTCTGAGGGTTAGCAGGACAACGCAGTTAGCATACAAATAATCCTTATTTACTGCTATAGTAATCCCTTGAATTTATTAGTATTTGTGCTATTTTAGTAGCACATGGAAGTTAAATGTTAAAAGAGTTTTTTAACAAGAACATGCAAAAATATGCACTTCTGTATAATCCTTGGGGCAACCTTTGTGGATGCTAAATAGTTTTAATTTATTAAATGCAAAATATAACTTGGAAAAAAAGTTAAATTATATTATAAATCATAAATTGTTATAATAAATTAAATAAATTTTAAATAATATTAATAAGAGTTCAATTCATTATAGTTCAAGAGATCAAAAAAGAAAACAGTAACTATCTACTGTTGAATGATATCAAACTAGAGGTTTAAAAGAGCTCATGAAATGAGTCAAACAAAATGTTAACAAAAGAAGGGCGTAGCATTTGAGTCCACTAGATAGATTCCTGTTGTTGTAAGAGTGTAGTTTTTAGTTTTTATTTTGTTTTATCAGAGAATTTACAAATATTTCCAAATATGTATGTAATTTGTTAAAAAAATACAGACGAAAACTGTTTCTAGTATGCATTTTCCATATAATGTAAATCTGAAAGCAGAAATTCCAAATTAGGTCTCGATTTTGACACAAAAAATGCACTTTTTGATAATAATCTGTCTCGGGTTGTCATGACGAAAATACGCAGGATGAAGAAGAAATAGATAGTTAACAAAATGTCAGACGTGAGGCATGATGAAAGATGATAACAAAGTACAAGAAAACACTAAATTTTTTATTTACTTGTATAATTTGCCCTTGAGTCTTGGTACTTATTTGATAGCGTTTGAATTTGTTCAGCAAACCAATTATGACAATTTGAACAGATAATTTTGAATATTGATTTAGGAGAAAAGTGTCACAATTGTCTAATGAAGTTACAAAGAAGACCTCCTCTTCTAGTTCACTAATTTATGATATCCTCCAAGGTATTTTCATGAAAAAGGTTATCCAGTAGGCAAGTGGAAACTGTTTCTTCTGCTATGCTTATTTCCGTACAATCAGAATCATAAAGTAGAAATTTGAAATGGGGTATAGTTTTTGCAGTTCTTTAGCACTGCTTTTCTCAAAAACTAGGCTCAAGTAAAAATGTCCGGAGTCAAATTTAGATTCTAGGAAAAAATAATTGTCTAGCATAAAATAATGGTTATTTTGGAACAGGAGTGATAATAGATATCAAAACCAAAAGTCTAACATCATTAGTCAATAATCCCTGAATTATAGCCAACTTCCTAAATATAGTTACTTTTAGTATGAATTATAAGTTATAACAATCAATCAAATAACCAAAATATCCGAGATTATATTAGAACAGAGAAACTTTCTACGGTTCTACAAGTTTCCAACTACATTCGCTACAAACCCACCAGAACGCAAAATCTCCAACAGACTCAATCCAGAAACCCACCAATGTTTAAAAGAACTCAACACGTAAGCCTAGCTAGCATTATTATTACCACTATTATTACCCCAACTTCAGAAAAACTTCCACAGCCTTCCGCCACTTCCACCACCTTCCACCACTCGTTCAGTCCCGCCGACAAACTTAAAATTCCATCATCGGAATTGCAAATTCATAACTCCATATGAAATTCCGAGTGGTGGGAGTTCTGTATGTGTACCACGGCACGTATATATATTCAGTGGGCAATATGCAGGATTCGGTTGAAATATTCGTCGGAAGCTCGAAAGAAGTTTATTACGTCCGCGAAAAGTTCGGCTGTATAATCCGGGCCAAGAGCAGCCGAACCAGCGCCGCCTCGCGGGCGAACCAGGTATTAAGGGCAGGGTAGCTTCAAGGTAATCGAAACAACAGGTTGCGCGGTAACACACCTCCCCCCTCGATTACCAGATTACCGTATTGAGACGTTTCTACTTATTGAGTTGTACCAACTGTTACGTCACATCTCTCAAAAATAAGATGTTCGTGGTTTTTTTTTTCATGTCTTTTGATTATTTGGCTCGTTATAACTTTCAAACCGTTCTAAATAGAAATATAACTTCATTTGACGAACATAATTTATTAAGGATGTAAACGGCGATCATTAAGTCTATATACGAGCCGTAGGCGAGTGTATAAACGTGCGAGATAACCGATTAACGAACGATCAACATGAAAATATTCCTTGTTTAGGTCTATTTCCCTTTCTAAACACGAAAAACAAATCTACATTTTGAAATTAACCCTTCTACACCTAAATTGTATAGTTTAATAGAATGACATAAAACAGACAACATTACTAAAGATTTACAATTGAAATCCAATTACGCAATTAAAAATTCTTTTGACTTCATAAATAAAATAAAAAATCTAAATTTATGGTATCATTTGGTATAGTTAATCAATACAAAAATGTTCCCAGAGAAGAAACGATGATATTTGTTCAAAATTGTTTAAAACAAAATTTCTTTTAATTTAATAATATTTACTTTACCGAATAGTAAACATGTCACATTCTGGTGTTGATATGTCGATGAAATTTTCTGTTTGGAATACAAGTCCTAAACTAATTGACTTTTTCTTGAACAAATTAATAAAATCTCTAAATTAAGTTTACATGTGAACAAGAAATTAATAATCAAATAAGTACACTTTTAGAATTAACAACATTTTTTTATTTAATAGACTTATTTCCTTGCCATTATCAAAAGAAAATTATAACAATTAATACAATACTATAATACAGATTATTGAATATAATGGATATAAAAAAGAACTACCAATAGAAACGTAACCAACTATTACAGGGTGTTCAGTTTATTCTGGAAATTTGATAACCTTTTCTTATTACATAGATCATCCTGTATATTTTAGCATTTTTGACTTTATCATACGTAGTATGACAAAGTATTGTAATTGTGCCGAAAAAAAATTGAGATTTTACTTAGTGCTGAAAAGCTTTTTGTTCAAAAGGGTCCAAAGAAACTAGATGTTTACTCTAGACATTACTGTAATTCCGTCAAAATAGTCAAATATTATATTAAAGTAGAGGAATTATTGTATAATTTATGTCTGTGAAACTTTTGGGTAAAATTGATAACTAGTTAGCTAGGATTTGACAGATATTTCCATTCTAATGACAGTAGGTAGTGCCAAACGCTGATGTTTTGACAATACCTACTGACAATAGATTCAAAATATCTGTCAAATCCTGGGTAACCAGTTTTATTTTAATGCAGACACGACCGATCTCGTTGAAATAGATATGCAGCTAAAATGTTAACTTTGTATATTGTATGATAAAGTCATGTACTTACCTGGCTATATCAGATTTTTTATTCTTAGATTAAATAGATTAATTTAGATTAATTTAAAATTAGTAAAAATTACCGGAACACCTAAATAATTATCAAAGCGTAAAGAATTTGTAAACAGTTTTCAAACAACTGTTTGTGGTTTAAAACAAGCTATCATTTAAATATATCAATGTTGAATTTAAATAAAAGCCTCCTGGATCCTTGCAAAATTATTTAATTATCTGTAGACATGTTTCGGTGGACACCAACATCATCAGTACGTACAATCTACAAAAGGGAAAACAGCGAACCTTGTGCTCGTCCAAGTTATTTTTTTCCCGATAGTGTCTCTTCATGATCCACTTAGATAATTTTTGACAGTAAGTTTTTAAAGAGATTTCTATTTTCATTTACATTAGTTATTTCGCTGTTTTTGCCTTTTGTAGATTCTACGTACTGATGATGGTGGTGTCCACCGAAACATGTCTACAGATAAATAAATAGTTTTGCAAAGATCAAGGCGGCTTTTATTAAAATTCAACATTGATTTGTTTCCTTGCATAATGGACACTTATTCACATTTAAATATATTTTTAATATACAAAATTATATAATTTTATTTTTGTTTTATTATGGAAATTTTGTTTTTTTTAATTTTCAGATTAATTCTAAGAATATTTTGTTGGTATCATTTGTTTATAAAATGGGCAATTTTTGAGTAACAAGCATTTAATCAAACCCCTTTACCTTCAAATTAAGAATATTTTCTCAGGCAGTTAGGACATTTAAATTAATTGTATTTAATTGATTTATTATTTTTCTCAGTTTTTATTTTGTATGCGTTTGGTTAAAATGAACATTTTCTTAAAAAATTATTTCTGCAAAAAAATTCTTAGAATTCATCTTAATATCTTTGCGAATCTTAAGATTGCTAAGTTCCCATAATAACATCTGAGCCCGTATATTACTAATATATTTAGCTGTTAGCTTGTTTAAAAGCCAATAGTTTTAGTTGGAAAATTTTGTTAAAATTTGTACTGTTGGTGAATTATTAAGTGTTTCGGTAATTTGGATTAATTTTTATTAGCTACTGGTAACTCAACAATGATCCACTTTATATAAAAAACTATAAACTGAACTGAAATTTATTAAACATGATTTTTTTCTACTTCATGATGCCTTTTCGGACAAAATCGGTACAAAACGTGTGAGATAGGGCAATCTAAAGTGCCACGTTTGTTTTGACAGTTGAAAATGATATATTTACTTTAGCTAAAAGCTTCCGCTTTCAGGAAACACAAAACAAGTATAAAAATTACGGCTGGAACTAGGCTGACCCTCATCATACGTTTGACATTCAAAATCTGAGGTATCAAGAGCGGTGGCATTGTCCACATTTGCAAAACAATGTGCCGTCGAATCCTAGATTACGGTTAGGATCCTTATTTAACAATTTATCAACAGCCCACAACTGAATAGGGTCACACAGATCCTTCAATTGAGTCCTGTGTCATAGCAAACATATCCTTTTTGGAAGTGTAATGGTCACTATATGTGTATGAAGTATGAATATTGTTTATTGTACTGTATACTGTTTAACTACACTAAAATAAAACTGAAAAAAACATTGCAAAAAAACTGGGTGTTAAAATGCAGGATGAATATTTTCAGTGCTACACGGAAATGTCATGCTAACTAAATGCAGTGCGGCTGTGTGCGGTCTAACTTCAAATTACGGTTGTTAAAGTTAATATCCCGCTCTATTTTACCGACTGTAATAATGTTCAGTGCAAGTTTCGACGATTTACCTCGCGTTTTAGTATAATTTTTCACGAGTTTTACTATAAAATAAGCGGTAAGTGTTAAACGTTGTAGATTTTCTGTGACCGAGATGCTCCCATTATGTTTCGGAGATATGGACGTTTCGCAGATCGTAAATTGTTTACGACACACACACATACGTAATTTATGAAAAGAGTCGTATGAATATTTAACATTTATTACGTTTATTATTTAATTGGAAACGCTAAAACGTTAGTCCTTTCAAACCTTTCAGGGAGAGGATATTTTATTAATAAACAGATTAACCATCAATTTGAATCTGAATTGTTAAAACTACGTAGGTACTTGACTATAATAGGCTCTCCACTGATGTCCTATATTTACTTTGTTTTAAACAAAAAGCACTTCACTCACTGTGTCCCAAAAGGCAATACAGTTCTCTGTATTTGAACCCAAGCTCTTTTCTTCTTAACGTGCTCTATCCATCTTAGCTTTGTATCCAGAGTCATACCCAAGTACTTTGCAGTGTTCGCATATGGAACTATGGCGTCGTTAATCTTTCATTACATGAAGTATGTCCTAAATTCCTTTGCTTGTAACGTTAATATCGACAGATTTCAGTTCGTTGATCTCGGTGTTCCTATTCCTGGTTCATTTATGTATTTGATTACTAGCCTGCTGAAGATTCCTTGTAGATTCTTTAACAGTTGATCCTATTTTACCATTAGAGCCGTGTCATCTAAGAAAATGGTGACTGTCACATTTTCCAACTGTGGTTGGTCACTTGTATATAGTATATAGAGAATTGGCCACAAAACACTCCCCTGGAGTATATCTGGTTTTACTTATTTTAGGTCCGACTATTCATCTATCTGTTTTATTCTGAATATAGTCTATTTGATATATAGTTCCAATTTCAATCCTTTGTGCCAAACCTTATCGAAAATGTGTGGCACATCAAGAAAGATTATTGAGCAAATAAGCCTTTCTTCTAATGCTTTCTCTTTGGTATCCGTTATTCTATGGACATGTCCATAGTGGAATGGTTTTCTCTAAAGCCAAATTGGTGACTATGAATTAGTTCCTTTCTCTTAATGATAATTTTCATTCTCGGGAGAACCAGCTTTTCAAAGAGCACTATGTTCCCTCGACCCGGCCGCTTCGCAAAAAGTTGTCCGGCACGACGTGGTTTTTCGATGGATGTAATGTAACGGGATTTAGTTTGTTTTGAGCGTGTCCGATCTTTTCCTTAATATTGCAATGTAATAAATGTAATATGACCACTACAGTTAAGGTTATGAATAGGTAATGCATTTAATTAAATATAGAATTACTTTTATAATAATATTAATAAACATGAAATTTGATAATATGATACGAAAAATCCCATTTTAAGATATTGCGTAATATCACGACATATTATTTAAATTTGTTTATCTAATACACATATTAATTACGTAAGTAAATGCAGAAATCAACTTGTTGTCAAGGATTATCACTGAATATAGACTATTTGAGAGTTGTATTATTAAAATATATTCACTAAATGTAAATAAACTCTCTAAATTTAATGTTAGTTTATATTTAGGACGGAGCATATAATTTGTATGGAGGACAATGGAAATATTATATCTGTATTTACTTTATAGCAGTTAATGTTTCAATTATCTTTCATGAGATCTAATACAGGCTTGACAACCAAAATAATTACAATTAAAGCAATAATATATACAGGCTGTCCCTCTTTCTTCTTATTTTAAACGATTCCAACTTCTGAAGGAACAGAGAAAACCAATAAGACCATATGATACGTATGACTATCGACTTTCTAAAAAAAACAATCATTTTGGTATTTACTATTGTTCATTTGTTAATTTAAATTATTAATATTTTTACTTAAACTTAATAATTTTTTATTGTTGTAATATGTATTTATTGTGTTATATTTTGGGTTTTGCATTGTTTGATAACTTTTTAATTTTTTACTTTTATTTTTTTGTTAATATTTAATATATCTGTAGTAGTTTTGGATATAGAGGGAACTAATTTTAACAATAATAATTTTTATGTTGCCTAAATGTTCTTTTAGATGGTCGTATATTGTGGTTTATTTGATTTTGTAATAATAATTATTATTAAATACTTACATTCCATTAAAATTCGTCGAAAATTTAGAGCTTGCTTCTACAAGCTATTATAAATTTTTGTAAATTAGTGATATACATAATTGTCATTATTTTCAGTTGTCAGCTATTTAAAAATATTGTAAATACAAAATGATAATATAAAAAATTGTAATGATTAATTCATGCTATACAAAATTCATACTCCTTTCTGCTTATTAAGTTAAACACTGCAAAACCTCGAAAACTCCAGTAAATCACAAGTAACAAATATTAAATTACCATAAATACAAACTTAAAGCAATTTAATTTTAATTTATTTCTATTTTGTGAATAAATAATAATACATATGTTAGTTCTGAAATAACCTTCAGTAAAAATATTGACAAGAAATTGATTTTAGTATTTATTAACGCAAAAAATCAATATTGCAATATTGCATCTAAGTTTGTATAATTTGTTGTGTTTTATGCAATATCTTGAAATGAGATTTTCGTTTCATTAATCGAAATCTTTTATGTTTATTAATATAAAATTAACGTTATAGTTAATAAAAACACAATTATATTTCAATGTAGGAATTATATTAATTAATTCCACATTAAGATAATAAATAGAAACATATAAATCAGTATAAATCAATTCAAAGCAAGGTTTCGAAAATAATATATTTGCAATATACGAGTATGCAGCGTAAACGGACAATTTTTTACACTTAGCGGCGGAGCGGCCGACTAGAATAACAAAAAAACTCGTACATGGATGTATCACTGACACACTGCTGATATACTGATACGAACTTACTTAATTCCTTAAGACTGGACATGTATGTCAGCATAGCAACACCTTTCCTAGACAATTGTTCAAGAACTTTCCCTGTGACGAGATCTTATCCAACTGCCTGGTTTGGATTCAGATTGGTTCTGATTTCTTTGGCAACTTCCTTTGGTGTAACTAGCTGCATGGCTTCTTGCTCATAGTTTATAGCTTCTTCAGTGACTGGCTCTGATGGCAAGCCTCTTGTACTTCCTTACTGCTTTCCACAGCGAGTAGTATGTTTCTTCATTGGGAATCAATTTTGTTAAGAAGGAATCCATGATGCCTTCTTAGGGTTTTTAAATTTTGCTTTGAAAGTAGTTGGGTATTGTTAAGTATGTTTTGCCACCTGGATATCGTGACTGCTGCTTACTTTTTCTAAATCATATTGTTATTTCCAGGCTGCTTTCTGGATGGTGTTGACGATTTTCCCGGCTTTTGTTGACGAAATTGTCTTTTTAAAAAGTTTAAGTCTAAAAGATCCAGGGGTTTGTCTTTCTTCAAATATGCCAATACGTTAGAATACCTGTAGAATGAAACCAAGAAATAAATTTTCAATGCTGTCATGCTTCATTGGAATGGATAGTTTTTTATTACCTGGTCGTCTTCGATATTTTCAGTGTGCTACTCCTCTTCGTTCGTACAAGAGAACCGAATGTAATTCAATATTTTATAAAGTTGCCATTGTAATAGAATTATCTTGTAGCGCAGTTCGGTTTAAATTTAAAATAAAGGCTCGAACGGTAAAGAGGGCTGGTTTTATAGAGCGCGGTGAATAGACCGACCGGACAATAACTAATTCAGGAGGGCTGTTTTTGGGATTCATGAAAAAAGCAACCGGTGTGTAAGCCGCGCGCTCTACCGGCGGAGTCCGGACATTTCCGCCCCGTGTAAAGGATGTAATCCACCGTGTAGCTTTTTAAGGATACTACCGCTGACCGCAACATTTCTATACGACAGAATAGAACCCGTTTTTTTTTTGTTCTTATATCTCGCTTCTATGTTACTTCCACAATTTTAGATACTTCGCTTACACATCGCGTATTTGTAGAACTTTTGGTGCTGAATTTTATTTCATCTGTATTTCTTAGTTAATTTTAGTTGAGGTTTACACTGGAAGTGTTTGGAACATTGAAAATAGAAAGCAACAATTAGCACAAGGTTGGTAAATGTGCGAGAAACTGTATGTACGACAAATTAATTGAGATGAAAACTTAGTATTTGAACATTTATTGACAGTTTTGTGTCTAGGTGCTTGGTTGCTTCTTTTTTATATGCTTAAACCTATCTTGGTATTAAAAACATCGTGTTTTATATCATTGTGGACAGAAAAGCATACCAGATCATCCAAATGCAGCTGGAGCATATTAAAAAATATATTCTTTGAGCCAATATTATAGACTTTTCCTTTTCTTTATTTAAATTTTTTATTATTTCATCCTCTAAAACTATCAAATTTGACAATTTATGTACCGTATACTGGGTGATTCAGAAATATCGGCTGACCCTGGAGCATATGTCCAAGGACGTCCAAAGACTTAACGCATTCTTGAAAAATAATAAAAAACGAAGTCCGATCCTGTTCAGTGCTAGAAAATCATCAACACCCTCCCATAATTGTGAGGTAGATTTGACGCTTGGATTAATGGATAATGTTCTTTAGTTTTAATGCTATTTTTTTAACTATATAGGCCATCAGTTATTAAAAAAAATCTACAAACCCTACAAATAACCTTTGGAATAAAGAAAGATTCTTAAAACTGATTAACGACAAAGCGTCGCTTTTGACCGGCATCGGATAAAGTTAAATGAAGTAATTTAAACTTTTGTTATTTCGTTGACAGTGTTTCACCACGTGTTCCATCGCGTTGGTATTTGACGATTATTAATCTCGAAGAAAAATTTAGCTTTCAAAGTGCTTTCAAAACATTTAAAAGTGTTTTCATAACAGTCAGATTTATGCGTTCTGTCATAGTAAAGTAGGATTTCTAGTTAAAACTCTGGCTATATATATTCTCGAAACAAAAGTTTTTAACCTAAAACCCCACGGACATATAATCCGCACGTTGATATAAATTATGCTACAACAGCTCGAAATCGCTACTGGGCTTATATTTGAGCCCTTTGGGACAGATCCGTAACGTGAAAGTTTATTTGAACAATCACACTATTTCAACGATTTCCTTGACTATATCTTAAAAAAAAAAGTTCACAAAAAGTATTACATATGCAATAACAAAATTAGACCCCAAACGCATTTTAGTAGGTGTTAATAGTTTTAATAGCACCATGAACTGTGATTCTGTAGTGCACCGTTACGTATTTTTCAAGGATTTGCTGTGTATTTGTACCTATTTTAGTCACTTTTAGAAATCACTTATAAGTTAAAATCTATCATATTTGCTCCTCACTTTTGAATTTTATGTTTTTATGCCAATCGTAGGAGAATCGTTAAAAACTGAGGTTATGCATACATTTAATACTCTTATAGTAATTTTCGTTCAAGTTATGTATTCCCTATCACCAAAAGTGAACTGTAAAATCTTTCCTTCCGATATTCTAACGATTTATGCAGAAATATATCCTAGTTATAACAAAGAAAGCCGACAACAACATAACTTGAGTTAGTAGTAATCTTTGATCTTTCATTTATAATATTGGTTTGCAATCAAACAACATATTCCCTTACATTAAAAGTGAACTGTTTAATCCTCCTTAACGATATTCTATGAGTTGTAAAAACGAATCTTATAATTCAAATGTGTGGGGGGGGCACTAACTTGACAGTGGTACTCGATCATCCTCTTTAATATTGTCCAATACAGCATGGAACTTCCTCCTTTAAAAAATATAACTTTAACTATAACTTTAACATATACATTGTGCGCAAAACGAAAACGGTACAGATTTTTAATTACACGTATTTTCAATAATATTTAGTCATTCAACAATTCAAACTTAAAAAAACGAATTTCTTGTAATGTAAAGATTGAAACCACACCAACAATTGGACATTGTAACAAAATCTTTTCACAAGCACGTTAAGTCTAACTGTGTACTTGAGTTACGATTGTGGACGATTGTGGAGAAACCATTGCTAACTTTTTGTTTTGTACATGTTACATGCATGTTACTTTTAACAGTTTAGGTTGTCTTTTGATCAATTTCAATTATGATGTGTTATTTAACTGGAAATTTTAGACGAATGTTTAAAGTCTTTTGATTATTTTTGTTTAACCACCAAGAAATGACCATCAGACTAGTGAAAGAAGAAAAAAATTTACAGGCTAACAAGCGTGGTACTATATGTAAAGAGGAAGAAAGGAAAATTCTTAAAAAATGTCAAAATCAAACATGGCGCCCATAAAAAATAAAAATAAAAGTTCTATCATCTTAAAAGCTATTTGTTTTTAAAAGAAATTCTTGTTTTTACCGAATATCATTGGAGATCTGAGTAATTGAAATTATTATTATTTTCTTATTAATAAGCATAAATTGCTTATCATATTGAAGAAACTAATCTAAAAGATTAACCATCAATTCAAATCTGAATTCTTAAAACTAGGTACTTGTCCCTAATAGGCTATCCACTGATGTCCTATATGTTCTTTGTACTAAACAAGAAGCTTCCTCACTGTGCTGTGCTTTTTACACATCTCACTGGTTCACTAGTTCGAAGGGTTTAGTTCTTTTACTCTTCTCACTCGATTCTGGTTGTCCAGTAGCTGCATGGCCTCTACGTTGACGTGATGGCTTAGGCGAGATTCATGCTTAGTGGCGAATCTTCTTATCTCTTGGATGACTTCTGGGACACTAAGATCACGATGCAGGTCACTATTCCGTATGTACCAAGGAGCGTTAACCATATTCCTTAGTACTTTATTTTGGAAAGTCTGGACTCCTTGTATATTGGAGTTTTTCGCGCAACTCCAAAGCTGGATGCCACATAACCAAATCGGTTATTACTCGCTTGTTGAAGATTCCTAGTAGATTCTCCAATAGTTGATCCCACTGCCATTAGAGCCGTGTCATCTGCGAATGTGGGGACTGTTACATTTCCCTGGAACTGTGGTAGGTCACTTGTATATAGTAGATAGAGAGTTGGTCCCAACACACTACCCTGGGGTACACCAGCTTTTACTCCTTTTAGTTCCGAGTATTCATCGATCTGTTTTATTCTAAATAGTCTATCAGATACATAGGATGTTAGCAGCTCGACATATTGTAAAGGTAGCATATTCTTTAGTTTGTGTATCAATCCTGAAAATTTGTATCGTTTTTTTTTTGTCCTAGGGTGTATAATAAAATTGTAACATATTTTGTCAGTAGACCATATTACTCTACCACACAATTAAAATATTGCTAAGAGTACCATACCTCCCACCCCTTTACCCTTGGGTAATATCTTTCTCTTCTCTTCTTGAAAACTCGTCGAGAGATTCACGTAGGCCAGGAGACATAATGGCTGTCATTTTGCGCGGTTGGCACGCGTAGGCAGTGCGGCTTATAGACATACGTACATACGTAGAACGTACCGTGTGCAGCAGCGATTATTAGGAAAAGAATTGTTGAACCGGAAGTGGCTCACATGCGGTAGGAGGCTGGCCGTAGGCAGTGCGGGGGCCCCCCAGTCAGTGGCGGCATTCACCGGAAAACAATGAGCCATTCACGACCGTAATACTTGGCACCGCTTTGTCTGCAGTCAAATGAATGCTCGGCGAAATTTATGCTCGTTTCGCCGAAGCATTCACCAGCACGGGAGTTCTGGCTTCTGGCCGATGCAACTTTTCGGTATTTCAGTGATTTAGCGTTCCGTATTCGGTTTGTTTATTGCTCAGAAGTCTCAACAGTTGACTATTAAATTGTTATGGATTGGTTTATTCGCTTAAAATCGTATCGCGGAGGTGAAATTGATGGATCTGAATGAATTCGCTTCTGGGATTTTGGAATGATATAACAAAAAGTTTAAATCGTAGTGTAATTTGCAGAAAAGGACCGAAGTGACGGATAATATCGAAAAAATTCTTCAACATCAATTAGGTTATAAGATGCCAATATACATTCTTCAGATTTAACTCTATAGCAGGGTTGCCAGACGACCCTATTTGAGCGTGACTATATATGTGACTATAATATAATGGTTGGAAACCATTCGATTGACTTGAACAAATTACGACGATATATTTTTGATACATTTTGTAGAAGGTCGATTTCTAAATGGAATAATTATCAAATTGAATGGCTTTACATAAGAAAATGTTTGAGGAACTCCGGAAAACGCCGAATTTGTGAAGGGAAAACCCATAGTCGTTTCTATAGATATCTTTTTGCGGTAAATTCGAATCCATGCTACCGAAATTTTTTTTTCTAGAATTGTGATTTTGGAAAATCTGTACATTTTGCACCACTTAAATCAATACGCTGACCAATCTTTCATTGTATCAAGTAAAAGCAAACTTTTAATGTTTTCTTCAACATCCTTTTGAAATTTTTAGGGCACTGGGTTCTAATTAATACAAATCACAGAAAGACCAAAAGGACGATTTTTAACTTTTATAAAATCGTTGGTGGAAAGCTTTTTAGTCCGAATTCGTATTCAGCGCAAAGGAATCTATTGAAAACGCCTATGCACTTTTCATTCACAGAATCGACACTTTTATCAATATTAGATAATTTTCAATTGTCCTTTTTTATCGATTTTTTTGCATTCAGAAACATGTCCTTTACTAATTCACAAATTTGTAAACACAAATCTAGACAAATGCCTGCAAAAAATATGGTCGCCAGTAGTGATGGGACATCGATGCAAAATATCGATGTTGACCATCGATGTTACCATCGATACCAACTATCGATGGTATAAAAACATCGGCTATAAAACATCGATGTTTGAAAACATCGATGTTTTCAGCGGACAGCGTTTTCGTCTATAATTTTCTATAACAATACATCATAATATAATCTGTTTATTGAGCTTATTTTATTTAGCTTTGTTTTATTTTCTAATTGTAAACACAAAATGAGAAGGAATAGAAAAAAACTAAAACACGCCTAGATTTCTTTTTTTGATAGTTCCATATTAATATTCAACATAAAATGTATTTTACTTTAGAGCGGTATCTAATCTAACTAACTAATCGCTATAAAATTTTTACATTTAGTGTTTTGTTCTTTTTTTACTTATATAAAGGGTAAATCAATGTGCTTAGTATATACATAACACTGAATTTTTCAACAAGATAATTGTAGCACCTAAATTTTCACCCTTACACAACGGTACGCCTTACACAACTAATGTATTTCTAAATTTGCAGAGTAAAGTAAAAAATCACTAGTCTAAGTAAACACGAACAGCAGCAACTCATGTCGGCGCGACCTAAACGCCCGGATCCTATATCTCATTTTTGCTCGATGTTTTGCTGCACGATGTTTGCAAAACATCGATGTCAGCATCGATGTTTAAAAATAATAACATCGATGGCAAAAACATCGACCATCGATCCATAACATCGATGTTTCAAAAACATCGATAAACATCGCCCACCACTAGTCGCCAGGGGATTATAATTTTAAAAATGATGAATGATGAAGAAAAATGATACTATTTATATATGTATTTAGAAAATAAATGCTAGAGCGGCTGCTTCAGATGTTCGCAGTGAGGTGTATATTTACGTATATAAGGGAGATTTCTTTGGTAGGTCTTCAGTATTCAGTTAGCTCTGAAGAAGCTAGCAACATGGTTCGCGAAACGTCAGCATTAACAAATCTTGACACACGGCATAACCCGGAAGCAGTGTATTTCCCAAATGATTATTTATTTATTATTATAATTTCAAAGCAAAATATTTTGGAATTTTCCTGTGCCCAACACAATAAATAAATTTAAAAAAAATAACATTAAAAACAATCAATATTTTAGTGTAGATGGGATGACTGAAAAAAAGAGAGCCGAACATAAACGATTATACTGACCAATAACAAAAACTATGAAACAAATTAAAGCTGATTATAGTATGATTTCCCATAGAACCGAAATCCGAAAGCAGACATTGAAAATAGCCTAGTTTTAGAGAAAATCTGTAGGAACTTAATTCACAATATCTGATTGTTCAGTTCTTCAGTAAAGTTTTGCACAACTGCCCTGTAAAAATTATATAGGTACCATAAAACAAAATTAAAATTCATTAAAACTTTCCAATTTTTACCGAGATCTATCAGTTTTCTGGTGGTATTACAGCGACAGATTTTAGCGAAAATATGATCTTTTGGGTCCCATGAATATTTTTGACCAAGGTATGTCATGCGGTATTTTACCTGGACAAATAGAATTTTGAGTGTGTGAACTTCCGGTTTTTCAGGAAATGACGTCCTCTTTAAAATTTCACATGAGACGCCCCATTATATTTTGTGATATTAGTATTTCAATCAGGATGATGTTTCGAACTCAAAACATATCCATCGCCAGTTTTTATCACCAATGCATGAGAAAAATGACACTATAATGTTTATTAATCCATTCCAGAGCTAATTCTACCCGTGAAAGCATAAAGTAGTTCAGTATTTATGTTGGAAGAAACTCGGAGACAAAATACCTTAAGAACGTTGGTATATTAGCTTACTTGCATCGCAAGGATAATTGCAAAGAAAGCAACACTAAAATCCGTCAGTAGTTTTCATTTGAATTGATGTATTGATTCAAGAGAACAAAAAAGAAGAGATTATACTCCAAGAATTTGCCTCCTCTGACCATTTGTTTATTCTCATTTTCGGCAACATCCCTCAGATCGATCGACATTTGATTGGGGTTCGTTTTTTAATTCCCACCGAACCACCGAACTTTCCCTTTCTAAAATTCGGTCGTTTTCGGTCGGACGAGTTTGAGAATCGGCAACGCTGGTCGTCGTCGACCGACCGACCCTGGCAATCCATCAAGTTTTAAACGTCTCCAGTAGATAATGCCGCGTCGCATCAATCATACTCAAATTTAATAAACAATTCCGGACGGCCGCCGCTCGTTGCGACCCCTAGATATCGCGACCAGTAACAATTCTCCGAGTTGATGCGCTGCACAAACCTCACCACTCTCCCCAGCGCCATTCGACGCCTGGGTCAAAAGTGAAAGCACCAAAGTTCGCAGACAGGTCTCGGGTGTATAAACTGTACAACCTGGGTTATCTGCCCAAATTGGGACGTTACAAGTTTTCCCATGCATGTCATTTGTCGGATACATCGGGAAATCGCCGGTGAATGCACTGTGGAAGTGTTTGTGGAATTTTAGAGTTTCGTTTTGCATATGAAATGACAGTTGTACTATGAAATAGTATAAGATAGGGTGGAGTAATATACAGAGGGTATACAGAGAAAAGAATAATAAATATTGTTAAAGAAGATTTATTATTAAGAAATGTTAAGCATTTATGTTTTACCATTTTTAATGAAATACACTGTAAAATAAGCCTTTAGTGTTCTTCAGTCTGCCCTCTCTCCCTCATCTGTATTTTAATGTTTCTTGCATCTGGAATTTGTAATATTTTTCTTGGCATAGCTTTTGATTCTGTTCCTATTTCGGTTCCTTTCTTATTTCTCTAGAAACATTTTCTTTTGTGCTTGCTTCATTTTTAGTAACAAATATTCTCTCTAAGCATTAGATAATAATGTTACAGAAGAACAGATTCTTTTTACTTAATTAGGGTGTTTCAGGGTGTTCTTTTTGGGTGCTAGTGTAATAATTAGGGAAAACTGTTGTCCATAATTCCGATACTCGTGTCGGAATTTGGACAAAATGCCTACAATTAATTGTAATATGGGAAATCTCAAAAATGTTATTTTTGTGTGTAAAGACAGCAATAGTGCCATATGTATTACTTGTAACGTTGTACACAATTCCGACACACATATCTGATTTAAAGACGTGCTATATTTACATTACTTTACTACATTACTACTTTACATTACACTTAATTCTGACACCCCTAAATTTGTAAATAATAGTGGTTAAAAGAGTAGTACACCGTATTATTATTATTATTATTATTATTTTTATTCAATAAGAGCATTACAATCTAGTCATAATTGACTAATGAGTAACTTAATTCTAACTTATTTTACTAGTGTAACTTAACCTAACATGCACCCATCTCTCAGTTAGTCCTGGTATACTGGGCACATTTTCCTTGCGCACTATGTAGCACTGACTCTGCTTTTGGAACTAACACCTACAACCTGCACTTACTCTGCTTTTAACACTATCTCACATTCACACTAACTCAAAACGCTTCTTTCTCTTGAGTCTTCTGACTAATGCGGTGTTGTCGAGGAGCTGGATGGCCTCAACGTTCACGTGATGGTGAAGCCTTTCCTCGTGACTTCTTGCTAATTTTTGGATTACTTTGCAAACAGACTCCATTTAGAGGTCCTTGTGGAGATCATCATTCCTAATGTACCAAGGCGCATTGACCATGCATCTCAATAGTTTATTTTGGAAGGTCTGAACAATTTTAATGTTGCTTTTTTTGGTGTAAGCCCACATTTGTGCACCATACGTCTACACGGGTTTTAGAATTTGCAGGTACAAGAGAAGCTTATTATGTACAGACAGCGTAGAGTTTTGCCTAGCAGCCAGTACATCTATCTATAACGGATTCCCAGTTTCTCTCTTTTCTTTTTGACATGGGCTTTCCAGCGGAGCCTGGCGTCTAATGTCATGCCGAGATATTTGGCTGTATTTGCGTACGGTACTATTTGGTTATTAATAGTAACCGGGATGTGTTGTATCTTCTTGTTGGTGAAGTCAACATGAGTAGTATGTTAACGCCGGGTCTGGCTCACACCGCTTGACACCGCCAACACCGCTTAACACCGCCAACACCGCAAACACAGCCAACTAATAAAAAAAAACAAAAATCAAAACCCAACCCAGTCCGCCCAAAATCCAAACCCAACTCAGCCAAACTTAAAAATCAAACCCAGTTAAAACCCAAAATCAAAACCCAACCCAACCTAACCAGCCGAAACCCAGCACAAAATCCAAAATACAACCCCAACTAACCCAACCCAATACCCAAAGTTTCTCCAACTCTAAACATGAAAGTTGTTTCTCCAAACACGGAAGTCGTTGCTCCAACACGAAAGGTGTTTCGTCAAACACGAAAGGTGTTTCTCCAAACATGAAAGGTGTTTCTCCAAACACATAAGCTGTTTCTCCAAACATGAAAGGTGTTTCTCCAAACACATAAGCTGTTACTCTAAACATGAAAGGTGTTTCTCTAAACATGAAAGTTGTTTCTCCAACCACGAAAGATGTTTCTCCAAACAGGAAAGCTGTTTCTCCAAACACGAAAGGTGTTTCGTCAAACACGAAAGGTGTTTCTCCAAACATGAAAGGTGTTTCTCCAAACACATAAGCTGTTTCTCTAAACATGAAAGATGTTTCTCTAAACACGAAAGCTGTTTCTCCAACCATGAAAGTCGTTTCGCCAAACATGAAACTTGTTTCTGTAAACACGAAAGTTGTTTCACCAAACTCAAAAGCTGTTTCTCGAAACATTAAATAAAAAATTACCTCACGAATGATTTGATGAACTGCTGGACAACATACCTGGCCATGTTTAACGATTATAGGCATCTGTTGAGCATTCTAATCCATTTAACCAATCGTGAGGATGATGTATCATTTTCTAAAACCTAACTAGTGAAAACTATTTGTGAAACCCATACTATTTCTTCAAACACGCAATAAAAATTACATCAAGAATTATTTGCGTTGATGAACATGTCTCTCAAAAAATATTCCGCTTATTTTTCCGCTTATCCACTTATTGATGCTGTCAGCAAGGAGTGTTTCACTGTATTTGAATGTTTGTGGGTTAACTTATGTACAGGTTAAGTGCATCAAATGGACAAAACAAAAACTAAAAGAATCGTACTTACAATTAGAGAAAAATACGTTAAAAAAGCGTGAAAAATGGTGAAGCGGGTCACAAAGAAGGTCTAAATCAATCCATAGCAGTTAATTTAAGTTGTTTCTCCAAACACGAAAGTCGTTTCCCCAAACACGAAAGCTGTTTCTCCAAACACGACAGGTGTTTCTCCAAACACGAAAGTCGTTTCTCCAAACACGAAAGGTGTTTCGCCAAACACGAAAGGTGTTTCTCCAAACACGAAAGGTGTTTCTCCAAACACGAAAGTCGTTTCTCCAAACACGAAAGCTGTTTCTCCAAACACGAAAGGTGTTTCTCCAAACACGAAAGTCGTTTCTCCAAACATGAAAGTTGTTTCTCTAAACACGAAAGTTGTTTCACCAAACATGAAAGCTGTTTCTCGAAACATGAAATAAAAAATCACCTCACGAATGATTTGATGAATTAATGGACAATATATATCCTGCGTAAGGAAGATTTTCAAGTTGTTTAGAGCATTTACTGAATATTTTTGTTCATTTATTAGAGATTCGCGTCGGCTTAAACGAGATTTTCATCAGCTTGTTGTGCCAAAACTATTGTCCACTTCCGGTCATGACAGCATTTTATAATCGTATGGGTAATCTAGATGTCAACTTATTCAGGTGATTATTATTCCGCTTATCCGCTTATTGGTGTTGATTGCAAGGAGAGTTTCACTGTATTTGAATGTTTGTCGGTTAAGTTATGTAGAGGTTAGGTGCATCAAAATGGACAAAACAAAACATAAAAGAATCGTACTAACAATCAGAGAAAAAATACGTTAAAAACCGTGAAAATGGCGAGACGGTTTCACAAAAAAGGTCTAAATCAATCCATAGCAGTTAACTTAAGTTAGTACTAGCTGTTTTTTATTTGATCATATATTGATAGGACAGTAATTAAAAAATAGAATTAAAATATTTTTATTTATTCATCAACAGTACAAAGTATATAAAGTGATCCCATGTGTACGATATGAATACTTAGGAATTCTCGGATAATCCGTATTGCTAAATGGTTGTGAAACGTAATTAAAATAAAATGCCACTAATCGTTAAAACCAATCATCACAAAAAGTCAGACTTTCACCTGACGCCATATGAGGGCTATTACTGTTACTTTCTTTCCAAAAGGCTATCGATATTATGACCTGCCTAATATGAATAATAAGAAAATCTAACAAAGGCAATCATAGGGTCTACAGGTAACAAAGGGAACACCCATTAGCACTCCTTGCCAGAAGTTCATTCAATCAATTTATCTCTGCTAGTAAGGTGGTGTTTGTGCTACGCGGTTCGACAAATAAAAATAATGGCTCCTAAAGGCATTGGCAGCGTCAGAGACCGGGCAGAAAAAGTAATGCAATTCAGGACACATCAAATTGTGGATGGGCCACAAAAACCAGTACCAGAGGTATCCACCGAGCTCATCTCAATCATCGAGAAGATCAACATTGATGACGACGGTATCAAGAGAAATTTGAAGTACCGAGCCTGTATGCAAACGTGGAGAAACGGCAACCTTTCTATAGAAGATGTCGAAAAACCTGTGGCCATTATCTTCGAACGATGCATGGAAGATACCCATTTTGCATCCAAGTTTATGGTCATGGTTTCCGCAAGGTCTTTTGCTAAAGAGGAAGTATCCGGACATAAGATAAGTGAATTAATACTTAGAAAACTACAGGACATCTTTAAAACAGAGAAAGAACTTTGGAAGTCGTGCTCGCAAAAGTTTAGAATTCTCGTGCAAATGACTTGTGATTTTTTTAATCAAGCCAGGAATCCAGATGGCGGTCAAATAGTGATTTTGGTCCCGTATTTAGCGATGTATTTAGACATGTTATTAGATAGTGCAAATCCAGATGATATAGAGACTTTTTCAAGTGTTCTTGCGACAAACGGTTCTAACATAAATGCGCTTTATCCTAGAGAACTGGCCACTATCATCAATCGAGTTAGGAGGTTGTTGGTTGTCGATGACAAATTGACTGAGAAATGCAAAATAAACTTGCTGTTGTGCATTGATATTTCTACAAATAAATTCGGAGTACCCCCACCTGAAGTGCTAATGTTTTATCAACAAATGCAGGTGGATACAAGTTAAAATCTCATCATTATTAATCGTATATATTTTTTTAATTTTAAGTTATTAATTTTATGTTTGTAAAATTGTAAATCATAAATAAATTGGTAATTTAACAAATTTATGTGCATTTTATATACTATTCCTTTATGCTAACATTGTGGATAAATACGTATACTAATACAAAAAGACAACACCCAGGTAAGAGTGGTTAATTCATCTGTAAGTATGCCTAAATTTTTGTGATTGAATAATTATTTAATAACTATTATTAGTAAACCCCTTTTACATGGTAATTTGATATGTCTTAGACACAGTTAGTTCAATGAATTTTTAAACGACAATGAATGCAAAAACCCTGGTTTATAAATAAATTAGTGAAATGCATTCATGTGTATGCAAATTGTACAGGTAAGTGGACCATTATTATTATTATTATTATTATGGTTCCCGAGCATTTGATACTTTTTCTAGGAAATGTCTAGGACTCTAAAAAATGTATTGTCAGTTTATCGTTTACACGTTTACTGTATATGAGATTTTTTTTCATTTCGTGATTTGTCTGCATCTCCTATATTATTTGATTGCTAGATTTTTTATTTGAGTAGAGCACCTGTATCGCTTGATAGCTCCGCAAAAAGAGTACCAAGGACCAAAAGGTTAGTGATAATTAAGTATTTACTTTTAAACATCTTAGGGAAGGTAGGAGGGATCATCATAAGCACTTATAGAACTTGTTTATAAACTTTTTATTTATTATTAATATCACTGAACAGAGTTAAAGAAACCCGAGAATGTGGGTTATATTGGTACATATGAAACAGCTCAGAGAAAGTGTATGGGAAACAGTCGGATTGCCTCTTTTTAGTAATGATAAATAGAAAGAATTTAACCAAAATCTATTCTGAGTAACGCGGTATAGGTACGTCCGGTTATGGCTTTTATATATGAACGAAGTAGGTTTTGAGAAGTGGTAAAAGACAAACCCTATTTGGAGTACTCTTGACGTTTTTTAAATTGCGTCCCATATTATATGTATAATATTTTCAATCAGGATGATATTCTGAACACAAAAACATATCGATCGTCAATTTTTATCATGAAGACAACAAAGAAATAACGCACAACCTCGTGAAAATAGTTGAAATTGGTAAATAAGCAAATTTCATTGATTTTTGACGTACGACTAATTTTTTGATACCCTACTTTATGGGTGTACCTTGATTATTCGATAGATAATATTTTTGTGATTACACTACCAGCAAATACTTGATATTTGGTTGAAAATGGTAGCGTGGAAATAACGTTTAAAGCATGGAAATTCTAACTTTCCTTATTAGTAATGTTATTTAATTAAACGGTATTTATTATTATTATTATGTCTTGCACAACCATATAACGGTACATTCGGCATGTAATATTCGCTTTTTTACTCCATATACTTTCGGAAATATCAGACTCAAATATCAGACATTTGAGAAAGTTGCGCGACTATAAATACAAGTCAGCGATATGGTGGATGAAAATCCGTAATTATTATCACAGTAAAGCTCATGGGAAAATTCATAGGGTATTTCAAAAACCTGGAGAACGACTTGTATGACGCTGACTTCAAAAAAAGGGTATCTAACTAATCAAATATGAGATATAGATAGAAATGCTCTGAGAACAATAAAACGAAGTTGAGTAGTATGACATATTTTTAAGTATTAATTCACTTATCTTATGTCCGGATACTTCCTCTTTAGCAAAAGACCTTGCGGAAACCATGACTATAAACTTGGATGCAAAATTGGTATCTCCATACATCGTTCGAAGATAATGGCCACAGGTTTTTCGACATCTTCTCTAGAAAGGTTGCCGTTTCTCCACGTTTGCATAAAGGCTCGGTACTTCAAATTTCTCTTGATACCGTCGTCATCAATGTTGAATCTTATCGATGATTGAGATGAGCTCGGTGGATACCTCTGGTACTGGTTTTTGTCGCCCATCCACAATTTGATGTGTCCTGAATTGCATTACTTTTTCTGCCCGGTCTCTGACGCTGCCAATGCCTTTAGGAGCCATTATTTTTATTTGTCGAACCGCGTAGCACAAACACCACCTTACTAGCAGAGATAAATTGATTGAATGAACTTCTGGCAAGGAGTGCTAATGGGTGTTCCCTTTGTTACATGTAGACCCTATGATTGCCTTTGTTAGATTTTCTTATTATTCATATTAGGCAGGTCATAATATCGACAGCCTTTTGGAAAGAAAGTAACAGTAATAGCCCCCATATGGCGTCAGGTGAAAGTCTGACTTTTTGTGATGATTGGTTTTAACGATTAGTGGCATTTTGTTTTAATTACGTTTCACAACCATTTAGCAATACGGATTATCCGAGAATTCCTAAGTATTCATATCGTACACATGGGATCACTTTATATACATTGTACTGTTGATGAATAAATAAAAATATTTTAATTCTATTTTTTAATTACTGTCCTATCAATATATGATCAAATAAAAAACAGCTAGTACTAACTTAAGTTAACTGCTATGGATTGATTTAGACCTTTTTTGTGAAACCGTTTAGCCATTTTCACGCTTTTTAACGTATTTTTTCTCTGATTGTTAGTACGATTCTTTTGTTTTGTTTTGTTTTGTCCATTTTGATGCACCTAACCTCTACATAAATTAACCGACAAACATTCAAATACAGTGAAACTCTCCTTGCAATCAACACCAATAAGCGGATAAGCGGAATAATAATCAGCTGAATAAGTTGACATCTAGATTACCCATACGATTATAAAATGCTGTCATGACCGGAAGTGGACAATAGTTTTGGCACAACAAGCTGATGAAAATCTCGTTTAAGCCGACGCGAATCTCTAATAAATGAACAAAAATATTCAGTAAATGCTCTAAACAACTTGAAAATCTTCCTTACGCAGGATATTCAACAGGATATATATCAACAGGATATTCAACACTTATGGTTATCGAATAAAAGTATCTATCTATCTATCTATATATTGTCCATCAATTCATCAAATCATTCGTGAGGTGATTTTTTATTTCATGTTTCGAGAAACAGCTTTCATGTTTGGTGAAACAACTTTCGTGTTTAGAGAAACAACTTTCATGTTTGGAGAAACGACTTTCGTGTTTGGAGAAACAACTATCGTGTTTGGAGAAACGACTTTCGTGTTTGGAGAAACACCTTTCGTGTTTGGAGAAACAGCTTTCGTGTTTGGAGAAACACCTTTCGTGTTTGGAGAAACACCTTTCGTGTTTGGCGAAACACCTTTCGTGTTTGGAGAAACGACTTTCGTGTTTGGAGAAACACCTGTCGTGTTTGGAGAAACACCTGTCGTGTTTGGAGAAACAGCTTTCGTGTTTGGGGAAACGACTTTCGTGTTTGGAGAAACAACTTAAATTAACTGCTATGGATTGATTTAGACCTTCTTTGTGAACCGTTTCACCATTTTTCACGTTTTTTTAACGTATTTTTCTCTAATTGTTAGTACGATTCTTTTACGTTTTGTTTTGTCCAGTTGATGCACCTAACCTGTACATAAGTTAACCCACAAACATTCAAATATAGTGAAACACTCCTTGCTGACAGCATCAATAAGTGGATAAGCGGAAAAATAAGCGGAATATTTTTTGAGAGACATGTTCATCAACGCAAATAATTCTTGATGTAATTTTTATTGCGTGTTTGAAGAAAGAGTATGGGTTTCACAAATAGTTTTCACTAGTTAGGTTTTAGAAAATGATACATCATCCTCACGATTGGTTAAATGGATTAGAATGCTCAACAGATGTCTATAATCGTTAAACATGGCCAGGTATGTTGTCCATCAGTTCATCTAATCATTCGTGAGGTAATTTTGTATTTAATGTTTCGAGAAACAGCTTTTGAGTTTGGTGAAACAACTTTCGTGTTTACAGAAACAAGTTTCATGTTTGGCGAAACGACTTTCATGGTTGGAGAAACAGCTTTCGTGTTTAGAGAAACACCTTTCATGTTTACAGAATCAGCTTATGTGTTTGGAGAAACACCTTTCATGTTTGGAGAAACACCTTTCGTGTTTGACGAAACACCTTTCGTGTTTGGAGAAACAGCTTTCCTGTTTGGAGAAACATCTTTCGTGGTTGGAGAAACAACTTTCATGTTTAGAGAAACACCTTTCATGTTTAGAGAAACAGCTTATGTGTTTGGAGAAACACCTTTCATGTTTGGAGAAACACCTTTCGTGTTTGACGAAACACCTTTCGTGTTGGAGCAACGACTTCCGTGTTTGGAGAAACAACTTTCATGTTTAGAGTTGGAGAAACTTTGGGTATTGGGTTGGGTTAGTTGGGTTTGTATTTTGGATTTTGTGCTGGGTTTCGGCTGGTTAGGTTGGGTTGGGTTTTGATTTTGGGTTTTAACTGGGTTTGATTTTTAAGTTTGGCTGAGTTGGGTTTGCATTTTGGGCGGACTGGGTTGGGTTTTGATTTTTGTTTTTTTTTATTAGTTGGCTGTGTTTGCGGTGTTGGCGGTGTTAAGCGGTGTTGGCGGTGTCAAGCGGTGTGAGCCAGACCCGGCGTTAACATACTACTAACATGTACTGACTTGAGTTCGTTCAGTTTGGTTCCTTTTTTCTTTGTCCAGACCTGAAAATGACCAAGAGCTGTTTGGAGTTTTCTCGTCGTTTCTTCATTGCTGTTCCCAACAGCTAGGATAGCCGTGTCCTCTGCAAAAGTTGCGACAGTATTAGTTTCTAATGCTGGGAGGTCACTGGTGTAGAGTAGGTAAAGGACCGGCCCTAAAACACTACCTTGCGGCACTCCTGCTGTTATTTCCTTAAGGACAGAGCATGCATCACCTTGTTTGACTCTAAAGTCTCTCAGTCAAATAAGATTTTAATAGTTGTGCAAACTGTTTCGGGAGGATACTTCCTAATTTATTGTTTAGTCCTTCATGCCAGACTTTACCAAAAGCCTGTGCCACATCTAGGACGACTGCAGAACAAACCTTGTTTTCCTGTAATGCTTTTTCGATTATGTTGGTAATCGGTGTTCTCCCAGGCAGTTTGTTGTATATCATAATCAAGTTTTTCCAATTCTGCTTCGAGTTGTTCTTCGTTCCTCAGTGGTGTGTTCAGATTTATACTTTCTTCGAGTGTGTCGAAAACGTATTTATTTGTCAATGTTGGATTACCTTCCCGTATTATTATTGTATTATTATGAAAATATAAAGCATTTTTAGTCAGCCTAAATAGATATTATTAGAATTTTCTAATTTATTATTAGAATTACTGTTATCCTGTGGTGATGTAAAAAGAAGTCGAATTGCAGTTACCTTATAAGACAAAAATCAACTTTTAGCATACCACTCAATTATCAAGATCTTTCAAACTTTTAGGTTATATTCTGACCGTTAGAACATTGGTAGAATAAGAAACGGTTGTGGATTGAAGTGTAATGTCAAATTAACACACGGGATGTCGTAAAATAAAGTTCAACTAAACAGGAATATGTCGGAATTTAGGACAGTGTCTGAATTTGGGACGTTTACCTTATATGCTTGAATAGATTTACCTGCTGATGTTATTTTCGTCCCTTTCTGACTTTAAAGATATATGTGATATATGAATATATATGAGTATGAATATATATAAGAAAAATTTGATATATGATATATGAAATATATTCCTAAACTGCTTACTACAAAAATTTCAAATATATTTCAGGTTGCATTTAGAGTTTCTTCTATCTACCTATAGAAAATGATGTGCGGGGTCACAAATGTGTTAAAAAATGTGGGAAATATTAGACTTCATTCTCACATACCGATGGCCAATCTATGCAGCTGTTTTTATGTATAAATGAGTCACGATTACAATTATTTAGAAGAAAGAATCTAGAAACTTACGAACCTTAAATTCAACAAAAACATCTTTTGCAAATTATTATCTCCGCTGATCTCAATCGCATCATAAACTCCATATCTAACATGAGAATCATCCATCTTCCTTGACAACCTATGCGAAATAACTGAAATGGAAACGAGTTTTTTCCGCATGAAGGAAAATTCCCCGTTAAAAAACTTTTTTGGTTAGCCGGAGCATATCAAAGAATGCCACCCCTTTTCAGAATTTTACACTTATCTCTCGCGAGGATCATTTAAAATATTATTCCGCATTTCCAGTGGTTTATCTACCGGAAAATATGCCGCGTCGCTGTTTGCTGGAAAACTTTTCGCCGGAAAACCCTAATCTCGTTGATATACTACCCGCACAAACAAAGAAAATCTATTAAACGAATATTTTAATATTTATTTTTAACACGTTTTCATCCGCACCTCGTTATTTTCCATATCTAAGCAATTACGATCAAAAATAATAACACGAAATTTGTGGTATTAAACTGTAGTGATAAATTTTGATGCACAAGACTTAAATTTGTACCAATTTATAACGTTTGAGGTGCTCGGTGCAAAGCAATAACTCACGCGCTCTTGGCAACAATGTGCATTACTATAAATCAAATTTGCCGTTTATTTGGCAAGCGGTCTCGATAAATCCGCACTCACATTTGCTATTTTTAAAATGTAAATCATCGTGTTTTCTTTCTTTGCGGTTATATGTTCTTACGGCGTTGACAGATCACTTCATCTATTACGCGGATGTTGTTGTTTGTTGATTGTCAGCAAGGCATCTGTCAGCAGGGTATGCTTGCCAGGACAAATAAACGGTATTCTAAAGACGTTTGTGGACCGAGAAAGATTGAAAATTTAGTTGATGGATTGCTGTCACGAATCTGTCATTTGATGTGTTGTCCTGTGATAAGTATGAAAAATAAAGTATACAAAATGTCAAAGTGTAAAGGATTACTAGGACTACCTTAAACAGAATAAACGCCGATAGTGCTCCTTTTGGTGGAATGTCCAAACAAAAAATTAAGAACTATGTCGTGATAGGAAGTATCGTAACTTTCTAGATATTTTGAGAAAAGCAATTATTAATTGTGAAAATACAGGAATAACACATATTTCTTAAAAAATTCTTGTAGTTATTGTTTTAATAATGCAGTAGTAAAAATAAATAACAAAGTAATTAAGTTTGGTTAACTTTAGTCACTTTAGTCACAAAATATTGTTTTTCTTATAATATAATATTTTGAAAATTGAAAATATTTGATGACTAAATAAAGAGGGAACACATTAATACTTATACTGAATAGTGCACAATTTCTAAACAACAAGACAATTCTGAACAACAACATAATATGTCTAAGATGACTAAAGATTTTGATTTCAAGCAAAAGGAACCGGACAAAAACTATAAAATATACATATAGTGCTTATTTGCTAAATATATTTCTGTTTACTATTTGATATAAAAATGTGATGTGGCGAGGCACATGACTTTATCATACTATACAATCGTGTCAAACGCTGTGTTTTGACAATACAGGCATTAGAATGAAAATATCTGTCAAGTCAGAGATAAATTATACAAAATGTACTCTACATTAATTTATTATTTATATTTTGACGAAATTACAGAAATAGCGGCTCATTTGCAAAATCTTTAAAAATGCTGAGAGTAAACATCCAGTTCCTTTGGACCCTTTTGAACAAAAATGTTTTCGGCTCTAAGTTTGGTCATGAAACTTCTAAATTTGAAGTTTCGTCTCGATACCTTTAGTAGTTTCTCTGAAATCGTCGCTACAAAAAAGCGGGTACACAGAAAAATTCGATATGTTTTCTTTTTTAAGGTAAAACTTTTAGTAGTTTTTTATTTTCAAATTCCACATGTCGTCACATAATAAAAAATTTAATGACAAATAAACTTTTATCAACATTTAAGCGCATTTTTCAAATTATACAAAAATGGTCATTTTCTAAAAATTTTATCGAATCTAAATATACTGCAGGCGATCTAAATGTTGCATTAGAGTAATATATTTTTGTATACGGTAATTTCACACCTTATTGTTAAACTTATTGTATTTCAAAAGGAAAAATCACTTAATCTTGCATTGAAAAGAAAAATTCTAATTCTTAAAGAAAATTATAAACTTTAGGCCTTCTGCGGGAGACCTAAATATTTCAATTATATTTCAATCAAATATTTTCAATTACGCCAATTTTTTTGTAGTATACGTAGGTCCATAGGGACAACTTTTCATCAGCTTGAAATTTCGAATTTCGAAAAAAACGGTTTTTCGATACACCCTAATATACACATGCACACACATACTTTGTCATACCGTATGATAAAGTAAAACAATATTTAAAAGGCACCTGGTTCACTAGTAGGTAATTACCGCCATGGCATACTATTTATTATATCACAAGTGCCTTTTTACTTGCGGCTCAAGTTCCACTTCACAAAGGAGCACTGACATGATAATCTTTGCATAAAATCACAATACAAAGAAAACGTATAATTATGTAAGTTTATGAACGACATTTGTTCTTCTCACACGAATTTATTAATCCGGAATAAACTCAAAGTGGCACGCAGCTCTAATATTCCCACGTGGGTTTACAGATAATTAATTCACATGTTACTAAAAATAGAAGATATTCTTATTGTATTTGATTTTGCGGGAAACTGCTACAGTCATTTATAATGAATAAAGTCTACGGTTTGGCATGTCTCACAGTGGTCGATATGTGAATACAGCTTAAAGTTCAAAACTAAGGGTCCAATTTAATCCAAAGAGGCATCAACATGTTCTTAGATAATTATATGACTTAAAACCAATCAGCTTGTTACCCTGGGAAATTTCGAAAACCTACACTAACGGGTTAAAATCCGATGTCGATTTTTTAACTAATTCTCACTTTCTGCATTAATTCTCGATTGTCGTGTTGAATAATTTGTTATCAAGTGATTGTGAATGTTGTTAGTAATTAAATATTCATACATTCATTTTTTAAAGTAAATTAGGCTTACAACTGTTTCATATCTGATATTGAGTTACCAAAATCTCGTATATGTATTCTAAGGTCCTCCAGGAATGTTTACAAAAGGCGTCAGCCTTTGTTGTATGTTGCAAGTTTTCAGAGACCAGTTTGTAACTGTTAAATTTTAGTAAACACTTTGTGATCTACGGTTGAATAAACAATTATCGAACTAGTTATTATAAAAAAAATTCAATACATACCACATAGAAGAGAAATGTCGGACTAACCCGAAAACAAATCTTTGGAAATCCATATATGTGCGATGTCTCGAGTCGATATCAAATGTTTATATTTAACTATTATGATATTTAATAAAACTAGTTGATTTCTTGAATTTAAAAATGATCATTTTCAATAATATTTATAAATCACGTTTGGATATACGACCATTTTGAGTATAATTGTAAATAGGAAGTTGATCGATCACCTAAAAGGTGAAAATCGACCAATTCCACACTCACAATATTCGAAATAGTACTGACATTTTTGTGGTTTAAAATATCCACACTCCCACATTTGTCACTGTAGATCATAAACGTACATTTTCCTCGATAATTTGACATATTTCACCGTCCGATACAATTCAACAATTGATCCAGTTCGTACGGACATTTATTTGACGACCAAATCACGTACAAACGAGCCTATAAATCACTCGTTTACGTACGATTCTCCGTAGCCGACTGACCCATAAAAATTACGCGATTACGGACGTATTATTTAATAACGGCGCAGTATGTGACATTCACCATTAATCAGCGCAGGCATTATTTCTCATCGAAGTCGGCTTCGGCCGTCGTTCGATTTGATGCCACTAAAATCCACGTGGCGGCGCACAGTGGGAGACTTTGCGCTTTTAGCTGATCAAAATATATATTTTTTTGTAAATGAATTTAAAATAGTTTTTAGACAGGCGGAAAAATGATGAAAACTTGTGTATTGAATATGTAATATTAATCTGAAAATGCAAGAAAATAGTAAAAAAAATAGTGGGCTGGATTTAGCGCGTGGTTTAGATACAAATTTAGTTTTAAAGTTTTAAAATCTATCGAGTATAATAATACTACACCTGTGAATGTACGGAAAATAGTTTAAAAACTATCTACAAATACAAGTAAAATTTACAAAAAATCTAATACCAAGAGATGGTGTTATATTAAATCGAGGCTTATTTCCTGGTTATATGACGTCATAGTTCATTTCTTGAATGTACCGGAAGTAGTCATATCTGCCCTTAGTTTACAGAATTTCGAATTAAATCCTAGGTCGTGTGTGGTGTCATTGGATAGATATTTTAAAATAAATCTACTTTCGTTGGAATAAAATCTTACTCAATCATATGGTTTACGAAATAAATCATGTAATAACGGATTACGGGAAAAACTTATTTTTTTTTACAGTTGACTGTGCAAAACCGATTTAAAAGGCTTACAGTCGCCTTTTAACTATTACCTGTAATTTTCGTCATGATTACAGCTAAGGCAGGTACCACAACTGGTTATGGTTTCCTTCGCAAACCGTATGATTTATAAACAATTTTTTTAACCAAATCTTATTTCTTATTAATATATCTATCCAATGATACCACAAACGACCTGGTTATATCTTCCACATCCATGCAGTTATCACTAGTTTTAGTATATTCTGGAAATCAAAACTGCAAAACACGCCAGGTAGGCTTAAGATATGTAAATAATTTTCCTGAGCCTCTATGAGGTCATATAACCAAGAAAAATGCATAGATATGTATATGTTGACAAAAAATATTTAAAGCAAATATGACATATAATCACAATTATATCTACGTGGTGTTGTAACCAAGTAAATAAGCAGTTAGGAAAATGTTCCAAAAATTGGTTCTAGTTATTGCAAAAAACTATAAGTTTAGTTAAATTTCCAAATTTTCGTTCATGAATATTTAATATAGATTCATCTCTCAACCTCACAATCCGGCCATGTTAAAGTTTACACCAAGAACATTCATAATCACTTGGTAACAAATTGTTCATCGCAATAATCAAAAATTGATGCAGAAAGTAAAAATTAGTACAAAAATCGAACTTTGGCCGATTCGGATCGAGTATTGTATGACGAATATATACTCAACACGTTGTGTGCTTTCCAAAAATGTATCGTTTAATGAAAACGGTTCAAAAAAAGTTTGATCGATAGATTTTCTAAAACTAATTCAAATTAAGCAAATTACGAGAACCCGTCAAGAGAGCCGATCTACATGTAAGACGTGTTGTTTGTGCCTTTGACGAGACATTCCGCGGCGCCACTTTTTCGTCCTCTTACTGCAGTGGTTCTTAACCTTTTTGAAGTCAGGGAGCACTTTTATCATACGAAAAATTCGCGGAGCACCAAAAACAATGCCTTTTTTTCAGCTGAACTAATTTTTGGAAATCAAATGTCGTTCTGAGTATAACGTTTTATATGGTCTTATATGTTTTTTCTATTCCTTAAGAAGTTACAGCCGTTTGAAATGTTAACAAACAAAGAAAAATAAAAGATAAAATACATATCAAACAATGCGAAAACGAAAAAAAAATAACATAATCAATACCCATTACAATAATAAAAAGTAAATAAATTGAAGTAACAAAATAAAATCCACAAAAAAACCTTTTACAGATTTTCTTCTAAAAACTAAATGTCATTCCGAGTAAAAAGGTTCACATTGACTTATTGGTTTTCTCAATTCCTTAACAAGTTGTAGCCGTTTAAAACTTTTACCGAATTGAAAAAATGGATACTCGAATAAAGTTTATTTGCGGCGAAAATCATTAGTCTGATACAGAAAAGAAAAAGATATATTTCTGTAAAAATTTAAGAGATAACGGGAATTTTGGAATTGATTTCTACAAACCAACTCTCGAATGTTTGAGGGAAAAAGCACTCTCGATGTACCGAACTGCTTCCGAAGTTTTCTTTTTGCCCGTATTCACATAATTCCACATTGTGTGTGTGTGTGTATGTTTTGATTTTCTGGCCCCACAAAATTTTGTTCGTGAACTATCACCTGGTGGTTATAAATGCCGCCACCTATTTGGTATATTGTGATAGTTCCTCCAAGCATCTGACATGTTCGCGGTAATATAAATTTAAATATAATAAAACATTCAAAACGTTAGTTCGTCAAATATTTAGGTAATTTGGCTAGATTCTTTATATTAGCAGTTACGTACCACCTACTCAAGTAGTTTTGATAAGCTCCTTTTTAATACAACTTTATACTAATCTAAGGCTTAATAAATCCGCACATAACATGTGGATGATATGTAGATGAGGGCAAAAATATATATTATCAAAACATCATATTTATTATCTTTATTTTAGGAGATATATTTCAAAATATTTACATATTTTCAGAATTTTCTATGTGTAGCAGAGCTATACCCATTTCCTTTTAATTGTGTTATGTTCTAAATTCTTTATTTATTTTATTCATATTTATTACTATTTGAAAATTGTATATGTTTTTTTCTACTTTGCGTTTGTTATAAACTCATAACGAAACCGCTTTCGGTGTCATTATGAAAACACTAGATCACAAACTTTTAGTAACTTTTGGTTTTCCAAGATTTATGATATTGACGACAAGTGTCAAATAAGGCTGACATCTCAAATGCTATTGGTTTGCGTCAGTCGTAGTTTTGAATTTTACACTAACTACCAACTGTTGAATACAAAATTACTTTAAATTGTAACATTACAACCGCATTTCTCGAAATTTATGTAAAATTAATGTCGCAAGATAGAAAAAATAGTATATAACAAAACAACTCGTGCGCCAATTTTTGTCTTCTAAAACTTGTATTATAGTAGTAGTAATAATCTTTATTCCAAAATCCAGCTTTGTACAGAGTAGGAACTAGGACGATTCCGGCGCCCCGCCCCTTTTACCCCCACCACTTTTTAGGCCACGCCCACCGACCAATCAGGAGCCAGTATTTCCCCCACCACTTTTTAGGCCACGCCCACCGACCAATCAGGAGCCAGTATTTCCCCCACCACTTTTTAGGCCACGCCCACCGACCAATCAGGAGCCAGTATTTCCCCACCCCTTTTTAGGCCACGCCCATCGACCAATCAGGATCAGCCATTTTGTTTTTACGGCCAATCAGGAGCAACGCCCTCGATCAACTGGCAGCCATTTTGTTTTCGGTCGGGCGGCCATTTTGTTTTAAGCAACGCCCTCGAACAAGGGGCAGCCATTTTGTTTTTTATAAAGTCGGGCGGCCATTTTGTTTTAAGCAACGCCCTCGAACAATTACTATATTAGGGGCAGCCATTTTGTTTTTTATAAAGTCGGGCGGCCATTTTGTTTTAAGCCACGCTCTCGAGCAATTAGTATATTACGGGTGTATTTATAACTTCGACCAATCACTAACTGGTAGCCATTTTGTTTTTATCTCGATGAGTATTAATTAATATGCACCCTAGCACAATATAACTTTCTTTATCTTCTAGTCCTCTTTACATATTCTCGGCCAATCAGGAGCAAAGCCATTTTGTTTTTCGACCAATCAAAAGGAAGTATTCCAACTCCCATCAGCTCTACTATACCGGCCGAGGTACGCTTGATTGGGTCCGCTCTACTTTATCGGCAATTAGTGGCGCCATCTAACGTCTCTGGTTGTTCATAGGTTAGGAGCGTAATATTTTGGTTTGAGACTCTGCTATGTTATTTCCAGTACTGCCAACATTTGTAATGATCTACTATACCGGTAATCTAGTGGCTCCATCTAACGTGTAACGTCTCAAGCTGCTCATAGTTTAGGTGCGTGATATTTTGTTTTGAGACTCTGCTATGTTATTTCCAGTACTGCCAACGTTCGCACCAAAGGCGTTTTACGTTATAATCAATTTTACCTTATAGATGATGGGGTCGCTTTTTAAGGAAAAATGTTGTTCGTTAGTATTGCACCATATGGTGAAATTGCAGAGGGGCGAATATTAATATGGTGCTGGTGGATGGCAAATTATGAGATTTATATGGTAGTACCCGCATCTTTGGGATGGTCAGATTTGCTAGTGTGCAGTCAAGTGTAAAGGATTCGGTGCATTTTAATTATGGTAGTCCTGTTAAAACATGTGTTGGTTCGATCAATACTTTCTGTATATATTAAATAACTCCATAGTAAAGTTAAATGAGTGTTAATTAATATGCACCCTAGCGTCGTATGAATTTTTCCCTTTTGTGCTTCTCTTTATAGATGTTCTTTCTGATTGTATAAAATTAGCTCCTACCTACCTTAATAGTAAATTGGTATTAAAAACACTTGAGTCTTTTTTTTATGGGGAACCTGGGAAAATAAAATACAACTGACACTAAAAAGTGATTTATTAAAAGTGTTTATAATATATTTAATTTAATTATAATTTCATCTTCCTTAGCCTTCTTTTTTTTTGTCCGCAACCCGAGTCCTAACTTGCGGTTTGGTTATTATTCAAGTTGTAATCATCGAGCTACTTATTTTTCACCTAGTGTTACGACCCGTGATTTTACTCGTGCCAATGCTTCGTTAAAAAATTGCGTATAAAAATAAATGTGTTAAAGAATGAAAGCGAATCGTGACAGAAAAAAGGAATAAAGTTAAGGCTCCCGTCTCAATTTAAATGGCGCGCTTTTGTACTAAGCCTCAAAATAGAAAAGTTACCAGATGTAGATGGCGCCAGTATAACCAAATCTGAATTTATTTCGTATTTACCAGGTATTTACTACATTTGACGATTTAACCTATATTTGCGATCTAGTAGGGGAACCCCCGTGTCAGTGCTACTACTATAATTGACAGCACGTTTCGGTCTTTGTTTTTGATTTATAGAGGAGTTGTATTGTTCGGAGTTATAAAATGTGTGGGAGTTTGTAGTAAATGTTTGTAATATCTTATTTTTGAGTGGTGATTATATAGTTTACGGTTATAATAGGTATAAACAGATTTAGTAGGTTAGGTTGTAAATAATATGTTTCGATAAATTGTTATATATTTTGTAGCAGATTACATTTTGCCTTTAATATTTATTTTTTTGAAGTTCAGTTTAATTTCGAAAAGGTAAGATTTGGTAAGCAACAAATTATTTTCTGCCCACAATGCTAAATTTACTAATCATTAGTTGGGATAATGGGTTGCTTATCCAATTCTGGAAGGAGTGTGACAGCAAAACTAAGGTGGGCAAGATTTCAAGAGGTTTTACGGTATGTTTTATTTTATACAAATAGGTATGCTATAATTTGAACTATTATTACATATTTTAGATATGGAGATGTACAGCCGAACTCTCCGGAATCGTTGTCACTGGATACTGTGGAAGATTCTGCAGTGGGGATGCCAGAAAGAACTGTAAATTTGAGTACTGATAATGCATGCGGAGCAGACAAGGATGTTGATATATTTGTTTCTTATTAATCTTATTATACACACATGCATATCACTGGAAACGATAGAAGATTACAGTTACCCGTCACACCTTCCGAAGTGAATTCCTTATAAGACGAAATTGTCAAATATGTCGTACAGTTTCTGGAGAGAATAGTGTCATGTCAATGTAATAAATGTCAACTTTTTCCCCTTTTTCCAGAAAGTTCGTCATGAATTTTCAGTCTGTTAACATATGTATAATAGACATAAACATTCATCTGTTATAGGTATGACGTAACTGTTCCACTATACCCCGCGGAAATTATATGTGATAATTTATATACAGGTATCCTGCTTTTTCCACAATATTATTTTTCAAGTAGTAATAGTCATACTGAGTAAACCAGATATTTGTATAGAAATAGTAAAAAAAAATTAACCATGTTATTATCAATCCCACCCGTTTCTATATTGGGAAGTGTGGAGAGGTATGTGAAAATGCGTTTTATAGTTAATTTATTATACATATATTTAATTTACGTATTTATTAAAATAATTCATATGTATACGTGACTTGTACAGTTATTGCCTAAGCCCTAGTTCCTCCTTCAAAAAGCGTTAGGTAAGTATATTAATATAATCTACTACAAAAAGAATATTAATCAAATTTTACAAAACAAATTGCAATGAAGATATATGGTTCAAAGATTTAAAAAAAAAAATGCATTCTTGTAATTAGAACATCGTCAAAATATTACATAAAACATGCGAGGTGGTGCAGATATATTTAGTTATTTAGTGAATTCCAAAATTTCGCAAATAATATAATTTATAGGTACTAATATAATATTAATTTCTTAGCAAGTAGCATGCATTTTGTTTGAAAGTGGTTTTAAACATACTGTACTAGAAACCGAATAGATTTACTCATTAATAATATTAAACTAGCTGGAAAACCATAGCAATTTTCAAGTACAGGAAACCAACTAAGTTGTCTTCCATATATGGATATACATATGTAATTTGCAAATATAAAAAATATACTATTGATAATATAGTTATAATACAGCATACCTATATAAATATAATACTAATTGATATATAAAATATATTTTTGCTTTCTATTTGTACAAATGTTGAAACGAGTCGTTTTGGGTTTTCTAGTTGATGATATAGTACTTCCACAATCGTTTTTTCAAATAAATACATGATAAATACCAGTTTAGTAAAATGCGCATCTAGTTTTGGATGCCTGAACTGTCGCTAATGTAAACATTCTTGCCAACTCACTAGAATACACCAGGATGCAATTCTAGAAAAGTTCGGCAAAAAGTAACCTGTGCTCTTATAGTTAACATTTAATGTATGTACTTTTATAATGTATTACAGCAGACAATAATCAGATGCAACTGCCATCGGAAAGCTGTTCTTTATCTGAAGTCTACAATTTTTTAACACTAAAATTTGCATAAATAATCGGCATAAATATTGAAATCCTTTCCGATGGCAGTAGCGTAAAGACCTACAGAATCCATCAATATTTTAATTTGTATTAAGTTCTGTAATTTTTATATTTTCTTATGTCCATTGAAAAATATGAATATGCAATTATGTCTGACATTTATATTGACGACCAACAAATTGTCAGTAATGTGTTCCTAACAAATAGGTTTTTTATCACGTGCGTTAACTTTCAACCACAGAAAATTAGTTTTGTAGGAAGTACCATGATAAAATCCAGGTAAGACAAAGTTTTCACCCCTCAATTTTTGGTAAGTAGGATAAGTTGCATATATGCAATATGCAAAGTAATATTTTTGATAAGTTGAATAAGTTGCATAACAGCAGGCTCATATTTAATGTGTGCTCTCTTTTATCATACTGACCGCACTAACTGACGAAATTATAGTATTTCTGACCAGCTGTGATAGTGACGCAGATTGAATTTTCAACACAACTGTCCCTGCTATTTTTACGAATTAAAATAATACAAGTACCATCGCATGCATTAATACCGAGTAAGATAGGAGGTTCTGTGTATGATGATGACTACATGCTTAGATCCAGAGATGGGCAATCACAGATGAGGTTTATGTATAATGGTGGTCATAAACCAAATTCAATAACGTTGATGAACTTTAAATTATGTACTATTTTCTGTTTACGCCAAAATGTAAATTCATTCAACTGTTACATTATTCTTTCATTTTCACGCATCCTATACAAGAACATACAAGCATAAATTTATTCTGCCGATACAAAACAAACGTCTGATACCTTTAGCTATGAAAAACCCATAAGCTAAAGATAGAGAAGATACTAAAAGACAATAAGTAAAAAATATTATTAGCTAATTCATGTCTTCAATATTATATATATCGGAATCGGGTAGTAGCTTTTCCAACCAGCGTTTGTTACGGTTCTCAAGCGGTTTTTTGGTGTTTCTTTAAGGTTTGTTAGACGTTTTTACGGTTCTCAAGCGGTTTTTTAGTGTTTGTTTTAGGTTTCTTAGACGTTTTTATGGTTCTCAAGCGGTTTTTTGGTGTTTCTTTAAGGTTTCTTAGACGTTTTTACGGTTCTCAAGCGGTTTTTTAGTGTTTGTTTTAGGTTTCTTAGACGTTTTTATGGTTCTCAAGCGGTTTTTTGGTGTTTCTTTAAGGTTTCTTAGACGTTTTTACGGTTCTCAGGCGGTTTTTTAGTGTTTGTTTAAGGTTTCTTAGACGTTTTTATGGTTTCCAGGCGGTTTTTTAGGGTTTCTTAGTCGTTTTTATGGTTTCTTTACGGCTTTTAAGTCGTTTTATTTATGTCTGTTAGTGGCGGGGTTAATCATATAAGTGAAGATGCAAATAAGATAACAGTGTAAACTGAAGCACATTGTCGAGCAATGGATGAGTCATTTAAACCTACCGTTCGCTAGTTCTGAACATGGTGGCGCTGGTAGTAGCGCGCGGCTTAAAAAAAACGGCTATTTATAATTTTCTGCATATATTTATTAATATATTTTATTAATCATACATATTATGCAACATACTTTAGAAACGTATGAGTTCTTTCAAAGCATTTGCTACAAAAATGTTTATTGCAAGTATTGCATATGGTTTTAATTTTTATTGTCGCATTTCTCGCTCGTTTTCTCCCAAGCTCAGTAGAAAGAAAATTATAACACGAAACGCAGTATCTTCTTCTTTCCACTTTGTCCAAAATATGTGCCTTGGATTCCTTCTTGTTATCACTGGCATCTTCATCGGTAGCTAATTCATTTCTTTCTCGTAGTTGCTTGTTACACTTCCGAATATTGTTGGTTAATACTAGCACAGCATTATTTTTTGATATATCTCCGCATTGTTGTCGGTTGTCATTTTTACGACAATCACAGAATGTAGTTCTCCCATTGAAAATCAGGCCCATACTTATATAGTAAGAAGAAACCACTTCTCGTCTTCTTTGTCAGGTTAACTGACACAATTAACGGGTTGTCTGACACAAATCGTCAGTTTGACTGATGCAATCGTTGGTTTTTGTGTCAGGTCACTGTTCTAAGTCAAATAAGAACCGTTTGTTTGAAATCTCATATTTATACCTACTGACATGTGTGAGAAGCAGTGCACACTGTGTTCTGCTTGAATCCATTTAGGCCCGTACTTCTATAATAAGAAGAAACCACTTCTCGTGTTCTTTGTCAGGTCGACTGACACAATTAACGGGTTGTCTGACACAAATCGTCAGGTTGACTGATGCAACCGTTGGTTTTTGTGTCAGTCCACTGTTCTAAATCAAATGATATCCGTTTGTTTGAAATCTCTGATTTATACCTGCTGACATGTGTTAGAAACTGTATACAGAGAGAACCTTTTTCCTTATACTATAATAACCGCTACTTAAGATGCTCTTCCAACAAAAAATTATTTGCCTTAAGCACAGCTAATTTCCTTTTTTTTTCTGAGCTTCTGATTGTTGTTTCTTTAGTATTCATGATTGGTCAGGAACCCGCTTTAGAACTGAGTTGAAACAGTAAACGACGTTAATAACCACGTTAGAACCATTAAAAACCTTAAAAAACCCTAAAAACCGCAACAAACGACTAAAAAACCCATAAACAAACGCTAAAAAGCACGTTAGAAAATAAATAAACCCTAAAACTCGAGTTGAAACAGTAAAGGAACTTTGAAACCCACGTTAGAACCGTTACAAACCTTAAATAAACCAGAATTGAAACAGTAAAAGAACTCCGTTAGAACCGTTAAAAACCTTAAATAAACCCTAAAAACCGAATTGAAACAGTAAAAGAACCCCGTTAGTTCTGCTAAAAACCTTCAGGAAACCGTAAAAACCGAGTTGAAACTGTAAAAAAAACACGTTAGTACTGCTAAAAAACCTTAAAGAAACCCTAAAAAATCGCTTGAGATGCGTCTATAAAAATTCCTTTGTTTAAATCAATTACATTGTAGTAATTATTTTTATACCTAGTAAGATTATATATTAAGGGCACTCATTACAATAGTACACAATTGCATATTGAAATCAACAGCAACAACTACAATAGTTCCTTAAAGTTATTCAAAATGTTCGCTAGGTGTGTACTTTTAATTTTCCTTTACGATTATCTTTTATATAATTATTGTAGAAATATAATCATAATAGCAACAATTTTCGTGTGACGTTTTCCCTGGAGATTTGATGAATACTTTTAAATAACACCAATCAAAAATTGCTTGGCTCTAATATTTTAATTAAGGAATATGATGATGAAGATGATAGCAAAACAATCAAACATTTTGGTAGTGTGTTACTAGATTTTTATCCAATTATAATTAGCGATTTTAGAAACGGTTTGAATAAAAAGAAGAGTGTATGTAATGATACTCCACGATAAAAATGATATGTAAGAAAAACACTGTGCCTTGCGAGTTAAACAACTTGAGAACCGTAAAAACGTTAAAACACCCAATTGAAACCGCTGAAAACCTTAAAGAAACCCTAAAAACAAAGTTGAAACCGTAAAGAACGTCAAAACCCCTAAACAAACAAACGCTAAAAATCACCAGAGAACCACTAAAGCGACTATACAAAGCAAAAAGTAATCTTAAAAACCGCTAGAGAACCGTAAACACGCTAAAAGAAAATCTGTGTGACGTTTTCCCAACCAGTATTGACAGATAAATCAATCAACTTTAAAAGCAAGAAACGATGTGTATTTTGATAGTGTGTTACTAGATTTTTATCAAATAATTAGTGATTATAGAAACTGTTTGAATAAAAAAAAAAGAAGAGGGTATCAATGATACTAGTCGTATTAACAAAAATTATATGGAAGAAAAAACAGCCTTGTGTGTTAAAGAATGAAAGCGAATCGTAAAACGATATAAAACCACGTTAGAACTGCTAAAAACGACTAAAAAACCCATAAACAAACCCTAAAAACCACTTGAGAACCGTAAGAAAACCTTAAAGAAACCCTAAAAACCACTTGAGAACCGTCAGAAACGGCTAAAAAACCTTAAAGAAACCCTAAAAACTCAAAAACATTAATAACCACGTTAGAACCGTTAAAACGACTAAAAACCATAAATTTAATAAACAAAAGTAACTCATTAAAAAATGATTAGTTTTAGAACAATTATAAAGTTTTTAGTATAGTTCTTTACTGTATTCGGCATTAACTTATAATAACACCATGTAAATATACTCAGGTAACAATATATCTCTAAATACCTAAAAATACTTTTTGCATAATATTAACGAGTGCCATAGAACAAGTCCATACGGAAAAACAACAGCGAAAAACCGTCGTGGTAATTAATTCTTAGTCTGCAGAACAGCTGTGCGTTGAATTGTATGCATTCTAATGGGATGTTGTTACATATAGGGGGAGCCTAGCGATTTAACATTGTTTCTTATGGAAAACAGACACAAATCCTCTCAATATATGCGATCTTTGTGTGCAGAGCTAATAAGCTTCATTCTGATTGGTTGGTGATATACCAGTTAAGTGTACAAATAGCGAGGTTAATCAGTCGTTAGGCTCAGTGTGCCGCGTATGCCGTTGCGAATAGTCGTCAACCCCCGAGCGGTATTTTAATAACTATAGGTTATTCGGTGTGTTTAACAATTTTGATCTCTATTATTATCTATATCGTTAATTGATAGGTAATTAAAAAACTTCGGTTGTATCAGCTAAAATTATATTTATAATCACAAGTAGCATTACTCTACCTGGCACAAAATTGGGTTTTGTTCTATCTCATACGCATTCTAACTAGTTTATAATAGCAATAAAACGAAATGGAGAAATTTAAGATAGAAAAAAATGTCATTAAGAGAGTAAGAAGATTTAATTTAGCGGGTCGCACCATTGAATTTAAACTTAAACCGATCCCTGACAATGTAGAACCTGTAGGTTGGATTAGGGATGGTATTAGGGATATTATTCGTTACGCCATCAAAGATTTGGAACCAACAGATCAAGTTGGTTTCAGCTTTTGTAGCAAACATTTCGAAAAGGGTACCGGGTGGGTTAGGTTTCAAGAAGCCTCCAAGATTAATATCGATGATGTTTGGGGAGTTCTTAATGGAATTTTCCAATCAAATTCTAGCGGCTTAAACACAGACACATTCTGCTTTGGTGTAACTTCTGTCAAAATCCCTGCTGGAAAAGGAAAAAGGTGCACAAAATACAACAGCTTTGAAGAGGAATCTAGAAAACGTAGAGGTATCGTAGTGATTAATAACAATGATAATTTATGTTTACCTCGGGCATTAGTTGTGGCAATAGCGCACATCATGAAAGACCCCAATTATGAAGCTATAAGACGAGATATCAGAAAAGAGCAGACAACTCGTGCTAGAGACATGATAAGAGAAATTGGTATTCTTATTCCCGAAGATGGTTGTGGTATTCCTGAACTTCAATCTTTTCAGACCTATTTAAAAGATTATAAAATTACTGTTTACACTTATGCCAACAAAGGCCGAGATGTGATGTTTAAGGGGACCGATGCTCCACACAAACTTAATTTACTGTTTCATAATGGGCACTTCAATGTGATTACCTCTCTAACTGCAGCTTTCGCATGTGGTTACTTCTGTGAAGAATGCAATGTTCCTTACAATACTAAACACGATCATAGGTGTGGTGGAGTATGCATATCTTGTCAGCAAGTACCATTGTGCATTGAAGAATGCAAAATTAAATGTCGAGAGTGTCTTAGAACCTTTAAAAGTAAGAATTGTTACGACAACCACAAAAGTAAAGGTGTAAACGGGGGAGCTAGTGTTTGTGAAGCGATTCGTCTGTGCCCAGATTGCCTAAAAACTGTAAAAACCAATAGAGAACATATTTGTGGTGAAATTTATTGTAAGATCTGTCAGAAACATCAGCCTCAAACACATCAATGTTATATGCGTCCTGATCATGGTAAACCGAAGTTGAAAGACTTTCTGTTTGTTTTTTACGATTTAGAAACAACTCAAGAAAAATTATTAGATGATGGGTCATTGCTTCACGCACCAAATTTATGTGTATTCAAAACATGCTGCGATATTTGTTTCAATTCAAATGATAACACATGTTCTAAATGTGGAGATAGAATCTGCAATGATAGAGTCCGCATATCTTCCAGTGAAAAGCATAACTTTTTAAAAAAGGGCCCTATCGGATGGTTTATGAATTTTGTTCTATCCTACAGACAACAGTATCAAACAGTTGTGGTTATAGCGCACAATGGTCAAGGTTTCGATCATCAATTTTTATTGAACTATATAATTACTAAAACCGATTTAACACCAGAGTTAATAATGCGTGGAACAAAACTGATTCAAATGAAACTTGGAAATGTAAAATTTATAGATAGTTTAAATTATTTTCCTATGGCTCTTGCAAAATTACCAAAAGCATTTGGTTTACCCAACAGCTTTAAAAAGGGGTATTTCCCGCACTTATTTAATACGAATGAAAACAAAAGTTACATTGGCCCTTTGCCAGCTGTCGAGTACTATAGTCCAGATACCATGATGGGAACAGATGATCCTACAGAAAAGGATGAAAGAAAGTTGTTTTTGGAATGGTATGAACAACACAAGACAGATCAGTTTGATTTTCAAAAAGAGCTCGTAGATTATTGCGTATCAGACGTTGAAATATTAACGCAAGCGAGTATGAAATTTCGGGAACAAATGTTAGCAACCTCTAACGTATGTCCTTTCTTAGAAAGTTGCACTATTGCTTCTACTTGCAATCGGGTGTTCAGAAGAAATTTTTTACAACCTGATACGATAGGATTAATTCCAAAAGCAGGGTATAGATGGAGAGATAATCAGTCACAAATTGCAACGCAGTGGCTAGTATGGGAAGAATACACGCGTAATATAGATATAATTCATGCAGCAAAAGAGAGAGAGAATATTTTAGGAGGAATTAAAGTTGATGGGTACTGTAAAGAAACGAATCAAGTGTTCCAATTTCAAGGTTGCTATTTTCACGGCCACGACGTCTGTCAGAAAATTAATCGTAATACTCCCCTGCACGATAATTCAAATGAAACACTCAATACGCGATTAGAATCGACAATAGCAAAGACAACCCGTCTTAGAGAATTAGGCTACGAAGTCATTGAAATGTGGGAATGTACATTCAGGAAGTTGCTTTCTACAGATATTAACATGTGCCATTATACAGAAAATCATTATCTCGTTACTGCATCTCCTCTTAATCCCCGAGACGCGTTCTTAGGTGGACGAACAGGTAATTGTAAAACTTACTATGACTGCAAGCCAGGAGAGAAAATTAAATATGTGGACATTTGTAGTCTATATCCATACATTTGCAAATACGGTAAATTTCCAATCGGGCATCCTACTGTATTTGTGGGCGATAAGAACTGTTCAGCATTAAATTTAAACGACACAGACGGGATAATTAAGTGTACCATACTACCACCTCAGCAGTTGTATCATCCGGTGTTGCCTGTGAAGATGAACGAAAAACTAATGTTTGTATTGTGTAGAAGTTGCGGGAAAAGCTTAAATAACGATGAGTGCGAGCACAACGACGAGGATAGGGCATTGTCAGGGACATGGGTCATCGATGAAGTAAGAAAGGCTATTGAAGTGGGTTATAAAGTTTTGAAAATTGATGAAATATGGAAATATAAATGCGAACAATACGACCCTTTACTAAAAACAGGTGGCTTATTCACAGAAATGATGAATGCCTTTATCAAAATTAAACAAGAGGCAACTGGGTGGCCTTACACATGCGTTACCGAAGAAGAGAGGAATACATATATTGATGAATTTTTTGATAAGGAAGGCGTAAAACTTGAATTTAATAATATCACCAGTAATCCAGGTTTGCGATCTTTAGCAAAGCTAATGCTTAACTCCTTTTGGGGGAAGCTTGGGCAACGAGAAAACCAACCAAAGACCGCCATTATTAACAACCCGGAACATTTTTTTAGTCTTTTAACGAATCCATCAATAATTGTAAACGGCGTATTACCAGTAAACGATAACGTGGTAATTATCAATTACGAATATAAAGAGGAAGCATGCGATTCTCTTAGCACGGTAAACGTTTGTCTTGCTTCATATACTACTTCACAAGCAAGAATTAAATTATACAGCTATCTCGAAATGTTAGGAGAGAGGGTATTGTATTATGACACCGATTCTGTTATATACGTATCTAGAGATGGAGATGAGGAAGTGCCTGTAGGAAACTTTCTTGGTGAAATGACGGATGAATTGGAAACGTATGGAAGTGACAGCTACATAACGAAGTTCGCATCTGGTGGCCCCAAAAATTACGCCTACGAAGTGTATTCTACAAACAGCGATTCTTTAAAGACAATTGTAAAGGTGAAAGGAATTAGGGTTAATTATCAAACATCGAAACTTATTAATTTTGACAAGATACGGGAGATGATAATTAATGACTCTTCAGAGGTTGAAATTGTTTCAAAAAACATTAGGAGAAATAAATATCATGAAGTAATGACGAAGGAGGAAACGAAAAGATATCGACCGAATTCAACGAAGAGAATATTTAGAGACGATTTTGACTCGACCCCGTATGGATATAAAAAGCAACGCCTTCTCTAATGGATCATTTTTTTGTGTATTGAATATATATTTTAATAAAATATCATGTATTTTAGGATGGTTGTTTTATTTTCCTGTGTTTTTACTCTTAACAATAAGTAAGAAGTATAGGTAAGTAAGTTTTTTTTTTTTATTAATGGTATAATTATTATATAATTGTATATATGATATAATAGTGAATCAGTTAGTATTTAAAAAAAAAAGGCTGCTAACTCTGATCAATACTTTTCGCATTCCTTAAAAAGCGTTTCATTTACACCATCGTTAATATTCACCTGTCTGCAATTTCAGTATATGGTGCAATGCTAACTTATAAATCATGTACCTATAGAGGGTATAACTTATGTGGTTCTTGTACTCGTCTTAAACAATGTCTTGGTCGCGGACGCATATTAATTAATTAACACTCATTTAACTTTACTATGGAGTTATTTAATATATACAGAAATTTTTTATTATTAAAATTCACACCATACTTCACACATAACTGCACACACTAGCAAAAGTGGCCATCGTAATATGCGGGTACCACCATATAAATCTGATATTCATTAGTTTGTACCCCTCTGCAATTTCACCATATGGTACAAAGCTAGTAAACACGATCAATACTTCTCCTTTAAAAAAAGCGACCCCATCATCTATAAGGTAAAATTGATTATAACGTAAAACGCCTTTGGTGCGAACGTTGGCAGTACTGGAAATAACATAGCAGAGTCTCAAAACAAAATATCACGCACCTAAACTATGAGCAGCTTGAGACGTTACACGTTAGATGGAGCCACTAGATTACCGGTATAGTAGATCATTACAAATGTTGGCAGTACTGGAAATAACATAGCAGAGTCTCAAACCAAAATATTACGCTCCTAACCTATGAACAACCAGAGACGTTAGATGGCGCCACTAATTGCCGATAAAGTAGAGCGGACCCAATCAAGCGTACCTCGGCCGGTATAGTAGAGCTGATGGGAGTTGGAATACTTCCTTTTGATTGGTCGAAAAACAAAATGGCTTTGCTCCTGATTGGCCGAGAATATGTAAAGAGGACTAGAAGATAAAGAAAGTTATATTGTGCTAGGGTGCATATTAATTAATACTCATCGAGATAAAAACAAAATGGCTACCAGTTAGTGATTGGTCGAAGTTATAAATACACCCGTAATATACTAATTGCTCGAGAGCGTGGCTTAAAACAAAATGGCCGCCCGACTTTATAAAAAACAAAATGGCTGCCCCTAATATAGTAATTGTTCGAGGGCGTTGCTTAAAACAAAATGGCCGCCCGACTTTATAAAAAACAAAATGGCTGCCCCTTGTTCGAGGGCGTTGCTTAAAACAAAATGGCCGCCCGACCGAAAACAAAATGGCTGCCAGTTGCTCGAGGGCGTTGCTCCTGATTGGCCGTAAAAACAAAATGGCTGATCCTGATTGGTCGATGGGCGTGGCCTAAAAAGGGGTGGGGAAATACTGGCTCCTGATTGGTCGGTGGGCGTGGCCTAAAAAGTGGTGGGGGAAATACTGGCTCCTGATTGGTCGGTGGGCGTGGCCTAAAAAGTGGTGGGGGTAAAAGGGGCGGGGCGCCGGAATCGTCCTAGTTCCTACTGTACAGGTTTATTACACAATTAGTTTCATTTAATAAATTTCATTTGGTGTTCGAACGGGCTACCTAGGTCTTTCTGCCCTGCTCCATCTCTTATTTTGGGTGTCTTCTTGTATTATAGTATACTATAATTGTTAGTTTTGTTGAAGTCAGCCAAATAGAGGCGGTCCTAGTTAGTACAGCGGAATAGATGTGTGAATAGAATTTCTCTTGACTGCATGCAAACTAATGCTGGATTTTTTTACCGGTGGATAAAGGACTGGTGTTGATGTTCACATGGACTTTTGACCAGAATTCGCTGCCATTTTGCCGCTAGAAATCTACATCGGACTTTAACCGGTTACTGTACGTTATCTAAATTTTCCAGGGTGGGAAACTGATTGGTTTAAGTCGTCATTTGGTTACTTAAGAATATATTTATGTCACTTTGGATTAAATTGGACCATAACTCTAAAATCATTTTGAACGGGTGAATTTGCATTATCGACTACTGTGTGGCGCGCTAGCTGCTTTTAATGCCTGGCCACATCTGCTTCTGTCTTTAATAAATTTGTCGCTTGCAAATTCCGTCAGCTCTTGATTGCAGAAGGCCTCGTCGTTTCAAAGGGAACTTGTATAGCGTCGGGGCGTCAGTGCGCCCTTTCAAGTTGCAAATAAGGGCGAAGGGAGAAACTCGTTGGTGTCGTGGAGCGTTGTATTGGTGCTGGGTCAATAAGCAGATTCGTTTTTGGATTACTTTTCTTTGGCAGTTCTTCGACAGTCGATTGCCGCCTAACAAGGGGCTTGTAAAGATTCGAGGGGATAACGATTCGTGAGCTCTTAGGGGGGGGGTATTATAAACGAGCTATCAGATGCACGAATAGTTTAGTAGTGAAGAAAATCTACTAGAGGAGTAAAACGTGTTTGAGTATTTTAAATCAATGTATAATAATTGTTATACTGTAGATAATATAATATTTTGTTGTAGTGACATGTAGTCAAAGTACCCTAAACTACCAGTAATAAATTTGATAGAGTAAAAGTTTATTTGCCCAGCCAAATTATAAATAATATTACTTATTTTTTAATAATGTTAATAATAATAATAATAATAGATCTAAAAAAATATGATGAAATGTTCTATATTTCATAATGGTACTTCAGGATTTTCCCTATGCAAAATTAGTTAGGTTCGTTTGCATCTTTACGTCAAATCTCCAAACGATAAGACTTCAGAAACAAGAAGCGTTTTCCACTCTAGCATGAGTTTGTTTCCATTGTAAGATGGAACAATGTAATCGAACAGCCTAAAATTCTTCTTCGTCTAAATTTTCGAATACAAAATTCCTCAAAAAACTACCCAAATCATCGACAAAACCATATTTTAAACGGCTCTAACTTTTGTAGGAATTGTAAAGAAAAACAATAAGATCTAATGACACGTCTCACTCAAGGTGACATTTGTTTTTTAAAAAAAAGTTAAAGTTACATAATGACGGTTTGTTTGGATAATGATAACTTCATTATTGTGAAAACGTACATTTTGATAAGTAATTAAAAATTGACGTTCAAGATGTCTTAAAATAAGAATCAGCTTCAATTTTAATGAATTAATATAATTTCTTCAAAATAAACAAATTTAAGTTGTCATTAAATAGTTTTAAATTAGCGGTATCATACGATTAAATAAAGCTAAGTAAATAATGTTATTTATACTATATTTTAAACCAACAACATGGACATATTAAATAAAGAACATTTGCGAAATTAATTAATTAGACAATAATATTCTCCATATTTAATGCTGCTAACTATATCTTTGAATATGGGCTATGAATCTCGCACAGTTGGCCACATTGATTGTGTTAATATAATTCTCAACAATATTCTCTAACCGGCGCATTCTGTATCCCGTTGGAGAGATATTATGCCGATCTTCTCCTGCTAAAACATCTCTTAGGTTACTTCTTACATCTCTTAGGTCTGTCATATCTGATTTTACACTATCTTTTAATACATACCATGCTCAATTGGATTTAACATGGGAGTGTATGGACAAAATTAAACTAAACTTGGGTTCTTGCTAATCTATGGTTAAAAAGTTCCTCTTCTGCAAAAACTTCTTCAATAGAAGAATGACAAGGTACATTATCTATAACCATAACTACTGGTTCTTGGCATATATTTTGTACGTTTCTCGAACATTGTTTCACAAATTAGTTTGCTTCTGGTTTTTTAAATGATCTCCGTCTTTGCTCATAATATATTAGACCAGAAACAGCTATGCACCTAATAAGACCGCTGCTACAAATGTACATCGACTTCCTTTCTTAGAAAGTCCTTGCGTCCACGAAATAAACATTAAAATTAGTTTCGTCAAAATAAATTATTGGAAAATTCTCCGCTTGAAGATTAAGTAATGTTCTTCCATATTCTAACCGATTTGTGCTATTGTCTATGTTGGCTCTTTCTGACTCTCGGCGTACTTGTTTTATTGGACGAATACATACTTTAGTGACATTAATTTCATAAGATTGTAAAATATTTTCTTTTAGTTGCTGGTGAGTTATCTTTGGACAACTTTTTTTTATAACCCTATTTGTTTTTTCAAGGTTAGCTGTTACTCTAAAAATATCTTGTCTTTAGTTGTTTTTAATATTGAATAGTTACCTTATGCAAATAGCTCATGTTTTGCCTGCATAAATACGCAAAAATGACATTTTATCATAGTGTCCGTTCAAAATATTATTGTTTTTCAACTCTATTATTTATTTATCACGGCAAAAGAAAGTTATAAACGTCAACACGACAAGTAAAACGTTGCTTTTTCTCCTGTCAGCTGCGAGACGTGTCGATATGTTTTCAGCAAATATTGGCCGATGCTCATATGTTTACAGGCAAACAGACTCCGCGATCCGAAAACATCTCCGACTGGGAACTCATCTAAACATAAGTCGAAAGCTCCCCCAGTATAAATATTGTGCTTCTGGATTACACGTCGCTGTCTGAAAACTCCAAGCCGGGAGCGGGGCGACGTCCTCATGTTTGCTTAACACGAAAGGGACGACTTTATCATCTACTGGACGACGCTTTCCGAACTTTAAAATCACTAACATGTCACCGAAAAGTCGTTATAATCGACCCAGAAAAAAATAGCTTCAACTTTGTACAAATGAATTCTAAAATAAAGACGACTATTTTATCTGAACACCCCTTATATTATTCTACATATAGTCCAAATGAAATAAGGATCATTTCGTGCCTACATAATGGAAACTGTATTCTATGGTATTTCGTGCTGCTCAAATTCGAGTTAGCACCAGCAAACGTCACAAACAAACATTTGCTTGTGGAATTAAAGTGAGTACAATGTTCGGTTTGGATGATAAAGCTACCGTTGTTCCGGTAGAGGGAGCCAGCTGGCTTCCCTTGATATTACTTCGTACTCATTATTATACGCAAACACCAACCTGTGGAAGAGTTTACCTACAGTTAAACCACAGCCAGTCTAGTAATTTTGAATTCAAAACTGTGTCTATGAATATCTATGAAGTAAAGTATGTTTACACCAACAGAAGAAGCTTGCCCAAAGTTGTTTTAATTTTAAGATCTCTGCATGACAACAATTAAGAACAATAACTTGTTTTTATTAATTAACAATACCTCATACGTACTTGTGTATAACACCTAGTCTGATGACTATCTAGCTATATCAATCTAACCTAAATTACTACGTATAAAAAATGTTCGATTGGATCAAGTGTTCCCCATTGGTGTAACTTACATTTAGTTTGGATGCTGATGCTTTAAACTTCACACGTTCGACGTTGCTCTGTTTTGTTCACCTATCACTCACATAACACTGTGCTCTGCTTTTCTAACATCACTTCACCTTCTCAAAGGGTTTAGTTCGTTTGAGTCTTTGCACAGTGTAACAATTGTCAAGAAGTCTGTTCTGATGATTCTCTGCTAACTTTCCAATTTTGTTGGTTATTAATTCCATATCAAGATCCCTGTGGAGATTTCTGTTTCTTATATACCAAAGTGCACCCACGATGTTTCTTAGCACCTTATTTTGGAAGCGTTGAATAAAGGTGATATCGCTTGGGTTAGTCTGCAGTTTTAGCGTTGCTCCCTCAACATTTGTATCTACTGCCATGATAGCAGTATCATCAGCAAAAGTGGCAACGGTAACACCATCTGGTTGCGGAAGATCATGTGTGGACAGATGGTAGAGAATTGGGCCAAGTACACTACCTTGTGGTACTCCAGCTCTAAAGTTTGTTCTGTTTTGACAATGTGGGCAGTAAAGAAATTGGCCTGTAGGATGATGCTTTCTTTAATGGTGTTCTTGGCTTGGGAATCACCACTACCTCCGCGGTGGTCCAAACAGTTGCCACATATTTAAGCCTAAATGCTGCGTTGCAGCATTTATGTATTTGTGTGATATTCTGGATTGGTGCTTGTAGGTTTATTCTATTATCCAGACTGAGTTTGAACGTATCCCAGCACGTATATTTACTTGTAAGTGTTGGATTCCTTTCTTTTTGAATTATCGTTTTGCTTAAGGTTAGAACAATCGGCGAGGAATTTAAAGAATTTGAAATTTTGTTTAGTAATAAATAGATCTTATTTATGTCAGTGGTCCAAAAGAACGAGCTTCACATTTATACTGTTTCGACGAACAATTACTGATAATTAATTAGATAAGTCACGTAAGTCGTACACCATAAAAGAAATTAAGAAATTTACGAAAAATTAATGTCTTAAAAACAGCGACTTAGCAATTTAATTAAAATTCACGGTCCTCGGCGAGATTAAAACCGGAATCTGTATACTTAATGGCATCATTCTCCGGAGACACTAATTACCCATTGTTGGCAAGCGCCCTCTCGCGTTAATATTTGACTGTAATTGCTGGATACTTTTTGCGATTGAGCTCTGCTAAATTGCTCGTAAAGAGCGCCAGTTAAAACGCGAACGATAAGCTTGTCTTGAGTGACGAGTAAATACTTTATATCCGAGTCGTAAGCTCGTCAAAATTTTTATTTATTTCTCTAATGGATATTACTGACGCCCACATTACAGTTTTATTGCCGAGATGTTTACACATATGCTCCAGCTGTAATTTTTTATTACTCCTCTACTCCCATAACATTAATAAGAATCCATTAATACATATTACAACTTCGGAGAATTTGTAAGCTGCTTTAAATATATTTTTATTTTTATTATTTTTGCTTGACTCAACAACTCAGCGAAGGAATAGCAATAAAAGAAACAGCTGAACTAGCGGAGAAAGGATCTCTATATCCTCTGTACCTTGCAGGGAATTTAGTGGACAACGAAAGAGGGGAGTTTGTTAGAGTTTTATAGGGCACTTGTTGAACGCATCCCTCGAAAGTCGCATTATTACTCTAACTTAGGATTTAGCAATTTTAGAAGCGGAAACTCGCAACGTAAAGGTTTCCTAGGATACAACTGAGCACAGATCGTACTAGCAGTGGTTGTTATGTAATATACAGTGTGTTGCAAAATTAGATCTCGCTAAACACATATTTGAACAAGTTAGGTTATGTAATAGGGTTTATTGTTATTTGTGTAAAAATCATATTAATCATTGTATTGAATTCGGCCAAAAAGTAGAGATTGATTTATTTTCTCTATTCCAATCGATATTATAGAAGATATCTTCATAAAAGTTGCCTGAAGTGGTAAATTTAAAAGTTTACCAAAATGGTGGAGGCGCTGGAAATATATTTTTTTTACAAATTCAGTCTAATGTTTAACTTCATTCTATTAATTTTATCATTCTAAATCGATTTAGCTTATGTTATCTCTATAGTAAAATGTCTAGTTTTCGCGTAATCGACATTCAATTGTGTCACTATAATAGAAAAATACAGGGTTTCGATCCAATTCAACGTTTTTGACGAGTTTGATGCGAATATTCTAAAAAATACAAAAGGAATAAAGTTTGGTTATGACAGATGACTTGCCAGAATAGATATTAATCATTCTATGACATATTATCTCGGTTCTGGAAACCCGTTTTTTAACCATCACTCAAACCTACATCTTTCAATATTTTTAGGTAGTTCTTTGTTTATCATGTACACACATCCTTTGTCTTTAATAATATGTTTGGCTAGGCTTTATAATTTCGGAGATATTAATGCAAACATATGTGGACAACCACTGGACAACATTTTTTCAGACGATTTTTTGAGGTATTTATCATTCAATTGATGTAAACCAAAAACTACAAATAATGACTTATTATATAGTAGAAAACTAGTGAAAGTAGTATTTCGGTAGCCACCATATTTTTTGCCAACTGTGACACCTGCGATAATGTCGCAAAAGTTTAGTAGAGGAGTTCTTCTGTATTCAGTTTTTCATTCACTTTTATGTCTTTACATTTTTCAAGACCAAGAAGAGGTGAAAATCAGGAAAATTTTAACAAACATGGATTTTGTGAATCGAAAGTAAATTCACGTTTTCAATAAATTTACCTTTGCTGTATATGAATCCGGACTTTACATTGTAACGAACTATATTTAAAATATCAACATTTTGTATGTATGATATTCGTCAAAATCATTTGTCTTTAGCAAATATCAACCTACAAACAAATTTTAAAAAATACTATTTAATTCATTTGCGAATTCATTTAGTTTAATAGGCATTAATATTTGTTGGTATCTGAATATTTGTATACCGCTTACATTTTACAACTTATACGTCTTTTTAAATCCAAAATTTAAATACAAAATAAATAATAATGTGAAGTTAATGAAAAATGAAGATTTTGATTTTAATGTCCAACTATTGAAGTATATATTCGGAACGTTTCAAGTGGAATAATTTTTAAAAATATAGGAGATACAAACGAACGAAAAAAAATGTTTTTTTTGCTAATTATAATTTGTCTGCAATTTCTCCGACCCAAGTTTCCGACAGTATTACGATTTTTTGAATGAATTATTTTCAGGGAATTTTTAGGTAACATAGAATACATAAAATTGTTTTTATTCTTTAACAATCTCAAGTCAAATGCTTAAAGAATACTTGTCAGTAAACTAACAGTGCAAAGATTATGATTTATTTGGAGACCCTTCCGAGTTTCCACAATAATATTTTTGTTTGACATTTTAACCTGTTTTTCACAGTTTTTGAGTCCAAATTTATAGATTACGAAAAGGGGTCTTGTGGAAAATGATTGGTACTGTTCTTTCACAAAATCAAAATCAATGTTGCAGCACGAAATCCTTTATCTAAAAATACTTATAACACATGTTTTTCAGAAATACTGTTTCTACCAATATTAGAGTAAGAAATATTTAATTTAAAAAAAGTTGCAATGCCAAGAAGCTACCCATTTTGAATTTTAAATTGATAACTGCTTACAGAAGTTAAACTCAATAAAAAGTTACCAGCTCATTATAAAGAAATATCACTAAAACTTTTCCGCGCTCCGCTGTTGACAGTTTACGTCATTAGTAAACACGTTTGGAACATTGATTTTAATGCAACCAAATTTTAAAATGATTAGCTATTTCCTTGTTATAATTCACATAAATCATAACAAATAAAATTGTAATCATTCCTATACTTACTCAAAACTAACTCATTGATCACAATTCTTAAAAAAAAACTCACAGGAAACCTTTTCACATCACGATTGCCAAATTGGCGGAGGAGCCGGATCGATGAACAAACCCTAAAATTTCTACCCCGAGAGAGAGAGTTATTTCCGGGTCTAGTAATCGAGAAGGCGTCGATATATGATCTCAGCACACTCCCTTGTACTCAATTATTCATATAACCTGATCCAGAGGGCGCAGCGTACCATAGTAAATCACCACGGGGTTGCCCCGATTGCCGATTCATCAATTTAGGGGTGGTGCGTTTCTGCGTTCGGAAATGGATACGGGGTCAGCAGCCACTGTCCGTGATCGAACTGAGAAGAGAGCGCGTCTCGTGATCTTGTCTGTACCTTGAAAAATTGTTCTCACCAGTCACGGTGCCATCTATTGTCTGCCGAGTTGATGAGAAGTCGATATTAATTATGATGGTCGTTTGTCTTGTGGTATGTTTGATGCTGGTGGTAATAGGTTTTTTTATCGGTGATTTTTTTGTTTTTTTTTGTGTGATTTAGTTGGATTATATTTGATGGAAGTTCGTCTGAAGAAAACCTGAAAGGTACACATCTAAAATAGTTTGATTTCGAATTTGTTTTAGACGAGGTTCATTTACGCGTATCAACCTCGACTGCCTTGATATATAGAGGGGCGATGTAGTACTGACGGAAATGGTTACTGTTATTGACAGCTGCTGTAAAATTTTGATTGCTCCGATCGTTGATGCTGACTGGCGTTAACGTCCAAATTAATTAACTGTTAAATTTATATAGCAGGAAATATGGCCCTTATAGGACGTCCAAAATTCTGAAACAGTTTTCAAACTATCAAAATGGTTAGCATCAAAAAGCATCAAAATTACAGCTGATATAATTTGCTATAGAAAACCTTACAAAGACAAGGGTATCCAAATCTACCGCCAAAATGTAAGACTTTAATGGTTGTATTGTAAAATAGTATCTCATGTACTAAGCCGATAAAGTGATTATTTGCTGGGACAAGAGAAGACGCAACATTGAATAAAATGCTAAAAAAGGTAAAATTTTATTGTTTTGCATTTATTTTGCTTATAACTCTTCATATATAACACTATCCAGTTTTCGTAAATAACCTCTCAATTCATACACAAAGTGCATGAATTTTCCTACAAAACTTTACTGTTTATGTTTTTTCTCCGACCAGCTGTTCGGACTCAAGCTATAGTTGATAATTGGCGTATTAATCTCCCTCCGCAAAAAAAACCACTTTTTCACGCCAAAACTCTAAATTATTATTAACCCTTTACCTATCCACATTTTTTGCCAGTTTTCGTATGCTGTGCGACGTGCGTGCATAATAACTCTGCACATAATTTATAGGGATCGTATATGTAGGTACAAGTAATACAAACAAATTAAGTTACTTAAACAAAAGAAATTCCAACTAAGAATTGATGCTGTAAGACAAACAATATACGTCAATTTTCAACGATCGCTTGAGCCCGAACGGTTAGTCGGAGAAAACCCTAAATAGTGAAGGTTGTAGGAAATTTCAAGTGCGTTCATTTTTAATTAAGAGGTTATTTACGAAAAGATGATAACTTTCGAGTTATAAGCAAAAAAAGTTTAAAGAATAAGAATTTTACCTTTTTTTAGCATCTTGATCAATGTTGCGTCACCAAATTTTGGTAACAAGCGTCAGACTTGGATTCAGCACAGAAATAACATATAAAATGGAATAACCAAAGTCTCCCCACAAATTTTGACCCTTTTGAGCACAAATTGACTTTAACACTAGAAATGTATACGGACATACAGTATCATACGAACTTACCGTAATGATGAAATTAATCAAAGTATGAAGGCGATATACAGGCGGGATATAAATTTTAAATAAATTAAAAATTACAGCCACAACCTGGATTTTAACCAGGGACCTTTGTGTCAGTATCACAATGCTCTATCCAAGTGAGCTATTGAGGCCTATGACATCTGTTAGGGAAAATTGTCATATCTAGGAAGGGAAGTAGCCAATACTACCAAAGCCTAACCTATCGTGGCACCTATCAAATGTACAATTACAATTACATTTCTCGTGTGAACACTACGTCACGTAGATGACATTTGATACGTGTCACGATAGGTTAGGCTTTGGTAGTGTTGGCTACTTGATTTCCTAGATATGACAATTGTCTCAATAGAAGAAGCTCAATAGCTCACTTGGATAGTTTCATTGTGCTAACTACACAAACGTCTCTGGTTCAAATCCAGGTTGTTGCTGTAATTTTTAATTTAATTAAAATTTACATCCCGCCTTTATATCAACCTTATAATTTGATTAATACCTATACTGAATGACGAACGTTCTAAAAATGCTTTAAACAATTGTTTATAAAAGTAAAAACAAAAAGTACTATGTTCTCTTCTTCATGATAACTAAAACTTTACGTGAAGTTGATAGTTTTCGGATTAGAAGCAAAAAACACAAACAATACGATCTTCAGTTGTTTTTTGCATATTTCAAGATTACGTGCGTTTTCAATATGCGTCACGAAATTTTGTTAACAAAACTCAGATTTGGATTTAGCATCCTAAAAAACATTAAGAATGGAAGACATAATAATAATAATAATAATAATAAACTTTATTAATCTCGTGGTACATTTGTGATGCATGAGACATCACATCAAAATATATATTCAATTCAGAAAAGATAATAAATAAAATCATAATTAATACATAGCGTGAAGAGAAAATGTATAAGTAATTAATAAATCATACGAAAAATTCATAAAAATACAAAAGTAGCTGTAATCGCGGATAAAAAGCGCATTAAAACCGACACAATGACACCAAAACAGAAAAAAAGAAACTATCCAAAAATTATGGCAAAGAACTCGTCCAAGGTATAAATGCGGTGTTCCAACAATATCAATTTTAGCTCTTTTTTAAACAGATGCAGCGGAAGGCGTTTCAAAGTATGAGGAAGGTGGTTATATATTCGAACTCCAATAGCACATTGACCCAGTCTGTGTCGTGGAGCAACCATGTACATAGTTGTTTCGTATATGATAGCCGTGGTCTTGTTCAGCAAAGCTCCGACAATTCTCATGTACATAGCGTGCCACCTCAGTTATATACAGAGCGATAACTGTAATTATTTTGAGGTCCAGAAATATTATACAATATAACACACTACCCTACAACTTTTCTGGTAAAAACACAATGTAACTCGGTTATTAGTATTAATTTGGTATTAGTCAAATACTGTTTTTTGTTTAAAAATAACTTCACGACATAGTACGTCAACATACTTTGCGGTCCCATCTTGGATTATAACAGTATCAACCTAGAGTACGTACTGTATATAATTACTTATTATTTACAATTATTTATTACTTATTTAAAGTTCTAAAACAGCTAGCATTAATAAAAATGACAAAAAATAATCACATAACGGTGTTTTTATAATCACCATTTCTAAATCTAACCTTCTAGAAGCTCTAGTCTTCAAGCAATCCGACAAATTTCCTTTTTAACATATCCCAACAAAACATAAGCTCAATTAAATAGAAAGCTGAATATTAGATTGCAACCTTTGTCTTCCGCATACGCACGCGCAGCATTTCATCAATCCCTCTACACCAGACCACAAATCAAACACATTACCAACTGATACCATCTATCTCTACGGTTCACCCTGTAGATTTATCGTGTTCGAAACAAGCCGTAAGCTGCGAGACCTCGAGTACTCTCAGTAGTCCTGCCGTTCGTCCTGCCGTTCGGCTTGTCGTTGGTCCCGCGCCGTATGCTAGGGGCTACAGGTAGCATAACCTGTTGGGGTGGGGTGTTATTGATCGCGCACCTGGCACAAGGCGGCCTATATAAACTGTTGGCAATATTAAACATACATGCAGAAGGGCTGCCGACTCGGTCCTGGACAAAACTCATCGGTGCCCGCCAGCTACGCTGCCTGCGCACGAGTTTAGAGAGCTTTTGCGAGCCGACTTGCCCGAGCGCCGCGTGCTTTTACTGCCCACCGGGCGTTTCATTTTACGTCCCGCGGTTCGATTCGCAATACTTTGTTGATGCATTCTGGGTCCCCGTCTGCGACAATGTGGGGGGTTTAGTATTGCTATGGTGGTATTGGTTGGAATCAGTGTTGCCAGATACTATTTGGACCTCAACAGTAGAATGTATATTAAAAGCGGTAGATCTGGAGTGAAAAACAGTTAATTTCCAGAACTTTATATAAATATTTAAATACATACACTTTAAACAGGCTGACTTATTAGTATCCCGGCGGTCGATAGTTAATAAATCGCTTTAGAAAGACCAAAATGTGTTAAACGAAAGCTGTTTAACTCTCCAGTTTATATAACGCAAAATTAGTTTAATTAATACAGGGTGTTGCATTTAGGTGTGACGGAAAGTATGTCATTTTTTTTAAATGGAGCAACCTGTGCATTTTATTATATTATGGACACTACTAACTATGCCCGTTGCAGGATCTTTTTAATAACTATGTAAAAACGATATTTTGGCCTTTATATATTTTCCCTTTATACTATACTATATGGGTATACATTGTACTTAGTAAATGTTGTTGTTGTCAAATGACCTTTCTTGAGTTTTCTAAATGGAGCAACCAGTATAATAATATGTGTAATAATAATATATATAATATGTGCTGTAATAACCATTTACTTCGCTCCAATTAGCATATAGAATGACATACACTTAATGTTACTAGTTCTTGTGATATTTGCAATTTAACGAAAATGTAATGCAATTGCTAACTTTAATATTGCAGTGCATACAACGTATTTGGTAGTTTGATGTGAAATCTTTTAGGAGCGATAGAAGAGCTTACCGTTATCAGCATATTAACAATTTTATATGAATTTTGTAAGTATATTTTGCAACTTTGCAATCGTTTGGCAAACGAACACGCGACCTGACAATTTCAAACTACTAATAAAGTAAACCTTAAACCCTGTACTTTTAGGTTAACTATCCTGAAAATGTTTTGATTTCTGAAAGTGTTGAACACATGGATTTTCTTTGATGTAATTTATTTGCTCACACACAAAAACCACATGCAACAAAAACAAGCTATTAAAAACACATATATAACTTATTTTAAATCAATTAACAATAATAAGTAGTAGATATTGTTGGTTGTCTTTTTGTACTGAATACAAATCTGTTTACAAACGTATTTCATCAAGACACGCTTTAGCGTTTGTGTTTGTTTTTGTGTGTTAGTGCACATACTATTACAATGATACGTCTACGCTTGTATATGAATAAATCTAGTTAAATAGGTTCTAAGCGGCTTCTTCTATAACCCTTTAAATATTTTACATCATGCTACCAACCGCACTGTATACAGAGCAATATTAAGTTACTAAATAGCATAGTACTCTTTAAATTGTAAATATCACATAAACTAGTAACTATAGATATAGGACATAGTGAATATAAATTAAAAATAAGTCACGGGACATTTCAGCAAGCATATATTATACAGGCTGTTCCATTTAAAAATCTCAAGAAAAAGCCATTTGAAAATGTTTAAAAGTTACTGCATGCTATGATCACCCTGTATAGCGCATCTAATTTTTCATGACATCATCATCAAGCTATGGTTTTAGTTATTATGTGATAAACATTTAGAAAAATATCTGCTAAAATGTAGTAAAATTACGTAGTTTTTAAAAAGGCCTGCAGTTTTTTTGAGAAATAATTGAATATCTCAGAAACTATTTACTTTACGTAGGTATAACTTAAACAGTTGTAAAGACTATTTTCTTAGTATTCATAATATAATGCAACACCCTGTATAAATGAAAATAATTTTACATTATAGAAACTGATGAGTCAAACAACTCTTGTATAAAATATTTTTTCTTTTTCAAACGATTAGATAACTATCGACCGCAGGAATACTAATAACTCACCCTGTATATATAAAATGCAAATTAATGTCCCGTTCTAAGTTATATGGTATTACCTTAATTTGCTAATTATCGTCTGTTATGAACTATGTACATCGATCGCCTGATATGCTCACAACTATTCGCAAGAACTAGGACTGGTAGAGATCTAAAATTTTGAAATCAGAAGCGACTATTAAAATACTAAAAAAACTATTTGATCAAAATTATATTTGTCATTTACATGTAGCACCACAATCCGTGAAAAACACGGTCTAAATTTACAAAAGGAACTGTCATAAAAATGTTAACTAATTATTAAGAGTTTTTTAAAAGCTGTTTAGACATCTTTATCATACTTATAGATATATTAAAAAGATATATTACAATTAAATTCCAATGAAAAAACTTTACATTACAGCCTTTGATATAACGAATGAATTTTTAAAAAAATATATTTTTAGTACACAGTCTTGTAGTATTTTGATTCTAATTTTTGATTGCAACATTCCATATCTCTATCACTCTTAATGCATGAGCTAAGAACTTCATTATTTACTCACCCTGTATAAGTTGCGAGTTATCACAACTGTTTCCGCTCTCAACAATTGATCTAGAGGTCTTACTATCACGCAGATATAAATTTAGTTGGCTATAACTGGCTATTTAAAACTTGCGTGCTATTCGAAACGCAATTTATTGTTCACGTTAATTTTTTTCGCACAGCTTTTGTCCCTCTAGTAACATAAGCACTTCAATAATAAACACACAAAAATAAATATATGTGCACGACTAACTTTCGCCAACAAGTGAATATAACGCATTATGCAACAAGAGGTCTATAAATAGATAAATAAAATTCGACTGGTAAAAATGATCCATTTTGATGACACATGTGCTAACACTAGGTAATTAACCAAAACAGTAAAGATACTGTTAAAACAGTAGATCTGGCAACACTGGTTAGAATACACTTACTCGGTTGGGTATTTTGTTTGGATTATTATACCCCCACGTTTACTGTAGTAGGGTATATTCACCTGTAACAACATTTTTAACTAAGCATTGCAAACTGAATCGATTTAACTATGTCCGTCCGTCTGTCTGTCCGTCTATCTGTCTGTAATTGATCTGAAATTTGGCACGCAAGCTTATCTCTTAAAAAGTAAGGACAAGTTTGTGAATGGCCAAAATCGGTTAGCTCTTAAAGATCAGGGGATAGAGTTGTTTTTGTTGGTTCCGTGGTTGATGCGGTTTTGTTTTGTTTTATGAGTGTCGGATAAGTTTTATGGAAACGTTCTGATTTTATGGGTAAAGCATAGTTTCTGAAATAAGACCTAGATAGCATGGAATAAACTGCATTACGAAGATATTACTACATAAGGTATTTTATGACGTTTTAAAAGTTAGTTTTACCAAGGAATTGTATAAAAACTCGAAATACAAGATAAACCAGAGCTCTTTTACCATTATTTTACTTAAGAGCAGAAAAACCTTACATTTGGAGGATTCACTTTACAATACACACTCATTACTAGACTACAACCATATACCTATGGTTGTACTAATTCTGCTTCTTCTACATTAAAATAATTAAGTCTGAATTCATGTCGTGTGCGGCAGGTGCCTGCTCACGATTGATGCATTCTGGGTCCCTGTCTGCGACAATGTGCGGGGGGGGGGGGTTAGTATTGGTTGGAATAAACTTACTCGGTTGGGTATTTTGTTTGGGTTGCTTTTTTTGGTTGTGGTTGGTAGTCGTGACGATAAATTCAGGGGAAAGAGTTGTTTTTGACGGCTCCGCGGTAGATGCAGTTTTGTTTTGTTTGGTGGATGTCGGATAAGTTTTATAGGGACGTTCGGATTTTATGGGTAAAGAAGAGATTCTTAAATAAGACCTAGATAGCATGGAATGACTTGCATAGCGAAGATAGTGCTGCAGAAGTTACTTTATGAGGTTTGAAACGTTAGTTATACCAACGAATTCCATAAATATTCTAAATACCAGATAAACACCATAGCTTATTTAGCGTTAACGCAGCCAATCACTCGTACATTTTCGCAAAAAAAAGAGTTAATAAAATCTTCATAAAAACAATGCTTCTCAATTCCTTAATTGAGCTTTTGGAAAATGCAAAATCATGTGTTCCTTTTTGTTTTTCTAAAAGTCATTACTGTCGAGGTTTAATTATATGATTAATAATTAATTACAATAATTACTTCCTATAAAAATATACAAAAAAGTAATACAAAGTTTTATATAAATATTAAGAATATATAAAATAGTAATACAAACTTTTATATAAATATATACGGCTCTTTTCGTTTTCTTTAGCTGCAACGTTTACACTTAATATCGCCGAAACGACATCTTAATATTCTAAAAAAAAAAAAAGCGCAACATCGCGGTTTTTTAAATTCCTTTCTCGTTCCTTTCGACGACAAGCCTGCAGCTGTCACAATCTCGACTCAGATTCTCTCGAGCCACATTAAACTGTCGCTCTGTATCGTCTTTTCCGGCTTTTTTTGTGAAAGCCTTTTCCCTCTCTCGTAGATATGAACACAAACACAGCAAATCTAAAATCGATTTCATTCGGAAATACGTAACGCGGCCGGGACGGTTAAAAAACCGCAGAACTAAGTGGGTCAAGTTTGATGGTAAACACAACCAATAGATCTGTAAGGTGAACGAGTGAGTGCTTTAGAGCTTTGTTTAATTCTGAGCTGTAAGTTTACTCGTCTTTCAAGTTTGCATCGGCACGTCCGTCTAGAGACGAAGTAAAGTAAGTTAGATCAATAGGGTCTTTTTATAGGTTTGAGCTGAAATGGTAATGCTGGATGAGGATGAAAATTATAGACAGGAGAGTAACAAATTAAAACAAAAAGATTTGGCTAATATTTTGTCAATTATCTTTAAAATATTTTCATTAAGATATGCAACGTATTAAAATATCAGAAGTGGGATATGAAATTTGACCGTGGAGGAATTCGTAATTAGCCATTGATGGGAAGGGTGGGAGTAGATTGTCATGGTAATTTAATGGGCCAATGGACTGCCTAAATGGCTGGGATGCGATTAGCTAACCTGCCTTCCGGTACAATGAGCTTTCCATACGGGGTTAAGCGTTTGGAACATACGAAGTTCTGTGATATCGTTTAAGATCTACATACATAATATACATAATACCGTCAATGCTGAACACGATATAATACATATATTAACCATACGTTCTTGTCGTGTCAACAATCATTTATTATTTTTAAATAAAAACGTTACGAGATAACAGAGACGACATGCAGTCTGAAACCGGTAAAGTAGGTCACCCAAAAGGTTTATTCCGTTCTTTGCCACTATGGCAGTAGTAAAACTTATATCGTCGTAGCGCAAAGTTGAAAATGCACCAATTTATTGCAGATTGAACTGCGGGACGTACCGTAGACTATCCAATAAAAGTGTATTATCTGTTATAAAAACAACGGGGCGCAGTTTACATAAACTTTTAACTATGACAACTTAACATAAAATCTGGAAATAAAATTTTGCCATAAAAGAACGTTAGTGTCGTTCTAGATCTGTTGGATTTTATAGCTTTCTGATCAACGTTTGGTCTTGATTAATGATAAGAAACAACATACTCGTTTCGCTTCAGTTATAAACTATTGCAAAATAGCATTTCTCCGCATTTCCCCATTTTCAAACATTCTGGATATGCGATTTACTAATTTTAATTTGGAATGCTCTTGTTCGAAGGGATAATTTTGCCCTTCAGTTTTTCTTCATTCATTTTCTGGTATAGGTCCCGAAACCTATTGATGGCAAATTTTGTCTGCTACAGTGTGGTATTTTTAGTTTTGCGATTAAGTGAGATTCGAGGAATAATTCGAGGATTAATGTTTGACAGGCTAAATTTTTCAATTGTTTTTAGTTAATACAAAGATTTCACTATGGGAAACATAAGCTATCGATTCGTATTAGCATTTTAATCAACTGCACTTTAATTTCCGAATCATAATCTTGAATAACTGCACTATTTACCTACAAGACTACTACAACATATTTCAGGAATAAAATTTTGTTTCTATGGTTACATATTTACGCAGGTATCCGCTATATTTTGTTTTCAAAATACTTCGTGAGGTAAACAGAGTAACCTTTGGCACTATGCATATACGTCACACCTTGGTTACTGCTTGTTTGATGGCTAGCTCAGCAGCATCAGCAATGTATCTACCACTGTTTGCAAAGTAGAAAATCTAGAACGACGTCAGAGCTTTCTGGCTTTACCCTTTTCTACACGATGGGGCGCCATCGTAAAGTTACATCAGCCCATAACAAAGTTTTACAACTTTCCACAAAGGGTATTATGCATGCTGTCCCGGTGGCTCGAATATTCAATGGGGCGTCCGATACAGCAAGCATAATGAGGAACGAATAGTTTGAGAGAGGATGTTTTGGATACCTTTGTGTTGTTTGTGGGTTTTTTCATTAAAATATTCAAACGACAAATAGTGTTAGGTACGTTATTTTGATTCATTCGAATGTACCTCGGAGATTAAACTGTGTCTCATAAAGATGATTTATCGTTGACATTTATTGCAAAAATAAATCACACAATGGATTGGAAACTGTTTGTGCTTGACGTGTGTTTGTAGTATGTATACATTTGATTAAATATTCCTACAACAGGTGGATCTGTCAATGTTATTGTAGTTTTCACAAACGCCATTAACAGATTTTATTTATCTTCCATAATAACTCAAATATAGTTTTTTATAGTTTCTTAAATGTCGAATGTGAGAAAGGAAAAAATTTTTTAATGTCTTCAAGTCAAAGCTACGTATTTTTTCTTGAATCTCTACAGAACGTCCTAAAAGTAATGGGACCCTCCTTAAACATACCTTCTAATGTCAAATTGGATCCCCTGAAACATAACTGTATATTTTTCCATTCAGTAGACAATCCTTTCATATTCCTTCGCACAATGAGTATAATAATAAGAATATAAGAATAATATAATATAAGAATAAAGAGCTCATAAAATATAACATCACTTTATTTAGCTTTATCTACTTTCATCCATCGTTTAGTTCTAGAATCCGCAGAGTATAAAACATAACATAAAACTCAATAACAAAGGCTTTGTTTGAATCCGAGCCAACATTTTACTTTTATATCCTTTGCACAATTCGAACTTCATTATACGGAACCTCTAAGATTAAAGATCAATATTTGAGGGATCTCCTCATTTCGCAGAGTGGTCTGTAATCCCTCTATCAATCGAACCAGATTTTTAATAACCCCTCCAGGATTTTAATGAAAATTCTCGCCCTCTTTCTTCGCTTCGTCGACGTCGGCAGTGATAAGAGCGTGAAATAATTGCAAAAAACAGATGGTTGGCCAGACTGAAAGCAATTTTCAGCCGTAGGCAAGCTTAAATTAATAGTTAAAAGTTTTAGGATTTGGGTCAGTTTGCAAAACAAATAAGCAAGCTCTATTTTAATTCCTTCTATAGAAGTAAAGAGAAAAGGCGCACTAAAGAAGGCATCAAAGTTTTTTGCAACTTTGTTGAAGCCTTTAACGATTCTTAACTGTAGAAACAATTGGATTATAAAGCAACGAAACTACGTTAAGAGTCAACCGCATGCGGGACTTTATAAAACCCTAAACCGCTCTTAAAAGTTGATTCGCTGGACCAAATTTTACGACTAACTTCGCGGTTAACTGGATAAGCAATTGGAGCATGGCTAATGTCGTTCAAGTAGTGAACTTTTCGACTGATGACGTTCGTGTTTTCGTTTAACTCGATCATCAAGTTGCAAAATCGATACCGGTCAGGTAATTGCTAAAGGTCCGAAATCGCGAATTGATGGAGAGATGCATTTTCGCAAATTGAGACGTGCTGTTTTGGAATTGGACGCGAAATGGCGGAAATTGACGTTAGGCGGTCCAATCTGGTCCAAAATGCAGCGCGATTAGGCGTTAGGAGATTGGTGCTAATTGAGGAGACTGTCCTGCAGGACGGATGTCAAATGACCGGGTCATCAGGTCACCTAATTTTAGTTCCAGTGCATACTTAACTGGTAAATCGAATATTGAGCGTTTTGGTGTTGACGTTGTTGTATACGAAATTGACAATTTTTACCGGAAAAGCGCTTGAAAATGACTTTAAGGATTAATATAATGCAAAATATCTTTATTAAAGTGGATTAGAAAATGAAAACCAAGATTTTACCAAATTGGTGGATGCGCCGGAATAAATTTTTGAATGTTAAATTTACGCCAATTTTCAACATTACTATATTAATTTGGACATTATAAATTGTTTTTGTGCAGGTTATCTATATATAGAAATATCTGGTTTTTGAGTAGTCGACATAAAGGCTATAAAACACTCAAATAGTAATTATATGATAAGTAAGAAATAAAACACCTATTTTCTTTTGTTGTGTATAAGTTTTAAAGGGTACTAGTTTTGTCGTTTAGATATATTCAGCTTAAACTCAGACGAGTATAAACATCACAAGTAAAAAATCGAAACTTGTGCTCAATGTAAACAAACAGAGACGCAATAATAGTGATTGTAACAATTTGGAAAATATTAATAACTCTGGCTACCATGGATAGTTTGCCCCTTTGTTTATACTGTATATCTATAACAAGTGTATTGTTTTCAATTTATTTTATGTTTATTTTACAGTCAATATTTATTAAAAGTGGGAGGTTTTTACCGTTTTTTTCGTTAATTAAATTTCGTTATTAAATTTCGGGCATTCCAATGCATTCCGAGTTTCAATCGAAACATTTTACTGCTAAATCCCAGTAACATTTTGCAATTGTATTGTTTGTGTTCGTAGAAGTCATAGTGTATAATTTGTGTAGATTAAATTTACATAAACAATTATTAAGACAAATTGATACACATATATTTGCGAATTCAACATATTTTTATACATCAAAAACATTCTACATAAGCTTAACATTATGAGTTCTAAGAAAAAAAAATTCAGATTTTTTAATTAGTGGTAGGACAAAGTTACATGCTGTTGGTCAAATTTAATAATAATATTTAACAAACTTAACAGTATAAAAATTTACAATTTTAATAAACTCGAAAATTACATGAAACTAAAACAGAAAACAATTCACAAGGTAAACTTTTATGTTTTACCATTTTGAATGAAACACACTATAAAATAAGATCTTAGTCTTCTTTAGTCTGCCCTCTCTCCTTTATCTGTATTGTAATGTTTCTTGCACCTAGAATTTTTAGTGTTTCTATTCTGTTACTTTTTATTTTCCTTTCATATTTCTCTAAAATGATTTTCCTTTGTGCTTTCTTCTATTTTATTAACAAATATTCTCTCCAAGCATTCTCGTAAAGTGGTGTATTAATGCCAAAATCGCTACTCTGTGCTGGTAGTGTAATGATTAGGGATTATTGATGTCGCCATTCCGGAATTTGGACAAAATTCGTACAATTAATTGTAATATAGCAAACGATGTAAAATATGTTATTTTCTTGTGTAAAAACAGCAATAGATCCATATGAATTTCTAACCATGTACCTAATTCCGACACCCATAAATTTGTAAATAATATTGGTTAAAAGAGTAGTACACCGTATTATTATGAAAACATAAAGCATTATTAGTCAGCGTAAATATTATTAGAATTTTCTTAATTACTGTTATCCTGTAGCGATGTAAAAAGAAGTCAAATTACAGTTACCTTATAAGGAAAAAATCCACTTTTAGCATAACACTCAATTGTCAAGATCAGTCAAACTTTTAGGTTATATTCTGACCGTTAGAACATTGGTAGAATAAAAATGGACTTTGGGTTGATAAGTGTAATGTCAAATCAACAAACAGGATGTCCTAAAGTAAAGTTCAATGTTGTAGATTTCTTATTTTATCCAACTAAATAGAAATATTTAATATCACTTGGTAGGGTGTTAAACATCTTCAATGCTTTGTAATAAATTGAATTTTGGCTACTGCTTTTTGCATATATTGGTAATCTGAAGTGGTATTTTTGCCGAGTATTGTATTCATGCTGCTGACTATTGTATGACAAATACTAAGTCCTATACTTTAGCCTAATATATCTTGTTTACCTTGTTTCATAATCAAAAAAGCTTTAAATTTTGTCTGTAGACAAAAATATTATACTTATGCAATAATTAAAATATGATTTTATTATCGTGTGGTATAAAGATATTCTAGCTTTTAATGTTACTTTATAGATATTCTTCCTAACCACATTTATTTTATTACTGTAACTTCGGATTTTGCAGAAATGGTTCAGATTATCAACATTCGAAAATTTAACTGGTTTTTAAATCATGAATCAGACAATGTAATGGAAGATAAAAGTACATAGCCTTAGTGTGTATGGTTAATCATACACATCGTTTTATACTTGTAGCTTTATGCTGTGCGTATTTTATCAAAGCCATAATCTCTACATAATCTTGTTTTACAATATACATATTTATAAGAACATCTTGCGGATTCTATCAAAACTCCAGCTATAAGACAACCAGCTCCATCAGCAGCGTAGATAAACTTAATTCAAACAATTATTAGCTCTCGGCTGTTCGAATCACGCTATAGTGGGGACAAGGAACGAGTGGGTTCTCTCGAAATCAGCCCTTCAGAAACACCGCCCGAAGTTTCGAGTAAGTTTCTTGGTATTTGTCGGGAGTACATTAAGACCTTGAGTAAACACAGCGCGGCTCTTCCGGCTTATTTCCAAGTTGTACAGTGGCACTAGCTTCGTCGAAGTAACGTCACACGGACCCCAAACCTTCACCTGTTGACACAAGATAACAAGAAGCGCTTGACGAGCAACGAGACAGCCTATCCACTCGATTACGGACCCTCAATCGACACTGATGCCAATAATTAATTAATTCTTAACCGCGTTGCCTACATGGGGATAATCGTGTAGAAAATTAATATAAAAGATTACCACGTTACTCAAGACCGTATGTTAACTATAAATTATAAATACTTTTATTAATATGATAGTTCATCTTAATGCTCAACTAATAAAGCATATTTCCTGAAATTATCAACTAAAAATATTTAAAAATGGCGGACATACAAGCAATCCACTGAGACCCGTTTTTGTTCTTTTAACGGCGTTCCTACGTTCAAATCTGTGAATTTTTGAGGGATATTTTCAGGATATCAACTAAATTTGGTCCAGCTTGTCCTTTACAATCAATTTAATCCAAGATATATTCATAAAAACAACGAATAAACCAAAATACACGGTTTTACTAAAATGGCGGAGTCGCCGGGGTCACATTTTATTGTTGAATTTAAACAACCTTTCGACCTTTCTATATTCACTTTGACAGTCTAAATCGTTTTAGCTGATGTTATTTATATACAAAAATGTGTAGTTTTCGAGAAATCGACCGTATATTTGCAGAAACCACCCAAATATTAAGCGTAACGGTTAATTTTATAGAGGAAATTGTAATTGAAACAAATTTTAAACACATAATATCACTTTTACGACCTGAAATTGACATCGACATAAACCCACAACATCAAATTTGCATTACTTACACAGCTAGAATCCGTTTTAATGGGCTAATTTTATAGCAAGCCATAAAATCGTTGGTGCATAACTATGTACCTACCTAATCGATCGTAACACCCTGTGTATCGCGGCGAATGCATATTTCGTGTTGCTCCCCTGTGAATTAAAGCCCATTATTTCGAATAAAAAATTGAACAAAAAATGCGTTATAAAACATGTATTTTTGGTGAAGTAGAGTTTTGCGTATATTCAGAAGTTTCGTTCGCTTCAAGCGGATATTTTCATCGAGCTGGGTTGGTCGGGCTTATGGTTTATTCAGTCGTGGCAAATTTATCATTTATTGTGAACGGGGATTCGCACTGTTGGTATCGAGATGGATTTATGTGCATAACCTGGGAATTAAGGGGGAGCCTCGTATAGAGGGCAAAAAACTAGGAAAACTTTGGGATTTTTTTCTGAAAAAACTATGCAATATTTTTATTTCAAATTTTTACTGTACATTCTTGAGTATTTAGAGAATACCACAAAAATTTTTTCCTTCTCAATCGGCGCGTGATTTTCTGTCTGCTGTATCCTTCTGAAACATACCAACATGATTTTGTTGTTGTTACCATACCAATATCTCGTCCACTTGTCTAAATTTAAAGTATAAAATAAATGTGTAAAAAAACGGCGAGCTTTAGAAAAAGAATTTGAAAACGTTTTTTTATTATTTTTGCAAAAAAGTGGTTAGATATTTTTTGTTGCAAAATCCAATAGGTATGTCGACAAGCTGATTAAATTATCTTTCAAATGGTATTTTTTTATTCATGTAGATTGAAACATCGCTGAATAATTACACGCCCTAACTCGTAAAAAAACTGTTCCTGAGTAAAATGCGATCGAAGTTCGTCATCTTCGGGGTTCATAAATTCTTGCCTGAAGCACCCAAAAAATTAAAACTGTTCTTCTCTAACTAATTCTCATGCTTGGAGAGAATATTTGTTAATAAAAAAGGAAGAAGCACAAAAGATAAACGTTCTAGAAAAATTAAAGAGAGGGCAGATTGACAACGACAAAAGGACTTATTTGTTTCTTTAAAAATGGTAAAACATAAATGTAAACCAATAAAATATTAATTAATTTGTCTAGGAAGCGCTAGCATCCAATAAGCGGATGGTTTGGTAAACAAAAGAGGTGTTATTTTCGGTCATCGAACGACACGTCGGTTTTCGCTAATTAGGCTGTCTTCTCGAGACCCAGATAATTAATTTGGGAGCTGCGTTGGGTCGGTCGACCGCTCGGTTGGCAACAATGGTGGCTGCCGTTTTGCAGTATCGAGTGTCAAGTAGATTCGACGAAGTACCCGCACAATGACAACAAGGCACAATAGTTGTCATGCTCTCCCACCCAGAGCTGGGTATATTAAACGCCAACGGTGATATATTAACTGTTGAATAATGGAGATCTCGTCGGCCGCAGGGCACTCCTAATTAATCCCTAAATATTGGATGGTGCCGTCTAGTGCCATCTCGAGAGCTAGTCATCTGGTTGCATTTGTAAAACGCGACATTGTAGCGCGCATTTGTTGTATCCCAGCGTCTATTGTCTAGGGTACAATTTTAGTGTTAAGTTTTTGAAAGTTAAGAACTTAGTCAAAAATGACATTAATCGGAAAAGAGCCGCAGGTTATGACTTGATAACTGGAGAGGTACTTAAAGAACTTCCAAGGAAAGCCATAGTTAAGCTTACGAATCAATGCTGGCTTCAGACTAAGGTATGTTCCCAAACTGTGGAAGGTAGCAGAGGTAATCATGATTCTAAAGCTGGGAAACCTCCACACGAAACAACGTCTTATAGACCTATCTCTTTGCTGCCCATCATGTCAAAAATCTTCGAAAAATTGCTACTCAATAGCTTGAAGCCAATAATTGAGAGCAAAACGATGTTCCAGACCATCAGTTCGTATTTCGAAATAAGCACTCTACTATTGACCAGATACACCGAATAACAAACATAATCGAAAAAGCATTACAGGAAAAAAAAAGTTTGTTCTGCAGTCTTCCTAGATGTGGCACAGGCTTTTGATAAAGTCTGGCATGAAGGACTGAACAATAAAGTAGGAAGTATCCTCCCGAAACAGTTTGCACAACTATTAAAATCTTACCTGACTGAGAGATACTTTATAGTCAAGCAAGGTGATGCATGCTCTGTCCTTAAAGAAATAAAAGCAGGAGTGCCGCAAGGCAGTGTTTTAGGGCCGGTCCTTTACCTACTCTACACCAGTGACCTCCCAGCATTAGAAACTAATACTGTCGCAACTTTTGCAGACGACACGGCTATCCTAGCTATTGGGAACACCAATGAAGAAACGACGAGAAAACTCCAAACAGCTCTTGGTCATTTTCAGGTCTGGACAAAGAAAAACGGAATCAAACTGAACGAACTCAAATCAGTACATGTTGACTTCACCAACAAGAAGATACAACACATCCCGGTTACTATTAACAAACCACATAGTACCGTACGCAAACACAGCCAAATATCTCGGCATGATATTAGACGCCAGGCTCCGCTGGAAAGCCCATGTCAAAAAGAAAAGAGAGGAACCAGGAATCCGTTATAGAAAGATGTACTGGCTGCTAGGAAGAAACTCTACGCTGTCTGTACATAATAAGCTTCTCTTGTACCAGCAAATTCTAAAACACGTGCGGACGTATGGTGCTGGGGGTTACACCTCTGGCCTGGGGTTGCACCAAATAAAGCAACATTAAAATTGTCCAGACTTTCCAAAATAAAGTATTGAGATGCATTGTCAATGCGCCTTGGTACATTAGGAATGATGATCTCCACAAGGACCTTAAAATGGAGTTTGTTTGCAAAGAAATCCAAAAATTAGCAAGAAGTCACGAGGAAAGGCTTCACCATCACGTGAACGTTGAGGCCATCCAGCTCCTCGACAACACCGCATTAATCAGAAGACTCAAGAGAGAGAAGCCTTTTGAGTTAGTGTGAATGTGAGATAGTGATAAAAGCAGAGTAAGTGCTGGTTGTAGGTGTTAGTTCCAAAATCAGAGTCAGTGCTACATAGTGCGCAAGAAAAACGTGTCCTGTATACCAGGACTGAGAGACATCGATGGGTGCCTGTTAGGTTAAGTTACACTAGTAACTTTGACTAAATTGACTCATTAGCCAATTATGACTACATTGTAATACTCTTATTGAATAATAAGAAAAAAAATCTGATGTGGCCAGGCACATGACTTTATCATACAATTTAGCAGTGCTTCCCAACGCAAACGGTGATGTTCTGACAATGCTGTCAATAGTATCGAAATGTTCTGTCAAGTGTTTCTTAACAAAGAGCGCGTTCTGAAGTAATCACCGCTCCCTTCTCCAGAGAGACACTCACGAAGTAAACCCAATTTCCTGTGTGCTAATAATATAAATTCCCCTAAACACAACCGGAATATTGAGCTACGGCACGTGATCTAAAAAATAAAGAAATAAAAAATATAGTAGGAATAGCACAGCTTTGTTTTTATGTTCAAATATAGCAAACAGAACGTTCAGGATCCAGCCGATGTACGTCAAAACAGATATACTTACTTACCTTTTGGGCAAAATTCACACAATAAAATACTAAAAAAAGTCAAAGAAAACAATAATTTATAGTTATATTTCATTTATTATTATTTCTGCTTCTTTAGTTGCAGTATTTAATTATTAAACGTTGAAAGTAGGTATTATTACATGGTTGTGGCTGACAAAAATTGAAAATTTATTTTTAGTTCAACTAGTTGATTACTTCCTTCAATATCTTCTCAATATATGTATTTGTAATTTCATAGTTGTAAAAGCTGGTATTTGTTATTGTAGTTTAGTTGTCTTTGTTTGTCGTTCATGTTTGTTATCATATTTTAAATTTATGGGTTGAGATGTAGTTTGAAAAAGAAAATTGCACGACAACACAAAATAAATATGTTCGACCTTCAAACAGGAGTGTATAAATAAGTTGATAAGACAGTAATAACGAAACTTATAAATGAAAAACGTGGCAGAGGTACTGACGGTGTCAGCCCGCTGGTTATAGCTTTTAGGTGCTTACGTGTTGCGCTTCTTTCGCCCTACCACTTTTTTTTGATGTCCTCGTTATTGTATATGAACGAAACAACAATATTCAAAGGTCAAATGTAATCAACAACTAATAATAAATTAATAAAGCATTACCAACAACAAACAAGCAGTTAAAAGAACCAGTTAAACCCGGTCAAACCATAGGTAAAGCAAAATAAATGTTCGCCAAGCCACAACCAAGCAATAACAAAAAATATAACTATATAAAAAAAGATAGTGGGGGCGCTCTAGGTGTCAAAAACCCCACTAAAACTTTATAATCACCTAGAACCCATTATAAATGTCATAAAATCTTTTCTCAAACAAATAACAAAGTTAATACAAGATAACAATTGTGAAAGTAAACAAAACGACACAAACAAATAGGCTACATATCAAGAAATACACTTAAATAAAGGAACTATCCTGATAACGGTTATTGGCATGGTCAACTTCAAGTGCGAACAAAGATATAAAAGCTGACGCAGTACGACTACCCGATTAAAAGATAAATGCAAATTATAAAATAAGGCTTACGCTATTCTCACGTTGTAAGGTGCAGAAGGAAATGAAAGGTTAATAAAAAGTACAACACAGCAAATTCGTGTCTTTAGACATGACGCAATAACGGTTCTGAGATGAAATTAATAGTGTAACTTACAAATTAAAGTGTCCCAATATGTTATCAAAATAGGATAAACATTCTACAACAAATATAAATGGCCCTATAACGAAACACAACACAACACTTTTAAAACAGAGGTTAAAAATTGTTATATATAATTTGTGGTCATATGGCTACCGATTTCAAACAAGTACGTGTTCGTTATCAGGCCAAGCTGCATATTAAACATTGAAACATTATCAATTATTCAACCTTCCATATTCCAATGACAATTCACAAAAAGAAAACATTCGCCGAATTGTGAGGTTAATGCGGTATTTGAATTTCAAGTTTTAACGGAAAAAATAATGTCAAAATTTACCGTCAAACTATGCAGAAAACATCAGATCTGTGTCACTGTAGGAGTTGAACATGGTCACGATCATATTAATTAACAAAACAAACATATTATAAAGGCACGAACTCTATCATAGACCAGGCACATGACAAAAAATAGTAGCCGCTACTACAGTTTCTTTTGAGTTGCCCCATGTGCAGACGGCTTTAAAAATTGTAATTTAAATACCGAATTAACCTCACATCTCTGCACATGTTTTCGTTTTGTGAATTGTCATTGCAATTTGGAGGGTTGATTACATGATAATTTTTTCATTGTTTTATATGTAGCTTGGCCTGATGACGGACACGTAGTTGTTTGAAACCGGTAGCCATAAGACCACAAAAAGGAGACGTTATAACAAATCTTTTGACCTTTCATTTCTAATTAATTATAAAATTGTAAAGCTATTAACGGAGTTTATCTACGAGTCACATATAATAAGTTCATTGCATACGTATCTATAACTATATAATCCCCATCATTATACGCGCCAATGATTATAATGACACTAGCGTTGTTTAATGATGACTGTTCGTTCAAATAATGAGGTGTCAAAGTCTGTCAAAACCAACGTGGATGACAGTTATGTGACAGTTCGCCTTGCCATCATACACAAATCTATTTAAAATATTTTATATAAAATGGAATTTATGAGTCGTAGATAAAACGTCGTATTTGACTCGCACATAACGGATATAAATCGCTCGCATGATTACACGCTCGCCTACGGCTCGCGTGTGAACTTCATGCTCGCGATTTATATCCTTAATTATGTGCTCGTCAAATAATATACTATTATACATGTAACAAACACATTTTCAGTTTTATAAAACTATGTAAACGTAGAATTGAATTAGTAACTTTCAAACAATTATAAAATTTTGAAGATTAAATTAAATTTACGAAATATTTTTCGACAGAGCGACATTTACCAAACAATAGTAATATTGCAAAAGCTATCACGAATATTCCACAATAAAATAAATATTGAAATAAATATTTGAAGCAGATCATTAAATTTACAGCATAATTTTCGACATATGGACATTTAATAAAACACAGGGATGATGCAAAAGTTACCGCGGATATTGTTCTTCATAGTGTGGGAAATGGAGAAATTCTTTTAGAAGTAAATATTTTAGCTAGATGGGGCCTCATTAAATTTATGTCATACCTTTCGATAGATGGACATTTATCAAAACATATTGATGTTGCAAAAGCTATCGCGAATATTCCACAATCATAAGGATTACCTTGTTGTTGAACATTATGAAATTTATTTTCAATGTTAGCACCATATAACTTGTTAATATATATCTTATGATCTTGTTCCAATGTTCTGCTGTTCATACTGTCGTATATATTATTTACTTTTCCATCAAAATATGTGCAAATCCAATGTCCAATCGCTGATCCTTGAGACCCATTATAAAGAATTTGTAAATTTGTTGTATTTTTTTCAATTCTTCTAATACAGTCAGGAAGCTGAACATATAAAACATCTTGAGGCGTAAATGGTGTTTGAATTGATAAAATTTTTCCAAAATAGTTTATGTGAACATCTTCTAAATATCCCTTTGAATTTGTAACTATTTCCATCTCATGTCCTGTTAATTGTTCTAGATTGTCATTAATGTTTTCTATGTTGGGCAATGCTTCAAATTTTTCCTTTTTGTTGTGAGGTAAGCAATTATCTTCATTTGGCCTTTTAGTTTTTAAATTTTGAGATATATCTTGAATTGTGTTGTACGTTTCATGATTTTTAATACCTAATTTATTTACGTTGGTTTCGTTATGAGTATACGTTGTGGGAAATGGAGAAATTCTTTTTGATATAAATATTTTAGCTAGGTGTGGCCTCATTAAATTTACGACATAACTTTCAGCGGATGGACATTTATTAAAACATATGGATGTTGCAAAAGCTATCGCGAATATTCCACAATCATAAGGATTACCTTGTTGCTGAACATTATGAAATTTATTTTCAATGTTGTTGCCATATAACTTGTTAATATATATCTTATGATCTTGCTCCAATGTTCTGCTGTTCATACTGTCGTATATATTATTTAGTCTTCCATCAAAATATGTGCAAATCCAATGTCCAATCGTTGATCCTTGAGAGCCATTATAAAGAATTTGTAAATTTTGTGTGTTTTTTTGAATTTGTCTAATATTGTGAGGAAGTTGAACATATAAAACATCTTGAGGTTTAAATGGTGTTTGAATTGATAAAATTTTTCCAAAAAAGTTTATGTGAACATCTTCTAAATATCCCTTTTCATTTGTAACCATCTCCATCTCATGTCTTGATAACTGTTCTAGATTGTCATTAAACATATCGATTTTGGGTAATGCCTCGAAGTTTTCCTTTTCCTTGTGAAGTAAGCAATTCTCTTCATCTGGCTTTTTAATTTTTAAATTTTGAGTTTGAAATTTGATTTGCTTTGTGTTATAAGTTTCATTATTTTTAATACCAAATTTATTTAAGTTGTTTTCATTATGAGTATCTTTTATGCTACATATCACAGAATTATCATATTCTTGAAAATATACCTGTGCGTATATGGCCTTATGGTACGAAAAGTACGTTTCGTAAACTCCTACATTCAGGTTACTTAAGTTAGAAAATATAACATCAATTTGTGAATTTAAATTTGTTGTTATTTCATTTTCAGGCAAAATTGAATACATTCCATAATTACTTAATATTTTTGATAAATAATTATTTTTATTACAATGTATGTTGAAATTATAATCACCCAAAAAAATAATTTTCTCATTACTTACACTATCAGCAGTTCTATTCATGAAGATATTAAATTTTGTTTCAAATATTGAATTTGGAACACCAGGTGACTTATAGCCACTAATAATAAAATAATCAAATAATTTAAAACTAAACAATTCCATGTGATACTTATCAGAATTGAACAATACCTCTTGTTTGTTCGAAATGACATATTTACGTTTTAAGAAACATACAATACCTCGTGTATTATTTACGGCATTAGATCTAAATATCTCAACAAAATCGGGAATTTCAATTATGTCGCTGGACATTGTTAGTGTTTCTGAGAAAATTAATATATCTGCTTCAAGATACCAGTCATCGACAATTATATTTTTTAGTTTCGTAACTAATGATAGAATGTTTAAATATACAATTTTTAAACATTTTTCATTTATTTTATAATTATTAATTATTAATTGTTTGTGCTTTCTCATTTTTTCCAGTTCATTTAAAGCCGGCTCAACTAGCTTCACCTGAGGACATTTAAATTTGCCTAAAATGTATAAGCCTTGCAATGTTGTTACCCTGCTCAAGGCAACATATAACATTGATCTACTTATTCTTCTTGATTTAGATACATCTAAGCAAATACTAGTATATGTTTGCCCTTGGCTTTTATGAATGGTCAAAGCTTCTGCAGGTACAATTGGAAATTGAAGCCTGACCACTTGATGCCCTAATTTATTAGATATATTTAATACAGTGCTAAATTTGAAAATTGGTGTCCAGTTTAGGTTAATATTTTCTTTCTTCATTATGTCCTTGTATGGCAGTCTTGCCTTTTTTCCAACGGTAACAGAATTAAAATCAAACCATAATTTAGTTGGTTCCTTGGTATTTGCTTTGAAGGAAATATGCTTTAATGTACCACATGAGCCATTAACCAAACCATCTTCAACATCAACATTACATGAGATCATGTATTTTATACCGTTCTTTAATTTGATTACATGAGGTAAACCATTCACTTCAGCAATTTTCTTCTTCAACAAAGAATTTAATATTGATGTTTTTGAATCTTTTCCAATTTTACCTAAAATCGTGTCTACAGCTTCACAACAAAACTCTTCTTCTGGCCACATATTTATCTTTCTATCATTGAACAAATTTACATTTTCATTATCAGAAAATAACCTAATGGCTTCTTCTGGAACTTGATGTTCTCGAACTTCTCTAGATTTTATAAGTTTGGTGTCATCTTCTGTCATAACACCTTTCGCCAAATTATTCAATGCCGTTATAAATTCCAAATCATTTTTTTGACGCATTATCCGAGTTAGTTCGTATAATTTAAACTGTTCCCATAACGGATTTGAATCAAACAATATGTCCATTTTATTATTACATGAAATTTTGAAAATAGGGCTATCCATTACTGGAGGCAATTGATTCAGATCACCAACACACATTACGGAAACTCCACCAAATGACTGATTGTTTCCCATAATTTGTCTTAGTCGAGCATCTACACGACTGAAAAGTGTGCTTCCGACCATTGATATTTCATCTATAATGAGCAGTTTCATTAGCTGCAATTTTTCTCTAATTGTGTTTGCAATGTCACTATTTAATTGTGGCATTTGGCCACCAAATTGTGACACGGGTAAGGCAAACGCTGTGTGTAAGGTCACTCCATTGATTAGAAAAGCAGCTTTGCCTGAAGGAGCACACAGTAACACTACTATTTTATCCTTGTTTGAACCAGGCATGTTATCAAAGTGATGCGTTACTGTTTGATAAACAGCGTTAATAACAGTGCTTTTGCCTACTCCAGCTGATCCACTGAGAAATATTCGCAGTGGTTCTGTTTTTGTTTTCATGTAATGTAGTACATATAATACAAATTGCCTTTGCTCTTTGTTTAAATGTTGCATCATTATATGAAGTGCGTGTTCCGATATTCTTTTTGGGCAAGTAAACCGATTTGTAGCAGAGATGTTTGGCTTTTTTTCCCCCTCTTGTTCGAAAATGTCGATTTCTTGTTCCGCTGAAACACCTTCTGCAACAAAATCATTTATGTCCTCTTCGTCAATTTCTGCTCTATCGTTTTGAACAGTTTCCATTGCGTGTTCTAATATTTCATCCCCAATTATATAATATTTTTTACGATTTTTTTCGATGGTTGCTATGTGTATATTGTATTTTATTTCGCAATCCGTACCTTCTACTTCACTCTCTTCATTCCTCCATGGCAGAAAGAGCAGTACTTGCTCTCTGTAATAATTACCGGGATCTTGTACTAATTTATATCTTCTATATCTTAAAATGGCTGCCCTTGTCCTATTTCTGTATTCATCAACTTCACGCATTTCATCTTCATCGTCGTTTTTTTCTTCGTCGCCTCCAATACTTGATTTATTTCTTTTTGCGTAAATTGCTACAAAATCTGCAAGACAAATATCTTCCATCGATGCGTTCCTTTTACAATATCTACTAAATGCGTTTTGCATAAATATATCAGTCGAGTCTTGCGCCATTTTTTTCAGCTCATAGTTTGATTTTAACATCATTACCCTTTCCTTAATTGGACTCGTATTTACAAATATGCATTGTCTGCTCGACTTGGATAAAGGTAGTGACAATACATGATAAGATGCTTCCTGTGCTGACATTAAATTGCTATTTAAAAATACATTCGCAATCTTTCTGAACTTATCTTTAATGCTGTTGTGACCATTTTCAACATCAGAAGCTGCATCCCTTAATAGCTTCGACATACCAGCCTCAATTTTTGAAATGTAATTTATGATATATGAAGCCACTCCATATTCTTCGGTTATGAACTGTATATCCATGTTGGCTTCAAAGAGTGTCAAAATTTTTTTGTTGTAATTATTTATCCCAACTTCTAAACTATTTCTTTTTAAAAATATTTGGGTCCTTTTCAAAGAACTTCGTATCGCTAAAATATAGCCTTCCTCGCTGAGTTCAAGTTTCCCTAATATTTCTTCAAAAGGAACATATTGTTGTTTTTTATAAAGGTGTTCCATTTGCACATAAATTTTTTTTAAATCCTCTTTTAAATTTTCCGTTTTTTCTTCTTCTGATAATGGTTCTAATATCATTGTTCTTGCCATTACAGGAATAGGATAATTAAATCTACATTTTTGCTTATCTTGCTTACCTTTATTACAAGTATGCGTGTGTTTATGATACTGGATAGAAATAAATGGATTATTTATGTCATATTGGCATGTTATAAATTTGTCGATAAATTCAATGCATGCTTCAGTTGCAACACTACTCTTATGTTCATAAATTGGAGCATTTTTGAGCCAAAGAAAAATGTGCTCATGTGGCGATCCTCTCATTTGGAACTCCACCCTGCAATAGCTGTCTTCGACAGGATGTTCACCAAATATACTATTATTTTCCTTTAATAATTGCATAATTTTTTTCATTTTAAAATCAAAATATCTTGCACAAGTTATTGGATCATTTTTAATCAATTTGCTTTTCTCACATTCTTCCAATGTATATGCTTCCTCTAAAGAAATATTTTTTCCACAATTTAATTTCGTTAATGTTTGTATTAATTCCGGCCATATCCTTTCACCTGCGGATAACGTCAAAAAAATTGTTGGCTTTCCTAATTGCCGTATCATTGCCATAAGTTCCTTCTTTTTAGTTTCCCAATAGCTTGGAGTGGATCGAATTTGTTTTAAAATCCTATAGCCTGCATCAAACTTAATTAAATTGTTGGTAAATTCAGTATCTAAAATACTAGCTGCACTAATTTCATTGGTCTGTTTGCTTTTTCTAAGACACATATTTATATTGGCCAGGCAAGATTTTTCTAATTTTTTCTTTGCCATATATAATATGCGTGTTGGCACACATGACCTTCTGTCTGCTCTTCTGCTTTCAGATTTCACACGGTCGTTATATGTTAGTTTTACACCATCTTTTATTTCAAAACTATGACCACAAAATATAGTTGGAAAGCATAACTCTTCCAAATCGGGTATCGTATGCCACGGAACTGGATTTTTACCTTGCCCAGGCGCTATAATTTTAATATTTTCGTTAACCAAACCCTTTTGATCCATTACTAAAACTTCTTCATCGATTTCAATATCATCCATTTTAAAATCATTTTCGTTATTCATTTGACTGCTTTCATCGGTAAACTTATTAATATTTTTGTTGTCATCTTTAATTTGATCTGTTTCTTCAACCAAAAACTCAACGTGATCATTATATTTTCGTTCATATTTTTCAAAATATTTCTGATCAATCACGATATTATATTTTTTGTATAACGGGGTATTTATTAGAAAATCGAGTGCGTCGCACACAACAGCCGGTTTAATGGTTTCGAACATGTAATCAGTTTTATGCAGCATATGTCTTTTTAATTTAATTTGAATAGTTGCCATATCGTCAAAATTTCTTGGTAACACTTGCAGAATATCATTAACTTCTATAGGAATGTTAACGACACTTCCTTTTAAACCTAACTGGGCATTTATATTAAATATCTTCAATGGACGAATTTGCATAAAATTAATGTAAGGAGATACCATTCTTTCTTCAAGAGGTGATAACTTTTTAACGCACTCCGGAATATTGACAAATTTCATACCATTACTTGTTGCTAATTTTGGTGTTATACCTTTTAATATTGACTTATAGCAAGTTTTGCAAACATGTTCTGAGTTTATATTAAAAATGCTTTTATAAAAAGCTATTGTGTAATCCTCATTTATTTTATTAATATTATACTTCAATACCGAATGACTAAAAAATAACCCTTCACAACAAAAGCAGGCGATAGATGGGGTGGATGAACGATCTCTGATAAATTGTAGCTCTAGTTTTGAACTTTCTGTTCCTGAGAGTACCAAATTATTATAATAATTTTCTCTGTACCTAAAAAAATCTATATCCCTTTTTTGTTTTTTTGATTTACAATCCGCTTCCATTTCTTTCCTTTTATAATCTGTTTTTCTTAATTCTCTCATATGTTTTATATTAACTAAATTTTCCTTGTCCCTATATTCTCTATTTTCTCTTACTTCCCTCATACGTTCTAAATTACTTTCATTTTGAAGTTCCCTGTACAATTCATCCCCTCTCACTTCCCTCATATGTTCTAAATTTCTTTCATTTTGAAGTTTCCTGTACAATTCATCCTTTCTTACGTCCCTCATACGTTCTAAATTACTTTCATTTTGAAGTTCCCTGTACAATTCATCCCCTCTCACTTCCCTCATACGTTCTAAATTTCTTTCATTTTGAAGTTCCCTGTACAATTCATCCCCTCTCACTTCCCTCATACGTTCTAAATTTCTTTCATTTTGAAGTTCCCTGTACAATTCATCCTTTCTTACGTCCCTCATACGTTCTAAATTACTTTCATTTTGAAGTTCCCTGTACAATTCATCCCCTCTTACTTTCCTCATACGTTCTAAAGTTCTTTTATTTTCAAATTCCCTGTATAAATCATTCTTTCTTACTTCCCTCATATGCTCTGCATTCCTTTTGTTTTGACTGTCCTTGTATAATTTATTATTCCGAAGTGCCCTTACATATTCTAATACCCTTTGGCTTTTTTTTTTCTTTCTCTTTTGTCAATTCATTCATTTCAATATTATCTTTAATATTCTTATCATTTCTTAACTCCGACATAAATTTCTTTTTATTTTTGTTAATTTGTTTTATTGATTTTTTTTGCTCCTCATTTTACCGTCAATAAATTATGTGGTAATTTAATATCACAATAGAAAATAAATAATAAAATCTATATTGTATTGAAATTTACTTATTCAATTCTTTCTCTATCTATGTTAATTTGCTAATATTTTGCCTATATAAGTTCAAATCAGGTCACTGGATCAGGTCGCCCCAAAAGACAATGCGCTCAATCGCTCTGCGCCCTTGTTTCGTCCACTCAATACACGATCCTATTCGAAACATTATTTATTCAACATTATTCGAAACGTTATCAATGAAACGAAAAATGTTAAGTTTTATTTATCGTAGTATATTAGATTCAGGGCTGGTATTTTATTCAAAAATTTGGTGATCATGGGGGCTAACTTCACACGGTGTCCCCAATAGTTATGTAAGTGTCAGATTTGTTGTGCCGGAGGGGTGGGTGGGTCGCGTCTCGTGCTCCTTCTGTTGACGCGCAGCTCACCGCCAACGGTACATCTTCTCATTTACGGGATAAAATAGCGCAAAACATCTGACAGATCTGTCACATAATTATTGAGGACTTTGTATGAATGTGAAAATATCAGCTCTCAATAAATTTATTGCGTTACCTGTATAAATACAAATCTCCACGTAAAGATTCCAAATGTTTAGCGGGTCTACTCAGTCGCGTGCGCGTTTCGCGTCTTATATCCGGACTGACGTTTCCACAAAGTCGGCACAAATGGACAATCTGGAAGTTTTGACAGAATCCGCCCTGTACTGCTAATTCAAATGCCGGTCTTGTAAATTAAAGAAGGTTGTTGGTTCTGATGATTATATTGGCTTCTAGCTACTATAGTTTCGGGTTTTACCCCGTCTTTAGTGATAACTACATAAAATCGTAAAGAATTACTATCAATATTGCAAATAAGTTTTATGGTTAACATACCGTCTATAATATTTCTTGTATATATTCACGAAAACAATAATATTGCTATCCGCACTCGAAATACACAATGATGTTGTAAACACCATGAACCAAGATGTGTCAATATTGTTTCACCTAGCGATAGTTGCGCTCATGTTTTCCTCCTCATGGCAATCTCCTTGCATTTGCGTGTTCAATTGGCATTTCGCAGACGTTGACGTACTGAATTCTGTCAAAAATATCAACAAGTCCAAGCTAACTAAGTTTAAATGCAGACACGATCTCGATCAAAAAGAATTTGCTCATACAGGTAATCTATTAATTTTACCAAAAAATGACATAGACATAAATTAGGAAATGTTAGGTTAATCCACTTCTACGAAACGTCAAGTTTAAAAAGCTAATTGAAATTCTGACACAGAGATTAGTAAAAAAAGATAGGAAACGTCCATAAGCCACCTATGGTGAAATTCGACCATATTTTATTAACTGGTTAACATCTGAGACGTTAGGTGGCGTTAGGTGGCGCCCTGGCCGATTCGGCGGGATCTGGCGGTAAATTTTAATTTGTGTGCATTTCTTATAATATATGCTTTATTATTTCGTTTTCCTACAGAACATACAAAACTTAGTTCTACATTATTTATTATATAATAAATATCAATAACAAATAAGAACAGTGTTACTAAACTAATTCAACACTAAGCTATAACAATAACAATAGAAAGCTTAGCTTCATAACTGCTGCTGACCTGCTGCTCTTCTCTGCTGTTCGTAGCAACATCCATATTATCTGCAGAAAGTAAAGGTACAGCTCCTGATTTCAAAAGCAATCGCGGATATGTTTTCTTGAATTGCTCGACAGAAAAATGATCACTTCATATGTGATAGTTTTTTGTGTCATCTTGCAAAAGGTAAATTCGGCCAATATTTAACATCCATTGCTAGGCTCTGCAAAACCAAAATCTATGCAGATGAGTAATTTCAAAGATTGATTTTTACCTACAGCGAACGATCCTTTGGTATTATTGCAAAGAATGTCACATCCCTATTATCGAATTTATTTTTGTAACTTGAATTACAAATGCAATAAGTGCCACGACTCATGTTGTAACTCTTGGTAAATAATGAAACTCCGGCGTTACCACTAAATGCAACTTAAGTCAAATGACATTTCAAATTGCGTTTTGAACACTTGACATGACAAGACATGACATTTCAGTCACGTCATAGAGCGGTTAGTTAACATCTGAGACGATAGATGGCGCTAACATCGACACGGTCGCATCGCTCCCTATCTTTATTTACTAGTCTCTGTTCTGACAGATTTATATTTGTTCATGACACTGTAGAATCTACAGTGTAGATGTCACATCCGTACCAACATACTAAAATGAAACTACACTCATCGCTATACTTTATTTACAATTTTCTCAATTTATCGTTTTTAGAATTAGATATAACAACGGGTTGATATTTCTTATCAACAAACAATCAATTTGGTGATCTAATTTTATTTGAAATTTGTATTTTGTACTTTGCCGCACTAGAGCGGCAACGTTCCATAGCGGTTCTTGGCGGTTCTCCAACCTCTGATGAAATCAGCTGTTTTCAAGTGTGACAGCACAAAAAAATATTTGTCAAATCCTGACTACTATGTAATTTCATATCAATGCAGATGCGATCGATATCGATCAAATAGAATTTGCTCTTGAAGCTAAACTATTAGTTTTACCAAAAAAAGTCATAGGCATAAATTATTCAAAATTTCCTCTACTTTAATTTATTATTTAACTATTTTGTCGAAATTACAGAAATAGCGGCTAATTTGCAAAATCATTGAAAAAGGCTTAGAATAAACTACCAGTTCCTTTCGACCCTTTTGAACCAAAAGCTTTTCAGCTCTAAGTTTGGTCATCAAACTTCTAAATATAAACTTTCGTCCCGATACCTTTAGTAGTTTCTCCGGAATCGTCGTCACAAAAATCGTTTACACACGCACACACACACACACACACACACACACACACACAGACATTTTTTTGTACCTTGGTCAAAAATGTTCAGGGGACCCATAAAGACCTATTTCCGCTAAAATCTCAATTTTTTTTTTCGGCATGATTACAATACTTTATCTTACTGCGTATGATAAAGTAAAAAGTTTTTGAAAATAAATGCTCTTTATTACGTATGTTGATTGGACAATATTCAAAGAATACTCTGTCAAAATAATAGAAAGAAATTCGAAGAAAGTACGATTCCACAGCCTAAAGTTATTGGGGCAAATTGGAAATTGTTCATAAAATATATTCCAAAGCCGAGTGTGAGTATAGTACAGTTTTCCCACTTGTAGTAATTAGTAGCGGAAAATCATGTTGCCAAAATTGAAGATGGCAAAAAACTTCAGCTAATCGCGCAGCTATCATGGAACCAGAGAATTGCAAGTCAATTACTTAAGAATAGTGATGGAATATCGCGGAGATGCTAGGAATATTGTCTACACTTATACTCACTCAAAATTTCTGTGAAAGTAGATGAAATTAGTTGAAAGCTAAACCAACATTTAGTAAAAGAACTTAAAAATTGCCGAAGTGGTTTTTTCGTTTTCAAATCATTATAAATAATGTAATTATTCTGAAGTTTCAGTTATTAGAAGGTTCAGTCTTCAGTAAGTGTTTTCTCTAAGGAAAATAAGATCGTTAACTCGATCCGTTAATCAATTGAAAAGCAAATACGTATGCAAGTTTGAAAGATCGTGTCCATATGACTTCATTGAAATATAATAATTTACTCAACATAAGCATCTAGATCTATTCGTTTCCCAAACTGCATCCAAATTTGCATTCCTATGGCAAAGGGCTACCAAAAATTAACAATTGAAATCGTAAAAATTGCGAGAATTAAAAAACCCCGTCAGGGCCTTATTTTATAGGCTTCAAGGTGTCAAAATATGAAAAAGGAACCCCAGAACCTTATCTTTTTGGTCAAGCAATTCTAACCTTATTTACTATATAATCTTCAATTAATTGTTAGTCGAACCATGTCAACGTAATATTTTGCAATTCCAATAGTTTAAACTTTAGAATATCTAACATAAACGACACTTTTCTTCTTTTTATATCTTTTAAAATCTTTCAAAACGGAAACCATTTTTAGAGATCCAATACCGTCATTCTTAAGATAGTAAAAAGTAACAATGAACAGATTTATAAATAAATATCAAAATAGATTTTTTCTCATTTTTGCAAATACCACGAATGACAAATTGATATTTCTCAACAGATTATGATCAGAATAAAATGTAGCAACTTTACCAAATTTAAATAAACGCTCCATCTCCGTTAATAAGCCACCAATATTATGGACTTCGTCGTATTTGTGTTACTTTTAGCGCTGATTCGACCGGAGGTTCATTCATTATGCAGCCGCAATTATTTCCAATACAAACTACATTTTCGTAAATTATATGTCATACAGGTAGAATGAAAGGACACAAAAACAATGATTGATATCCGAAAAGAAGAATTATGATATAAATATTTTATCTGTTGTAGACACACACCTACTGTGTGTTGATGATATACGAAAATAAATAATGTCCAGTTATTACACACATAAAAATACGCAGTTGAATTATTTTTATTTTTTACACCGATTCAACTCCGCTATGTATTTCCCATTCCGCCTTTGTATTCTAATTTTTCCGTCTTCATAGTTTAGAATTAGAGGCGAAATAGATTTTAAGTATATACCTACACATTTTTTAATTATTTTATTTGTTTGGTTGTTATTTTGTATTTAATTTTGAAGATTTAATTTGCAGTAGGTCCAGATTCATAATTATGACTATGCGTCCTCCGCCACGTTTTCATTAAATTAAATAATTTTTTAAAGTAATCGAACGCCATATCAATCCGCAGTTTTGATTTTTGTTCTTTTTTAATTTAGAGTTTAGGTTCATAATCAGCTACCATAGAAACCCTCTAAAGGTCAGGTTTCAAATAAATTAAAACATATTTTAAAGTGGTTGCCCGCCACATTGAAACCGCCATTTTATTTTCATGAATTCAGAGTTCGGATTTGTAGGCAGAGACCCCAAGAACTCCCAAAATACACGTTAGGAATAAATCAAAACATATTTAAATGTAGTCGTTCGTCGTATTGGCCACGCCCATAGGTTTCAATCGAACGTATGGAAACGTATGGGCGTGGCGCGTGTGTTATAGTTCTTAGCAACAAGCAAACTTGCTCATAGATACGGGCAACCGGTGATATCCCCACTCCATCGAAAACTCTCGCATTCGCCTCAAAAAGATGACGAGAGTAGACTCTCAGTTCCCGCGATGTTTATGAATATTAAAATTTATATTTTAGTGTGGATTTCTTCTACAATAATTAATTTTCGATGTCAAGGAAACCTGTAATGCAAATGCTAATCAATACCACTATAATATATAACGTTTTCTATTTCAATTTTTGTGATGTAGGAGTATTATTTTAATCATTAAGGTGTCTATACAAACTTCCACCGGTTCGTATGGTATTGTATAGTAAAGATTCGGCACAAATTTTCGTGTGCACGCAGGTGCCTTTCCATTAATTAAATTATATAAAGAGAATTCGAAATAATGAAGGAGCCCAAAGGAATTAGATTAAGGCCTTCTGCTCAACGTTACCCTCAATCGTTCAGCACGTTGTCGTCTACGCCTATACCATCCCTCTCGGCTACCCCTTTCTCTCTCTCTCTCTCTCTACCAATCGCAGAAAGTTTACTGGTAATTAAGAAATTTAATTGGGATCCATCGCAATCGCGGCCTCCTATCAAATATGAAAACCTAATTTCGACACTAAATCGTCCGCTAAAATCATTTTCTACCGACCGAATACCGAAAGCTTCTTTAGGCTCGTAATAATTATTTCGTATGCCCCTAATGAGGATGCCCATTTTCAGTGAAACGTTTCCGGATGTTTCATTTTTCAGCTGCCAGAGTCTGCTTCGCGTGTCTGCACGAAGTTTTGCCGCTTCCAGTTTAAATTACCCGGAAGAAATGTTTAAAATAATCACAGGTGTTTGAGTTACCATAGTTTTATTATTCGGCTCAAGTATTTTTGTGGCCCCATCTTGAAGAACATACTTCGTATAGCTGTACTTTAAAGCGAAATGAGTTAAAAGAGACTATAAATATAACTAATAAAATAATAATAATAAAAGTTTAAAGATATATACAGGTATGTACACGTTAAAATATAGGTACAGTAAATTCTTTATAAGAATTACAAATTTCCGCCAGTGCAGTGGTACATATTCTATTGCATTCATTATTCTTAGTTTTAATAATTCTGTGGCGTCTTATACCTTGTAAACAATTTGTTTCGATTGTCCCCAATAATAAAAATCAAATAATGATCATTCTTACCGACGTACTTATTTTGTTCGTTTGTTAACTGGCGAAATGTGGACAATGATCTACAATAAACTTGAGCTGTTATTTTTTAAGTAATTTCAGTCTATAAAACAACTGCACCCTTTCTGATTAAATTAACTATCAGGCATAAATGGTTCATTTACACCAACATGTTCTGCATAATAGTAAGAACAGATTTTGCAAAAAGTAGATATAATTCACAATCGAGGCAAACTAGAAACTTTTCAGCTTGCTTAAGTCTTATTAGTTACAGTACCCCCAACAAGAACAACATGCTGCATATAACACAAAAAAATAGACTTAAAAAATACAAATATTGGAAGCGGATTCTTTATTCAATGATGTCCTATAGAATATAATATTAGTAAATAGGTAATAAATTACAGGTAATAAAATAGGGAATAAAAAATCTATTTTTATAATGTGGGCTAGCCTATTTAAACTATATTTCACAAAACCGATAGAAGTACAAGTAATATTAAGTTTTTCATGACAAGAAATTGAATATTTAAATAGCAAAACTCCTCTATTCATTTAAGAAGTTCACTCATCAATTTTGAACAATAAATAACGCCTTTTCTTTAAAACGCGTTCTGTACTCAATTAGTCATCATTTATTTGAAATGCAAACAGTCTACTTGCATAATAAACATCAATTACCCATCACTTCTAAAGTGATACAATTTTATCTTAAAGAAAAATCCAAAAATTCGTCAAAATGTTTTATTTGCATTTATAACAAACATTGAAAATTTAACTCGATCAAAATAATATGATGCAAGGGCATGTTATTATCTAATAGAGTTTAAATTTTGTTTATTATTGATGTCAATAAGCACACTTTTGCCACGTTTTTACTTTATCATACATAAGTACTATGAGAAAGTATTGTAATCGTACCGAAAAAAAAAATTGATTTTAGCGGAAATAGGTGTTTTTGGGTCCCCTGAACATTATTGACAAAGGTGCAAAAAAATGTCTGTCTGTGTGTATGTGTCTACCCGATTTTTGTGGCGACGATTCCGGAGAAACTACTAAAACTATCGGGACGAAAGTTCATATTGTTGAAAAGCATTTTGTTGAAAAGAGTCCAAAGGAACTGGATATTACCTCTAAGCATTTTGCAAATAACCCGCCATTTCTGTAATTTCGTCAAAATACTTAAATAATAAATTAAAGTAGAAGAAATTTTTTATAATTTATGTTTTTTATATTTTTATTTTTATGTTTTTTTATTTGGTCGAGATCGTGTCTGCATTTAAACTAGTTAACCAGGATTTGACAATTATTTTCATTCTAATGACAATAGGTAGTGTCAAACGCCGATTTTTTGGCAATACTTACTGTCAATATTATCAGAAAATCTGTCAAATCCTCGCGCTAACTCGTTTTATTTTAATGCAGACACGATCGATCTCGATCAAATAGAATCTCATGCAGCTAAACTATTATTTTTATATATTGTATGATAAAGTCATGTGCCCACATGAGATTTTTTGGCACGTTTTGCCTTTTAAACCGACAATTTTGGGTTTCCACTTTTCTAAAATTTTAGAAACGTTAATTAACGTTTTTGTCCAATCAAGTAAAGTTTAGGCGTTTCTTATTGACTTGATTTGGTAACTTTTGGCATCTCCAGATCATCTCCACACTCATGTAATGACAATGCTGTGAAGAAACAATGCCAATTGTAGAAAAGATGCTTTCATCCGAACTTACAATAAACTTATTAAAATTTCGGTTATTAAATAATTCGTTACCAATCTGAAGATAGAAATCCAAACGTCTGTCTAAATCGTGATCTAAATGAGTTAATTTTATTTTCTTTGTAAATTCTGGACATTGGAAACCTAAATTCTGGGCAAATTCACAGAATGTCTATTAGAGACGCAACTTCCTCATTCAGTTTCTTATTCCACTACATTTCCACTTCAATTTTTCTATAATGACATGAAGCCGTAGTTGCACAAACAAGACATATTTTCAAATAAATCACATAAGTGTCGTTCCTGAGTTAATAACCGAAAACTTTCTATTTTTTATGTTCATTTTACACAACGTATTACCAAAACCTTATTTTTTAAAAAACATTACACACAGTATAAAGATAATCTGGCCAACACTGAATACAAATCTCTAAAACGTACGTGTACTAAATATAAAATTCGTGTTTGCATATTCGGTAGAAATTAAACGAACTCTCGAATCTAAAAAAACAAGAGAGACAGAGAGATAAAACAATTGAGTTTTGTGAAAGGGGATATAAAAAGGTTTGTAGAGCGCGTGACGTATTGGCCACAAAGCGGTTAAAACGATTACTGCCGATGGAGCAGTTCGCAATAAATATAAATCAACAAGTGACCACTGTCATGTACAATGTTCGCTTTAATTATTCGCGATATATTCCGCTCGTAAACCGCGAGATTTCCATTGTTTTGTACGTCTGGACTGGGCACTGCCATATCAATTATATTTAAATAGACCCCGGTGAAAACGAAATAATGGAAATGTTATTTTAAAAGGGGAAATTTTTTAATTTACATAAATGTCTACTTGGCAATTGTAAAATAAATGTATGTACTTGAGTTATTTTTCATGTTTTACAACTGAATTAAAATATATAATGCATAAATAATATAATAATATAAATAATATACAGCGTGGGGTACTTTTTTTTGGGTACTACGTATGGGTACTTTTGTTATTATTAGAGATAGGAAGTCAGTTAAATGGACAAAGTAGTGCATATTTATGTCCTATTTTATAATCAGTTCAGGAAATAGTCGATCAAATTGTAGACAAAAAAGTGCCTTCATAATGTCAAAACGCTTTTTTGATGGGATCATAACAAAAATTAAATTTTTTGTTTTTTTTTTTTCAAATTAGTTTGGAAACAATTTGGAGTTCAACTCTTTTCTAAACAGATTATGAAAGGGCACATAAGTATGCACTACTTTGCCCATTTAATCGACTTTCTATCTCTATTAATAACAAAAGGACTGTATAATAATAATAATAAAGAGAGAATTCTACCTGATTATTTATAGTTTTCATATCACACAATAAACAGATAACACTGGGGAACATGAGTTTTCAAATGAAGTAAAAAACACCTCTCTACGACAAAAACAATGTTTTTTTTTTAAATTTCGTTAATTAATTTATGTCACTATTGTCAAGAAGCTGGCTTACCTAGACATTCGTGTGCTAAAGAAGTCTATTCTAATGATTCTCTGCCAACTTTCCAATTTCTTTGGTTATTAATTCCATCGCAAGATCCCTGTGGATATCGCTATTTTTAATATACCAAGGTGCACCCACGATGTTTCTTAGCATTTTATTTGGTAGCGTTGAATGATGCCGATATTACTTGGCTTAGTGCAGACCTACATCTGGATACCATAAGTCCGCACAGATTTAAGTATCTGCTTGTAAAGTAGGAGTTTATTTTATGCCTACAAAACCGACTTCCTACCAATAAGCCAGTAGATTTTTTCGTTGCTTAATGCATAATTCTTTCTTTCTCTTGTTGCTAAAATTGATGTGGATTTGTTTTTGTTCAATGCAATTTAGCCATCGTTGCATCCAATCACTAATATTGTCGCCAGCATTGTGTTGCTTAGTGTTGCTTAGTGTTGCTCCTTCAACATTTGTATCTACTGCCATGATGGCAGTGTAAAGAAGTTACAGAATTGCTTTTAGTACACTATACTACTTAGCAAATAAAAATTATGTATTCAACGTCAAGATATTTACAAAATAAATGCTATGTATTATGCTGCCAGTAGAATTGTTTCAGTTACTCATTTTGTATGATATATAGTGGACCACAGGAAAATACAGTACTTTCTTACAGTTTTAAGATAAATACATTCTAGATAAAAGTAATCGTGCTATTTTTGTTATGAAGGGGCTTTCCTGCTAAGGCGATTATCTTATTCCAGAAAGACTTTGCAGTGCTTACTGAAACACTTTGGTACTTTTCACGAGTTCACTGTTTCCTTAATATCTTCCTTCTTTTCCAAAACCCAATAGAATGTGTGTTAATTTTTTTATATACTGGGTAATATTCTATTTTTCGAACACAATAATGACTCGTTTATTCTTACGAGGGGCAATTAAACATTTAGTAATACAAGAAACAACCAAAGCAAGACATGATTACTGCTACAATCACCGTAAATTTAAGCCAGATTGAACATCGTTGTTGGGAGTGCTCCCTAGATAGTTGGAATCGCGTGGAGATTGTTTTATTGTGATTATCGATTAGCGTAAAACATGAACGCTGTATAGGCTCGTAAATTCTCCAATAGATTGCACCCACAAATACTGTTGCAATAATTGTGGAAAAAATTGCTTTAAAACCTATTTTTTTGTTTGTTTTTTCTTCCTCTTTTTACGATTTTCCAGATTTTATAAAATTGTCCTTTTTGTTCTTATTTCTGTCCCTTTTAACATTTCTTCTTTCTTATCATGGTATATTTCTATTGGTCTGTGGCCACTGATAACCCCATAACAAACCGTTTTTTTTTTCTATTCTATAAAATTATTAATTTAATTAATAAACGCATTAAAACCCAACCCGTTTGATGTAGTAATAAAAACATTGGAAATGACCATTTTATTTTATAGAATTACACATTTTCATATCAAACGGCTTTTTGATCTTCAGATTTGCTAGTCATTTGACGTCTTCAGCATATCTTTTTATGGCAAGCTCCTATCATTTTCTTATTGATCTTGGTAGATCCTTGAATTATCATCATGGTAGCAAAAACTATTTTTGGCCTTACATCAGAATTTTATTTAACAAAAGGCTATTGAAAATTTGTAGAATAACGATAACTTTGGGAGCATCGATTTTGTTAATGGGAACTGAGAAATGTGCTCTTGATAAATTATTATGCGATGCTTGTGAATTGGAACTCAGAAGGTGTCCATCAAGTGCATCGAAAGAGTTGAAAGTCTAAATAAAAAATGCCTTCTGATAACCACAAACCAATAATTTTGTTTTGATCATGTCTGCATACTTCTACGTGCTTTCCATAGTGTTGCAGTCGGTTTGGAAACTGCCCATAAGTCTGATTGAGGTCAATCTAGTAACTGATGGAGAATTTTGGTAATTTAGTGCTTAATTTTTGCATGAAACTCTGCTATTTTCCTGATGCGAAAGTAACTATGCGTTGAATGGTTTATTACTTGTTGTCAAACCATTGGAAAAACCAGTGAAAATACTACTGTTCTTTGTATTAAGATAAGCCTTGAAAGTAACAAAACTTTTTTTCATAAAGCAGGTGTCAACAAATATGTAATTTAAACGGCTCTAACTTCTTAAGAAATTGAAAAAAGAAGTAAGACCACATGAAGCGTCTTACTAGAATAATTTAAAAAAAAATCTTTTAAAGATTCTTGTGGATTTTTTTAGTTTTCTCATCATTTATTCAATTTATTTGTATTATTTTTACTTATTTTTATTATTGGGTTTGTTCAGATATTTTACTCTGTCAATTTTTAATGAATCGAACATGCTGTAAATGCCAGGCCCACGACTTTTCAGTTTCAGACTTTTCAGTTTTGATAATCAAAATTACAAATTTCGAAAATTTCGGAAGGTTTTCACGATTTCAGTTAAAGACATAAATATTCATATTCAGCGCAGAGTAGTATGTATATCGACAATGCTTATTTGTTTTCTATGCACACATTCCATACTTCACAGAGTGATCAATATTTTGCCAATTTTCAATTGATTCTTTCTCGAAAATTTTCTCTTGTAAGGCCATAAAATACAATTTAAAACAACTAGAAAAATAATGAAAATAATGTAACGATGAATACACCCACCAGCACCCATTTTTTGGATGTTGCACAGTGAACCAACAGACGTTTTTACGTACCACAAAGCTCTGTGCTTTGTATCAAATCCTAACCAACAAAGAGTGACAAACAATAATATAGTTTCTCTAATTTTTATTTGTCGATTGTTTCCTTCAAACAATCGATTCCAACGGACACACTGCCGTTTGCAGCTTGTAACACATTTCATCCACTTAGTACTGGACTGCGGTGTAGTGGGAATCGCCACTTAAACCTTTTCGCTATTGTTTTGCTCGCGGCGGTCGATTTTTGCCCGCGGCCAGCCTCGGTTTTGCCTCCAGTCTGAAGAGTTTTGCGCGCGAAACAGCAGGCACCAGTCCTGAGAGTGATTTTAATCCGGGCAATATACACCGTGGATTTAACTAATAATGAAGATGGAAGTAAAGTGCTCCGCGGAGTTTATCTGGTTTAGGAATAACGGCCGTAGCGTCAGACCGGAGCTAGAGAAACCCCGCCGAGATACTCTCTCTCCGCCCACGTCACCCCCTCCCCTCTTCCGGCTAAATTCGCAAACAAAATGCTGATGCCCGGCTATTGTTCGCCGACCTGTTTACAGAAATTATGAAGTTTATTTGAAAGTCGACTGCGCCAGTTATGTGACGCGCCAATCGTTATTTACAACTCTGTATAATATATTATAATAAGTAATAGAGTATTGTAGATTACGTTAGTATTATTATCGGTGTAGGTAGTGCAAATTTAAAAATATCCGGGGCTTAAGCATAGAACATAACATTGTATACCTACAATGTTTCTCCGTTATCAGGACCGTCTTTGTGTGAACAGTGTATGCAGTTTGTTCAAAATACTGTATAAGCACAAGCAAAAGGTAAATTTATAATATAGCCTGTATCTCTAGATACAGTGTGAGCCCTGAATAGAATATTCTGCTCTGTTCTGTAGGGATTAAATGATAAAATGCAACAGTGTAACGGTTTATATACATAACTTCGTGAGGAAATGCTTTGATTTATTTGAATAAACATTTCTAAAACTGTTTAAGTACATACAATACAATACTATAAGTAATATAGCTGTTAAGCGCTGTTTTGTAGTTTTTAATATATATGACTTTCTGTAAAAGATAATCATAAATTGCAACGCAAAAAATAATAAAAGAATGGTATTCAAATTCGCCATAATTGTTCAATAAACAACAAAAAAAGTTGATATAAAGCTTCAAGAAGGCAAGTAAAAAATTTCGAACCTGATTACTAAAAATTGCACTTAATATAGTTTAGAGAATTATATTCAAATTCACCATAGTTATTCAGTATGCATCAATAAACAATATAAAGACACAGCAGCTGATATATTAACTCTAACAAGGCTAATGAATAAGAAAGAAAAAGTGGCAAAAGTTGCAAAAAAAGAGGCAAGCGAGCAAAAACTAAAAATAATAGAAGAATGATAGATTCACCATAGTTATTCAATATACACCAATAAACAATCTAAAGGCTATACCAGCTAATATCTAACTCCAACAAGACAATAATGAAATAAGCCAAACTGACAAAAAATTTAGTTAAGCCAAATTAGCAAAAAATGCGCTCAAGGCAGCATAAAAATCATATCTAAGGAAATAATGAAAAAATGACAATCAAATTCACCATATTTATTCAACAGGCATCAATAATGAATATAAAAGTCATAGCAGTTGAGATTATCCCCTCACTAAACTGGTAATGCATTTTGTAAGCCAACAATTTTTAAGAGCTTTTGTCATGTTTTTATCCATACTTACTGTAACTTTCCGTAGATAGTTGTAAAAAAATAAATAAGCCGAACGGGCACAATTAAACGAATAATGGACCGAATGTTAATAAAATTCACCACCATAGTTATCAGATATGCATCTATAAACAATACAGAGGCCATAGCAGGTTGATATAAGACTCTAACAAGGCAAGTAAAAGAATTGAAGTAAGCCACACTGGAAAACATTGAACGCAAGACTGTATAAAACTCACAACTAAACAAATAATATAAGAATAATGATAATAAAATTCAGCTTAATAAATAGTTATTTAATATGCATCCATAAATAATATATAGATCGCAAAGCTGATATATTATTTCGCTATTAAATGTCACTCCATGTCATCGGTGTTGGTGTAAATTTCTTTAAAAGAATAAAACTTCAAAGTCTGATGAATTTGTATCTTTATTGATTTCTTACAAAATCCGGATTTCGAGAATATCTCTCGATATGAGTTGTATACTACAAAAATTACAAGCATAAGATACAAATATAACCACATCGGGATAATATACTAACTCTAACAAGGCAAGTAAACAATTTTGAATGAAGCCAGAGTGGTAAAAATTGCGCTGACGACAGATTAAAAGTCACAACTAAACGAATAGTGAAAGAATGATAATCAAATTCACCGTAGTTATTCAGTACGCATCAATGAACAATATAAAGATATAGCTGCTGATATCAAATGTGTGGTTTTGAATAGAGTAGATATATTGGTACAATATGTTAACTGACATATACAGTAAATGGAGTGTAAAGTTTGAAGGTAGACGTGGTGAATCATTTTCTTTCGACTCTTTTTTGAAAACGTAAATGTCAGTTGAGTAAAATGTTTCATATGTACTTATTTATTTTGTCAATGCGTTACCAAACTACAGAATATATAGACCACAGAAGCTGATATATTATTTGGCTATGAACTGTCAGTCCATGTCATCGGTGTTGGTGTAAATTTCTTTAAAAGAATAAAACTTCAAAGTCCGATGAATTTCTATCTTTATTGATTTCTTACAAAATCCAGATTTCGAGAATATCTCTCGTCATCAGTTGTATACTACAAAAATTACAAGCATAACATACAAATATAGCACGAGATGATATACTAACTCTAACTAGGCAAGTAAACAATTTTGAATAAAGCCAGAGTGGTAAAAATTGCACTGACGACAGATTAAAAGTCACAACTAAACGAATAATGAAAGAATGATAATCTAATTCACCATAGTTATTCAGTACGCATCAAGGAATAATATAAAGTTATAGCAGCTGATATCAAGCTCTGACAAGGCAAGTAAATTTTTTTTAAAGAAGCCTATGTAGCAAAAATTGCTCTCAAGACAGTTTAAAAATTACAACTAGACAAATAATGGAAGAATGAGAATCAAGTTCATTGTAGTAATTCAATATGCATCAATAAATAATATAAAGGCTATAGCAGCTAACAACAAACTCTAACAAGGCAAGTAAAAAAATTAAGTAAGCCAAAGGGGCAAAAATTGCAGTCAAGGCAGAATTAAAAAAATCACAACTAAACAAATAATGGAAGAATGATACTCAAATTAACCATACTGATTCAGTATGCATCAATAAACAATATAGAGGCCTCTGCAGCTGATATCAAACCCTAACAAGGCAAGGAGCATAAAATTTAAATAAGTCAAAGCGGCAAAAATTTAACTCAGGACAGTTTAAAATTCACAATTAAATAAGTAATAGAAGAATGATAATAAAATTTACCATAATGATGATCACGAAATGCATCAATAAACAATATACAAGTCATAGGAGCTGAGACTATCCCATTACAAAGCAAGTAAAGCATTTTGTTAGTCAACAACTTTTCAGAGATTTTGTCATGGTTCCATAGTTTACGACTTCATTGTAACTCTGCATAAATACCTGTTTTTGGTTACAGCCAATTCGAAACTTAAAAACTACCCCCGCTTTGTTTGCGATAGGGTGTACAACCTATTTTTCAAATATTGATAAACGATCAACCAGTATATAACCCCAAGTCGCATCAGCATGCAAATAGTATACCCATCTCTAACACTGCATAAATTGTTTTCAAGATAACGGGTCGCATACTTATGCGAAGACCCTTGGCTATAAATTTTATTTTTCCCCAAAGAAATACGGCCAGCTAAAAAACTGTTTTAAACCCTCGAAAACATAAGGTAGCAATACCGTAAAATTGTTTTTTAAATTAGCATTTAAAAAATGATCACGAATTTTATGGTTGGGCATGAAAATATCAATTTTATTTATACTGACAATTCTTAAGTTCTCTGCGTGCTTATAATGCACCTTAAATTATAGAGTGTACAAGCTTTGTTACATCGATAGGTTCCAACGCAAATTCCTAAGAAATTGCATTAATATTCAAGTTTAGCAAGTTTAGCCGATAACACAGGTTGTCAACTGACCTATATATCGAACGGTGTGCCAAGTAAACATTTTGTTACATACGTAGTGGTTTTAAGACATGATATAGTTGCTCAATTATTTATTCTAAGTTGCCACATTTGTACCAATGAAACAGTTGCAGTACGCCGTAGTCGCTTGCATCTGTCTAAATATACATATATGCATATTGTGTCGGATAGCACAGAATATAATTTACATCACTTGTCAAATGTGTGGTTTTGAATAGAGTAGATATATTGGTACAATATGTTAACTGACATATACAGTAAATGGATTGTAAACTTTAAAGCTAGACGTGGTCAATCATTTTCTTTCGACTCTTTTTTGAAAACATAAATGTCAGTTGAGTAAAATGTTTCATATGTACTTATTTATTTTGTCAATGCGTTACTAAACTACAGAATTATATATAAAAATAACAAATTCAACAAAATATTATGCAAATATCATATATATGCGTTCAGAATAACCGTCAGATTTCATATTAAAACAGTTATTTCCAAACATTTCCAAACACCCACACAAAAAAATGTATGCAAATTTTAGAACAATTAATATGCTGTATCGGGTCATAGGTTATACTCGTACATATTAATTATTGGAAAATCGAGAAATATTTGCACGTGTCCGGCCATATCTAGATATATGACGCGCAACAAATAACTTCGTCAGGATATAACTGAATTACACTAAATTGGCAATTGCGGATAATGGGAAAATATTAACGGTATTTTGCACGCCCGGCTCTCGAAAATATTTATAGGTTATACATACATTTGCATTTCAAGTGGGCCGATAGCATCAATATGCGTTTATATTTCGGTGCAACGCAGATTATATGAATTTTGCACACAAAATCTGAAGTGGGGTGCACTTATTAAGTATAATACAGAGAAATTCGTGCTGAATCAGTGCAACGCTGTGCTGAATTTGATCAGAACTGTCAGATATCACAAACTTAACCTACAAATTTTCTTCATACTTCTGTGTTACGTAAAATTTTGATTAAATTAACAGTATTTGTTGCCAATTATTTACCAACGAGTCGATTATAGTTAGCTCCACTAAACTGCAAATTTTATTTGAATGAGTCTATAGTTTATTTATTTGTTCAAGTCAAAACTGAAATTGCATATGAGCGAGCCGATTTTTTTTTTTATTTTATGTGTCTAGAGAGTTAAGAAATAAGTAAACGATACACGGCGAGGCTGTCTGTAAATATTTAAAGTGAACGGAAATTAATGGCCGCCAGCTTTGTGGAAAAATATAGCGCTAAATATAGCCTGCGACATTGGACCATAACCGAAAATTTTAGACACCAAAGTGGTTACGGATTCGCAAAGAATTAAATCAGTTAAACATAATTTGTTAATCAACTCAGTTTTAACTAAATATACAGCTTTCAATGTGCCGTTTTGTAAAATCATTGGATTAGTGGTTGACCCACAAAAAGCTATATTATGCAATGCCAGCAATTCCGTTATTAGAAGAGCTAGAATAATGAAATTTAGACTATAGGCTACCCAATAATTCATAGGTTTAATGTTTATTACATAATCATTGCTTATCTTGCATTTTTCATACAAAAGATCGTGCTGAAACTCCGCGTGAATTCCGACGCTCTACGGTCTTTGGGGTGCTGCGGGGAAGGGAGGCGTTAGCGGTGCTGTCATGTCGGAGAGAACCGACACAGCTGAGAGAACCGGGGCAGCTTATTATCAATACACAAAAAGAACGATAACTTGTCACGGTACTAATTTTAACTAACAATTAAATTCTTAAGTTTTGCGTAATTTTGATTATAATATGTGACCCGGTACGAGAGAAATCTCTTCTATCGATTGGCGTGTTTGTTCTCTTCAGTTTTTATCCAATAAGGTTATAAACAACATTTTGATGGAAGCGGATAGATCTAATAATATGGAGTTAGCAGATTTTCCGATTAGTGGTGAATACTAAATTAAGTTTGCTTGATAAACCCAAAAATATTAAAAAAGTATGCCCGATTTTGTTATATAAATATTCAAACTATTATAACAGTTCAACAGTTTATTTAGTAGGTAATAATATTTAAATAAATGCACAAACAATATAAAGTAAATACAACTCTTGATATATTACATATATTACAAACGTCAGCTCTGAGCGTATAAAATATAAAAAATATTAAAAAACTTTTACAAATTTAGCATCGTTAATTAGTAGACACGTAGAATATTTTGCAGATCACTCATTAATTTTAAATGGTAATACCGACACCCGATTTAAATTGCCAAGAATTCCCTGGGACTTCCAAATGTCTGTTCGTGGTTCTGTTATCTTATTTACACATTTTGCCATTATTTTTTAATTCGGTAATTTGTCGCCGGATATGCAAATTTCTTTGGCGAGGCATAATGGCCGTGTCGTTATATTGTGTCCGTAAACACTCTTCTTCTAGTAACTATTTCACGTGAGATCCCCACTACTGGCAGCGTCGCTGTCGATCCCTTCCCCCGGTCGCCCCAAAGACCGAAGAGCGCCGCGTCACTTGCAGCAATCATGAAATGCTTCAACTCGATCTCTTGTAGGGAAAATCCAAGATAAACAATGATTATGAAATAAACTTTAAACCTATGAATTAGTGGGTAGCCTATAGTCTATACTTCATTATTCTAGCTCTTCTAATAAAGGAATTGCTGGCATTGCATAATATAGCTTTTTGTGGGTCAAGCACTAGTCCAATGATTTTTACAAAAATGCACATTGAAAGCTAGCATTCCGTAGGTGATGCTACTTTTTAAGTCGTTGAAATCTATGGATTATTTCCGAAGTAATTAATTGCTAAAGTTAGACGAATGAAATTTACGGGGCAAAAACATCGCCAATTCTTCACAATTTGGAAAAATCGAGAAAACGTCAGCATATACAGCTTTCTAATTTTGATGAGTCGTAGCATATTAACCAAGGACTGAACCAGAATTTTTTCTTTTTTTTTTCGTCCCTAGATTTGCGAGAAAATGGACGTCAAAAAAGGGGACATAATATATGGCCACGATAGTACGTAAGGGGTAGCAAGAGAAGACCAAAATAACTATCTTTTCTTTGTAAACTTTTGACCTAAACATATAAACTAAGAAGTTACAGCAAGTTAAAATTGCAGATATTGTTGCAGAACATTCTGAACATTAATATAATGTTCAATTTAATATGAACGAAACTTTATCAACATAAATGTTATGAAAAAACTCCCAGCATCAAAACTAAAAACCATTTTGTATAAATTTTAACCTAATATGTACTCATAAAATCAACCACGTTTCGAAAAAAATCATCCATCTTCAGAAACACTGCGATTTTTCCTTAACTCAGTAGCACATGGTTCGAACGGATATCGATGATGGTAATATTGCTCAACTGCATCACGCTGGGGATGTACCAACCTTGCAACGATGAAGAATGCGAGACGAATAGATGTAAAATACTGCAAGTAAGAATGAGACAACAAACCTCCATCATTTCAGTATAAAGGCTTCAATCTTGTCTTTAACATTTTCCAGCTCTTCGACGATTTCATCTTTGCGTTCTTCGCCCTCGAGATGACGATCAAGATGGTTGCGATGGGCGTTTGGGGTAAAGGTTCCTATTTGGCAGATTCCTGGAATAGACTGGACTTGGTCATCGTAATAGCTGGGGCCGTCGAATACTGCGCCAAGGAGAACATGAATCTATCAGCAATAAGGACCATTAGGGTCTTAAGGCCACTTAGAGCTATCAATAGGATACCAAGTAAGTGTAAATCTAGAGATATATAGGCTTGCCATAATTACGTAATTTCAAACCCGGACAAGAATTACCTTTTTTTAATATTCACATCTGTTAGATTATTGAATTGTGTATGGTAACAATCATTTACAAAATGTTCCGAAATCGACTACCAAAGGATTTAACCCCCATTAATGATCTTCAATTTGACGTATGATAGAAAGTTATAGAACAACATTTAGAAAAGTTATAACATTTTGCTAAAGCAGAACAAAGTAATGTTCAGTTGAAGCCACACAACATAAGTACAATATCGGTATTTAGGGGTTCTTCACCTCACAGCAAAACGTTACATAATAAAAGAAAGTTACATAATAATTTTTGAAAAAGTTATAAACATGTTGTTATCACAGCCAACCAAAATATCAACTCCCTCCACTTGGTGTCATACATAATATCGTAATGTGAAGACTTTTCAGCTTTTAATGCAATCATTTAAAGTATAATCCCAATCAATTACCAACAATATGGCCTAAGAGAAAAAGATTTAAATAGTTTTTGTAAAAGTTATAAACATTTTGCTGTTGTAAAGATATGTAATGTGTACCGCAATACTCAAACAAGTAGTAGACTAAATTACTGTGATTTAAGGGTTGTATGCCACAAAGAAAATTTCTCAGCGTAAATGAGTAAATACAACGATTAATAACCTACGAATTTGTCATATGAAGCAAAGATATCTAACTATTTTTTTCTTCATTTCCCATACATTTAATTTTTGTAAAAGTTATAACAATTTTTCTGTAGCGTTTTTCGTAGTATATCTGAAAGCTTGCATAGAAAGTATATGCAAATTATTGTTATTTAAACGTTCATTGCTACAGAACGGGATATAGTGACTAACTAATTGAGATAGGTAGTCTACATTTTGACGTATGGAATATCGTCGTTCAATAATTTTTAAAACGTTATAAACAATTTTCAGCAATCAACTTTGTGTTTCTTTGGCTGTCGATACTTAATATTGTTACAATACTTATCGGCTAGTCGCTCTGTTGCCTGTTAGCAACGGAGTTGTTACCCCTAAATCATCATTATTTTGTTGATCTCTCAATAAGTATCGAAAAGTAGTAGAATGAAAGCATTTTTCTTTGCAAATAACATACTTGAGGCCTTTTTGGATTTCCAAAATTCTACCATTTGTAAGTTTCAAATCCAGTTGTGTTCTATCGATCAAAAATAATACCTGATTCACTAGTTTGACAATAATCAATTAATCTTTTGATTTTTTGTTACTGATATAAATTCCAGTAAAGAATTTTAACCGGGTCATAATACCAAACCGGTCGGAACGCCGGGACCGATGTCCCAAACCAGGACTGTCCCGGTCAAACCGGGATGTATGGTAAGCTCAGAGATATAAAGTATAGATGATTGTGCTTAATCTAGTGTAAATCAAAACTATTGGCGTCTATAAATATGAGACATTTGCTGTTAGTGATGTCCCCGTTAACTTTTCAATCTATTTTCCTCGAATAAGAAGTGAATTACTGCCGAAATAAAGTGGGATGTTTTGCAACCGATATCGATTGTGCTGGACACCTTGCGTCTTAAGTCGGCTTAGGGATTGGTTTTTCGTAATATTTTATTCAAACAATAATAACATGTTGTATCTTAGATGCTCTTGACGTTTTTGAGTCGTATAAATTGAAAATGTCTAATCGTGCTCATATGACTTACAGACATCTTTTTCCGGGAAATAAATCATCGTTAACAAGTAACAATATCTTTACTAGTTAAACTTTAAGGATGTTTTCTTGATTATTCTCTCATGTAACCTATTCAACATTATATACTTTTGAATTCAGAATATAACGTCCCACTATATCAAAAATAAAAAATGTAAGTTGCCAACAAATGGTTGATCATAACTTCCAAATAAATAATAAGAAAATAGGTTATCATAGAAACCCAAAATTACTACACTGCTAAAAGAACAGGGAAACACTTTTTTCGAAACTTGTAACTTTTCAAATAATAGTTCTAGGCAAATCAAATTTGGTTTACTTCAACGACATATATTTACCAATTACAAAACAATGTAACAACTCTTCTAAGTTATACTTAAAAATATAAATTAATAACGCACAACAAAATGGAAATGTCTTTCATAGTATCGATGACAGTCGGGTTGTCTGTGGATTGGTGAGGTTTAATACAGTGTATACCCTCCACGAGCACGATTCACTTTCTCACACCTGCGTGGAATGGTTCGCAATAGTCTGCGAAGAGATCCTTGGAGTATGCTTTCCCATTCCTCAATCAGGTCTTGTGACAGTTCCTGTATGGTTAGTGGTGGATTAGGACGCTTGCGAACACCTCGGTCAAGCTGATCCCACACGTGTTCAATAGGATTCGGATCAGAACTTCGCACGTGAATCAAAAGCATATTTGAAATTTTTTCCATATTGTTTTGCGCTATTAATTTACATTTTTAAGTGTATAACTAAGAAGTAACTAAAAGTTGTAACATTGTTTTGGTAATTTTCTTCTAAATTCAATTTTCCATTACGATGTTTTTGACTGATGACGACATCAACAAATTTTTAAATAGCTACTCGTCATTTCGATTTCAACGTATTTTTTGTTTACCTAAATCAACGCAATACAACAAAAACCTACCGAAAACTACTTTTCAGTCGTCATCATTCAGTCACAAAATCCATGTTCCATACTTATCAAAAATTAGTAACTTTTGCAATATCTTTAACTCAATACTGTTCTCATGTAAAGGTCACAAGAATGTATGTGTTTGCAGATACGTCAAGGGATTTGCGTATGTTAATATAGACGCTCTTTAGATTTCTTTACCAAAAAAAAAACTTCCACTCATCGTCACGCATACAGCATAACTCAACAATTGATTTTCCAACACATTTACATTTATGGGGAATATATTTGACCAAATGTTACTATCAAAGCACAACGGATATTGGATAATAATATTGGATGAACTAATATAATTTTGATGTCAACAAACGGATCTATAACATGCACCAACAACTTGAATAATTGCGAAACTCGAAAACAATTGAATACGATAAAATAACAAAGAATTAATTATATAATTACAGCAGACAAACTCAACACCTGAGTTGGACATAAAACAATCAATCTAACCCCTTCTTAAGTTTCTTGCGCGTGTTAAAAACCCTTCAACCGTCAACTTCTACTCCAAATAACGTTCATAGACTCTTCAGCGGCTGGAAGCCGTGAAAGTGTTGCGGTGCTGCAAGGCTCTGACGGCCACTTGCGCGCTTAACAACTGAGAGACGTCAACTAACTAATTACAGTCTGGAGAGAACAACACAAGTTTGCTAACGACGTATTTAAGGGTGTTACGCGCGGCGCGCGCGAACTTAGCGGACCCTATTGGCAAAATCGGTAACTAACCGAAGTTGGGTTTCCGGTATTCCGGGTACTCGGATTATCGATCCGACTATCAAACTATTATGACCCTCGCGTTGTTCGTATGTGTTCATATTTATGAACTGTGTGACATAAATTGTAGTAATGGATGGTCATATCGATGTGGAAACTGCTTAGAACAGTATATAAAAAGAGTATAAATGCTGTAAGTGTTGGTGAATGTTATGGTTTGCGAGTAAAATATGAAAATTGATGTCAAGACTGTATGGAAGATTTTTAATAGTTCAAAGCTTCATATGTTTGTACTGGATTTTGCCAATTAAACTACTGAAACGTATGACAGTCCCTATTATGCAATGAAATTCCCAATAATCGACTCCAAATGGGTAAATCTCTGAAACTCCATTAACAAAATTCTTAACAAAATTCTTAACAAAATACAATATTGACATGGCATACAGTTCATTATATTACATTGTAATAAAAACAAACAAACTTAAGTGATAATTGGTTGACTATGATCTGTATTTACACTAATAGAACATATTCTAACAGTTTCTGAGGTGACTGGCTGTCATTGTTCAAAGTAACATACTTGCTTTCATCAACCAGCTTCAGTAGACTTTGTAGAAACGATGCTTCTTTTGTAGCTTCTGACATACCCATATATTCTGCTTCAGCGCTCGATAATGCCACTTTCCTTTGTTTTTTACTTTCCAAAAAACTGCACCATTACTTACCTTGAACACATAACCTGTGTAGGATTTTCTGTCTGTGATATTTCAGGAGATTTCTCTTGCATCTGTAGATCTAATTTATAAAGACCATTAATTTTCCTTGCTTCAGTCATAATGATTTTACATCGATAAACACCGATAAACAACGTAAAATCTAAGTTTCAAAAATCCTCCTGAACAAACTAAAATAGATAGAGTACTGTACTTTTTAGAATTAATTACCCAATGTATCTGATCTATAAACGTGTATAATAATAATTTGTATCCAAACTACTTTGCTCGTAATCGCACATGAAGCGAAATTCAAACATTCAACCACCGATAACAACGTAAAATCTAAGTTTCAAAAATCGTCCTGAACAAACTAAAATAGATAGAGGGCTGTACTTTTTAGAATTAATTACCCAATGTATCTGATCCATAAACGTGTATAATAATAATTTGTATCCCGACTACTGTGCTCGTAATCGCACATGAAGCGAAATAATAACATTCAACCACCGATAAACAACGTAAAATCTAAGTTTCAAAAATCCCCCTGAACAAACTAAAACAGATAGAGGGCTGTACTTTTTAGAATTAATTACCCAATGTATCTGATCCATAAACGTGTATAATAAAAATTTGTATCCCAACTACTTTGCTCGTAATCGCACATGAAGCGAAATAATAACATTCAACCACCGATAAACAACGTAAAATCTAAGTTTCAAAAATCCTCCTGAACAAACTAAAATAGATAGAGGGCTGTACTTTTTAGAATTAATTACCCAATGTATCTGACCCATAAACGTGTATAATAATAATTTGAATCCCAACTACTTTGCTCGTAATCGCACATGAAGCGAAATAATAACATTCAACCACCGATAAACAACGTAAAGTCTAAGTTTCAAAAATCCTCCTGAACAAACTAAAATAGATAGAGGGCTGTACTTTTTAGAATTAATTACCCAATGTATCTGACTCATAAACGTGTATAATAGTAATTTGTATCCAAACTACTTTGCTCGTAATCGCACATGAAGCGAAATAATAACATTCAACCACCGATAAACAACGTAAAATCTAAGTTTCAAAAATCCTCCTGAACAAACTAAAATAGATAGAGGGCTGTACTTTTTAGAATTAATTACCCAATGTATCTGACCCATAAACATGTATAATAATAATTTGTATCCCAACTACTTTGCTCGTAATCGCACATGAAGCGAAATAATAACATTCAACCACCGATAAACAACGTAAAATCTAAGTTTCAAAAATCCTCCTGAACAAACTAAAATAGATAGAGGGCTGTACTTTTTAGAATTAATTACCCAATGTATCTGATCTATAAACGTGTATAATAATAATTTGTATCTCAACTACTTTGCTCGTAATCGCACATGAAGCGAAATAATAACATTCAACCACCGATAAACAACGTAAAATCATTATTTGATTTGATTTTCAGTCATTTGAATCGACTATTGAAAATTTTTCTTTTAAAAACCTGACTTGAATACCTTTTTCTGTCATTTTGCTGACTGACAGAAGATTTGCGGTCAAACTTGGAACATAAATGACATCAGAAATAATGGTTTTATTTGTATTACCATAAACATTGATGTCTCCCCTGCCACAGGTATAAAGCTTCTCATTGTTAGCCACTGTAAGATTCGGTTGCGGGTCTTGTTTGTAATTTACTAGCCATTGCTTGGTATTTGTCGTATAAGCTGTAGATCCCGAGTCAACATCCCATCCATTAGGCGTCAAATTTACTGACAGAGCGCAGAAAGGAGTTGAATGTGGTTGATTACTCGTTTTTTGGGAACAATTTTTCATATCTGCTCTACGACTACGGCAAAACTTAACGACATGACCTGGCTTAGAACAGTAGCTGCGGATTATTGACTCTTTCTTAATATTTTTGTTTGGAAGCTAGGAAGGCTGCGTTTTCTTTACTTCCAAATCCTTTAACCATATTTTCTTATAACAGTTTACTTTTTACAAGATCGCTGGTTAGCTTGGTGTTAGAGTTTTCCATTGCCATGATCACAGGGTTGTATTCTAATGACAAACCACTAAGAAGTAGAACTGCAACAAAACTCCTCCTCTAAAGCAGCACCAATATCACTAAGTTGCTCTGCAATGGACATAACTTGTCTAACATACTCTTGCATACAATTAAATGAGGTTAATTTCATTCCAAAAAGCATCCTAAGCAGTGACAAACGTCTAGAAAGACCTTTATCTTCATAGGCAATTTTTAAATTATCCCATACTAGCTTGCAGACGTAGTATTCTTGATGTGTACAAATGTGCAAGGCTGTACCATCAAGCAAATCTTTGCTTTTGGTTCCTTTTTAGCATTAATAGTAGATAATCATCCACTGTCCCAGCTACGTTTCCGTTTACGTGCTCTCCATTTTGCAACTCACCCTTAACAGACTTGACTTAAACTCTCTAAACTTTACTTGTACTTACGGGAGCGTGAATTAATTATCTCTCTCTTTCAGAGGCTTAAAATCTGTGAGTTCATTCTTGAGGCTTTGTTAGATTAGTTTGAACTCTTAACTTTATCAATTTAAACTACTTGTAAGCCAAAGTGCTTCTTCATAAAAAAGGACAGATTTATATTATTCTATAATAAAAACGCAAATCCAAGTAACACTAAAATCTATTAACAATTAAAAACCAATGCAGGACTGCTTTCAGAAAATATGAACTCTGACTTCTAAAAACAATATTAATAGTCTTTTGGTAGAGATGGTCGACCATATAAATCAATAAACTCTATTTAAACAACTTACGCATCTTTAAAACAATTGGTGAGACGGAGAACACACGCTAGAGACACTAGGGGCTGAGCCCTCACAAAATAGAACCTTTTGATATGATATCTCATACCAACTTAAATTGATATGCAAATTATGCAGATGATATCTGCATCACATTCTCGAACAAAGACGTCGTAAACCTCCAAAAGTCTATCAATGCAGACATGCTCAAGCTACAAACATGGTTAGAGAATAATATACTGACAACTACTTAATTTTCAATCCGACCAAGACCAGCATAAATATAAACGTCAAGATAAACAAAAGGATAACTAAGGAGACACCAGACACAAATTATCTTGAACTCCAAATCCAGAACACATTGAAATGGGACAAACACATAAAATCAAAAATACTACACAAAAATTCCACTTACGATAGCAAAAATATACGAAATAAGTAAATATGTACTATCGTGGCCATATATTATGTCCCTTCTTTTGACGACGATTTTCTCGCAGAACTAGGGGCGATAAAATTTGAAAAATTGTCATTGATTAATATGCTACAACTCATAAAAAATTAAAAAATAAAAATTAGAAAGCTGGCGTTTTTCCGATTTTTCCAAATTAAAAAGAATTGGCGATGTTTTTGCCCCGTAAATTTTATTCGTTTAACTTTAGCAATTAATTACTCCAGAAATAATCTATAGATTTCAACGAATTAAAAAGTAAAATCACCTGCGGAATGCTAGTTTTCAATGTGCATTTTTGTAAAATCATTGGATTAGTGGTTGACCCACAAAAAGCTATATTATGCAATGCCAACAATTCCTTTATTAGAAGAGCTAGAATAATGAAATATAGACTATAGGCTACCCAATAATTCATAAGTTTAAAGTTTATTACATAATCAATGTTTATCTTGCATTTTTCATACAAAAGATCGTGCTGAAACTCCGCGTGAATTCCGACGCTCTACGGTCTTTGGGGTGCTGCGGGGAAGGGAGGCGTTAGCGGTGCTGTCATGTCGGAGAGAACCGACACAGCTGAGAGAACCGGGGCAGCTTATTATCAATACACAAAAAGAACGATAACTTGTGAAGGTAGTAATTTTAACTAACAATTAAATTCTTAATTTTTGCATAATTTTGATTATAATATGTGACCCGGTACGAGAGAAATCTCTTCTATCGATTGGCGTTTATGTTTTCTTCAGTTTTATATAATAAGGATGTAAAACAAGATTTTGATAGAAGCGGATAGATCTAATAATATGGAGTTAACAGATTTTAGTGGTGAATACTAAATTGCTTGATAAACCCAAAAAATATTTAAATGTATGCCCGATTTTGTTATATAAATATTCAAACTATTATAACAGATTCAACAGTTTATTTATTAATAATATTTTAAACACATGCAGAAACAATATAAAATAAATACCAACTCTTGATATATTACATGTATTACAAAACGTCAGCTCTGAGCGTATAAAACTTAGAAATATCAAACAAAAATTACATATTTAGCATCGTAAATTTGTAGACACATAGATTATTTTGCAGATCGTTCACTAATTTTAAATGCTAATCCCGAAACACGATTTAAATTTCCAAGAATTTCCGTGGGACTACCAAATGCCTGTTCGTGGTTCTGTTATCTTATTGGCTCATTTTGCCATTATTTTTTAATTCGGTAATCTGTCGCCGGATACCCAAATTGCTTTGGCGAGGCATAATCGCCGTGTCGTTATATGTATTGTGTCCGTAAACACTGTTCTCCTTGTAACTAATGCACGTGCGATCCGCCACTACTTGCAGCGTCGCTGTCGATACCTTCCCCCGCTCGCCCGAAAGACCGAAGAGCGCCGCGTCAATTCCAGCAATCATGAGATGCTTCAACTCGATCTTTTGTAGGGAAAAATGAAAGATAAACAATGATTATGTAATAAGCTTTAAACCTATGAATTAGTGGGTAGCCTATAGTCTATATTTCATTATTCTAGCTCTTCTAATAAAGGAATTGCTGGCATTGCATAATATATCTTTTTGTGGGTCAAGCAGTAATCCAATGATTTTACAGAAATGCACATTGGAAGCTAGCATTCTGCAGGTGATTTTACTTTTTAATTCCTTGAAATCTATAATTTGGAAAAATCTTGAAAACGCCAACATATACAGCTTTCTAATTTTTATGAGTTGTAGCATATTAATCAAGGACAGCATCAGAATTTTTTCAAATTTTTTCGTCCCTAGTTCTGCGAGAAAATCGACGTCAAAAGAAGGGATATAATATATGGCCACGATAGTACCTGACCACCTCAAGAAAACCATATATAATGCACTTTTCAGCTCAAATATACAAGAAAAAAAAAACATAAATTCGGAACCACCTAATTTATTATTTTATTTCGCATCATTCCCGAAAACAGTACGCAAACAACTGGATAAACGGAAATACAGGGTATTTCCATCACTTCTCTCCATTTCACTCCACTCATTTCAAATGGTGACTGACACTTCCTATACATTTTGAACTTCCAAATATCCGACGACTACAATACCGCTAAAATAACATTTTTTCGCTGTCGTCAGAGCAAAAATCACGCGTCGCTTCGATACCGTTGAATGGCTTTGCTACCAACCTAGAGGAATTTATTTTTTATAACGCACACGGTCCACCCTATCGGCGGCATTGTGAAGCTGTCGGGCAATACGTCACGACACGCTGCGCGGGATTTTTTTTTACGGCCGCAATTGTTCCGAACAAATAAAATCAAAATTGAATTCTTATCGAACAGCGTCTTGCCGCGAGAGTTTTTACGATTGCAAAAAAAACTCCCCCAGATAACGATGGGCCTTCACACGTTTTGATTCGAGATTTTCTTTTATTGTGACGGATATATAGGGAGAAACGCCTATAAACTAAAGTGTTGGGATAATGAAGTATCCTCTTCAAGAATCTTTGATAAAAAAAAGGTTTAAATCCTGCGATAGATAATGATGCCTCTAAAACCAGACTTTTGTGTTATATATTTTGTTTTTTAACAGCCTGTGTAATGAAATAATGTAGTATGCATACCAATGGTGTTGGTATGCAAGTGACAGTTTGTTCATTAATAACGATATCCAAAATACAAAGTAATTCGTTTAAATTACAATTGTTTTAACTACAGACCAGTAATTTCACTCAAATATAATGCGGAATAATAATATGCGGAATATGAATTAAAATTAAAGTTATTCATTAATTCGTAAATTACCGATACATAACGACACTCCATTTTGAAATGATAAATAGACAGAATTTTGCATGCGTTAATTAATATTTGTAACTGCAATTACATCAGGAAAACAGTGAATAAAAAATTCTACCAAGCAAATTCAGTTTTGCAGATATTTACCCATTGTATCTGTGTGAATGGCGTTATATGATAATAATATTTATCGCAACTACTTTGCTCGTAATCGCACATGAAGCATAATCATAACATTCTACCACGTGTCGACAACGTTAACCTGTTACAAAAATTCTTCTGAATAAGCTAGATAGTTAGAGAACTGCAATTTTCAGAATTAATTACCCAATGTATCTGTGACCAAGGCGTGTATAATAATTTGTACAGCAACTACTTTGCTAGTAATCGCACAAGAAGCAAAATCATAACATTCTATCACCTAACAATATCGTGAACTCTATGTTTCAAAAATTCTCCTGAACAAACTAGAATAGTTAGAGAACTGCAATTTTCAGAATTAATTACCCAATGTGTCTGTGACCAAGGCGTGTATGATTATAATTTGTACAGCAACTACTTTGCTCGTAATCGCACATGAAGCAAAATCATAACATTCTACCACCTAACAACAACGTGAACTCTATGTTTCAAACATTCTCCTGAAGAAACTAGAATAGTTAGAGAACTGCAATTTTCAGAATTAGTTACCCAATGTGTCTGTGACCAAGGCGTGTATGATAATAATTTGTACAGCAACTACTTTGCTAGTAAGCGCACATGAAGCAAAATCATAACATTCTACCACCTAACAAGAACGAGAACTCTATGTTTCAAAAATTCTCCTGAACAAACTAGAATAGTTAGAGAACTGCAATTTTCAGAATTAATTACCAAATGTGTCTGTGACCAAGGCGTGTATGATAATAATTTGTACAGCAACTACTTTGCTAGTAATCGCACATGAAGCAAAATCATAACATTCTACCACCTAACAACAACGTGAACTCTATGTTTCAAAAATTCTCCTGAACAAACTAGAATAGTTAGAGCATTGCAATTTTCAGAATTAATTACCCAATGTGTCTGTGACCAAGGCGTGTATGATAATAATTTGTACAGCAACTACTTTGCTACTAATCGCACATGAAGCAAAATCATAACATTCTACCACCTAACAACAACGTAACCTCTATGTTTCAAAAATTCTCCTAAACAAACTAGAATAGTTAGAGAACTGCAATTTTCAGAATTAATTACCCTATGTGTCTGTGACCAAGGCGTGTATGGTAATAATTTGTATCGCTACTACTTTGCTCGTAATCGCACATGAAGCAAAACCATAACATTCCACCAACTAAAAAGACCTCAAACTCCTGACAAAATTCTTCTTTCGTTGTAAGCTAGTAACTTACAATCCTTTTTTAATCTAATTAAACCCCGACGTTATTGGAGTTCTTGGCTCAATCAAAGCTACATTTAAAATAATGACTTCACTGCGCGCATCCAATAGCAAATAAAGCAGTAAATCACGACTCCGAATCCAAGGCGTTAAACGATGTAAAACACCCCTACCTGCACACCGCCAAGGGGTCATGAATTATTCAACGTTTGTCCAAAGTTAGCCGAAGTTTTTAATGAACAGAAAATACCTGGAACTCTGACAATTCCCAGAGCGCATTCTTGTCAGAAGTTAAGAGATATACAGCTCAGTCTGAAATTATTTGGTATCCACAGGAATTTTTTTAGTTCTGGGAAGTTATTCGGCACTTGTTTGAGAGACACAATGTAGAGTATATGGCCCTAGCATAAGAATTAAGCCAAGGAATTTGAAAAAATTTTATTATGTTTGTTATCCTGGATGAGATAAAGGGTTATTTTTGACGATTTATTTTTTTTACTTCGTGATTTACGAAGAGATTGTAGACCTTAAAATACATTTTTACCTTTATAAATCTAGAAGACCAGGGACGAAGGGATGAAACTGTAAATTAGTTTGACACAACATGGTCACCGTACTATACAGGCTGACTGTTAGTGAGTGTAATAAATTTCAGTATTTAGTGGGTACATATTATTTATTGTATCTACACAGAGGAAAAAAATCTAAAATATAATTGAGCCAAAGAAATATGTAGGTTTGTCCAAATAAATAATGCTTTAAAATAAAAATCTTTTGAACTGGGTCATCATATGGTTTATTCTCAAATATCCACATTGTTTGACGTAAACTATTACATGCTTGAATAGAATTAGTGCTCTTATTGAGTTAATCTTATATTTTTTGACTGTAAAGAAACAAATGTTATTATTAATCAAATGTTTTTTTTTTATATTATTACAATCAAATAGTTGGTTTACTAAGTTTTAACCAGTGGTGATGTGGTGCCAGATCTCATATTACAGAGGTGTCTGATATCATTTTATAAGAATCTTACAAAATATATTCGTATATGTTAGGCATTCAGTTTTGTAACGTTTTAGGAAAGGCTTCAATTCAACCTGTTGTATATTGCTCTTCAATATTTGATTCAACTTTGTAACTTTTTTACTTTATCATACGCAGTAAGATAAAGTATTGTAATCATGCCGAAAAAAAAAATTGATATTTTAGCGGAAATAGGTCTTTTTGGGTCCCCTGAACATTTTTGACCAAGGTACAAAAAAATGTCTGTGTGTGTGTGTGTGTGTGTGTGTGTGTGTGTGTGTGTGTGTGTGTATGTCTGTGTGTAAACGATTTTTGTGACGACGATTCCGGAGAAACTACTAAAGGTATCGGAACGAAAGTTCATATTTAGAAGTTTTGTTACCAAACTTAGAGCTGAAAAGCTTTTGGTTGAAAGGGGTCCAAAGGAACTGGTAGTTTATTCTAAGCCTTTTTGAAAGATTTTTCAAATGAGCCGCCATTTCTGTAATTTTGACAAAATAGTTAATTAATAAATTAAAGTAGAAGAAATTTTGTATAATTTATGCCTATGACATTTTTTGGTATAATTAATAGTTTAACTTCAAGAGCAAATTCTATTTGATCGAGATCGGTCGCATCTGCATTGATATGAAATTACATAGTAGCCAGGATTTTGACAAATATTTTTTTGTGTTGTCACATTCGAAAACAGCTGATCTCATCAGAGGTTGGAGAACCACTATGGAACGTTGCCGCTATAGTGCGGCAAATTATAAAATACAAATTTCAAATAAAATAAGATCACCAATTTGATCGTTTGTTGATAAGAAATATCAACCCGTCTTTATATCTAATTCTAAAAACGATAAATTGCGAAAATTATAAATAAAGTATAGCGATGAGTGTAGTTTTATTTTAGTATGTTGGTAGGGATGTGTCATGAACAAATATAAATCTGTCAGAATTTGAATTACCTTTTTAAGGTGCGTTTTCATTAGTGATAATGGCAGTGGTAGCAGACGCCGTTATAGTATTTCCAATAGAAAATTGCTAGTGACTCATGTTTATGTACATGCAAACTAATATGTGTCATTATCACGATATGTAAGAAATACTATAATTTCGTATTCTACCACCGCCATTAGCTACCATTACCTACAATCGGAACGCACCTTTAAACTTGACGTTTCGGTAAAGTGGTACCAGCCTAGCATTTACTATACAGAAATCATTTATTTATTTTTTTTTAAATACGTATTTCTTAAAAAGCAACACAATAAACGTTGATGTCGCTCCTGCCAAAAACTAGATAGCGCGACTCGCTCACATGCGACGGCGACACTCCGCCTTCGGTGACGCGCCGCATCACCGCTCGTCGCGCTATTCCGTACTTTCGGCATTTGTGACATAAATAACTATTATTCTAATGATGTAGTGTAGGTAGTGTCAAATGCTGATGCTTTGACAATACCTACGATTTATCTTAATAGAATAGATTCTCATGCAGCTAAACTATTAATTTTATATATTGTATGATAAAGTCATATGCCTGGCCACATCAGATTTTTTTACGTTGGGATTAATTTATTCTTTTATTTATATTTATTCTCATCAAGTTCTTTGTTTTGCGCAGTATTTTATTACTTATTTACTAATGTTATATTGTGCAAACATCATTGAATTCAGGTATAGAAATTAACTAATATTGATTGAATTAATTATTTATCAAACAAATCTATTCATCATTAATTCATTCCACATTTATTATTATATTTTGCAAGACATACATACTTCATACCAAGATATTATTTTCTTGTCGAAACTAAAACGTATGCAGTCGAACTAACCCGATAACAATTTTTTGCCAATAGAAAGAAAGTGTTTTTCTACAGTGCAATGACGGCATATGTTTTCCTCACTATTCCAGCAAAATTCGACGACGTAGAAGTTATTTCACGGCCACAAAATAACAAGTTTTTGTCCAGCCCGCTGGTGAAGCGTTTCGAGAACTTGAAACGTGTTCGGATATCCAGATGTGCGTTGTTTCAAATCGATATAAAATGTTTATATTTTACGTATTACCAAGTAGATTTGACATATTTTCAAATCGTTAATCTCACATCCCGATTTGCTGAAATTACTAGAATAATCTACTGGAGGAATTACAACTAATCGGACTTGATTTTTTGACTTTGTGTCTTAAATAAGAAAATCATCTTTTTCAATAATATTTTGTTTCATATTGAGCAACTTATTACAAAATTAAAATAGAATACAAAATACCTACCCTAAGAAATTAGTCACCGTGGAACATACCAACCCTATTTTTTCAGATAATATCAAAGCCTGATTATATGAATATTTATTATGGATCTATATATTTTTTATGAAATAAGCAAATAAATCAATATGCAAGTAACAGTTCTTAATTGAGTAATAGTTTATCATTCCTGAAAAAAACATATTTTTCCCAGTAATATCTCAAGAATTGTGTTGTAGATATGACAAAGAAACAATACACAAAAACTAATCAGACCAAAGATACCTGAAGAACAATGTAATTTATTAAAATATAGAGCGAAATTAATTACTTTACTTCTGCGACAATGCTTTCGAATTTTCCATCGATAACGGCTTTCGTAATTTTCAATTTTGCTCTTCGTGCGGTAGTGGTGTGGAGGAAACAGATATGGAAAAGTCTCAATTTAGATAATAATCAATACAATATATTATTATAATGATCGTTGTATACAGACAGTATGTCCTCGGATTGAGTAACAAACTTGAAAAAAATGTTTTATTCGGCACATTTGAAATGCCATTTGTTGAAAATGCGCTCTCATCCGAAAATACAAGCACTTTATTAAAATATCCGCTATATAAGATGTTGTTACCAATCTCAAGACAGAAATCCAAAAGATTGGCATTACCGCCGGCATCCAAAGCCTGTCTAAATATTGTTTACTTTTCGAATTGACAAAATAATCTCCAAAACTAAATACACTCATTTCTAATCACGCTGTATATACTTATGGCGTGCATATGAAGTAGGGCATTCGGAGTGTACGCGAATTACGGGCCATATTCGTTACTTGACGGAGAAGTCGAGTGTCAGGGACAATTTGCCAGACACGGTAAGCCTCCTTGTGAACAGGCAAATCCCTCGTGGAGATACTAGCGCCCTCATCAAGCGCCTGCGAGCGAGATGCGAAATATCATCAGCGCGCCTGCCAGGATTTCACCGCGTTTCGCGTTGTATATATTCAATTATTACTATGGCCTATGATATCAGGCCATGGGACAGATCGTGTTCACTTATTTCTGGGGAAATTTCACGTTATTGGTGCGTTATGGTGCATTTATTATATGGTACACATTATGGTGGACATTTGCCTCTGTTAAGGAAAAATCTTGCCCAAAATTATATCCATACGTAAGCTTACCATAATTTTGAAATGTCAAACCGGGACGTTGTAAATTTAAAGCACTAAAACCTTTATACATAAAGAATTTACTTATTGATTTAATAAATATTGTCATTTGTTGAAGTTATTAAATTGTGTATATAACCAATCATGATACAAATTTAAGTACTTAAGTGCATGTTTCATTACCAAAGAATCTTCAACCTTCAATTTGATGTATGATAGAAGATAGAACAACTTTTGAAAAAGTTATAAATATATTACTAAAGCAGAACACCGTATTTCAGAAGTCACACAATATAAGTACAATATCGTTATTAGTGGTTGTACGAGCAAAACATTTAGCGTTTATAAATACATGACTACCCCAACTAATTACCTACATTTTGGTGTATGATGGAAAGTTATGCAGTAATTTTTGAAAAAGCTATAAATGTTTTAGTAGCGCTGCCGACCAAAATATCAATTCCGTCCACTCGGTGCCCTACATAATATCGTGAGGGGGCTTGACCATTATAAACTATACATACAACAATGTTGATCAAAATTACATTTTTTCCGTAGCTCTTCGTCGTAATATATTTCAAACTTACATAGATAATCGATGCAAATTATTGTGATTTAGGAGTTGTTTGGTTTGCTACAGAACGGGGAAAAGTGATTAACTAATCGAGATAATCTAAATTTTGACGTATGGAATAACGCCATACATAAACTTTTTTAAAACATTTACAATTTTTAGCGTCATTTCACAATATGTGCCTTTGGCAGTCGATTGTTACAAGAGATTTTTCTTCTGTGTACTGATCTAATTACTGATATAAAAGTTTGTTAAGAATTTTAACCGGGACATAATATCAAACGGATCGGGACGCCGGGACCGATGTGTTAAACCGGGACTGTCCCGGACAAACCGGGACGTATGGTAAGCCTATCCATACGACACCTGTAGTTTGTTGTACATACTGAAAAACGTATTCCTTCCAAATGTTAAGTGCAAGGGCTTTGATTATGCAAAAAATTATTTAAAAACTATTTAATTACTTATATTAGTGTCGAATATAGAATTCCTAATTACAACTAAATAACAATACTTAAGTAAACTACTAAGAAGATATTTATATACAAACACATACTAGTGGAGAATATAATAAACAACAATAGTATGATTGTTATTAATTATTCCAATAATAATAACTCGAGAATTGGTACTAATATAGAATGTTTTAAAGAAATTCTAACGATTGTGATAAAATAAGAACCTCTATTTGAAGATATAGATTTTTTCTTGATATCTTCGGTATATATTGTCGTATAATAATTACTATTTACATTACAGTAAATGTGAAAGCTGAAGAAATTACCGATGAATTATTACACTAAAGAATAATAAATAATTTGTTCCATGGTCAAAGCACGCTAGACACATTAGTCCACTATTCACTTATCATTGTCATTTGTCAAGCTTGTATAAGAGCTTGTGGCAGATATTTTGAGTGTCCTGTAATGAATTTAATCATTGAACAGTCAATAAATTCTTTTTCCGCGTTCTACATATCCTTTTGTTTAATAATTTACCGCTGAAGCAATACAAATATCTCGAAAACAAAAACCGATGGGAGAAAATTGTTTCGCATTTTTAGTGTTTTGTTGTCTCGTTCTTAATCAAAAATGTTATTTATTCCAGAAGTGTTTCCAGAATTGTTTGCTTTGAGGTTATCAGTTGCCATAGTCTAATAAAAATATATCATTGTTAGGAAGGAAATAAACAAATAGTTGAACCAGAAACGTCCAATTTTCAGTTAGTAGCTCTAACCACTTGAACTACCAAGGTCAGTGGAAGTAAGTTATAAGTATGTATGGTAATGGTATTATTAAGCTAATCGTGAGATGAGTCTTCCACAGCACAATTGTTTTAGGAACCACACATAAAAAAATGTATGTCTTTGACAGTCCCTTCTGAAAAGAATGATGTGTAACCAAAAAAAAAATACATATTGGACCAAAAATATATATATACCTATCTAATACATTTTATCCAAACATAAATTCCGATTTTTAAACCACTTTCCCACATTTCCGGTTCGATGTGGCAAGATATACGTTGTTTCGGCGTATCGTTTTTTTGTTCTTGCTGTCAGGTACGGAAGCGAAAAACGGGTGGACGCGTGTATTAACTCAATCATATGTGGGGAATAAATCAGATGGAGGAAAGGTTGCCGGTATGTTGGAAATCTGAGGGGGAAAGCGAAACAATTTCCTTCCGCATCAGGTGTTTCGTACGAGCGGCTACGAAATTTATTGCTTAAGTCAGGACCTCATATTAATGTAGAATCTGCGGCTCCGAAGCTTGTACCTACCCCCCGCAAACACACGAGGATGTGTGCTCGTGCAAAATGAGAAAAGAATCGCTGCTTTCAGCGGAAATCTCTTTCTTTTCTTCTATACAGACTTCAGGAAAACCATATATTATTATTATATGAAAAACGTATACGTTGTTGAAAAGAAAATTACTTTTTGCTGACTTCTGGTTTGATGATACCTTATATTTGTTATGCAAATTATAACTAATGAGATCAGATTTTGCACTTTTAGTTTATCAAAATTATGTTGTTTTGTAAAAGATCTTATAGTAGGCGAAAAAATTTTGAAACAAATCTGAGTCATATAGGGGATGTTCCACGGGGGTTGAAGCTAGGGCTTCCAATCCCGGACAAAATACTGATCCCGGGATTTCGGGATTAAAGATTTTGTGATTCATGAAAAAACCCAAAAATTGCCGTCTCGTCTAGGCAGTAAGAAACGCAGTAAGAAACTAAAATAAACTTGATTGGACAATATCTTTTACCCTGAAACTTGATCGAGGTTTTCAAATTTTACCTTACAAGTAGAAAACCAAAATTTATCAATAAAAAACAAAATTAAAACTCCATTAAGATAATAACTTGCTCTTCCATCTTAAATTTTCGTTCTTGTAGAATGTTTCAAGAACAGTGAACGGCAAAAGAAATTATTTGATCTAGCCAAATTTTCCATTTTTTATATTAAGGCCAATAAATATTTGGATGATTTTTTGTTTTCTCCTTTAAGATAAAATTGGATAACTTTAGAATTCATACGTCATGGATGTATATTAACAAACAAAATATAATGACTTGTATACCCAGTTCTAAATGCGTCTTCAAGTAAACCGTTATTTATTGTTCAAAATTGATAAAATATTTAGTGTAACTTTCTAGAATTTCTTGTCATGAACAAAATGAATATACTTGTACGTCTTTCGGTTATGTCAAATATAGTTCACATAGCCCAATCCATATTATAAAATACATTTTTTACAGTGCACTTTTTGATACAACTTTTCCACTAAGAAAACAAAAAAACCGATAATTGTGCCATGAAAAAATGTAAAAAACGACCATATTACCGCTGTCATATCTCAGTACAAACTCGAGATGTTTTAACCGAGACGCAATCTATGGCGTAATGCACTCCATGATGGAAAAACATCGTACCTAAATATTTCGTTAGTTTAAGGTAAATTTCTTAAACTGGAAGAAACTTGAAAGTCGGAACAAGAAATGATATCGTTCGTTCGATTGGAGTGAACCATCGAAAGATTAATAACAACGATTAATAACAAATCATTTTTGGTGCAATTTGGGTTTCATTTTACAGTTAAATATATCGGAATTAATTTATATCTTTATTTTCTACTTATTTTCAATACTTTTTTCGCTGTATACCTATTTACAAATTTTATATTCTGTAGTACATCACTGAATACAGGTAGAGAAATTCGCCACTAACTTTTACGTTTATGTTTTTGTTTCTGATTTAAATGAAGCCTGTATTTTTTGTTGAGGTAATAAAAAGACTCAAACAAGCTGAAAATGATGTTTGCCTCCATATTGAATTATATTTACTTCTTGCAAAATCTGTTCCTCCTATTATAATAGCAACATGTTGGTATAAACGAATATTCTATCCTTGATACAAAATTTAATCAGATATAGTGCTGTTATAGATTGTAGTTCATACTTAAAAAATAGCAGCTCAAATGATTTATTGTAGATCAGTGCCCATACTTCGAATATTAACAAAAAAATAAGATAATAATTTAGATTTAAGTTTTTCGAGATCCCGGGATTTAGACTTATAATCACGGGATCTCGATAAACATCGTTATTTGTCGGGATCCCGGGATTCCGGGATTGAAAGCCCTAGTTGAAACGTATGTTTCAATCACGTGACAGGATGTGAATAAAATTCAATTTCAATTTTTGTTTTTAGTAAAATAACGCGTATTTTCTGGAAAACCAATAACAAATAATTTCCTTACACTGTAATCTATTAGGATGACTGTAATATAAACTATATTTTTAATACAGTCAAATACCCTATTATAACAATTTTCATTTCCGGAATTTCCGGAAGTAGTCATAACAGCACTCAGTTTCAGAATTTTAATATAAAACCTAGGTCGTGTGTGGTATCATTGGATAGATATTTTAAAATATCACATCTTTGGTTGGAAAGTAATGTTAATCGTATGGTTTACGAAATAAACCACATGATATCGGATTATGGAAAAAACTTATGTTTTGTGCAATGGACTATCCAAAACTGACTTAAAGATCTTACAATCGCCGTCATCAGATGCTAAATTCATACTAGACTATCGAAATAGTATCACTTGCCTTCTCCAGTAACTAAATACAAAAGTATTACCTGGAATTTTAGTCATGATTACAGGTTCTTTCGTAAAGCGTATTACTTATAGGCAAGTTTTTCAACCAAATGCTGTTTCTTATTAAAATATATATCCTATTATACCACACACGACCTACCTAGGTTCTGGTTATAAATTGAAATGCCCTCGCGCTTATTATTTGCGAAAGATAGCAATACAAAATAAACAACTTCTACTTTGTCGCCTCGCTTAGCTTCGGGCTCTGCTCTCCAAGTAAAAAAAAGAAATGTTACTGTGTAAACCGTGAGATTTTCATTATACATAGTCCAGAAAACGTTGTAATTAAAAATAAAAATTCCGGTTTTAGGCGCTTGCCAGTACACGCTCGGTGGCAAGAGAAAAAAGAGAACGTGGAGAAAAATTGCGCTACTCAAAATCCCGTCTGCCCCCGGGCTACGGTATTTCCGTCACGCGAGGAAAACATCCCACAAATGTGACTTTTTTTACCCACTGATATTATACGAGCTCGTTTCGCAAAACAAACGGATTTCCTTTCGATAGAGAAAAAAAAAGATTTTGATACACACGAACTTATAACGAATACACGGGATTGGTTTTTTTTGCCGGTAGGGTAATTTGCGAAAAATGGCATTTTGAGTTAATCATTAATATTCCATATCGATTCGTGTATATTTAAATTCAGTTTGAAACCTCCAGCTCCGATGATATTCATTATTTATTACGCAAAAAACTGTGGGTTTTGTCCTGAAACACGCGAATTGCCTGGATGCATGCAGTAGTGCGTTTTAAAAATTTATGAATTTTAATATTTTAAGTCTAAAAATGTCGCTTCGGATTATTTACATTTAATGTTGAAACGTCAATATTGCATAGTACGAAATTCGCTAGAATTCTACAGAAATATAAAACGATTACCTGTAATATTTATTGATTCAATTCAATCTGAAATTTTGTGGTCACACTTTCTACTATAAATAACTGTAGATGCTAGAAGTTGTTTAGAGAAGGCACGTCAAGCTAATTATCTGTCATATAATTAATAACAATAATACGAATTTATGTGCTGAAAAGTTCGTATTTTATTCAATGTTTTATGTTGACTAATAAAGTAAAGAACAACATTAGAAAACCTCTGTTCTGGTTCTCTAAATATGCATCTGCGTCACACCTGTCTTCGTCATTATATCGAGTAAGAAACAATTGAAAATTAAGAGAATAGTTAAAACTTTAGGGTAAATGGATTCTATGAATGTAATATTTAATAGCAGTTTCTACCTAATTTCGGTGTAACAATTTATTAGAATAAATGATACTTAGTAAAATTACATGTGATGGAGGTAATACAAATAAGTTCCACACAACCAGAATTAACACGAAGTCGAACGTGACGGACAAAAACGAATACGGTATTGAAACGAGCAGAATTCGGTCCAAAATGTTACCGAAAACTTATACGTTACATAAACTAAGAAATCCTCAACACTTTAAATGTACTATAGCTTCCGACGTGTATGCTGATATTCAATAAACCATTTATTGGGCATGTACAATCTCGCAGCAGTAATTAAAATCGTTCATATCTACGTTGTAGGTTTGATCTGCGCATAATACCTTTTTCAAGTAAATGCGGTCCTTAAATTATATCTGAAAAGGAGATTTGATGTTTAGTGGAAAAGAATGGTGACGATCACTTACCCGAGTCGCAAAACATCAACGAAATGTCATGCTGGCGTATTTTGATGAACACAGCAAAACTAAGAACGCCCCAATCCTTTGGCCATACTATAGCAGGCTACACGAATGTTTAAATATGTATAGAATATTGATATTTCGCAGTTTATGCGATAGCAAGCGATTAAAAAGAGGGAGTGTGTGGTTATGTGTTGTACGTTTGACTATTTATTGCATTTGATATCAACAATCAATGTGTACTGTGTAGTTGTGTACCAATCTTAGAAAAAAGTTACTAAAAACGACGTTACAATTTGTTAATTGTAACATCGAAAACAGTGTTACAATGTGTGCATTGTGAAAGCATCAAAAACGTGATTCATGTCAAACCAAAGAGGTTTTAACGCTTTTGACCCCTGTGTTTCAAAATATGTTATAATGCAAGAAAAGTTGCAATTTGTCATATTCTTCCTATTCTGAGGCACACTATGGTATTAATAAAAGCAGCAAACCAAGTATTGTTTGCATTGTGAACAGATATTAAAAAAGCCGGCAATCGGACAAAAATTAATAACTGCACAAATATGACATTCCCAAAGCACAATTTAAAATTCCCAGTGCATGTTTGGTGTCCAACTGCCCCACAGAATAGTGAACGGGTATAATCCCTAAGGGTTGACAATTAAATCATATCCGTTTGATGTTACGTTGACAACGTGCTGTTATTTCGACAAAAGGTGGACATTTACAATATTAAGTCCCACGTACACTTTCAGTTTCAGTTGTTCAAATGTAATTTTCTACCCATTATCTCGGTTTTACTCCTTTATGGGTATTACCTTTAACCTAAATCATCTTTGGTGTTAAAAACAGAAGAATTATACTTAAAAGATAATTGTAGAAGTACTGATGTATATTTCCTTTCTTTCAGGTATGAGAATTTTGGTTATGTTACTACTAGACACGTTACCAATGCTGGGGAACGTCCTGCTCCTCTGCTTCTTTGTTTTCTTCATCTTCGGCATCGTTGGAGTGCAGCTTTGGCAAGGAATTCTTCGCCAAAGATGCTTCATACCAATCGGTGTTTACCCAAACGTTACATTCCCATCGTAAGTGATTTTTGATTATAATTCCCGCCAGACAAGAAAACAAAACAAAAGAATACTAGACCAGCAACAACAACCGAATAATAAACTTGTTTCTTTCCAGGATTGCTTTTGCGAATTTTTCGTTCACACCACTTTTCGATTCTGTTAATTTTTGCTACATCATCACCGTAGTTGCGAACATGTATTTTCAATATTGTTGAGTTTTTGCTGATCATTGTGCCGTTACTTCATCGTATTTCAGAAGTTTCAATTGTTTTCGTACGGTGCATTTTGTCAATTTTGTACTTAATTACACCCTTTGTTTTTTGGCATGTGTTGTAAACTACGTCAACCGAAATTTGAGTTATTTGCGATGTAGTTTAAGTTTTGACCCGTTTTTTTTAAACTGTTCTAAATTGTTAAGAGATTTTGTCCTTGAATGAGTATCTGTATTCTGTAGAAGATTATTTATTGATAAAATTTTCAATCTGATTTTTCAGTTCACGCGTTTTTAACAACAGTATCATCTACAAAATATATTTACAACAAATTATATTATCTAGAACTGCACTTAATAATACAAAATTTGTTTTCTTGGTAATCTCTTTGATAAATCTGTTGTTGTACAATACAAGATAATGTAATGATAAGCAATGAATTCAAAATTACGATAATAAAAAAAACAGACATTTTGATATATAAATAACAAGATTAAAACGATTTAGCACGTCAAGATTCGTAGATTATCGTTTCAAAGGTTTTATAAAAAATATATTCCGGCACCTCCACCAATTTGGCAAAAACTTTCTTATACGCTTTCTGAGCAATGTCACGGCTTAAGCATTTATTTTTTATATAGCCTTTATAAGATATAACATTTTTGACACTTGAAAAGTATCATTCTTGCTTATAGAACCTATTATACTGAAAAAATCACGTTTTCCTAGACTATTAAAGTGTCCTCCTTTAGAATGTCTCAAACCCTACAAAAGTCCAAAATACGTAACGTCTTAGCTCGTAATTCGTTTCTTATCGTCTCAACCTTATCTTGTCTCGTACAAAATACATCATTTCCGTGCACCAAAAAAAAAAAAAAGACGACGAATTTTTTTCAATTTCCCCGCTTTCTGAATTTGTCGACTCCTTTTGAATGGTTCGGCTTTATCTGTTCCAGGGATTTGAAGGAAGAATACGTAGTGCGATTGCCTGTGACGTAAGAATCTGTGCAGAAACAAAAGAATAACGTGCATTTTGCTCTTCTGTCCTCTATACTTCTACTACTTATTTACTGTACTATTTGAGCACACTAAATTTGGCATTATAATTCAGCTAACTCGTAATTTAACATTTAGTTTTGCTCTTAACTTAAAATTACTCAATTTCTAAGAAGCTGTACATAGTGTAAATATTGTCTGTATAGTCGAATTTTAATTCAACACACTTGAAGCACCAAACATTTATAAATTTTTAAGATAAGATTAATTTTGAGGTATAGTTTTAATTAATTAAGTTTAAAACATGCGCACACTATACTATTCTTTCCGAACGATTCAAAATCAAAAACTGTCTTTTCCTAAGTGTCACGTGGATGTTAGAGGAATGAGTGATTGTTAAATGCATGATTGTACCTGTATTATAGATATTATAGATATTAAAAGGTAGTTGGAAGTACAGTAGAAGAAAAATAAACGATACCTTTAGGAGAATTTGTTAGAACTAAAACATATATAAAGAAAGCAGCTGATTGTCAAAAATTATCACAAACTTTTGGGATAATAATATCCGTTAACAGAGTTCCAAAGTATTAAAAGTTGTCCAGAATTTCAGAAAGATTCAAAACATTTATTTGCAGAGCAGAAATATCAACTAAAAGTTATGGGTACATCTTTGTTTTTTTTTATTTCAACCTGTAACCTACTGTTTTTCCTCTAATATGAAAGGGCTAATTCAAACTAAGAGGAAGTAAGAAAAGAATTCGCAAAAAAATCTTAACTAGAGCTGGCAGTAGCTTTTCAGGATTAATTAATTTATATCTGGAACTATACTACAGCCAAACTGTAAATTATAAAGAAAAGTCTCATGACTAGACCAGAGCTGGAAGACACTTATTCTTTTCAGGATTAATTACTTGATCTATGTGTAAACAAGACATGTATAACAATCGTCTGTATCTCATCTATTTTTCTCGTACAGACACAGAAACCAAAATCATTGCATTTCAGTAACTATGGTACAGCCAATCTGTAAATTAAAAAAATATATCCTCAGTAAATCAGAGCTAGCAAACAATTTTAATTTACAGGATTAATTACTTGATCTATGTGTAAACAAGGCATGTATAACAATCGTCTGTATCTCATCTATTTTTCTTATAAAGACACTGAAACAAAAATCATAGCATTTCAGTAACTATGGTACAGCCAATCTGTAAATTAAAAAATATCTCCTAAGTAAATCAGAGCTAGCAGAGAATTTTAATTTACAGGATTAATTACTTGATCTATGTGTATACAAGACATGTATAACAATCGTCTGTATCTCATCTATTTTTCTCGTAAAGACACAGAAACCAAAATGATTGCATTTCAGTAACTATGGTACAGCCAATCTGTAAATTAAAAAATATCTCCTCAGTAAATCAGAGCTAGCAGAGAATTTTAATTTACAGGATTAATTACTTGATCCATGTGTAAACAAGACATGTATAACAATCGTCTGTATCTCATCTATTTTTCTCGTAAAGACACAGGAACCAAAATCGTTGCATTTCAGTAACTATACTACAGCGAAAGTGTGGATTTAAAAAGGAAATCCGACTAAACCAGAGCTGGCAGAGACTAGTAATTTCCAGTATTAATTACTTGATTTATCTTTGACCACGGCATGTATAATAATCGTCTCTATCCCCTCTACTTTTCTCGCAATGCTACAGAAACCAAAATCATGGGATTTCAGTACTATACTGAATATTTATTTACCTCTGAAGAGGCGAGCAACATTTTCCAGCAGATATTTTGAATTAAAAGATTTTGAAACATCTGGACAACTATTAAATACAGATTACCCAGGTTCATTTGATGGAACAATAAATATCCGCGTATTATAAACACAGCTATACATTATACAAATGACATTAGTCGCTTTCTATAAAAGTAGTATTAAGGTCATACATACTTCTAAAAATAAAACTAGCTAGATTATTCATTTCATATATCAAAAAACGCTTACCATTTAATAGATCTGCTTCTAAGTTGTGTCTCTTTCATTAAATTCTTACATTGTGAATCAACAAGTCACTATTCATTGTGTGTACGTTTTTACACGGTAATACGACTTAGAAGCACTTCGGTTTTTATTTCTCTATCCCCTCTGAAATACGCTGTACATACATTTACCGCTATCTTGAGATACTGGCCGAAACTAGCAACTTGTTGCTCGGAGTTCAGACACGCTCGGCACAAGATTTCACTGTCCAACTTTTGGTACTACGCTAAAGGAGACCCAGATTACGTAATAACGGGCGGAAATTAATGGAATTCTTGAAGCATACTAAGGAGGTACAACCCCCAAATTAGGACCCCCCTTTTCCCCCCGTCTCTCGCCATTTTTTCGCCTTTTTTCGTCCTCCAAGTTTTGTCTCCGTCCAATTATACCTCCAAGAAACACTAATCTCTTTATTAAATTTCCCTTTTCCAATTTAAATCTGCATTCGTACTATGGGTGCTCGGAGGATGCTTCGTGCACCGGAACGAGTTCGTTAACTCGCTTTTTCAACACTCGAATTAAGGTAAATCACGAACGCGAATAGCGGGAAATCGTTTTAAAAGAGGAAAAAACGAAAGAATTTTCCGGTTACGGGCGTGTTGCGTCATTGTCCGCTGTTCCATTCTTAGCCTGAACGTTTTTCTGATATCGATAAAACTCCTATAAGCGAATTTAAGCGTAAAATATATATATATATATATATATATTTTTAATAAGAAATATTTGTTTGATGGGTTTTTAGTCTTTCTTGTATTTCCTCGCAAACTAAAGACAAATATTTATCAATCAATGAGATGCTATGACGAAAGAATTTCTTTACAATATACCGAAAGAATCATCAAAATCCCTCAAAGACTATAAAAGTTATTCAACTTTGAATTTTAGCAAAATAATTAGGTGTCTGGGGTTTTTAGTGACCGTGTTAAAAAATTTTAATAGGTAAATCTGGTAAACGGTGCAATATTATATATAGATAAGTTAGGTTTTAACAACATGAGAAATAGTTGAATGAAAAAAGGTTGTGTTAAAATTCTGAAACCATGTGCATTAGGGTGGTCCAAATTTATACCTTCCAAAATCTTTTTTTTTGCTGGAGGGCAACAATCCCCCCAATCGGTTCCTTTTCCAAAAAAATCCCCCCAAATTTGAGAAAAATCGGTTAACACGTGCCACCGAGCACCTCGAATTTCCCATTTAAAATACATTGGAAAAATGCATATTTTTTTCAAAGATCAAATCCACAACCACTATTTTGGTTTAGGCCCCACCCTCTCCTGCAGTACCCTAAAAATAAGGCAAAATTTTCCCCAAATTGACAATTTTACGTTACGTGATTTATTATTGTTCTGACAAAAATTCCTATTATTGGATTATTGACATGTTTTTGTCATTTATTAACTAATTAAAAAATTGTTTATACAATGATATATTGATTTCCGGGTGGAAACCGCGTTGAGGACTTTGAAGTAGTCGACGTTTCGCGCTCTGTTGCAAGAGGCATCTTCAGGACTAAGTTATCTAACCAAGCGCTAAGAAGATGATCTTCTTAGCGCTTGGTTAGATAACTTAGTCCTGAAGATGCCTCTTGCAACAGAGCGCGAAACGTCGACTACTTCAAAGTCCTCAACGCGGTTTCCACCCGGAAATCAATATATCATTGACTCAGACCGCGGAAGTCTACAATTTAGATAATTGTTTATACAATTACAGTTTGTTTAAACTAAAATATACGATGTTCCGAGCTCATTTTTCCATTTGTTGCAAACATTGTAAAATTATTGCTTTTTCATTTATTAACTATTTAGCAATTGGTATGTTTCTTGTAATTTGTTACTGCACTTAATGTGCAGTTGTTTGAACACATGAATTGGTTTAAACAGTAATATAACTTGGTAGTACGTATTTCTTGACAGAAATGATCACAGGTTTTACGATATCGGTCAAACAAGTATTGTGGTTGCAAAACTAATTCTTATTATAGGTTATAATTGAAAATGAGTTAACAAATATGGCAAGAAAAAAAAAGACAAGATATAATTTTTGCCAAAAAGATATGTACCATTGTATATTCTTCTAAAACAAATGGTATTTTTTTAAACAATTGCAAACTAGTTAGTTAATGACAGACAATGCCAACAATCTAATAATAAATTCTCAAGAAAAAAGAAAAATAAGTCCGTAACATTGTATATTTTTGTTAGCAAATGGTATGTATTTGTTTAAACAATTGCAAATTAGGTAGTAAATGACCAAAAATGCTCCTAATAATAATTTCCTTTAAAAAATAGAAAATATGGTCGCAAAATTGCTTATATATTTGTTTAAACCAGGGGTCTCCAAAATTCTCCCGCTATCCTTCTCTCGCTCACGGCCGTCTCATAACTTTACTCCGCTCAATGTGGCCCGCGGGCCGCAGTTTGGCGACCGCTGGTTTAAACAAATGGTATTTGTTTAAACAGAGCAACAAAAAAGCCAATAATTTAATAACTTCTGCAAAAAATAGAAAAATATTTTCGTACCATCGCATATGTTTGTTTAAACAAATTGTAATTGCTTAAATAATTTCAAATTAGTTAATAAATGACAAAAAAATATGTCAATAATCCAATAATAACCACTTCTGCCAAAAACAATAATAAAACACGTAACATTGTAAAATTGTAAATTTGGGAAAACTTTTGTCGCATATTTAGGGTACTATGGCGAGGGTAAACAGTGAATTTGTTCCTGGGGGAGTTCTGAACAATTTCTAATAATCTCCCGCAACTTTTTTTCTAAATCCGAAACGTGAAAAAAAAGGAAAAAAGATGCATTTTTCCAATGCATTTTAAATGGGAAATTTAAGGTGCTCGATGGCACGTGTCAACGTTAACCGATTTTTCTCAAATTTGGGGGAAATTTCTTTTCTGGAAAGGGAACAAATTGGGGAGATCGTTGCCGTAAAGCGAAAAGTCCGTTTTTTGGACCACCCTAGTGTAACCAAGTAGTAAGCAATGTAGTAAGCAAAAATTTTGCTAAATTTGCTTCTAGTTATTACCAAAAAATAATTTTCCGTCGATCGTTTATTTATGATTATGTTTAGTGAATAGAAACTTGAGCTATGGCATTTAGAACTTTGCTAATAATACACTTTAGTGCTAACCTTAATTATAAAGTTTCTATCAAGACAATATCGGGAAAAATATCTATATTTCAACAAAATCTTTAACAAAGGATGTTCAATAAGTCTTGTATTTTTTAATCGATTTTCAATATTTTTTAGGATATTGTAAAGAAATTCATCAATACCAAAATCACTCGAAATAATCGAATCTGGAACAAAAGCCAGTATCTCAAGAAACTTCCAACCATGACGTACCTATTCTAAAGGCATCTAAGCCACTACTGCATCCGCTATATTTATTTTCTAATCCTTTTCAATGTGTTAATTTAAGCCGAACACAAACCTCAAAACACTCATCCACAAAACACAGCACAACCCTCTTGGAAAACTCACTTATCATCCCCCAAAAAACATAATAAGAATCCCATAAAGGGTTAAGATGAAAATGGCCTACTTTCGCCGAGCTTTGGGGCAATTTCGCCCGGGAAAAGGGGGGAAAATCATTTTTCTTTCATTACTGGGACGCTTCAAAGTAAATATTGCCCCTATGGACCGCTGTGGGAGGGGGAGGTTTTATTTAATTTGCCGTGAGGAAACAAAAAGAGAATCTCACGCCGCGCTGGGTTTGAAAATTACAACCGAAACGGTTGACAATGAACGCCAGATGTCGCTTGAAATTCTCCATTTACTACCACCCCTTATCGCGAGTCTTACCGCGAATCACGACTTTCCACCGCCCTTCTCGTATTATACTTTGTCGTCTTGTGCGCGAGAAATCATATTTTGAACATGCAATCTCAAGACTTTTGTCGGATTGTTAGAAGTTTTGGTATTCATCGCGTGCTGTCGTAATAAAAATAAAATGTTCTGGAGTAATTTCGACTTGTATACGACGGCTTCGTTGTTGAAGTTGCGACAGGCATACGGTCTCTGATTACCCTAATATTACTTGCAAATTGATATTATAGGATGACGAAGTTATCCGTAGAATTACAAATTCTGACGCGAGTTCACGTATAGGTACAAAGTTTACGGTTTACTTTGAGATGATTTGCAAGAAATCGCAAAATCTAAATGTAATCCAAGGGAACATGGTTATTTCGTAAACTCGTGAGTAATGTAGAATCGACTAAAGAAACGAATGATAATTAACACAGGTGAGGATTATTTTTTGGGAAAAAAAACCTCCGCCTGGATTTGAACCAGGAACCCTCCAATTTCCGGTTGACAGCTCTCCCAGTTGAGCTACAGAGGCTGTGGAAATTTATAGGTTTCATTTGTCACTTCAGGACGAATGTTATATAATATATAATATAGTCTTGCAAAATCAGTTACTGTAATCAAGGTAATCATTCCTTGATTACTTGTCTATTGACAATTCTGTTTAAGTAGGTTCTAAATTACCTTTTCTATAACTTGTTTAGACACTTTACATCACACTATGCAACACTTTGTATATTTTAGCGCATTGCATCAGCTGCCATTATGCATTACTATTTGAACGTGTAATCGATCAGTGTTCCATTAGTTAATGCACATTATTAAACCACCAATAATGATTATTGATTACCTGTAATTGTTATCATGACTTCAATTTTGTCAAAATCAATACAAATATTTCGTAACATTGCAGATTTTGACACAACAATGCACAAAGCAATTATAAGCGTAGGAAATACCAAAATGTATCTGTAATTGTTTCAGAAATACAGGGTTAAATTTCATCTTAAAGCTGAAAAGTATTTTTAAAATCGCCTCTTAGATTAACTATACACTGTGAGCCACAAAAAAAATACGATACAAATTTTTAATTGCTCGTATTTCCACAAATACTTAAGCACTTTAAACATTTCTTCAAAACACGAATTGTTTCTTGGCTACGCAGCGTTTCTGATACTACCGGGTCAATATAATGTGACATGAAATTGTCAAATGTATTATAATCAATAAGTAATGACATTTATTTTATTTTTAAACCATGTTTTTAGAGATTTTAGCGGAAATAGGTCTTTTTGGGTCAACTGAATATTTTTGACCAAGGTACAAAAATAGTCTGTGTGTGTGTGTATGTCAGTTTGTAGACGATGCTATAAAATTTCTACTGTTATTTTTTACCAATAGAAAACAAATGTCAGTGCCTATTAATTATAGTACACCTTCCATTTCACATTAAATTGACCCAATATGATCAGAAATGTTGCATACCCATACACAAAATAACACAACATCGGATTGAATCGTTCTATTATGTTTTCAATCAAATATTATTGTTTCATTTTATACAAACAAAATGAAGACGTCTAGAACTCCAAGCATTGTTGAGTGCAAAAAACTCAAACCCAGATTTGTTACATGAGAAACAATATATAGAAAATTATTCCCTGCGATTTTCCTTACTCCAAACAACTGTCGTTTCCTGAATAGTACAAATAAATACAACGTTGTTAATTTGACGTGAATTAATTTTGAACGTTGTTGTGATTAATAATTTCCAAATTATGTTCCAAATCACACCTTACTAATCTTATCTTTATAGTCAGTGTAAGAACCTTTATCTCAAAAAGAAAACATAAAGTAGTACAAAATTTTCTCATCAATATAATTCTAATTACAAATAAATTATAGTACATTTACTACCATGCTAATAATCACCAATGTTACGCCAATGTTGCCTTATCTCCTAATAAGCGATAATTCATTTTTCCAAACAAAGGAAAACACCACCAAAAAACGTATGCAGTGTAATAAACATCGGTGCTCAGACCAGACGGAGTGGTGATTTTAATCGTTTGATATCAAGCTGGCTCGGGTTGACTCGTTGCGGCTTCACATAAATTACAGCCTCAGGCGCTGTCGTCAAGCATGTGCTCGGAAAGGGGTCCCAAAATAGCGGCCATTTGTCACGCGGAACACACAGAATGGCCCACCTTCCACTATCAGTCGGTAAATTTACACATACATCATCATTACCTGGGAGATTTCGCCTCACGTTGCACTTCCATTCGGGAAATAATCCGCACCACTTGGTCTTTTTCGTCTCCCAGATTACTGCGAAACAGCTGAAAAATATAGCATGGCGTCGGCTGTATCCTAACGTACGTTTAGTTCCATAATTTTTTGCTTCGTATTGGAATATGCCAGCAAGAGTGGCTTGTGAAGATACTCTTGTTGCAACTAACTAAATTTACATTTTAAAATAATTGCTGAAAACTGGGAAATATTTTATTTTGTCTTTCAAGTTGATGGTGCTTTTGCCATTGAAGAAAGTTCAGTTGGGTAGTTCTAAATGTGTTTGTATTCTTAAAACAGTCTTGATAGGAAATAAACTTGTGATTTTATGGTAATATTTATTGCTTAAAATTTTGAAAAAGTTCTTCTGCGTGAATGTAGTTTAAATGTAGTTCCCAAAAGTTTTGTGGTTCTATACAAGTATCACAAGGTTAAATGTCCATCACTTCGGTAATGCTCCCAAATCTAATTTATTATGTATTATTAGTTATTTTCTTCTACACGTTAACATTTACTACCTCAATTTCGTGATTTTTCTAGATTATATATCAGTACAAATTATTTGCGCAATATATAAAATCAAACGTGCATTTATTGTAAGCATTTGATAAAATATTTGACAAATACAAAAACGTTTGACCAATACAAAAAATATTTGACTAATGCAAAAAATGCCCTGAGCATTAAAAAAAAGTAAATGTGCAATATATTTATAATATGTGCATCAGAATAAATAATTGTACATTTATATATTTGAATGTTCCTTTCATGATATATTTGTGCACTTAAATAAATAAATGCGCTGTATTTCAGTAGTAGATAAGTACCTTTACGTCGTACGTTTCGTTTCAAATACGGTTATTCTGGGTACAATCTAATAATTATTAGTTTTATAAAATGAAACATACATAACACGTGTTCGGGGTTTTTATTCATACAAAACATACATCAACAACACAAAACCAATGTAATATTTTTACAATAAACAATGAATGAAAACGTTTGGTTTCTAATGAGAAAAAATTCCTTTCTAGATTACATAAAGATTCGTTGGGATTTCTTGTAAAATGGAGGTTTACGCTTAGCATTTTTTCAACGATTTTGCAAATGAGCCGCCATTTCAGTAATTTTGTCAAGATAGTTAGATAATAAATTAAACTATAGGAAATTTTGTATAATTTATGTATGTCAAATGTGTTGCTAATATTCATAGTTTGATTGCATGAGCAAATTCTATTTGGTCCAGATCTTGTCTGCATTAAAACTAGTTAGCCAGGATTTGACAAATATTTTGATTTTTTTGACGGTATGGTCGGAACATCAGCGTTTGCGTTGCACGCGAATTCGACACGCAGATGCGTCGAGATTGCCATGACGAGGCACTGCTGTATAGTATGATAAAGTAGGTAATGTGCTGGCCATATCAGATGTTGTTTTAATTCAAGTTATATTTTTCGGGTTATGTTCATAACACCCCGGGTTATTCATGTTTCATTTTGTGAATCCGATAATAGAGATAGAACCTACAAATGAAAATATTATATTTAATATGGCTATGGTAGGTATGTAGACGTTACATTCAGTAATACAAAAACAAAGTTAGTTTCGATATTTTTTTCTCCTGATTGTGTAATTAATGATTTAAGTTAATTTTTACCAATTTTAGGGAAACATGACAGACGAAAATATTTCTCATTATATTTTTTATGTAACATATTGATATTTATTTAATGCTCAGTATGTATTATTTTAATGCACAAGTCATTCTAGGGCACAAAACAATTTGAACATTGCTCATAATACATTTTTTATGTAATATAATCATATTTATTTAATACACATTATTTCTTTTTTTAATGCACAAAGTATTTATTTTAATGCAATTATCTATTTAAATAATGTACGCTTAAATAGCACCCATTATATATAAGTCTTACCAATAGAACATTTGTATACATTTCCGTGATTAATTATACAGTTGCTTTCGTCAAATGATAATATTTGTACATCACGTTTGTGATATCTCGGTAATGCCAAGCTGGTATGTAGTTACCTTACACACCACAACCTTGGATGCTCTAATGTAGGGCGCAGTAGTTAGCATTAACAACGGTACACAACTGTTTGATTGGTAAGTTCTTGAATTTTTATGTCTTTTGACATCAATACCGTAGTTAATGTTACTTTCTATGTGATTTAGCTTCTCTGTAATGAAGAAGAACTAATGTTTTGACAAAACATACGCAGAGAGAAAAGATTTCTTGTTTCAAAGAAATGTATTTGTTTGAATTTATTCTTTTGGGTCAAAACATATTTCTTTGACGCCAACAATATTTACTTCATTGAATACTCTAGTTTATTTGCTTGCAGAGATTAATTTATTTGAAATATTTATTTAAGTGGAATAAATATATATGGATACAAACAAAAATTACTTTCCTTTAAAGTAATATTTTAGTTTTGATTTTAAAAAAACGTTTCTTTACACAAATGAAATATAATTTTGATTCTAACATATAAATTTGTATATAACGAGAGATTTATTTCGCTTAAAGTAATATTTTGTCTTTGGCTTAAAAATAGGTTTACTTCCGCCAAAGAACTCATATTTTGATTAAAATAAATATATTTTTACACAAGAAGATATTTATTTCCTTCAAAGTAATATTTTTGTTTTGGCTTTAAAATAGGTTTCCTTCCACCAAAGAAATCACATTTTGATACAAATAAATATATTTTTAATGTCATCCAACTGTATTGTTAGATGGCGCTGTAAACTCTCTCCTCGCACTTTGTACATATCGAGAGTATAAAGCCGCGTGATCGACAGTATAGAACTTATAGAGTACTGTGCCTGCAGGTTCAAGTTGCGATTACAAATCAGAGTACACTTTACTAACTTAACCTTGACTATATGTTGGGTTGGGAAGACCAAGCACTAGTCGAGGATGTGCGACATCCCAAAAACGAGGTGACACATGGCGAGTCTTCCGAAAAATTCTTGTCTATTAATTTCTTCAACAAATTAATAATTTTAAGCATTTTAACTCGACCAACAATTTTGTTAATTTAAAAAAATGTAATTCTTTCACTCAACACAATCATAATTATTTGAAGTAAATAAATCTCATTTCTTATAATACACAAATTGCAAACTTTTTAACTGGAAACATAAGTTGTTTGACGCAAATCAATGTTCTTTCTACCAAACAAATATTTCAAATAAATGCGTTTTTACCCGCAAATAAATATTTCTTTGCCTCTATTGAAACAACAAATTTCTTTGAGTCAATGCATATTTATTTGAATCAAACAAAAATTTCTCTCTGTGTACGCCCGAACACATCGTCACTTTTATTCTCAAGTATTATTACATGAGAAGGCGGTGTCGTTCACTTTTATATAGGTTGTCATTTCGGTAAGGCCATTTCGGTAATGGTTCCACATTACAGGTTGACATTTTTCGGATGGTCCGACTGTTCTATTTCGGTTTTAACATTAACATAGGCCATTGAATAAAGTATAGAGATATTAGAAGGTTTTTAAATTTGATCGCTGCAAACAATACAGATGCATACAATATGTACATAAGTAGAATTAGTAACTTCGATTTTTGCTTTTTTTATAGTTTTATTTTTGAAATACATGTCATAAACTATCCCATTTCCTGACAGTTACCCATAATCATAATTAGCCTAATAACTGTAGATGTAGATGATATCTCTTAGGGAAATCACATATTTGCTCTCTATATTTCTACAAATTTTGGATGTACCTACTCGTAGAGAGTACGCAGTATATATTCATATTCTACATAGGTTTTTCCGAGCTCTAGTTATCTTATAACTTAACTTTTTACAAATAAATGTTAACGACACGTCCAACTAAAATTCTAAAAATTCTGCATTGACAAGATTATACAAAAATTCGCCAAAAATACCTTTAGGTGTGGTTCGTCATAATGCGGCGAAATAACATAATAATGTAAGGTAATACGAATACGGACATAATTTGCGTATACGAGCGAAACGGCGGGGATAACGGCGGGCAAGCCGCCGGTGGCTCCATCTGTAGTCGCTACTAATTCAACCTTAACTCAATTATGGGATACGTAACGTCAGTTACGCGCTATTTCGTTAACTTCAAACAGCTGGCTAACGCGCCATTTAATGTAGGGTAGGTACTGGGGCAGAACTTTCGTTACCCCCTGGCCACCTTCCTCCCCCCTTGATTCGTATAATTGGGATTTGGTGATGTGAGGCCCCAATTAGGCATTACAACCTTCCAAATTACCATCTACGGTACGCAAAACGCCATAACCTGCTCTGAAACCGTTATTTCTTTAGGGGTAATGTATAAATTCTTTTGAAGTAATGTTTAGATAATCCTAGAATATGATAAAAAAATAAACATATATTTTACAACAAGATGTAGTTCGATTACAGTGTTCAACAAATTTCAACTTTTTGTTTTGTCAAGCTGTTCCATTTTTTTCATAAGGCATCTACTTTATTAGTTATTTTCTCAGTTATTAGTAAAAAGTTTCATATAGACTTTATATTTCCAATTCCTTATGAGTTACATACAGTAGCTCGAAATGGATACAAATGGCTCTAACTTCTTAAGGGATTGAAAAAAGTAATAAGACCACAAAGATTCTTCCTGTGAAGAATTAAAAAAAAAATAAAAGATTCATGCGGATTTATCAGTATCTTCATCGATTTATCTGTATTATTTTTAGTTATTATTATTGGGATTGTATTTCACTCTGTAAATTTTAGTCCTTAGTCCTAGGTATTCATTTTAAAAAATATAAATTTCAAATATCAAAATCGAAAATTTCCATCGTTGCCGAAAGTTACAATCGTTCGTGGATCAGTTTTCAGGATTTCAGATAAATATAACATTTGTCGAGGTTATTTTGAAGTTTTCCGGTCATTTGGTTCAGTCGTTGTAACAAAATCACGTTTTTACCGGTAAACCGAATTTTATACCCAAAATCTTTGCAAAAACTTACGAGCTCGGATTCATATTCAACGCATGTCGATCGACAATGCTTATTTCCTTTCGATGCACAAAATCCATACTCCACAAAGTGATCAATATTTTCGTAATTTAATTGTCTTTTTTCTTGAAATTTATCTTATGTAATGGTCCAGTCAAATGGTGTTTTGGCCATTTGTTTGTTTCATTCTATATGTTGTATGGAGTGCTGAATCCGAATTTCAACTTTGCTACTTCCCACGGATATGGCTTCACAACGCAAATCGCAAAGATCCACAAAATTTTCGACTTTTCTTCAGTTTTTTGCCAAACTCGGAAACGATATGACAGAACTATAAGGCCATAAAATATATATGCTACTATTTAGTCAAAGAATAGTCAAAGAAAAACAGAAAAATTATGATAATTCAAAATTGACGTGTTAACTTTTTCATTGTAGGTATTTGATAATAAAGTTTTAGCAAAATTTATCAAAATTGTGACGATGAGCCAATAATAAGCCACACCAATGAATCCTCATTGAAATATGCATCCGCAGGGTATTTTTTGCTATTGCACACTGTTATCGACGTAGAGATGGCGCTGATTTATATTAAGGGAGCTGAGTAGAGACCTTCTTTCCCAAGGTTGTAATGAAAGAAAAATGATACAATACACAATAAACACACACACAAAAACAGTATAACAAACTCTTCCCATTCAAAAGAACACACAAATCTTTGTATATATCTTCTCAAATCAAACCAAGCATCTAACTTTTCCAAAACTTCTCCTCATTTGATTTTTTTTTGTTGAATTTTCAGGGAATTCTCTCCGTACTATGAAACAATGATGGAGACGGACTACATCTGCAGTAAACGAGATCATTCTGGAATGCATTATTGTACGAACATACCGCAGTTCAAGAACGGAACGTCTATGTGCAATTTAACATTTGAACAGCACCAGGAGAAGCTACCGGGGTGTGTGAACTGGAACGCCTATTACACGCTGTGTAAGGAGGGTGGCGACAACCCCTTTCAGGGTACCATATCGTTCGACAATATCGGGCTCGCCTGGGTAGCCATATTTCTGGTTAGTAATATCAACTTCCTCTTTAACGACCCAACTTTTTAATGAGACGACATGTTTTATTTGTGTTTCGTTCGTTTATAAATATTTCTAAAGTTTGTAGAGGTCGCTGTAAAACTAGTTAGACCGTACATGCTATAAAAGCGAACTCGACTAAATGTTTGATCTAGAAAATGTATGTATGAGATATTAGTCAGCTAAAAGTGCATGTCTGACTGATTATATCCTTGTTCCTGTAGAATTTATTACTGAAGATGGTTTCCAAGGATAGACACTAAATTTTAACTTAATTTAACTTTAACTATTTGTTCATATTTTTGAACCCACATCAGATTCAAAAAAAAATTCAAACAAGTTTTTTGATCATAGGGATTGACTTTAAACAATCCATCGTTCAAATATATTTTTAATATACATTCATTTTATTATAGAAATTTCGTAAACTTTTTTTTTCAAATGGAGCACTAATTCTAAATATTTTTCATTAAAATAATTTTTATAAAATGCATCATTTTTGAGTTTTAAGTAATTAATTGCTGATAACTAAATAATGATGCAGATGATGCGATGTACAGGATGTTCGATGAGAAAAAGGAAAAGTTTTCCATACTTCCATAATAAAATAGACACCATAAAAGTATGTTTAAGCAGAGCTTGTTTAAAAAATATATGATTTACGGTTGGAGAATTATGTAGGTGTTCCGGTAATTATAGCTAATTTTAATTAATTGCTTATAACTTAAAAATAATGCTTTCTACAAGAAAGTTATTGAAATAAAAAATGTTTAGTCTTTTTTTAATTGTAAAAATATACAATGAGTTCCATTTAAAAAACAAAATAACGAAATTTCCATAATAAAATTAACACCCTATATATTAAAAATATATTTGAACGATAGCTTGTTTAAAGTAAAAAAACTTTTGCTTGAATGTTTTTTTGAATTTTTTTGCGGTTGGAGGGTTATGTAGGTGTTCTGGTAATTTTGACTAATTTTAATTAATTGCTTAAAACTCAAAAATGGTGCATAATATAAAAAGATTATTTGAATAAAAAATTTTTGGAACTAGGCCTAAAATTACAAAACGTAAAAATATACAGGCTGTTCCATTTGAAAAAAAAAAGTTTACGAAATTTCTATAACAAAATGAACACCTGTATATTAAAAATATGTTTGAACGATGGATTGTTTAACTTAAAAAAAAAATTGTTTGTTTTTTTTTATTTCTTACTGTTGGAGAATTATTTGGGTGTTCCGGTAATTTTGGCTAACCCTGTATATTTACCTGTTGTGCTTTTTGAGCGTAAAGAGAGTCGTAAATGTGTTCATTGTAATGAACTCTTGTCATTCTCACATCTCAATGCAGAATCTCAAATGTCACTCGCAATATATGATATTGACAATCAGCATGTTTTAGATTTGTTTCTTCACCAATTATATTTATAATTCATAATATGTATTAATTATCTGCATCGTTTTTTTAAAGTAATTGATTTCAATTTGGTTTAAAAATTTTACTTCATATACGGCCAAAATCTATTTAGGCAGTGTTTATTTGTCAATTTTCGAATTTTTTCACAAATGCTCCCTTTTTTACATTTTTTTTCTAAAAAAATTACGATCGATATGGTTTTGTGTTCAGAATGTCATCCTGATAAAAGATAAAAAATAAAAATAAAAAGATAAAAAGATCACACGTATTATATAGAGTTCCATTTAAAATTTCAATGATGACGTCATATCCGGAAAAACCGGAAGTCATCCTAACCTCAGTGGTATGCCAAAAAGTCGTTTAGCACTTCTAGAGAAAGCTGAAGTACCAACTTTTGCCAAACTATTAAAATTTTTAATTGTTTAGAATAAATTAATGAAAATAAGAATTTAATTTTTTTAAATTTAATCATAACTGTGTGAGAGTAATTCATTTAAAATAAAATTAAATGAATACCACACTTATTATAAAAACAACAAATTCTTAACATATTTTCATTAATTTATTGTAAAATGTTATATGTACATATTTATCAGATTTTGATATTAGGAATAGTCTACTTCAAGAAAAATATGCTTCATAAATTTCCTACAAAAAGTTAAAAAGTACTTTTTTCGATCTTAACGTTTTTTGGCTAATTTCAAAATCTTTCTATCATTGATAGCTTATTTGTGATTTGTTCCGAATCAAACCACACCTTAATGTATTTTAAAGAATTTTTAATATGTTTCTTATATTTTATTGATTGAGAAGGGATAAACTTTCACACAAAAAAAAACTTAATTTATGCAAAACTAGCCAACATAGAACTACGTGGGTTTGATTACACGATTCAATTGTGCTTTATGTTTGTAAAAATGTCCTTTTGACTTCTTGTCCACGAAACAGCTTTTGAGTAAAAAATTTACAGTTTGCAAAGATATAAATAGCTAAAACAAGCTGTTCAATCTTTAAAATGCAAATTATTGTATGTTCGAGTTGTCGTTTGTTCCAAAAATTACTACCAGAAAGGAAAAACCTATTGCTAAATTCAAAACAGCTTCAGGAAATATTCAAAACGTCAAATTTAATACCTACTAATAGATTTTTTTAACTTTTACCATTACCTGAAAATATAGGTTCAATTCTCGATACATTATACACACTTTGTACGATAAGGTTAATAAAAAAAGTAATTTGTTACGCCAACAAACCTGCCGCAGGAACGATTGCGAGAAATTGAAGCTTAAATTTCAATTACCGACATAAAATTTCAGGCTATCGAATACGCTCCTTTCAGAAATCGTATGTGTGTGCGCGCGGGGTTGAATCGAACACGGTGGGCGCGGGTGGTCTTTATGCGATTCCCGTGTTCTTACCCGGTATTTTTGCCCTGAATGGCTTACAAAGGGCGGCTTTTCCCAACCCACACAGTCATATTATGGGTCCCTTATTGGCCTCCTTTGCGCTTTCAGCGTACTGGAAAAAATAACCGTATCGCTGTTAAGTCGTTACCCCGATATTCCTTTTAACATGTGCATTTGTGTCGATGTGTACGTATTCTAGGGAGAAATGAAAATTAATATTGTTGTCACGTGTTTTGTCTGCAGGTCATTTCCTTGGAAGGCTGGACTGACATCATGTACTACGTTCAGGATGCGCACAGCTTCTGGGATTGGATATACTTTGTTCTACTTATTGTGGTATGTATTAGCAAGTTTGTAACTAACTCACGAAAAGTTTGTAGAGAGATGCATGCTGTGATTTGAATAAAGTTGAGTTTGAGATATCATGGGTATTAATTTTATACTGAAGTCATCACACGTGCATCATTGGATAGAGGAAGAATGAATTTTTGAATTACATTCATTTCAAATAATTCAAAAATATACAAAATTTAAAAAATTCTGTTGGTCATTATGAACAAATAAAGTAAGTAATACAGTGTCTTATTTATAAGATCTCAGATCTCGCGGCTTTAGTCTCTAAAACATGTTTAAAAGGCTTTTTCACTTATGGCGGCGGCGCCGGAATGGCAGATTTTTTTTACAAAATCTCACGATTTTTATCTCACATTAGATTAATTGGACAATTCTGAATCGTTTAGACCCAACATATCTATATACAATATCGCACCGTTTACGAGATATCGCCTATTATAATCTTCCTAAACCACACAAAACACCTCATATTTTCCTATCAATTCTGGATGATCAATAACTTTTGTAATCTTTGACAGATTTTAACTCGTTTTTCACATTATCATAAGGTAAACGTCCCAAATTCAGACAAAGTTTTGACTGATGTTGATGATTGAGTGTTATGCTAAAAATGGATTTTTTTCCTTATAAAGTAACTGCAATTCGACTTTTTTTACATCGCTATAGGATAACAGTAATTAAGAAGAAAACTGTAATAGTATCTATTTAGGCTGACAATTTAGTATTATATTTTCAAAATAATACGGTGTTACTGCCCTCTTGTTCACTATTATCTACATATACATATGGTTCTATTGCATCCTTTACAAAAAAAAAACTTATTTTACATCGTTTGTACTATTATAATCCATTGTAATATTTATGTCCAAATTCTGACGGAATTACGGACATCAATTATCCCTAAATTTGGCAGGGATATCGGAATCATTAAATCGATAGGTATAATATGAAATGATGAAATAAGACCGAATGTAGCAGCAGAGACTAGCGATTTTGCAATAATTATAACTAGCTACCAGTTGAACTCCATTAAAAAAACATTATTCTGGTCTAAAACACACAAAAAAAAGAATAAAAAGAAACTGTTCTTCGTGTAACTATATCTGTGGCTTGCAGAGAACATTTGTAAATAAAAAATAAGGAGGAACAAAACAAAATCATTTTAGAAAAATAAAAAAGGAAGCGAAAAAGGGAACAGAATAAAAAGCTGCGCCAAGAAAAAGAAAACACTAGAAATCCGAGATGCAAGAAAAATTGGCATACAGATGAGGTCTTTGTTTCTTTAAAAATGGCATAACATAAATGTTTAAGTTTCTTAATTATTAAATCTTATTATTAACAATATTTCGATGATGCGTGGGCAAACCAGTATAAGTCACAAATAGAAATGTACTCTTTTATACTCTTTTGCGCGTCATAGATTTAAAATACTTAATATTTACTTTAATTTTTTTATTTGTGGTAATAATGTACCACAAATGTCGGATTTAGGTTGTTAAAGTGATACAAAAATAATTTAAATTATGTAATTATTATCTACTTTCTTTAGAAATCAATATCCAGATATCTTCAGAATCAGCAACACATAAATATAAATTCTACGGTTAAAAATGTGATGTGTCCAGACACACGAGTTTATCATAGTATATATAACATTAATAGTTTAGCTGCATGAGATTCTATCGAGATCGGTCGTGTCTGCATTCAAATAAAACTAGTTATTTCACATATATTTTGATTCTATTAACAGTAGGTATTGTGAAAAAACATCAACGTTTGGCACCACCTACTGTCATCGGAATGAAAATATCTGTCAAATCCTAGCTAACTAGTTTTATATTAATGCAAAAACGACCGAGCTCAATCAAATACTATATGCTCATGCAGCTAAACTACTAATTTTACCAAAAAATATCACAGACATAAATTATACAAAATTTCCTCTACTTTAATTTATTATTTAACTATTTTCATGAAGTTACAGAAATGGCGGCTCATTTACAAAACCTTTGACAATGCTTTGAGTAAACACCCAGTTTCTTTGGACCCTTTTGAACAAAAAGCTTTTCAGCTCTAAGTTTCCTCATGAAACTTCTAAATATGAAGTTTTGCCCCAATACCTTTAGTAGTTTCTCCGGTTGAAAATGTAACAAAAAAATCTTTAACCTATCTGAATTTGGGGCGTTCACCTTAAACAAATTTAGCTTTTTTTGTATTTTGAAAAAATAATCTTATAGTTGGTGGTGTCAGTTTCGGATATCCTGTGGAGTTATATATATATATATATATATAATTAATGTTTTTGGTTAGCTTTTAAAGCATTCTGTCAAAAATCCTCATCTATTAACATCATTCTGTATTTTTTATTCATCCCAATATTAATTTCTTTTAGTTTTCTTTTATTTTGTTTATAGTTTTTTTAAAGGAAAAAAATTGTTACATATCAACATTATAGCCATGAAACATCCATTAAACAATCTAAATCTAATAATCTGTTCTAGATCGGATCATTTTTCATGATCAACCTCTGCCTGGTCGTCATAGCGACTCAATTTTCCGAAACCAAGAAACGCGAGATGGAAAGGATGCGACTGGAACGTGCCAGGTTCCAGAGCAGCAGCACTCTGGCCTCATCTACAAACAATAGCGAGCCGACTAGTTGTTACGCGGAGATAGTGAAATATATCGCGCACCTGTGGCGGCGAAACAAACGAAGACTTATTAAAAAGATCAGATTACTTCAGTACCGGAGGGAACAGCGAAGGGAGAAGAAGATCCTCGCCGGTGAGACGATAAGACTCAATTACACGAAAAGGCACCATCCGTGCTGTCCGAGATTAAGAAATGTGGTGAGTATTTCGAAGCAGAGAAATCTTCGTTTCGTCGAGGAATTAGGTAGAACAGGTACAAATGTAACTTATGTTTGAAAGAATTTACATACAAACAAATGACCTAACAAACACAATGAATAGGTACCTAAAGTAACATCTAAATACCACAATAGATAGCTATAGGCTTAAAAATGTCCAATGATGTAACTGAGATTTGAAAAACCAAGTGTTATAAATAGGGTACGGTTGCAATTTGAAGAAACAGGTAATATTAATTACCAGAACAAAACAAGAACTAAAACGGTGACCAAAGAGGGAAGAAGAGGTCCTACATTGTGGCCACCAAGGTCTCCAGACCTCAACAAACTCGATTTTTTTATGGGGATATGTGAAGGAGCTGGTATACCAATCAGAACCTACTACACCAGAAGATATGAAACTTCGTATAACCAATGTTTTTGACAGCCTTAGGGTAATAAGAAGTAATAAAGTTACAGCGCGTTAATGCTTGCAGAAGAGAAAAGGGGCGGCATTTTGAACAACTTCCAAATATTAATAAAAATAATAGTTACTTCACAACAGTGAAATGTTTATTAGGTGTTCAGAATTTGCTTCAAGTAGGTTACTAAGTAAACAAGGATTTGTTTTAATAAACGCTATTAGTATTAAAGTTTTTTTTTTTACTTAAATTATATATTAATATACTATTACTGATTTACAACTGAGAGACAAACAAAAAAAGAAAGAACAAGAAAATAATGGGATTATTAGATAATGTTGCACATTTTTCTTTAAATTGTAAATATCACGAAACTACTAAAATTGGACATATGACATATTTGACATAAATTAAAGGGAACTTGATGGGCAATTCAACTAGCACATAAAATACAGGTGCTCCATTTAAAAAACTTAAGGAAAAGCGAATCGAAAAACATCAAAATTTACAAGTATTATGAACACCAGTGTATAGTGAATCTAATATCTTTGGATACTATCATCTATCTACTAGCTTTGACTATTGTCTGACATAGTTTTAAAGCAAAATAAATGCAACGTCCTGTATAAATGAAAATAATTTTACGTCATAGAAACTAGTGAGCCAAACAACTTTTGTCTTTAACATTTTTTTCTTTTGTCTTTGTCTAACAATTTAGTAGCTATCGACCGCCGGGATACTAATAACTCACCCTGTATATTGTACGTAAATAACGACGTTTATACCCGCATTACAAAAGATTTAGAGCTCTAGGTTCAAACATAGGTGGGGGCAAGTTTATTTTTATAGCAACTTTATCTCCGGTTATGCAGCATTTCTATTAAAATCGGGCCATTTAAATCTGACATGAAAGGTCTATTAAAGTTATTAAAGGAAACGAAACATCTCTTGTTTTGGTAAAAAAGGGCAGTAAAGATTTTATAGCATCAGGGTGACATTTTTAAACGATGTTATTATTGTTTTTACTAAACAACTAGCGAAATTGCACATTTCTGATAAAAACATTGCGCAGATACAAGAAATCTAATTGTGTACTTCAGTTATCTTAAAAGATTGTGGAGAAACCATTGCCAACTTATAGTTTTGTTATGGGCTGCATGTTGATTTTAACACTTTAGGTTGTCTTTTCGTCAGTTTCAATTATGACGTGTTATTTAACTGTAAATTTTAAACGAAAATTACATCTTATGTTAGCTTTTGCAAAGATTGAGTCGCAGCTAGAATCAACGTTGTTTTGAGAATGTCACTTCGCGTCAAACCAAGTCCACTTTTTACTTTATCATACGCAGTATGGTAAAGTATTGTAATCATGCCGAAAAAAAAATTGAGATTTTAGCGGAAATAGGTCTTTTTGGGTCCCCTGAACATTTTTGACCAAGGTACAAAAAAATGTCTGTGTGTGTGTGTGTGTGTGTGTGTGTGTGTGTGTGTGTGTGTGTGTGTGTGTGTGTGTGTGTGTATGTGTGTGTGTGTGTGTGTGTCCGTATGTGTGTACTCGATTTTTGTGACGACGATTCCGGAGAAACTACTAAAGGTATCGGGACGAAAGTTCATATTTAGAAGTTTTATGACCAAACTTAGAGCTGAAAAGCTTTTGGTTCAAAAGGGTCTAAAGGAACTGGTAGTTTATTCTAAGCATTTTTCAAGGATTTTGCAGATGAGCCGCCATTTCTGTAATTTCGTCAAAATAGTTAAATAATAAAATAAAGCAGAGGAAATTTTGAATAATTTATGCCTATGACATTTTTTGGTAAAATTAATAGTTTAGCTGCAAGAGCAAATTCTATTTGATCGAGATCGGTCGCATCTGCATTGATATGAAACTACATAGTAGCCAGGATTTTGACAAATATTTTTTTTGTGCTGTCACCACAGAAATGTCTATGGCTGTCACCACGCTGTCACACTCGGAGAACCGCTATGGAACGTCATCTACAGTGTCATGAACGAATATAAATCTGTCCGAATTTGAATTAGCTTTTTAAAGTTGACATTTCGTAGAAGTGGTATCAACCTAACATTTTCTATACCGAAATATAACCATTTTTGATTTTTTTTTAAAATACGTGTTTCTCAAAAAGCAGTACAAAAAACGTTGATGTCACTCCTGCCGAAAACTACATAGCGCGACTCGCTCACATGCGACGACGACACTCCACTTCGGCACTTGTGAGATAAACAACTATTATTCTGATGACAGTAGGTAGTGTCAAATGCTGATGCTTTGACAATACCTTCGATTGATACTATTGACTATCAAAATATCTGTCAAATCCTGGCTAACTAGTTTAATTTTAATGCAGACAGGATTTATCTCAGTCAAATAGATTCTCATGCAGCTAAACTATTAATTTTATATATTGTATGATAAAGTCATGTGCCTGGCCACATCAGATTTTTTATCTATTATGCCATTTTTTAGTGAAGGGTTAAGTTATGATCCCTTAATACTTTATCATTGTGTAGCTCCTCTTTCTTTCAACATTTTTTATTTAAAGATGTAATTTTTACGTGAAAAACCAACAGCCAATATGTGATCGTCAAACAAGTTAAAAAACTTTACTTCCAAAACACTGCGAAAAGAAACGCATCAAAACTTGCGAAAAACTACAGACAAAAAATTGCGACAGTACAATACGTAAAAAGAAAGCAAGAAAAATCCTTAAAAAATGTCTAAATCACACATAGCGCCTATAAAAATACTAAAATTTGGCCACAGTTCCTCCCACCATCTTTAAAGATAACTCAAGCACGCATTGGGATTTGTTGTCTGTGTAATGTTATCGTTGCAAACGTCCAACTCCCCAGTGTGTTTTTGGGTAAAAACAGTAGAAAATGATGTTTTAAAATATCGCTCTGTAAAAAAACCTTTATCTCTATATAAATCTCTACTGTTATTTTTAACAAAAGCAGACAAATTTTATTGCTTACAAAAAAAGCCAACAAATATAGCAATAATAACTGCTAAAATAGCAAAAAAGCTGTTAGAAATGGCTGTTTATGATACGGGTGATACAGGGGAGTGAATTTTATGAATTTTAGAAAAATGTAGTTGGTTTGAAATACAAACCTGGAAACCAAATCAGAGAAGGATGGAATTACAATTACATGGAGATAAAAATCGTTTCAGTTTCTGAACAGACATACGTCGGTTCCAAAGATTACCGATGAAAGTTTAAACCAAACCTAAAGTCAAAAAAACGTATTTTTTGTTTTTTTGTGGAAATTAAATAATCCTAAGGACATACGAAAACATCAAGTTTTTGAATTGACAGCACATTGAAATTGTAAATTGTTTTGTTATTTATAACTTCAAATCAATTCTCAAGAAGTTTGCAAATCATTCTGTAGTAGAGCTTATACCGTATACTTTACTAGTTTACTAATTTACTAGTAAGTTACAATATTACTGTTACAAATCTGAATCCCTTACGTTGGCAAAAGGAAAATCATATAAGATAACGACCGACAAAATACAATCCAAACTATTTAAGCAGATTAACATGATTAAGCGCTTCAGGAATTCGTTTTGCATACCCCTTTGTCACTAAATCATTCTTCCCAATAAATTACGGACAACAGGGCAACATTTTCTTATTAACCTCCCATTACATCGCAAAATAATAAACGCGTTTATAGACCCAATTTTATTAACACCAATTTCCGTTAATCACCGGACAGTGCACATGACATCAAGTCGTAAAATTTACAACATCCCCAAACAGTAAACCCCCATATACCCGCGACAGTTATATATATTACAATTAATACCCTGATAATGCGCCGGCCAAACACGGTACATAACGACGGTCGGCCATAATAACATTTTAGTACCTGTTTCTACCGAAAGAGGTCGTCCACAGGATACACTGTTGTGTTTCTTGGATATTACGTCGAATTGTGCATTACAGACATTAAACATTTGCAAATTTGATTCATTTAGTCTTTTGTAATCGATCTCATCCAAGATAACTTCAAAAAAATCGCCTGTAAAGCTAAATTCACGATTTTACCAAATTGGTGGATGCGCCGGAATTGATGTTTTTTGTCAAATTAAATTGAATTTACCACATTTGTATATTCGTTTTGCTATTTTAAATCGATTTAACGCATGTTATCTATATACAAAAATGCCTGGTTTTCGAGTAATAATCGTTTTCTTCGGATAAATAAACTTTTAATTTCTGTGTTTATTTCAGCAACACCAGCAACAGGCTAGTTCCGACAATACTCAAAACATATCCAGGGCCAGCTCGATTTCAGCGAGCGAGGTAACAGTTAAAGAACAGAAGACACCAGAAGACAAAGGAATAACGCCAAAGAGGCCAAGCCTACTGAGGGTTCCATCCGCCTCACACCAGGACGTAACCACGAACAATAATGATGTAAGGCAGTTTTTAATTTAACCGCACCTTCAAATTGCTACATAATATACATAATCTCAAATTGTAACTTCTAGCAAAGTCCAACCAATCTCCTATCTCCTGCAAGTGCTGCGAACATCTGCAGGAGGCGATCATCAGTCATGTTCAACGACGTAGTGGTCCTCCATGGAGAAAACGCCAATGTACAATCATCAGGCACCTCATCGAACCTCATGTCTTCAAATAACGAAAGCCTAGACAAGAGGAACGTATGCTCAAGCGAAAAGATGACGCAAACAGGTATATTTTCAGCAATAACCCCATAAAAAAAGTCTCAAACCATGCTTTTAGGTGACGGCAACATTTGGCAGATAACACCAGCTCCAAACCAACCTCTGTCGCCCAATCTCCAAGGAGGACAAGACTACTCGGACTTGATCAATGGTGAAGCGATGACTTGCCAAGAGCTTTTAGCTTTGGGCGCGATCAACGCGGCTTTGCCAACTGGCCAAATAGCTTTGGACACCTTCTTCGATAATTTGTCGAAGGGAATAGGGAATAGGAGCAAGAATCCTGAAGATGTCTACGTCCAGCAACTACCTGAAGACGACTTCTCGTGCTGCCAAGACCTCTGGCATACAGAGTCAGAATACGAGGATAAGAAGCGATCGAAAATCTACGTTTGGACTTGTTTGGTGATCAAAGGTATCTTCAGGGCTCTGCAGTTTGTGAGGAGGTATATTAGGAAATTGGTGGAACATGAGTATTTCCAACGAGGGATCTTATTGGCTATCCTCATCAATACGTTGTCGATGGGGATTGAATACCATAACCAACCTGAGACGCTTACAGCGGCTGTGGAGATAAGCAATATAGTGTTTTCGGCAGTCTTTGCTGTTGAGATGGTCCTGAAAGTAGTTTCAGAAGGGCCGTTTAAGTACATCGCCAATGGCTTTAACGTGTTTGATGGGATTGTGGTCATATTGAGGTAAACTATTCTTTTACTGTTTCTGGTTGCAATGTTTCCTGTTTCTTCCTTTTAGTGGAGTTGAACTATGTCAACGATATATGGGGGAAGGTCATACTGACTCAGGGTTATCAGTCTTAAGAACTTTCAGGCTGTTGAGGATCTTGAAATTGGTTAGGTTTATGCCTAACTTGCGAAGGCAATTGTTTGTAATGCTCAGGACTATGGACAACGTCGCCATCTTCTTTTCCTTGCTCATTCTCTTCATTTTTATATTCAGGTAAGTTTACTTGAGTTTTGCTCTTCAGTAAGCTGTACATAAGCTTTAATGGTGTACATTAAGACAAAAGAAAACATTGTACATAACCTAGGGAAATTCAAATAATAATTTGAAGAGTATGAAGAGGAATGTTCGACGAAATATTATTTGAATTTTCTGTTTAAAATTAAAGTAAAACTACAAAAACCCACACAAAACTAAACAATAATGCTACTTAAATCCTACTTATTTACAGGAAGACTCGTTTGAGTTTCAGCTTCTTGATTTTGATTGTTTGACAGGGGTGGCAATTTTGAGAATGTTGAGTCAGACAGCTCAAACATACAAAAAAAACTAGTTCTTAGAACCTGTAAATACATGTAAATAAATTTCGGTGTTTATTAGATATTGTGTGCCTCTCTTTTTGATTTCCTATTAATTTATTTTGTTTTTGATATCGATATCACAACATATACTTCTATATACATACACTATCTTTCTCTTTCTTACTCTACAACTGTATATATACATAAATTTACCGTCAACGTCTGTTGTCGGTTGCACTATTGTATATACTACTCCTTAGAACAGCACAGAACGACTTTTGTACATATCATCGTGTTACTCAACAGGTTCTCATTACATAACCTCAAAAAAAAACGACAACCATACCTCCACAAAAGAAACAACAACTTAACCAATCAAAGCGGATATCTAGTAACTCATAGGGTGTTTTTCGAACTTTTCTAGCATCCTTGGTATGAACCTATTCGGTTGCAAGTTTTGTGAAACTAAAACCGAGGGAAAATGCCCCAGTAATGATGACGAAGTCAAAGATAGAAAGAACTTTGATTCTCTATTGTGGGCGATTGTTACAGTTTTTCAGGTATTCCCACCGATAAAATCAACCGATTTTACACTGTAGGACTGTCGGACTAACGGTCGTGTTAATGTTCGCGTATATTCGTTTAGCGTTTGCGTAAGTTCGCGTAACTTCGCTAGCGTTCGGGTATGTTCGTTAGGACTCGCGTATACTCGGTATGAACCCGAACGGACACGAAGTGTTTACAAGGCAACCGACAGCGTAAAACTCGGTTTTTAATATATTTTTGACCATGAAACTTCAAGTTTACACTGAGAGTGAACTCGATGTTTTATGACATAACAATTCTAACGTTTTGTTTGTTATTTTTGTCTCAAAGCATATAACACTGATGGTATCTTTCGAATCAATATTGTTTTGAATAATTGCTATTCATATTCAGTGGTATATGTTACGACTTGTTTTTTTTTGTATTAAAACCTTAACCTCAATGGTATTTGCCCGAAATTCTTCGAAAAAAAGGTATGTATCCAAGGTTCTATTTTTGAAAGTAACTTCTACTTCTATACTCCACGTATAACGCATGCATCTTTCAATCTTCTCCACACTGTATTCTCCTGCAACCCTCCTGTGTATTTCTTGTGCATCTAACTTATGATTATTTGAAATCAAATTGTCACCCCTACCGCCAACTAATGATATAATACCGAAAATCAAGAAAACAGGACGATATATTTTTTTGTAATTAATTTTATTTATAAAACCCACAATCAGAGTAGCTATAGATACCACCAGTAACCTAAATTAAACACCAGTAAATCAGTAGTTAATAAAATGAGTGATATGTTATAATACAAAGTCGAAAATTGTTGTATCCGAGATGAAGTAATATTAATTTTAAAACGAAAGACAAGACAACAATTTTCGAACACTCGGTAGGTGCTAATAGTAGTTAAAGCCGCTTTTTATTTATCAGTATTGACTGAAATTGTTTTGCACGTAGATTTTGCCCATTGTCATCATAATCCATCGCTAATTTTAACAAATTTATATAGAAGTCTAGTCAAACTAAAGTTTCGCAATTCAGCCTGTTATAACTTTTTCGAAATTTAGCCTTTCTTTTGACCTCATTTGACTGGACTAATAATGCTTCAAATATGTCAAAAATCACTAATTCATATAACTTAATTTGCCACAAAGTTCTGATGTTTGTGAATCTTTTAATCTTTTATCACATAAATAAGAACTTTGTGGTGAATGGCTTTATCATAGTTAAAAAAACACCAATCTTTTCTACGTTATCCACAAAAAAAGAAATATGACGATATTTTTTGGATTGTTTTGACAGCATCCTCGGCATGTACCTGTTTGGGGGTAAGTTTTGCAAATATACAGACGTAGACAACGAGGTCAAAGACTGCGACTGTCAAATGATCATCACGAAAGACAAGAGATGCGAATGCGACCGGAAACATTTCAACAACATCCTCTGGGCAACGGTCACCGTGTTTCAAGTGAGACAAACTTTACGAAACTTAACAAACTATCCCTTAGCAGTACCCCACAACCGTTCTAATGTATTCTTCCATACTTAGATCCTTACCCAAGAAGATTGGAACATAGTCCTATTCAATGGTATGGACAAAACATCACACTGGGCTGCTCTGTACTTCGTGGCTTTGATGACATTCGGAAATTACGTACTCTTCAACCTCCTCGTTGCCATTCTAGTGGAGGGCTTCAGCTCTGAGAGAAATGAACGAAGGGAGAGAGAACAACGTGAAATAGCAAGGAGGAAAATGTCGTGTATGATAGATGGAAGCCTAAGAGGCAGCAGTGATGACTCCAGTAGGTCCTTCTCTAGCTCAGGTAGCAGCTTTGCCCACGTAAGTAACTTTATAAGTTGTTCAAGGGAAAACGTTGATGATGGTACTTTGCAGGACGTACGCAAGAACTGCTGGAGGTCAGCAGAGGAGCTGAGGAAATTGCACTATTACGATATCAACGCTCCTCCCATCAAACCAGGGTATGGATATTTCGACTGCAGGGAGACCTGCATCAATAAGTCACTAACTGATGACCCAAAGTGCAACATACAAAAGGAGTCCAATATGCTCAAGCAACCCGCCAGACAGGTATACATATATTACTGATGTTTTCCTATGTCCTTAAGTTTGTCGGTAGACTATTCCATCCTAACATCTAGCTAGCTTCTTATTAGCTTAACTACGTTCCTTGCGATTGCTTTGTACGTATCTGGCCTGCCTAATTAACAATAGTTTAGTACATAATTAGAGACCATGTTGTATACTGATCCCAATTCTTGCAGACCTCCCCGCCCATGATAACTCACACAGCAGCAACTCCTCAAGACTCTCCCAGCACCACCCTGGATGACTTTCCCGAGTTCAAATACAGTGTAACCCCAGTTGGTGATATATTCACACCGAGTTCAGAGTGTCCAGGTGGTGTGTCGTCCCATTCAGAGTCCAGGAACGTCAGTCTTTTGAAACCGCCGATGCTTTCCCCGCCACCGTTGACGTTCAGGCAGTTCGAACGGCCCCCAGAAGACTCAAAACCCATCCTGAATTCGAAGATAATCACCCATAATGAACGCATTGGGAATAAAACTATCACTTACTCGGAGAAGATAACCATTCCAATACCCAAACAAGAGAAGCCAAAGACGGATAATCAGGGCAATGGGAAGATGCAGAGGAAGAGTTCTTGGAAATTGTCGTCGAGGCCAAGTCTTAAGAAGAAGAAGAATAGGAGTGGGTCGGATTCGGACGCGGTTCCTTTGAACAATGGAAGAGACCATTCGCAGTGCAATGGAGGCGGGGTTACCAGGCATGTAAGTATTGCTTTGGGCGTTAAGGTCGGAATATACAGTGCGCGTCATTTAAGATGGCAGTTGGAAAGTTGCGAACATCAACGAAAACTCGCTCTATGTTTTCTTCTTCTGCCGTCTTCTTATGCCTTCTGTCCTCTGCTTCTTGCATTATTTCTTCAACCTTCTGTCTGATGACTTATATCTTCTGCATTATGTCTTCTGTTTCCTCCTTCCTCCTTCCTCCTTCTTCCTCCTCCTTCCTCCTCCTTCCTCCTTCTTCCTCCTCCTGCCTCCTTCCTCCTCCTTCCCCCTTCCTCCTTCCTCCTTCATCCTTCCTCCTTCCCCTTCCTCCTTCTTCCTTCTTCCTTCTTCCTTCTTCCTTCTTCCTTCTTCCTTCTTCCTTCTTCCTTCTTCCTTCTTCCTTCTTCCTTCTTCCTTCTTCCTTCTTCCTTCTTCCTTCTTCCTTCTTCCTTCTTCCTTCTTCCTTCTTCCTTCTTCCTTCTTCCTTCTTCCTTCTTCCTTCTTCCTTCTTCCTTCTTCCTTCTTCCTTCTTCCTCCTTCATCTTTCCTGCTTCCTCCTCCTTCCTCCTTTGTCCTTCTTCCCCCTTCCTCCTTCTTCCCCCTTCCTCCTTCTTCCCCCTTCCTCCTTCTTCCCCCCTCCTTCCTTCCTTCCTCCTGCTTCCTCCTCCTTCCTCCTTCCTCCTTCCTCCTTCCTCCTTCCTCCTTCCTCTTTCCTCCTCCTTCCTCCTTCCTCCTTCCTCCTTCCTCCTTCCTCCTTCCTCCTTCCTCCTTCCTCCTTCCTCCTTCCTCCTTCCTCCTTCCTCCTTACTTGACTTTTGTTTTCGGTGTTTTCGTCCATCATCCTTCCTCCTTCTTCCATCGTCCATTTTCTATCTTCTGCCTGAGACTTAAGCCTTCTGTCTGCTGCCTTCTGTCTTTGTCTTCTCCCAGTAAACACAACATTTTTCCATTATGTTTAAATAGTTCCAATTGTTAATCAAAATGTCGCAACGTGTATAACAGAAAATTCAAAATGAAAAAGCAGCAGAATAAAAGGCTCACAATTTTGTAGGCGAGTCTTAGAAACGATTCGTTGCTTCAGTCCACTATACAGAGGATTCAGAACGATACGCAAAAAGACACCCCGAACAACAAAAGCGTCAAGGGACTCAGTCCGCAAAATTCTTTGCGCGGTAGATCTAGTACATGTGGCTCTGTGCCCCAAGTAAGTAATCCCCCCAGAAGCATGTTCCCGTGCCAGATTTGTGGCCGGGTGTAACTAATCTCCTTATATACCATCGAGGCTAACATCAAGGACAAAGCATGACTATTCTTTTAGTTTTTCGAGAGCCATGAGGCATGTAAATTTCTTTGCGTTCGCTATTAATTAATATCCAGTAACAGACCTGCATGACGACTTTTACATACGGAGATGCATGTTTTTTGAAGCCCTTAACGCTTTTCTTGGTTTATCGACAAAAAATCCAGTTGTAAGTTGGCCGTTTTGTAGATATCGTGGACTCCAACGCTGACGAGACACAATTCCTTGGTTGGTCAAGCGCCAACACAGCCTAAGAGCAACCAGTGCAACCAAGTCAGCAAGAATAATACTCCGGCCATATCTAGGGAAGTTAGTTACGTCGAGCCTAAATCAGTGAATACCCTGAACGACAAGCAGGACACCGAAAAAGCATTACCGAGGATTACGTTAGATGACTGTATCACCACAGAACACGCCGACCAGAAAACAACCAAACTTAAGCAGTTCTTAATCATGATTGAACCGAAAAGTTGTATGAAGGAACGAGACGACTTTGCTTTATATATTTTTCCACCCAATAACAGGTAATTTACACCGATGTTGTCTACAGAAGCATCATCTCATGGCTTCACTTCTTTCAGGTTTAGGAAATTATGCGTTTGGCTCGTCTATCAAAGATGGTTCGACAATGTCGTTTTATTGTTCATCGCTATGAACTGCATCACATTAGCGATGGAGAGGCCCAACATTCCACCAGACAGCACTGAGAGGTTCTTTTTGAAGATGACCAACTACCTATTCACCGTTGTCTTTACTTTCGAGATGTTCCTGAAGGTGGTTGCCGCTGGAATGTGTTATGGTCCAGATGCTTACTTCACATCCGGATGGAACATCATGGACGGTTCTCTGGTGATCATATCAATCGTTGACCTACTCATGTCGCTGATTAGTGATTCGGAAAGTCCAAGAATCTTTGGTATATTAAGGGTAAGTTGGTCTTTTAACTCTTTACATATTCTTCATCATTTACATCATCTACATCTTCTTCACAATCTTTATCATCTTCATCGTCTTCATCATCTTCATCATCTTCATCATCTTCATCATCTTCATCATCTTCATCATCTTCATCATCTTCATCGTCTTCATCGTGTTCATCGTCTTCATCGTCTTCATCCTCTTCATCATCTTTATCATCTTCATCATCTTCATCATTATCTTCATCACCTGCGATGAAGCAGATGCTTCATCTTCATATTTTAACATTCATGTATTTTAGGTGTTTCGTCTTCTAAGGTCACTGAGACCTCTGAGAGTCATCAACAGAGCACCTGGTTTAAAGCTAGTCGTCCAAACGTTACTATCATCACTGAGACCAATCGGAAACATAGTGCTGATATGTTGTACTTTCTTCATCATCTTCGGAATTTTGGGTGTCCAGCTGTTCAAAGGTGCCTTTCATTATTGCAAAGGTGAAAACATCAGAGGTGTTAAGAATAGAACTGAATGTGAGGCTAGAGGCAACAAGTGGGAAAACCAAAAGTATAATTTTGATGATTTGGGCCAAGCTTTGATGTCGCTGTTCGTGCTGAGCTCCAGAGATGGGTGGGTGAACATCATGTACAGTGGTTTGGACGCTGTGGGCGTAGACCAACAACCTCAAATCAATTATTCAGAATGGAGACTGTTGTACTTTATAGCTTTTATTCTATTGGTTGGGTTCTTCGTCCTAAACATGTTTGTAGGAGTTGTGGTCGAGAATTTCCATCGGTGTCGAGAAGAACAAGAGAAAGAAGAGCGTGTTAGGAGAGCAGCTAAAAGAGCTTTGCAGATGGAGAAGCGACGCAGAAGTAAGTGAAACAACCAGAACGTTTTATTTCTATTAATTGTCATTTTATTTCACAGAAATGAACGAACCTCCTTACTACATTAACTATTCACCTTGGAGGTTGTTCATCCATGGTGTGGTTACATCAAAATACTTCGACCTGGCAATAGCGGCAGTCATCGGGTTAAACGTAGTAACCATGGCCACAGAGAGCTACAAAATGCCGGAAATTCTAAACTACATCCTCAAAATCTTCAACTATTTCTTCACGGCTGTCTTCATATTAGAAAGTACGATGAAGCTAATCGCGTTAGGCTTCATGCTGTACATGAAGGACAAATGGAACCAGTTGGATGTTGGCATAGTGATCCTTTCAGTAGTCGGAATCATCCTCGAAGAGCTGAAATCCAATATAATCCCCATAAACCCAACAGTTTTGAGGGTTATGAGGGTCATGCGTATCGCAAGAGTCCTCAAACTCCTCAAAATGGCGAAAGGCATCAGGGCTTTACTGGATACCGTCATGCAGGCGCTACCACAAGTCGGGAATTTGGGCCTACTGTTTTTCCTGTTATTCTTCATTTTCGCAGCCTTGGGTGTGGAGTTATTCGGAAGATTGGACTGCGATAAACACAACTGCCAAGGTCTTGGGGAACACGCCCATTTCAAGAACTTTGGCATGGCATTCCTCACGTTGTTCAGGGTGGCAACTGGCGATAATTGGAATGGGATTATGAAGGATACCTTAAGAGAAGACTGCGATGGCAGCGCGAACTGCTTGGAGAACTGCTGCGTTTCCGCTTTCATAGCGCCGCTATACTTTGTGATATTCGTCCTTATGGCCCAGTTCGTCCTTGTCAATGTTGTCGTTGCTGTAAGTTGCTTAAGGTTGGGTTTCTTCGATGAAAGCTAATTTTCCGTGGTTTAGGTCTTGATGAAACACCTAGAGGAGTCGCATAAGCACCTCGAAGACGAGCAGGACATGGATAATCAGTTGGAGAGGGAGTTCGCGGAGAAGCAGGAGTTGGAGGAGAGGAGGGAGCTCTGTCTGGCGCTCCAGATGGATTCGGAGTGTCTTCAGCCACATTACAAACCTTTAACCAAGGTATGTTGCATATACATATATTGAAATTAAGACAAAAAAGCCAATAGGTGGCCCGTCAGATCACCCGAGTTAACCCCATATTTAATATACTATTGTTTATTTCCTTTGTTAAAGGTTCTGTCTTTGCCATCGAGTTTCATATACAACCCACCAGGGACAATATGCCAAGTTGAAAAACAACCTTCATACACGAAAGCAAGACGTCAAACCCTCCACAGTCAACAACCGATCATCTTAACGAATTTAGACGATATCAGGAACATAGACGAATCAATTTCTGATATCTACAGCATCAAAGATGTGAAGAACATCGACAACAACTACGAGAAAAACCGTAGGATGAATATAGACGACTATAAAGCTCTGAATCAAATAGAACCTTTCCTGAAGAGTTCTGACCACGAAGCAGAACGTTATCCCTTGAAAAATATCAACGAGACCAACGAAAACAACACGTTGTTGGCGGTACCACTCGAGCAAAAACCAATGCATAGATTATATGGGAGTACCAAACATCTTTTCGTGAAACAGTTGTCGATTGATATAACTGAAGAAACCCCGTTCTTGTCGCCAAACACCTTAGCAGTTCCTGACGCAAGGATAATAGCGAGGGTTGAGGTGAACCCCCAGGAATCGAAAATGCCTAAACACGACTCACAGGAGAGCGTACAAAGGATAATCACCGAAAGGAGGAAACGCGAGGACCTCAAGGATATTAATCAGTACGATATATTCGACGTGTCGAAAAACGACGACAAAGATGACGATGAGAGAAATCAAGATAAACGATTTAAGGATAAGTAATTTATTTTTGTAATTAAAGAACCCCGATCGCCGTTATAAACAGTTGTAGGTCTCCTGAAAAACGTTCAGAATGAAAAAAAAAGTCTTATAACCGAGATTCTAATAAATAAGAAAAACATATCGAACGTCTGAATGTCGTTCAGGAGATTCAGTTTTAGTATCATCAGATTTGGTCGATGGGTCCTCAAATGAAATCAAACGCCATCGGCCAAATTTAATATCATTAGTTAGTTACGATCTTCATAGTTGACTATTAGGGTATTTTTTTATATAAGTAATGTTAAACTCAGCGGCAGAAACGTAACGTGCAAATAGGCTCTAAACTCGTGAAAGTAAATCAAAAGAACAAGAAAACAAAATGTGAATTGTGTGCACAGGATGGGCAAACTTCTATGTTGTCTTGCTATTTTTTTTGTGTGAACTCAGATATTAAATACAGATTATATCATTCCGTTTAAAATAATAAATAATATCGCTTTTCGGCAGCTTAGATGTTACAGTAACGATAACATTCTGTTGGAAACGTATTCTGTGGGCTAGTTTTCATTTGCTACCTATAGAGGTAGCGTTATTGAGCTCGACAAGAACAAGAACAATTGCAACGAGCTAGAACAGTTGTCAAGACAGATTCCTAGTTTTTAGCACTAGTATAAGCAAGTTATGCAACGTCAGAGTTTTGCAAAATTTTAGGTGGTTTGTTTTCTTTTGCAGGTGATTGTACTTACCTTGATGTCTTATAGCAACATAAAAGTTTTCCCACACTGTAAATACAAGGATAAAATCTGTTTGCCTTAAATTTTAAATAAGTCGTTAAGACAAAGCAATAAACAAAAAATAACTTGATTGAATACTTCTCTATCTTCACCTCGCAATTTTAGTTCAAAACAAAATAATGAGTCGATAGCAAAGAAGTTGATGTGATAGCAAATTGATTTCAGTGTTGCCAAATGATAAAAATTGTTTAGATTGTTGGAACTTTAGCAGAAAAAGTTGATTAGCATGTTTATTAATAATAAAAAAAGAAGAAAAGTCTATATTACAAGTTTACAAGTGCGTATACTATTATTAGATAGCGTAAAGAGTAGAGTAAATTACTCTATAAATCAAAAAAATGATGTGTTAGTTTCGACCGCCCATAAATATATTTTCAACTGTTAGCTAGCGCCAGAAAACATTTTAAGCTTGTATGACGGATTTGAGTATTGTAATTTAACAAGATGATAATAATTATAACGATGTAATAAACTAAAGGGAAACAAGTTGTTAAAAATAAACGAATAAATAATTGACAATCTAAGTATAGCCTTCCACGACCTAAGAGAAATAAATAAACAAACAACTTGTCACTTAAGGAATACAGCAGTTTTAACAAAACTTTCACCTTTCATCTTTTGTAGATTGTACGTTTCTCTTACGTTGGTAACACCGAGTCGACCTCTGTTCAGTAATTTTTCGCACCAGCGGCTGAGAACGATTTTCCTGAAAATTCAGTTATTTGTAATGTCCGTGGAAAACGATAGAGTGAAAGAAAAATTCTAGTAAAAAGAAAATTGTTTTAAAACCCGCTTGTAAAGTTATTGAACATAAGTTTGTCTCTGTTATACTTCTCCATCAACAAATTTTATTGTAAGAATGCGGCGATGGTTCAGTTATTTTTCAGTAGCACCCTCCGTTTTTATCGAACCAAAGTCGTGTTTTGTTTTCACGTAGCCAGGAACGAATTCGTGTACTTACGGGGCAGTCTGTGATATTTTAGTCCCTCTGTTAGCTATCCTAGGTCACACCGAATTACTAGACCAACAAACAAAAATAAAAACAAAAGCGCTCGTCGTCGACTACAAAACAATCGAAAAGTCAAAGAAACAAACTAACACCTGCCGACAAATGCCGATATTCTAGCCAATAGCCACTTCACTAGACGTTACTTCTATCTCTAAACTTCTCTACCCGTGCCTTTATGAAATCTGTCTTTGAATAGCAAAAACAAAATGTTAACGGTTAATCGCATTGTATAACTCATCTTAATCGTTAAGTGAAAACAGAGAACTAAACGAGAAACAGGTATAAACAATAGACTAGGACACACGTACATGATGCTTGTAAGATTTAAAATAATCGATCATGAACACAAAAAAAAATGAAGAAAAAACAAAATGTAAATTATTGTAATTAGCTAGAAGGGTCTATCGTTGACCGAAGATCCGATAAGTCAAAAATAAATAAATATAATGAATTCCAGTGTATGTTTTATTTGACCCTTACCTCAGCTCCGCTGGCTCAATGATGACAGCTCCCAAGTGGTTTTGTCTTGTGCACGTTAGAGCGTCACATTCCCACCAAAGGTGTTACTGCTGACTCGGGGAACCCCCTGCAGTATCTACAGTCTGCGTTGTTTGCCCGGCCAATCTTTGTGAGATGATATCTCAATAGACTGTCTTGTGAGGAGACCTGGGACCCAATCTCGTCACCTTTTTAAAGTGAATGCGTGACTTTTCGAATGGAGTAGGGATATCACCGGTTGCCCTCTGGTTCGTAACATACTTACCTACTTACTTTACTCTGTAACATACTTACCTCCATGTTTTCATCCTTTACATTTTTTTGCAAATTATCTTATGCGTTTTTTAGTTTTTCAAGAGTGAAAAAGTTGATTATCAAGCTAAATTTATTTTCGTATATGCTTGATATTTTTATGTTTCTTTATAAACATATGAAATATTTTTCTGGTATGGGATTGACGGGTAGAGGAAGTGAATAAAACAATTAGAACTACAAAACAATCTATTTACTTGGGCGTAAAGAACATACATAACATTTAGAAAAACGTATAGAAAAGAATCAATTCACACACTATGACGTTATTATTTATTTTACTTTACAATTAGGGAATTTGGTGTGAGAAAGAGCGATAGAATAGCTTGGTATCCTACTCTATCCGACGCAGCAACTCATAAATTAAATATAAAATAGAATCACCTTATTATTCATTGGTGTGGTGGTCCCGATTGTCCCCCGTCCAGCATCGTGGCAAGTCCTTCTTAGAGCATACTTTAGTCTTGAACTCTCACCTGTTTTGCTGAAGGTACTGCAAAGATCCAAGAGTCATCAGAAATATCAGAAACCGTGGCTCTTCGCAAGCATTTTTGTCATTATGGTATTATAGTACGAGAACACCGTGGATCGCTCCCTTATAGAGGAAAGATCCTGTTGCAGGATCAAATGCTATTTCAATACTTCAGGTTTACGTGACCATGAAAAAAAATGTTATTTTAACGGATAGGGTTTTAAGTGTATTCAAATAGAAATACAGTGAAAGCTCCTAATTGATATGATTTTACATGTTCAAGAGTTTATTGTTTTATTTATAATTGGTTTGTTTACATGTTGGATGTGTTTAACTATTAGTCATTTCAGCAGTTTTCTCGTTATCTGGTTAGCTTTAACATATCAACAGAAAATCATTTTGAGTAAAAGAGATCAATTCAGCCAATAACAATGGCTTTTAGAAATTTGAACAGGTTTATACACAAAATCTTTACATGATATTCAACATTCAACAGCCCGGACTAGTAGAAGAAAAAGCAGATGTACAAGAATCTTCAGTCTTCTCAAGGTTTCAATGATTTTTGAATGTGTTTGGCTACAACCGTTTTAAGAAAACTACTTTTAAAATCAAACTTTTGCTAATGCAATGGATTTAGGCATTTGTATATGTTATCTGTTACAAGAACATTTTTACTGTAATGTTTGATGGAGTATACATTAAGGTGCTTCTGGTTGTACCAAAAATTCGTACTTTTTTGTATTTCGTAATTTATTATTTGCGACTTCAAAATATTTTATGCCCTGAGAAACAAATACAGTACCTATGTCTTTATATAATTTTAAAATAATATTTTCTTAAGGGGAATCCGTACTCCCTACGCTCTACTCACAAAACACATAATAATTCTGAGGGGTTATTTCAGCTATTAGTTCACAGCATCGTAAAACCAATAGACTAAATTCAAGATAAAAGGTTTTCCGTGTAGTGGAGATTTTTGATATTTAAGTTCATTTTCGAAAAATCTTTTACTGAATCTGGCATAAAATTGACGCACGGCCGTCGCCTAGCAACGGACTGACGAGGTACAGTCCCAATTGATAATCCATAAATTTAGCCTAATCGAGGCAAAAAATATTGAAAGCGAGGGCGAAAATGGACGAAATCGAAAGCCTAAGCACCGTAGAATCAAATTAGAGGCGGAAAATTCGTTTCTCCGATGAGTAGACTCTTCCCCCGTTTGGCCCATTTTACTAAAATTGTCGAGGGGAATGTGAGTGACGTTTAGTATAATAAGAAAGAAAGATAAGAAAGATAGCATATACACACATAACCACAAAAGAGTTGATACCAAAATGAAGCTCACTATAGATGCTTGTTTTGTAGGAAATACAAGATCTACATTCTTCCTCTTAAAAAAATCAGATGTGGCCAGGCACATGACTTTATCATACTGTATATAAAATTAATAGTTTAGCTGCATGAAATTTGATGGAGATCGGTTGTGTCTGCATTAAAATAAAACTGTTACCCAGAATTTGCAGATATGTTTATACTATTGACAGTAGGTATTGTCAAAACATCAACGTTTGACACTGACAAATCCTGGTTGCTTTATATTAATGCAGACACGATTATTTAACTATGTTGACGAAATTACAGAAATGGCGGCTCATTTGCAAGAAGGCTTTTCAGCTCTGGTTGGTCATGAAACTTCTAAATACGAACTTGTGTCCCGATACCTTTAGTAGTTTCTCCAGAATCGTCGCCACAAAAACCATACTATGTATGATAAAGTAAAAAAAGTTTACTTTGTATAAAAAAAAAACAAACTCAAAATAATCAGAAATTTTCTTAGCACAGGTATTATTAAATAGTGACACCTGATTTTGAAGTGCCTTTTTTGTAGAATTTAGATCTGAAAACAGCAATAATGAATTGAGTCCAGTTTCTAATAAAATCAGTGCCAAAAAATGCATTAATATGCGTTTTTTACTAAAAATTAGCTACAATTCAAAACTTTTGTCTTTAGATTGATATTTGACGGGGGAAAAACCATACCAGAAAGGGTTGTAACTAACGACTTTCTTCTGTTGATGTGGGTGGTCATTTAAGCACAATTATTTTATATTTGACAACGTAATTGAAGATTTGTTGAAATGTTTTAGTCATAAAAAAATATTGTAATTGTTTTTGTGGTCATGAACAATGTTGAACCACCCAGGATAGCAATCGCAAATTCCTTCATCTGCTTTTGCAAATTACGTTTTTTTAATGATCTTTTAGTATTATACAGAATACTTGCCATTTATCTATATTATATAGTTTATGGAACACTTAGCTATTTAGTTTTTTGTTGTTCATAAAAATATTCCTGGCTCCAACCTTACTTATTAACAAAATATTATTTCCAGAAAATTATCAAAATTATCCTGCTTTGTTCCCACTAATTCAGATCAAAAAACTAACAGTAAGAGATCTTTCACTGTATTTCAAACCCGTTTCCACAGAACAAATTCGCAATTTAATAAAAAAAATTGTTTCTTGGAAAACCATCGCGATAACAAAGAATATATCTCTTAGGCAACGAGCCACGGTGAGCCCATCGTTCTTAAATATAAATACCTCCGAAGTAGCAGAGACCAGAGCGAAACAAATTGTACATATTGTGACAAATCGGGTAAGATTGAGACAACGAACATAAAATAGTCAAACTGGAAAAAAAAGTTGTGTGACAGTACTCATAGCGTCATCTCACAGTAGTAGTAGTAGTAATAAGTAATAATAGCAACAATAATCAGTAGGTACTAAATCACGTCTTGTGTACTCATATATAGCATAAATACCTCGGATTTACCACCGCGTATAGGCGGCGCACGTGTATACTGTGTGTACTCGCCACTTACGTCTCTCACATACACGAACACAGCTGAAAATGTCAACTTAAAAAATTGTCAGAGCCCTCATCATCATTATGGCGCGTCGTGCGACACATTGACACACACATAGGCAACGCGCAGCACCCCTCAAATCAAAACGGCATCGTTTAAAAGATTTTAGGTTAGAACGGAGACCAAATTGAAATTTTGAAATCTTTGCGGGCGATTTGTAGATTTGAAAGGTGCCTACGCTTAAACAAACCACCAATAAGAATAATACCAAATCCTTAAGAGTAATCTTTGCTTATTCAACAATCACTTTATGTGATCGATAAGAGTGATTAGTCAAAGTGATTGTTGACTATCTGGGGAACATTAATGTAAATTTTAAGCGATCACTCAAGAGAATCACTCGTAAAAACTTCAAAAACGTCCCCCAGTATTCCGGAAAAATTTGTGAAACAAAATCTACGACAGCAGTAGAGATACTAATAAATGCACTAAACAAAAATTAGTCATTGAAAAGATTGTTTTTTTTTCCTTCTGTGTGTGAAGCTCCGTTACGAACGTAAGAGTAATAAGTTATTATTAAGGTGAAAAATTATTATTAGGCATTTCGTTCACTAACCTGACTCGGTTATTAAAAAACCTGTAAACGCAATACACTTTAGCGAAAGAAGAGAGGCACCTACCTGCATCGGGGCACTCTTACTCGTCTAAACGTGGTGCACCATTCGGCATTAGCGACGGTGGGAGTGGCGGGACAATCGGTCTTTTCCTAAAATGAATAAAAAACGTAATTTTATTTCTATTCTTTTAAAAAATTTAAATATTTTCTTAGATGAAAACTTCTGTGAAAAAGTTACTCTTACTGTCAACTTGATTTTTCATTAAACATATACTACTATTCATTTTATTTGAGATGATTGTTTGCCTTTATTCTGCAAATAGGACCTTCTTTCATAATATTTTTGGTATAATGTCATGTCCAGTTGGAAAAGTGTAAAAGTTATTACTTTTAATAACTTTTAAAAAACAGCAGAAAACTCAAACAATAAACTCTAGATAAATTGTAAATTCTCCAAAACAAATTACAGAAATTATCAAATTTTAATGTAAAATTTAAAATACCCAAACTTAAGACTTGTCAAGTTTGAGAGAGTCTAGACTTCATTCAAAATGCAAGCTAAAATTCATATTGCAAAAAAATCACACAATGTATAAAATTTGATATGCAAACTTTCAAGTTCCAAAATTTAGGAGGATGTCAGGTTTTAAAAAGTCAAAGCTTCTTCCAATAGCCAGAAAATTCAAACAGTAGCTTCTAGAGATACATATTACTGCAAAAAATCAAATTTTTCAATTCAAATTTTATAAATTTCAAGTACCCAAACTTTCTTACAAAAACCATAAAATTCAAACAATAGATTCTAGAGATAGATATTATTGCAAGAAAAATTACAGAATCTATCAAATTCTATATGCAAAATTCCATGTATCCAAATTTAGGACATATCAAGTTTCAAAGTCAAGGTTTCTTACAAAAACCAGAAAATTCAAACAGTAGATTCTAGAGATAGATATTATTGCAAGAAAACCCACAGAATCTATCAAATTCTATATGCAAATTCCATGTATCCAAATTTAGGACATATCAAGTTTTAAAGTCATGGCTTATTTCAAAATCCAGAAAATTCAAACAGTAGATTCTAGAGATAGATATTATTGCAAGAAAAATCACAGAATCTATCAAATTCAATGTGCAAAATTCCATGTATCCAAATTTAGGACATATCAAGTTTCAAATTCAAGACTTCTTACAATAGCCAGAAAATTCAAACAGGAGATTCTAGAGATAGATATTATTGCAAGAAAAATCACAGAATCTATCAAATTCGATATGCAAAATTCCATGTATCCAAATTTAGGACATATCAAGTTTCAAAGTTAGGCTTACAAAAAGAAGAAAATTCAAACAATAGATTCTACAGATTTATTATTCCAAGAAAACCCACGAATCTATCAAATTCAATATGCAAATTCCATGTATACACATTTAGGACATATCAAGTTTCAAAGTCAAGGCTTCTTACAAAAGCCAGAAAATTCAAACAGTAGACTCTAGAGATAGATAATATTGCAAGAAAAATCACAGAATCTATCAAATTCGAACCTCAAATTCCATGTATCCAAATTTAGGACATATCAAATATCAAAGTCAAGACTTCTTACAAAAGCCAGAAAATTCAAACAGTAGATTCTAGAGATAGATATTATTGCAAGAAAAATCACAGAATCTACCAAATTTGATATGCAAAACTCCATGTTTCTAAATTTAGAACATATCAAGTTTCAAAGTCAAGACTACAAAATCCAGAAAATTCAAACAGTAGATTCTAGAGATAGATATTGCAAGAAAAATCACAGAATATATCAAACTTGATATGCAAAACTAACTCCATGTATCCAAATTTAGAACGTATCAAGTTTCAAAGTCTAGGCTTCTTACAAAAGCCAGAAAATTCAAACAGTAGATTCTTGAGATAGATATTATCGCAAGAAAAATCACAGAATGTATCAAATTCGATATACAAAATTCCATGTATCAAAATTTAGGACATATCAAGTTTCAAAGTCGAGACTTCGTACAAAAGCCAGAAAATTCAAACAGTAGATTCTAGAGATAGATATTATTGCAAGAAAAATCACAGAATCTATCAAATTCAAACCTCAAATTCGATATGCAAAATTCCATGTATCCAAGTTATACCCATTTCTTTCTTCAAAACTATGAAAAATTCAAACAGTAAATACCAGAGATACCATTTACTATTGCAAAAATGCGCTGAATCTAACAAATTCCCAAATTTAGAACATGCCAAGTTTGAAAAGGTGAATTTATAGTCAAGGTTATAAAATTCAGAAAAACGTACCCATCTCTCGGTCAGTGCGATGCCTTCGATCGCGTTCCTTCTCCCTCCTGTCCCTATCCTTCCGATCCTTCCTATCCTTGTTCTCCACCCACTCGGGACGATCCCGTCTCTCGGACCGTTCCCGGTCCTTGCGCTCGCTAGAGCGTCTCTCGCGGTCCACAGCGTCCGGCGTCCGCCTGTTCTTGTCCCACCTTTCCCCAACAGGTGGCGGCGACCTCCTCTCTCGTTCCCTTTCCCTCCTGTCCTCCCTCTCCCTTCCCAATCTCTCCTTTCCATCACCATTCGGTGGTTTCTCAGTCCTGAAAAAGTTTAAAAATTTAGATGGTGCTATTGTGAGCGTGATGAAGTTTTCAAGTGAAATAAGAATTAAAATATACTGAGTGATTAACTTCCTTATATATTAAGAAGTTTTAGTATAAAGTAGTTATCAATAATACCATACGCATAACTAAAAATATGATGAATGCAGCCAATTAATTCTCAATCATGGTAGACAATGTTTAATATATTTTTGGAGCTATAAGTCCTGGTATTACTGTGTGTTGCCAGCTTTATAATAAATCAAGAAAGAGAACATTTTTAAATATGATTTTATATATTTATGGTTTACCTTATCTCAGATCGATCTCGTACATCTCTACTCCTATCCCTGTCACGGTTTCGCTCTCTAGTGATGTCTCTACGGTCATCCACAGTTGGCGTAGAACCCAGGCCCCCAGATCTGACACCACGTCGCTCTTCGCGTGCGGACTGTACGGCTGAGGTTATTTCGTCAATTGACATTTTTAATTTGGCATACCTAAAACAAAAGAAATCACGTACTTAATATTTTGTTTTTGTTCTAACTTGATGATGAATTTGACATTGATAAAAATCATTCAAAAACAAAAGTTAGTTGGAAAGAAAGTGTTGATTTTACAATTTCAGTACCTTACATTAAAGTGAAATAAATTATAATAAATAATATAATAATATAAAATAAAATTCTTACAATAGCCAGAAAATTCAAACAATAAATTCTAGAGATAGATATTATTGCAAGAAAGATCACACAATCTATCAAATTCAATATGCAAAATTCCATGTATCCAAATTTAGGACATATCAAGTTTCAAAGTCAAGGCTTCTTACAAAAGCTAGAAAATTCAAGCAGTAGATTCTAGAGATAGATATTATTGCAAGAACGATCACAGAATCTATCAAATTCAATATGCAAAATTCCGTGTATCCAAATTTAGGACATATCAAGTTTCAAAGTCAAGGCTTCTTACAAAAGCTAGAAAATTCAAGCAGTAGATTCTAGAGATAGATATTATTGCAAGAAAGATCATAGAATCTATCAAATTCAATATGCAAAATTCCATGCATCCAAACTTAGGACATATCAAGTTTCAAAGTCAAGACTTCTTACAAAAGCCAGAAAATTCAAACAGTAGATTCTAGAAATAGATATTATTGGAAGAAAAATCACAGAATCTATCAAATTCGATATGCAAAATTCCATGTATCCAAACTTAGGACATATCAAGTTTCAAAGTCAAGACTTCTTACAAAGCCACAAAATTCAAACAGTAGATTCTAGAAATAGATATTATTGCAAGAAAAATCACAGAATCTATCAAATTCGATATGTAAAATTCCATGTATCCAAACTTGGACACATCAAGTTTCAAAGTCAAGACTTCTTACAATAGCCAGAAAATTCAAACAGTAGATTCTAGAAATAGATATTGCAAGAAAAATCACAGAATCTATCAAATTCGATATGCAAAATTCCATGTATCCAAACTTAGGACATATCAAGTTTCAAAGTCAAGACTTCTTACAATAGCCAGAAAATTCAAACAGTAGATTCTAGAGATATTATTGCAAGAAAGATCACAGAATCTATCAAATTCAATATGCAAAATTTCATGTATCCAAATTTAGGACATATCAAGTTTCAAAGTCAAGGCTTCTTACAAAAGCCAGAAAATTCAAACAGTAGATTATTATTCCGTTACTGGACTATTTTGGGAGAATTATAATTCATTTTGCTAGATAGTTCAAAATATCATATCATTATTATATGTGGACAAACACAAGTAAACAAACTCACTGCATACAATATAAACATGATCACATCATAATTTTATGAAACAAGTAATCTTTCTGTTAGTGTATTACATTTCTATATTTTAGTAAAATTTGTTTTAAAATTTACTTACCCCACATGTTGTTTTCCCATCAAATGGTCGTCAATTCTCTGCTGTGCATCGCCTACAATCAAAAAGGCCCCACAAACCTCGCACACCTCCATTTGTTTCTCCTGAGCAGCCGCAATCTCAGCAGTAGCGCTCCAATGACTAGCATGAAACAAAAAATGTCAACAAAAACAAACCCAAACAAAAAAAATCACCTCACCTATTCTCATTCTGTTTCTGAAGAGCATCCCGTTCATCCTTCAACTGATCACACAGCTTCATCAAACCTTGCGCCTGTTCAACATTCCCGTCCGTTCCAGCTTGTTCCGCTTCTTCCACCAACCCGTTTATACGCTCCGTCAACAAATTAATCTGTTCCATGTTCCGCTGAGTCTGAGCGGGCGTCAAAGAAGTCAATTCCCCCTTACCACTTAACGCTAACCGCTGTTTTCCCTTTTGAATCTTCCGTTCAACTTCGTTGAGCATCGACGTGCAAAAACGGATGAATTCTTCTTGATAGTGGATCTTCCGATGACTCTTCGCTTGCGAGAACATTTTCCGGGCCTCCTCGTCGTGAACTTTGGCGCAGGTACCCAAATCTGCTCGAGTATTTACGAATAAATCGTGAGGACAGAACTTGACCATGTAGTATTTGCAATACTAGCGGAGAAATAGAGGTTAGGTATTGCTTAGGGGTTGCGAATATGGGTGTGTAGCTTACCTCGGGGTCTTCCCAGTTTAGCTCTTTAACTTTCTCGTTGGGGGCCACATTTCTATTACGGCCCATTAACTCGTCCAAGAGCTGGGCAGCAGCTAGTACCGCCATGTTTTCTTGACAAATGCAAAGATTCCGATGATTCAGAGACCGGTAGCGACCTCTATGCATACCATCTGGTCTAATGCACAACTTACCCAATATTGATTAATTTATGGTATGATAATGAGTAAACAAAATTAATGCGTTAATTTCATCTTATTATATTCTATTTTACCTTATTGCTTTATATTCGACCCTATAAATGGCGTTAATATATATATATATTATTTGAATAAACAAAGAATTGTCATAATGCATGAATTTATCCTAATAAGACGATTTAATTCTGAAACAAGTCATTTCACAAAAGTAGTAATGATAAACAATGTCTTCGATTCTATTACCAATTATTAGATAAGAATCCTTTTAGATAAAATAGTCGAGGCCGTTGAGACGTTCTTTTGACAACACATTTGACAGCTCTTGTCAAGAACATATGTTAAATAGGTTATGTGGCAGACTCCAAGGATTTAGGATAAAATACGATGGTAAAACGTAAAGATGCCACCGAAAACTATTAGATAACGTAAAACTACCCATCTTAGAATACGTAAGAAATTCAAAATTGTGATGTGCTAGTTAAATATCCGAATGAATAAAGCAAGTGACGAAGAGATGGTTGTGATAAAAGATTGGAGAAAGGCATTAAGAACGCCTCTGCCACATAGGATAATGAATAGGACGTTACGCAGTCAGACGAACTTCGTCATTTGGGTCGCCATGACCGGTTTGATAGTATTAATACTCTTTTACGTTTTACCAAAGAAAGGGAGGACCGAGCAGCGTATTTTTAACGATAATTACAACCATTCTTACCCGCTTACCTCGCCGATAAAAAGCAATGGAATGCATACGTTTAGGATAGGTATTATAGCGGATTTAGACACTAAATCGAAGAGTAACGGCGAACCTCATACGTGGTATTCGTATTTGAAGAAGGGGTATTTAAGTTATAGTCCGACGAGAAGTATTATAACCATCTCCTGGGACAATAAGGACCCCATACGGTTATCAACAAATTTTGCTTTAAAAGATCGGGGGATGGAGTTATCGGAACTGGTGGTTTTTAATGGAAAATTGCTTAGTTTTGACGACAGAACTGGTATGATCTTCGAAATCCAGAATGACAAAGCTATACCGTGGGTGTTATTACTTGACGGTGATGGAAAGTAAGAATTGAAAGTTTTTATTGTCGTAAAATATATTTATTTTTTATTTTCCGATAGGACCTCTAAAGGTTTCAAGTCTGAATGGGCTACTGTCAAAGACGGAAGATTGTATGTTGGTTCTATGGGCAAGGAATGGACAACTGCCGCCGGGGAATTTGAAAATAATAATCCGCAGTATATCAAATCCGTTTCCACAAAAGGAGAAGTAAGTTTGTGATCTGTAGTAGATTAATTGAACTAAAAGGAAACATTATCTATTGCTTTGCTGTTAAGATAATATTTTATTACTCGTTAACTATTTTATAACAAGTTTTGTAATCTTTGTAATCACAAGTTTGAGATATCCTGTGCAGTAATTAATCACCTTCTTGAGTAAAACTTTCATATGGACCTAATTGTTCTTGCAAATCCTTAAGAAGTTACAGCCACACACAAAATAAACAATAAAATACATATCAAACAATGCAAAAACGAACAAAGAATACAATCAATACCCATAACAATAAAAATATATAATTAAATTGATAAAATACTCCATTGTTTTAGTCCAAATGTATAGGTGTACGATTGAATAAAATAGGATTGCGCTGTTGTGGACTAAGTTTAATTCATTATATTTGATGACATTCTTTATATATGGGAGGGATTGATAAATGAATTTTAAGTTTCATAATCAACTTAACATGTTCTCAAAACTAAATTTCAGAAAAGAGACAGAAACAACAAAAATCTATAAATTTAGAGTACAAAATTCATAATATTAAAAATAAATTAAATGGCAAATAAAGGAAGAACCAAAATACAATGGCTACTTTTCAGAAATTTTTTTCTCTACAAGTAAATGTCATTTTGAGTAAAAAGTTTCATGTTGACGTATGGGGTTTTTCAGTTATTAAAGAAGTTAGAGCCATTTAAAATATAGTTTTGCTATTATATTATTTCAAACGGCTATAACTTTTTAAGGAATAAAGAAAACAATTAAGTCCATGAGACTTTTTGCCAGTGTGAGATTTACTATCTGGAAAAGCATTTTGCGGGTAATAAACCCAAATTATTTAGAAAATAAACTGCTTCCGGGTTATGCCGTGTGTCAAGATTTGTTAATGCTGACGTTTCGCGAACCATGTTGCTCGCTTCTTCAAAGCTAATTGAATACTGACGACCTACCTAGACAATCTCCCTTATATACCTAAGTTTACACCTCACTGCGCACATCTGGAGAACCGCTCCAATGTGCTTTTCCACCTGACCGCGTTAGGATCGATTTCCAGACCCTACTAATGTCAGTACCGTCCTCGCGATTGATGTTGTCAGGATGTTTGTAGATTTCGATTGCTTCTCTAATAAGCCTTCGATGATAATTACCTACCTACCTAGTAGGTAATTATCATCGAAGGCTTATTAGAGAAGCAATCGAAATCTACAAATCTACCTAGTAGGTAATTATCATCGAAGGCTTATTAGAGAAGCAATCGAAATCTACAAACATCCTGACAACATCAATCGCGAGGACGGTACTGACATTAGTAGGGTCTGGAAATCGATCCTAACGCGGTCAGGTGGAAAAGCACATTGGAGCGGTTCTCCAGATGTGCGCAGTGAGGTGTAAACTTAGGTATATAAGGGAGATTGTCTAGGTAGGTCGTCAGTATTCAATTAGCTTTGAAGAAGCGAGCAACATGGTTCGCGAAACGTCAGCATTAACAAATCTCGACACACGGCATAACCCGGAAGCAGTTTATTTTCTAAATGATTCTGGCCGTGAAAGCCTACGTACTTATTTAAACCCAAATTGTTTTTTTTTACTAGCAGGTTTGACTAGTCATTTTATATCGTAAATATGTTCATTAACGTCATGTCAAAATGTTTACAGAATCTTTGATGATATTATTATTGAGATTAATTAAATTTATTAATAATAAATTAATTAATTAGTCTTAAAAACATTGGCCATGAAATGTTTGCGTCAATATACAGTTGCAAATTTTTAAAATATTTTTTTTTTTCAGGTTGACCATATTAGATGGGTAGACGAATATAATAGATTACGTGAAGTACTTGGAATTTTTTGGCCAGGTTATATGATCCACGAGAGTGGCGTATGGTCCGATGTACATAAAAAATGGTTTTTCCTTCCGAGACGTTGCAGCAAAGAAAGATACAATGAGACATTAGACGAGCACAGAGGTTGCTCTGTGCTGATAACAGCTGATGAAAGGATGAGCAACGTTCACGTCGTAAATGTAAATTTTTCGATACTAACGTTTATTCGTTATAACGATTTTGTTGTTTTAGTTGAAAAACGAACACCCTGAGCGAGGATTCTCGTCGTTTAAGTTTATTCCTACCTCGGACGATAAAGTGATAGTAGCTTTAAGAACGGAAGAATTGAACGGACATACCGCAAGTTACATAACCGCGTTCGACATAAACGGAAAAGTGTTGCTAGAAGACGAATTAGTATCAGATTTAAAATACGAAGGTTTTGAATTTATATAGCATTCCTTTATTGTGGATAAGAAAACAATTATCATCGTCTGTGGTCCTATTATTTATTATGTACATACTATTTTTTATTGTTAAGTGAAACAACAAAAAAATATTTTTTGAAAAAACAGTTGTATGTTTTTATACGTTTCTACCTATCCACAGATTTATGTGCGAATAGTTAGTTTTAAGTATACAGGGTTAGCCAAAAATACCAGAACACCTAAATAATTTCCTAACCGTAAGAAATTTCAAACATAAGTTTTATGGCTTTAAACAAGCTATTGTTTAGATATATTTTTAATATACAGAGTATAAAATTATGTAAAATTCTTAGAATAATTCTTAGAATAATTCTTAGAATTAGAAAATGCAAAATATACAGGATGTTCTGTTAAAAATTAAAGTTTGCAAATTTCCATAATAAAAAAACATCGTGTATATTAAAAATATATTTGAACGTGAGGTATATAAAAATATATTTAAATTATAACTTGCTTAATACCAAAAAACTTTCTTTGAAATTTCTTAAGGTTGGAAATTTATTTAGGTGTTCCGGTAATTTTGGCTAATCCTGTATATTCAGAAACACAATTATATGTTACCAATTACTCAGGGATACCAATACGCTAAATTAGCTTCCATCATTTACATTATCCGGTACCGTTATATCAGTTGAGTTACTATCTGAATCTGAATAGTATATCGTCAAGTTTTTAACTTTGGGATCGTTGAAATTGAGGCATTCTACGTTTCGGTTAAGCTGCTCTAGTCCTCTCTTCCAAGCGCAGTTGTTAAATCTAATTTCCAACCAGGATTCGTTCAATGGAAGACAGTTTTTCCTGTAAATATGCGCGCTTATCTTGTCTCTGCAATCGTAGATATCATCGCAGTAACAGTCCTAAAAATTTATTGATAGCAGAACAAGATTAGTACATCTTTTTTTTTAGGACATTCAAAATAGATAAATTGAAGAAAGAATGAAAAAAACTTTCCAAATGTCCACTGATTTCCCGGCAAAAACCCAAACTCAAACCCAGGTCCAGGTTATTAAATAAAAAAATAGAGAATACATCTACATTATCAATATTTTTGAAATTTCTGTTATTTCAGTATAAAAATAATTAGTTTAAAAACAAACCTCTCGTCCCAGAGCTAGCCGATGTAAATAAATCGTGTTCAATATACAATTATCGTCGTCCATGCATTTTTTGTAATTATCCATAGTTTTCTCGCCTGTCAAATTAGCGGTAAGCCAGTATTCGTAATTTATACTATACTCAGCGCATGCTTTCAAACTGTAGCAAGCAGTTTTTGCGTGACAAATGCAAGCTATGCAGTCGTGTTCCTGTGTACCAATCAGGTTCTTCAGTTGCTCTAAAATTAGATTATTCTAAAATTTATTGAATCTCAATTATTTGGCAAACGTACGCATAAGTATTGTATGTGTAAACACTACCAGTATTAGCACACATATTTTTATTGACATCGTACTGCAACAAAATCACACGAGCAACTGGTTATCAGTTGTTGAGAAAGGACTAAAAGGTTATCTTATTCTGAGAGCAAGGAACTTCAATTTAATTCGAATTAAAAAATATTACCAAAAAAATACGCTAGATTAAATTAATTTAAATTTAGCTAAATTACAACTGACGCAAATATTATGTTTTGAATAACAATTTTAATTTTGATACTGCACCTTTGACTCATGATAATTGTTAGTAAACATATTTCGAGTTCTTCACTTCGTTAACAATTAACATAAATAACTTGATTGAGACAACAAGAACCGATCAACGAAAACAATTCAGAATGGTTTTTAAATATCTCATATTTTTATTATGTATTGCGATCCCCGCAGCACGTAAGTACTTTTCACTGATGTTTTCTCCAATATATGATTATATGAACTATTAGCTACTATTAGCTACTAGCTATTAATTAAACTATAATTATTTTAGAGTTACCCGATTTGGTTGACACTGCCACAAACAATTGCATCAGTTGCGTGTGTCATGCTGTTACTGCATGTTACGATCTAGAAAAATGTGCAAACGCAACGATTGATTACAATTATTGGATGACAGCTGGATCGCCAAGATTATCGAATGATGATTCTATAGATACGGAAGCCTTTTCAAGATGCCAGTCGGACACCAACTGTATTCTCAATACTATTCATCAGTACGTTACATCAAACAGTACTGAAGCACCGGTATGCTTTCAAAATATTACAAATCTCGCTGTGAATTTAAGTATGTACTTTTATTTGCATTTTCAGATATGCGAACCCAATGACTGTCGTGGCGTATTGACGACTCATATCAATAGAAGAAATTGCAATATGGAATTAGAAGTCCACCGAAACATTAGATATAATAACTGTGCTCGACGCTGGTCTCTGCCAACGATTGATTTTTAATATTTGTAAGAACTCCCTGAAGATGTCTTAGAAATAAATTAAACATGTAATGTAAAAAGGTTGTCTTCATTAGTGTACCCTGTATATCAAAATTGAAACTTTGAATAAACGATTTTACCACAATATTGTTACTAATAAATAAATCTCCAACTGAGCAATAGAATCATCAACGTATGAACGGTTTGCGAGAAACTAAACTTTGAAATTGTGACACATTTTAACTGGTGCATTAGTTTTGATGCCGAGTGTAAAAAATCAGTGATAATTTATATAGAATTTTAACTAAATAAACTTACCTACTGGATAACACATTAATAACAATAAATGTTGTAAATACTTCAGTATATTTACACTATTAAAATACATACAAGTATGGCAACTATCTAAAATTTATTAAAAACATTTAAATAAATATAAATAATAACTAGATAAATCAAGGAAAACTGTTTACAATGGCCTACTTTATATTAACAATGCACAACTTGGAATGTAAAATTATTACTAAAAGTAGGTACTATAAATTAAGACATAAAAAATCACACATGCATAAATCAGGGTATACACAATTTTTTGGTATATAACAACAGTTTATGTTAATGAAGTGTTATAACCAAATTTGTGATGCAAACAATTTAAAATTTAAAAGATTATGAAGCGAGTTCATACAGATTTTTGTACTTCAGGTGTAGCAGATCTATTACGTAAATTATAACGCGTCTCGAAATTTCTTAACGGGGTTAGATTGTCCCGTTTGTACTTAGTCTTTTTCGATGAATTATAAGCACCAAAAACTTTAACCTCGCTATGATCATTCGTTTTGAAATTACGCTCAGATCCTGGTTTTTGAAAATCATTTTCACTTTCGGTTATACTTTTATCTTTCGGGGAGGTATAAGACGAGAAATCGTATTTATAATTTTGCGATAACTCCGAGATATACGAGATGTTATTGTTTCCGTTTTGATTAAACTGGTCGATTGTTTCGATTTTCTTTGACAGGACTAGTATACTTTCGTAGATTTTCTCCAGTAACGTATGATTATCAAACACGTAATCCTTATAAGTGAAAAACTTATGTAGTAAGATTACGGATATAATAATGATTGTTATATATCGCGATAACCAAACGTAATTGTAATGTTTCTCCTGTGAAATAAATATATTCGTTATGTTTCGTGATATTACGTAGTTAATAAGTCGTTCATTAACAACATTAGCTGTCAAAACAACCAACATTAAAAACCTAGCAGACATCGTACGTTTCAACGCGGTGAAAAACATCGTTATTGACGTAGCAATAAAATAAAAAATAAACGTGTCTAACCAACTAAGTTCGCCTAACAACCACGACTGTAATTCCTTAAAACTTATCGCTAATCGATCAAAATCTTGCTGTTTATCCGATAAATACTCAAAAAACTCTTTTATAGTTTCCTGTAACTCAAGGCTTTCTTTTTGAATTTTTAGTATATTCTCTTGGTTTATCGCAGAATCTTCTAACTGTTTACCTAACCTAATAGTATTTTCCGAGATAGTCTCATGCCAGATCTGCCCGCGTAAGAAAAAACAAATATACTGCGTGTGGGTATAAAATTCGGTATAAACGTTGAACGCTCTATCCGACATCGAATTTATACAAATCCCCCGTAAATTTGGCTTTTTATCTAACTCACACTTGTAGGTTTCATGCCCTGCCATTTCGAGGAAGCAATTTGTAAGATGTAACGCAATTTCTGCTTGAGTTTCTTCGGATAAGACTCGACAACCTTCATTAACACGTCGGATGGCATTTTTCCAGCAAGTCCCATACTGTGGTAGATTCCCCCGTTCTTGTAGCAACTAAAAATAACGCTTTCTTGCTGTAAAAATGTCAAAGAATAGTTTTAAATCAACTTACTTGGTATTGTGATCTTCCTCTTTCTGTCATGTCATTTGTATCCTCGCCAAAAGCGTATAAAATATCTTCGAACGCGATCACACATACCAAATAATAATAAAGGAACGTCTGCAGCGTCCCGTGGAACATTTTTGCTAAGTGTTATTTTTAGTTTTCGATAAGAATTCGCTAAAATTAGCGGTGTTTACAGCAGTAGCAACGGACATAACCTCGCATAACAAATTTTTAAATTGTGTAGGATTGGTTGCATAAGCAATGATAACCAACAATAACCGTTTTAAATCTAACGAATATTTTTAATTAGCGAATCACTTTGAATCGATTTCAGCCGAAAAAGATGATAAATAAAATCAATTTTTGACGTGATAACGTCACAGGGCGTGTTTTAACGACCTGTTGCTAAAAAATATTAAGCAAATGCTGTTTATTTATGATGGCGCAACCAAAGAGAAAAGAATATAGAGGATGGAGTATTACTACCCAAAAGTGGTAACTAGAATGGTACCTGGAATGGCCGACAAAGGTATTTTTTTTGTTTTTACCTAAAACGACATGAGAAGAATTTGCTCTCGCTTTTTTTGGGCTCGTAGGTAATACAGAGTGCGTCATTTAAACTGAAATATTGAAATTCCTGAAAATTATCATTTTTTAAATTTCGATGTAATTTTGACATCTAAACAACATTTCCAAATAATATATTTCGTTATTTAAGAAAATAAAAGTAAAGGGTGTAAAGGCTGTTATGATTTTACTAAACATGGTGCGCTGCACGGGACACAACGCATCCTTATTGTTCAATATTACTATCATAATGGTAAAAGTTTGGTTGCGACAAGTCATAAAACAACCGAAAATTGGACGCAGTTTTCGGTGGATTTAATGTTCCAAATTCATCCACTGTGAAGTGAATAGTCACAAAATTGGAAATAATGGGTTCAGTGAAACACTGGTAACACACAAAGGCAAGAAACCATTAAAATCCAGCAAATGTGACTATTCTTGTGCACGAAGTACAAATGTTAAGAGGCATATGAGAGCACACAGGGATCGTTTCAAAACAATTGACTCAACAAGTTCTCCCATCAGATCATGCACAGCAAAGAAAGTTCACTAATTGGGCCATTGAACAATAACAAATAGTGAATGCCAATTTTTTAGACAAAATCATCTTCCGCAACGAGAATCACTTTTACCATCGCTGGGGCGGCTATTTATTGGATCTGTTGTCCCAAGTGTGTACATTATAAATCAATAAATACTTCATTACTTTCCAAAAGAAGCCCATGTTCAATTTAAAAATTAAATCTTTACAAATCTTTACAGAAATTCAGATTCTGAATTACCCATTTTGTAAAATTTGATGTTTGCAGTATTTCCTGAAAAATCAATAATAAAAAAAGGTCCAATCGCTGCAAACTTTCTAACAGGCACTACTATAAACTTGTCTGTCTTTATTTCGTATTTATTACATTTGACGCATGGTATAACCAAAAGAAATTAATTTATTGCTTTCTATTTGTACAAATATTCAAACTCGACTGTGTTTGAGTTTTCTAGTCGATGATATAGTACTTTCACAATCGCTATGGTAAACATGGTTGCCAATTTATTACAAACACGCACTACAATACTCCAGAGTGCAAGTCTAGAGACAATAATCAGACCCAACAGCCATCGGAAAGCATTTCTATATTTGTTGTCCACACAAACATTTGCATAAATAATGTTCATAAGTATTGAAATTCCTTTCCAATAGCAGTTGCGTAATGACTTTCAGAATCGAATGGTAGCCGAGAATTTCTTGATTGATACAATAATTATGAGGTGGGTTATTTTCACGTTTTCAAGGTCGGAAACAGGAGCCTTAAAAGAATACAGTTGTTAGAAATATTAACTAAACATACAAATATCTAGCTCCATATCAAATATCAAAACTGATAAATGATAATATTTAGTAGAATTTCTTATCAAACAACGCAACAACAAATGAATCCATATGAAACTCATATCAAATATCAAAATATTGAGAAATTGGACCTTTGGTCGTAACTGGAAAATAAGATAAACTATAGAACTACTTTTATCTCAAAAAGCAAACATTGAATAAGAGAGTTCAACTCTCGATCAAAACACAAACCTATCGGTCGCGCTCTTAATATAAAATCGCAAATTGTCTTACAGTGATCGAACTAATAATCTATTAACCTGTATTTACATGGCGTGTGCTAAAATCTTGCGTAAAAATTTTGCAATGCGTCCAAACCGATGTCCCACGCTTTTGCAAATTTGGAATCGACAATGTCTTCTTGATTTCTGTCGTGCGTTCGGAAATGTGTCAAGGAACTTCAACATCGCTCCGTTAAACATTTCTTTTAATTGGACAAGATAAATACAGGATGTACATATTACGCCAGCCAGAATCGAAGCAAATTTACATACATTTTACAACGATTCCATTTCCACCAAAGCAAAGAGAAGAAAAGTATCATTACGTGCGTGTTTCCTATTCAATATGACAGATTATTACATTATCTCTAGGCATTTTATAGACGTTATGAATGAAAATTACGAAAGACTGTTTTTAATAATAATAATGAAAACAGAAACTAAAAGTGTGTTTACGTATTTGGTGGAATGAAGCAATTTTATACAACCTTTACCTTGTTGTGACTCATCGCGATATACACATTGAGAACAAAGCAGTGTTTCTTGTCACTAAATAATCTAATTAGTGGACCTTCCTAGTGGTACCTACTGTGTTATTACAGAAACATACTTTGGTCTAAGTACGTGCTAATTTTACAAAGTACATCCAACGATTTCCTTATGTAATGGTAATTTTGCGCGGGAACTTCTACGATATGTAAGGACAAGTCGGTTCAAGGTAGGCGTTAAGCAAACAGCCGAAATGTGTAAATGAATCAAATGGTACGAAAAAACAACAGATTCTAGTTGTTATGGGGTGATTTTAATCCAATCATAATTGAAATAATATACTTACACTTTTATATAAATATACATACATATTTGAACTACAAACCAATTCTGGGCTATTTTGGAACTAAAGTGCAAGGTTACACAGAAACAAGAATGTTATTCTCAATTTTATATAGTCTAAGAAACATATGTAGAAGTTCAGAGCGGTCACATTACATGAAACTCAGATGTTTTGCGTTATATTGTTTACCGATTTATTTTCTTAAATAATCAATAATCGAATCAAATATTGGTTTAGGTACCAATATTGGTTATTTTAAGTTATTGCATTTGCATTTTAGCTATGTGTCTTCTTTTTATAGTATAATGATGTACTCTCTATTGAAGAATTTTCGATAAACAGGAAATGAAGATATCACGTACTGTTTACTGACTCTGTGTATCGCATATATAAGAAAATTCAAGAGGCAATTATTAAGGAATTTTAAATTTAACGTACGTTATTGATATTTTAGCGGAATCATGTCCTTTTGGTTTCCCTGAATATTTTTGACAAAGATGTCTGTGTGTGTATGTGTGTGTGTGTGTGTGTGTGTGTGTGTGTATGTACAGGGTCATTTTTAATGTTTGAATGTCACGTGACTACCGATGTAGGCAACCAAATATACACATATTGGCAGCACTGAATTCAGTTCTGTAAATAAATAAGGCAGTGGCGTATCATATTATTTTTATTATGGGGATATGGTCCAACCATTGAATGATGATTTCTTTAAAAATTACCGCGTACATAGAGGTTATGTTGTTTTTTTTTTTTGACCATTGTTGTGTTGAACACATTTGTTTGTTCAATCAGTAACAAAAATTGTAAAATACTTACTTTTATTTAATTAATTTTCTTCTTCAATTTGTTGATACGTAGCACAGACAAGTGGTCCAATACAATTACGTAACAAGTATTACGTAGCACTTCACCGTACATACAAACACAGAAATTCAACACAATAAAAAGAAAGTACCTTTATTGATCATTAGTAATTACAGCATATTTTGAAAATGCCCCCCGTCATTTTCAATACACAAATTAACCCGTCTCTTCATATTTTCAAATACATGTTGTAGTTCATTTACCGTTACACTCTCTGTTTCACGCACTATCGCCTCTTGTAGTTCGTTTATGTCGTGCATCCTTGTTTTAAAGATATTATCTTTTATTTTTCCGAAAAAGTAGAAGTCTGGTGAAGAACGTTAAATCGAGATTATCGTTATTGTTTAAGTGCTCATTAAACCATCTACAATATCGTAGTCGCAGTTCATTGTCGTGTGGGTGTAGTTCTTGAAGTACGCTGACTCTGTACGGGTACCTATGCAGGTTTTTTCGTAAAGCTTTACGACAGGTTGATGCAGACATACCTAAACAGAAGAGGAATAATGTGTTAATAAATAAATAGACAAATTATAACGGTGTTTCTACCGTACCTGCTTGCTGAGAAAGCTGTTGCAAGGATTTGTTTGGGCTTCGATCCATACGTTGTCGAATATTGTCAACAACATCTTCCGTTAAAATTGTTGGTGTACCTGTTGATTTTCCCTTACAAATACAATTTTTTCCCTCAAATCTGGCAGTAACTCGTCGTACATGTTGTGCAAAAACGTCATAATCTACAACTTCATTCGGGTATTTTTCAGCAAACTGTTCGACACACAAAGGTATCGAATAACTCCACGTTCCATCTGCATTGCGGGTGGCACTGCGATAGTGCGCTTTCAGCATGAAAGCATCTTGTTCGGGAGTAAAAACCATCTAAAAATGTTAGAATTAGATAAACATAACCTCAAAATTTGAATAAACTTACGGTTCATATCCTTCCCAACGAATAAAGAGCCCTAAAAAGCGTAAAGAACTATTTTTTTAAACACACCTTGATTCACGAATCGCCTTGATTATTTTCAGCCTTTTCACTAAGATCCAAACGACACAGCTTACACTCAAATGAAGAAACACAAACCGCGCGTCACTGGAAATATGTGATGTGTTTCAGTAAATTTCACTAAGCGCGCGCAGGTGTTGCCAACGCCAGATAAACAAACTTACTGCCCAAAAATAAATAGCCAGTCACGTGACGTTCAATCATTAAAAATGATTGTGTATATGTGTGTATATGTGTGTGTACCCGTTTTTTTTTGTGGCGACTATTCCGGAGAAACTAGCAAAGGTATCGGGACGAAACTTCATATTTAAAAGTTTCAAGTTGCACGTTTTAAACTTAGAGCTGAAAAGATTTTGTTCAAAAGCATCCAAAGGAATTGGATGTTTACTTTAAGCACTTTTCAAAGATTTTGCAAATTAGCCGCCATTTCTGTAATTTCCTCAAAATATATAATAATAAATTAAAGTAGAGGAAATTTTGTATAATTTATGTCTATAAAATATGTTGGTAAAATTACTAGTTATTGAGCAAATTCTATTTGATTTCGGTCGTGTCTGCATTAAAATAAAACTATAGTTAGCCAAACGTGTCAAACGCTGATGTTTTGATACTAGGTACCTACAATAGAATCAAAATACCTGACAAATCCTGGCTAACTAGTTTTATTTTAATGCAGACACGACCGATATCGATCAAATAGAATATCATACAGATAAACTATTAATTTTATATATAGTATGATAAAGTGATGTGCCTGGCCTCATCAGATTTTTTTGACTGAAAATCAGCACACATATTGATGGGAACTTTTATATATTATTTAAAACGTCTAAATAAATCTGCTTATTGTAAAAAAATTGTATATAGGGGTCGCTACTGGCTTTCAAAGTTAAATACATATAATATACAAATATAGTTACAAATTGAAGCATTTCACAGATTTCCAAATACTTAATTTGCCTAAAATACAGTAAGTTACATTATGTATTTTTCCCTAGATGCTGAATCTGAAATGAGAAATTTTAATTTGTCTAGTTTAGTGAAAAAAAGGCGCATTTTTTTGTATGTTTTGGTATCTTTGGCAGTCATTTTTTAGAAAACTAGACCTAATTCACAATTTCCCTCCTCAGATTCATATACTACAAAAAAAGCGAAAAAGTTCACCAGAATCAATTGTCACTTGTTCGATTCCTTTAATTCTTAGCCAGCTAATCATTTACTTTCAGTTATTGCATTTTTGACAAATTAAGTAATAGCAAATCTGTGAAAAGTTCTGAAATCTTACGTCCTAAGTTTATGGATTGTTCTTTTTTTAATGAAACTAATAAGTAATTGTGCTAGGCAAATTTATGAGTTAAGAAGATAAACATGATAAAATTGCTAAAATAAGGAGAACCTACAAGAATCCACCTTGCTCCTAGTTTTGAGATATTGTTTAAAATATCTAAGAATCTAAAACATACAAAAGTCCAGCAATACTCGTTTTTGTTTCTGCGTTTTTGTCTCTTGAAATAATTGAAAAACTGTTTTCTTTACATTTTGACTTGAACTCTTGACTTAGAATTTGTTTGGAAATCTTTTGAGCCCAGATTTGTACTAGAAAAAAACAAGATCGCCGGAATTATCAATATTTTTCTTAATATTTCATCAATTTTGCATAGCTTTATCAACAAAAATTCTTGAGATTTTGTTTTTACAACATACGCTACGTATTATCGTTTAAAGAGATTGCAGACACACTTATTGCAAGCCAATAATTAACAACACGCACATTGATGAAATACAATTGCTACAAAAAAATATAAGTAATAATAATTACCAGTATTCAACGTCATTTAGAAATAGTTTACATTTCTTTTTTTACAGGAAAAAGAAACGCTATTGCACATACGTACTGCATTACATACTGCAACTGTAGAAATTATGAACTACACCAGTAGTATTATTAAACATAATAAACTCACCTCTTGCCAGTTATACTATGTAATTAATTATACATACCCATAGAAACTTGGAACTTAAGAGTTAACTTATTTAAGAATTTTGCACACAATATGGTCTTATACAACAAGTCGAATTTATGTAATAATGAATTCTTTTGTCATCTCCAGACGATGTTAAATTTTATGACTCTTTCTATTTTTTCCTCTGAAGATAAACACCTTTGGACATATGTGACGGATATGACGTTAAGTATTGATCAAATATCATGGGCTTTTCAGAACTCTACACCATAGTTTAAAACGAACGCCCAACTTTTCTGGTCCAACCAATAAGCAATGGTAGGGCAAGGTTACAAGAAAATGCATATATACCAAGAGCTGTCCTGTTGTCTGGTATCAGTTTTTTTAAGCTGAGTGGTGACACAAGTGGCAGAAAAAAAATGAAATTAGCTGTAAGTATAAAGAGCATTTTCTTCTACTAAAGAAATAATTTAGTTTTTCTTTTGCGAGAGTTGGTTTTCTTTTCTTTTTTACATACGTTCCTTCATACTTCGTTTACTCTACACCTTATAATTAGCCTTTATTAATTCGATAATTTTCATAATTGAAGGTTTATTTCGTATCTTCAAATCAAATCAGTAGTAACATTGAGTACAACGTTTAATTGCAATCTGCACAACTATAAAAAAGTGCTTCCGGTGTATTTTGTTTCTGTTTAGAGCGCATTTTCAATTTCTCTTCGTTTATTATTGTTTGGTGAAGCGAACAGCGCGTGCTTTTGTTTTATATTTTGATATTCCCGTTAGTTTCCCCGAATAATGTAACAAAAATTCCTGACATGGACTTAGATAGGTACAATTCTCTTCCAATAATCATTTAAAACATCAAATAAACAATACTTTTTATAAGTTACCAACCTAATAATTGTAGCTATACAAAAAATAACAACTATAACATTGTCTCAGCGTTTAAAAATTTTGCAATCTTTACGCCCATTTATTTAATAACGTGTAATTATCACTTGTTAAAACAATACTGAAACGATGCAAACGCAATTAAAGTTCTTGTAAGGTTTACTGAAATAGATCATACTATTCATGAGGTGTAATAAGTGTACTATTTGTCATTTAAGAGATTTACATAACAATTACATCTGTAATATAGATGTGGTAGTTTTCAAGGATTGCCTGTTGTTATTATGTAAGACTATTATGTTTGGTTGAGACCTGCATACAAGATTTATTATGCGTTTTAAATTCGAAATAATTGAAAATATAATGTTATACAGTAGTGGTCTTATTAACAATAAGAGTAGGTTGTTTATTATTATCTAGGTCTGGAGCACCACTAGTGATGGGGTATCTAAATTGAAATAACAAGTGCCTCTATAAATTAATAAGGACATATTTCAAAGTATAAAAAAATAGTTTCCTTAAATTCTGTATTTAGTTTTTGCGACTTATTTTAAACACCATGTTTGTACATACTTCTCTAATCATTTGATGTTATTCTAGGCTGTAATTAATTACTTTAATTACTTTATCGTTGAATTATTTTAAATGATGTTATTGTTTTGTATTCTATATGTCGTTCATAAAAATATATAGAAATACACTTCTAATTTTAAAATTTTGTCCCTAGAATACTAAAAAATGAACTAACTGTACATAACACAGTTTTAAACATTTTTAAAATAACATTTTAACTTATAATTTATTAATTTGTCAAGTAGTTTACTTCTTCCACTTGTATGTGGAGCTGTTTAGAACATCACAATACCTCTAAGAATAAGATAAATACGATAACTCAGAAATTGTGGTATTTACTTGTTGGAAAACCTGTTGCATTTTGATCTACACGCTGTCAAACTTTAACTACAGCATTTAACTCAAAACGGCAATTACCTTATAAATATATTAGAAAAAATCTGATGGCGCCTGGCACATGACTTTATCATACTGTATATATAAAATTAATAGTTTAGCTGCATGAGATTCTATTTGATCGAGATCGGCGATGTTTGCATTAAAATAAAACTACTAGAACGAGACAGATATTTTGATTACATTGACAGTAGGTATTGTCAAAACATCAGCGTTTGACACTATCTACTGTCATTAGAATCAAAATATCTGTCAAATCCTAGCTAACTAGCATTAATGCAGTACGAGCGTCCTCGATGAAATAGAATTTGCTCATGCAGCTAAACTATTAATTTTCCAAAAAATATCATAGTCATAAATTATTCAGAATTTCCTTTCCTAGTTTAATTTATTATTTAACCATTTCGACGAAATTCCAGAAATGGCGGCAAAATCTTTCTAAAACGCTAAGACTAAACCCCCAGTTCTTTTGGACCCTTTTCAACAGAAAGCTTTTCAGCTCTTAGTTTGGTTTTGAAATGGAACTACGTATGATAAAGTAAAAACTGCAAATAGTTTCAAATAAACTTGTTTGTTTCTTCATTTCTTTATTCAATATATTTTTATTATTTACTTGATTTCTTTCTATTTTTTGACTCAATAATTAATAAATATTTTCATCGTTTTGAGATTGTTTGATATGTATATTCTTTTTCATTTTTAGTTCATTTTTAGTTGTTTTGTTTCGAAATATTCGAGTATGTTTCGAAATATGATACTATACAATATCTATATTGTTTTAAAGAATTTTGGAACATTTTACTCAGAAATAAATAGCTTTTTAATAACACGTCTGGCAACTTCTTTAACAGTAAAGCCAAATTCCTTGGCAGTATTGTAGTTATAAAAGTTTGGGTCAAGTTTAATTGTTTCACGTTAAAGTTGCATATAGTAATGAAAGAGATTTATTAAATTTAAATTAAAGCTACCAGATAATTGTTATTTAATTCAATGTTCACGTTAAATCGAAGAAAAACTAATAAACAAAAAGTTGGAAATGAGGAGAATAATAATTATTTCTGAAAATATCAAAGGTTCTCAAACAGTGGACGTTAATTTTTATGAATTTTAAACTGTTGTAGCTTTCGGGCTGCTATTTGGTTAATGGGTCTTTGGTGAAAAACACTATTAGAATTAGCTTTGTTTTGAGTTAAAACTTCAAACTATTAAGAAATAATAACGAAAGAAACTTTGCCTTGTCTCAAACAATCAAAAGATTTATTTAATTTAAATACTAATGCCATCTAATATACATTTGTCAATTTTCTGCTTTTACCATGACTGATTATAATCTTTTTTTTTTAATTTTTTTGCAGATATTTCTTCTATTCTCTTTATTAGCCGTAGCTGCGAACGCAGGAGGCTATGGACTACTAGGCGGTCTAGGAAACACCGGTGGTTACGGTGGTTACGGTGGCTACGGCGGTAACTACGGCGGTGGTTACCGCCCTTCATACGGAGGTTACGGCGGATACCGTCCTGGTGGCTACGGAGGTTACGGAGGTTACGGAGGATCAGGTTATGATGGTTACAGACCAAGTTACGGAGGTGGTTACGGAGGAGGTTACGGAGGAGGTTCCGGAGGAGGTTACGGAGGCGGTTATGGTGGTTACGGAGGCGGTTATGGAGGTTACGGAGGCCAAGGAACTGACTATCTAGGAGGCGGAGGTTACGGTGGTTACAGGCCTAGTTATGGAGGAGGTTATCGTCCAAGTTACGGTGGTTACAGGCCCGGTTATGGCGGTTACGGAGGTGGTTACAACGGTTACGGAGGCTACGGAGGCGTTGGTTACTACGAGAAGTGAGAAGAAATACGTAATAAGTCTGTGATTGTGTAAATGAGAAAAAAGAAAGAAATAACGAAAAAAATCGAATAAAACTTGATAATTTTGAGCTACCTTGTTGGTGGCTTGTGTCGTATTCATACTCATGTGTTCTGTATATAATTTGTATGTATTAGTGTTTTTTATTATTTAAATAAACGTATTTTAAAAAAATTGTGGTCTGTTGTTTTCAGTCATTTTCGTAGTTATTTGGCTAGTATAATTCAGATATTAGTGTATTTCCAAATGTCTGAGATCGATGCTACGTTGAAGCCACAAAAAAGTCACTTCTTACTTTATTATTTTATCATACGCAGAATGATAAAGTATTATAATCGTGCCAAAAAAAATGAGATTTTAGCGGAAATGGGTAGAGGAAATTTTGTATAATTTATGTCTACTCTATGACATTTTTTGGTAATATTAATAGTTCAGCTGCATGAGCAAATTGTATTTGATTGAGATCGCTTGTACTGCATTAAAACTAGTTAGCCAGGATTTGACAGATATTTTGATTCCAATGACAGGTAGTGTCAAACTCTGTTAAATCTGTTAAATTAAACTGTTAAATCCTGGGTAACTACTTTTATTTTAGTGCAGACACGACCGATCTCGATCAAATAGAATCTCATGCAGCTAAACTATTAATTTTTTATATAGTATGATAAAGTCATGTGCCTGGCCACATCAGAGTTTTTAATAATTTTATAATAAATATGATCTGATGTGATCGTCGATGTTTCAGTATCAAATTTTTATCTATAATAAAGTGAAGAATTCAAATTTACAAACACATTTTTGAGGAAACTGTAAATTTAACATTCGGTCACAATATTTGAGTGGTGAGCTGGGCAACAGCCTAGCAGACAGTATAATGTAATTTATCTAGTGATTTAAGTGCCTTTTTGGCGACATGCCAAGAAAAACAACAATAAAATTTATAAATTCAATTAAATTTTTATTATAATTAAAAAACTAGATATCCAGATCTATTATTTTTAATTTAAATAATCAAAACAAATCTCAAGAGCGAAAGTTCTTATGCTAATAAGCACAACAAAAGGAAAGTATGTCACAGCAGCTATATAACATTAGATAGAACTACCCACGCAAGTTTAAGAAAAGTGAAAAGATTACGCAATCACGTCCAATTATATGCAATAAATATGTATCACCTTACTAAGGTCAGAATCGGACAATAAACCAGTTGAAACCGTAACGAAAGAAACCAACAAAACGAAATAAAAGGAGATGACCCGAACCTTGGCACACAAAAATGCAGACGCGAAGAAATTGTAAAAACCAGTGAAGAAATTTTAGGCCGGGTAAAATCAGGTCGATATGAAATCGGTAAAACCATTCATTTACATATTATGGATATTTTAATATAGGTCTGTTTTAGTAGTTTATAGTTTAATAAATTTATTTACGTAATACTGCGTGGAAATAATAGTTTTGCGTGGTGCAAATGCGATTTTGGAAACCACTATGAAAATAGCGTATTTAAGATATTACGAAATTCGCCATATACTTTCTCTGCTCTTCGCAAAGAAAGCACTCAGTCAGTTCCTGAATTTCGTAAAGCAAACATCTCAAAATCTTTACTCACTTCCTTGAAGTTTTGTCTTAAGTTTACACATTAATTTAATATAAAAATGAATATTGTATGGGTAAGTATAGTCTCAATTTAAAATATTCAATAAATCTAAAAATTATATTTTGATTTCAGGCTATACTATCACTGGCAGTATTAAGTTTTGCCTCTCAAGCATTTTCGAGGCCATTCAGTTTCGATGATGACGAAGATTACGCAGATTCAACAGATTCTGAAGGACGAAGACGCATGAAGCATAAGAAGAAACCATGCCAGAGATCAGTCGATGGAAGAACATTTTTTCCTGTGCAGTTATCTTATGTGGATGTCCATTATAGCAACGACTGCGGTGATCAAAATAGTGGACATTCTTTACAAGGTACAATTTAAGACAGCGGAGAATTTAGCCTTAAACGATAGCCATAATTTTTATTTCTCGATGTTTCTTTTCAAAGGGTACGAAGCCTTTTAATTACCTACAATTTGATATATGATAGACAGTTATGCACCAATATTTGCAAAAGTTATAAACATTTTTCTGCAACAACCAACCGACATAAGTTTGCCGGTGCTGTATGTTTCCTACGGAGATTATCGTCATTTAAGGGTCGTTCACCGTGGAGAAAAACTCCGAGCGTCAAAGGGTAAAAAGCCTTTTTAACTACCTACAATTTGATATATGATAGACAGTTATGCACCAATATTTGCAAAAGTTATAAACATTTTTCTGCAACAACCAACCGACATAAGTTTGCCGGTGCTGTCTGTTTCCTACGGATATTATCATCATTTAAGAGTCGTTCACCGTGGAAAAAAACTCCGAGCGTCAAAGGGTAAAAAGCCCTTTTAACTACCTACAATTTGATATATGATAGACAGTTATGCACCAATATTTGCAAAAGTTATAAACATTTTTCTGCAACAACCAACTGACATAAGTTTGCCGGTGCTGTCTTTTTCCCACGGACATTATCGTCATTTAAGGGTCGTTTACCGTGGAGAAAAACTCCGAGCGTCAAAGGGTAAAAAGCCTTTTTAAATACCTACAATTTGATATATGATAGACAGTTATGCACCAATATTTGCAAAAGTTATAAACATTTTTGTGCAACAACCAACCGACATAAGTTTGCCGGTGCTGTCTGTTTCCTACGGACATTATCGTCATTTAAGGGTCGTTCACAGTGGAGCAAAACTCCGAGCGTCAAAGGGTAAAAAGCCCTTTAAATTACCTACAATTTAATATATGATAGACCATTAAGCAACACTATTTGCAAAAGTTATAAACATTTTTCTACAACAACCAACCGACATAAGTTTGCCGGTGCTGTCGGGTTTGTACGGAGATTATCGACAATTAAGGGCTGGTCTCCGTGGAGCAAAACTCCGAGCGTAGAAGGGTGGAAAGCCCTTTTAATTACCTATAATTTGATATATGATAGACAGATATGCAAGACTATTTGCAAAAGTTATAAACATTTTTCAACACAAAAATTTATGGGTAAATTATTTGCTTTATAAAACATAACCTATTCAATCTTATTTCCAGATGACACAAGTAATACCAACAGCCACAAGAGGCCCCACAAACCACACAACCATGGAGGTAATGGCCATAGACCATCTGGACATAGACCACATTCAAATGGTCATGGAGGAAATAAACCAAACCATCAACAGTCAGATGAATTAACAGTGGCAACTGCTGAAGACGTTCCTAACGATGCTGTGCAAGAAAGCACGTTTTCCACAACCAGAAGACCTCATCGGCCTGGATTCTTCCTTCAGAACCACAATGGCGCACTAGTTCAAAATTTATTTGGAACCTTGTTTGGAAATACTAGTCAAAGACCACAAAGTGGCATGACTATGCATGATAGTGTTCATGAAAAGATCGAAGACGAAGTTACCACAAAATTTGAACCTGGGCAGTATATAACAGCGTATAGTCCTCTAACTGGACAGTATGTACAAAATGTTTCTAATTTGAAGCCTAAAAGGTTGTACCGGAGGTTTAGTAAAGGTTTGGACGAATTTTTAGGTCCCGTCTATGACTTATTTTAGGTTATGTCAGAAGTAACAATAGTATTTATTGAACAGCCATTTATTGTTAATTGCTTTAGGATAAATAAAGACTTGTTTTAACCAGAATGTGTTGAATGTGTCTGCAATTTTGCCATCCAATGTTGAATTAAAAATAGTCAAATGTCGTTAGTTTTTAATTCTTTATTCTATAATATACAATCGATTGTAGAAAAAACAACAAAATTATTCAGTTAAGTCAACATTCTTCAATGCCTTCCTTTTCTGAAATCGTTCCATAATTGTACTCTTCTTTGTTTGGCTTGTATCTTCATTTCCTTCCCCTTTTTCATCTTCTTCTAGCTCTTTGTTCATCTTCAAAATTTCCTTTAGATCTTCATCCGCCATTTTCAATATCTCACCAGGATCAAAATTCGTACCATTCGAAATACTGAGGCCCTGCATCAAGTATTGATTGTAGTCTTTCTGGATCTTCTCTGGCTTCAATAAACCCATAAATGGCTTCGTTAAGAAGTCCTTGTTCAATATAAAGCTCTTTGCGACTTGTTCATCTTGTGGATCGTTCGATAATTCTTCTTTTATTTTGGATAGAAATGATTTTAAAGGTTTAGCACCTATAACGGTGTTAATATGCTTTAAGGTGTCAACAGCATCCTCAAAATCATTTTTCGGAGATGCATCACCATCATCAATATTCTCAGCTGTTATAAAATATTTATTCTCGTCCTTTTTAGTAGCAGCATCACCAGAAAACCTTGACTGGAGTTTGAAATCAGCCTTCTTCGGATGCATAACAAATCTGGTCAAGCCAACCTTCTTCCTTTCTGGATTCGAAACACCAAAAGCATCCATAAGGTCTCCAATTTTGATGTAGTCCTCAGCAGGATTACCAACAAGTTCATCATCCTCACGAGTCAGATCAGCAATCCTTGGTGCTATTAGCATAAGTTTTTGAGGGTTTCTCTCCTTTTTAACAGCTGTAGCTTTAACATAAGGCATCAAAAGCCTAGGAGATGATAATCCTGTAGTGACCACGGCTTTCCTTGCGCTATGGGCAACATCCGTCATATGCTGAAGGGCTTCCTGTCCAGACCTAATGCTATCTCGAAGCATGGCACCAACCTGTTGGAAAGTCTCGACTACATTATCGCTGAGGTCCACGCTTTCAGAGGTATCTCGGAATCTGGATCTCATCTGTGGTGCTTGTAGCTTCTTCATACTGCTGCGATCCAAGATCTTGTATTGGGAAGGTATGATGGCATCTTGCGGTGGAATTTTCATGGTTGATAGTATGACGTTCTTAGCAGAGCCAATCATGTTCCTAATGTGGTACATCGGAGCCTTTTGATCTTCAAAACTGTTCTTCGCGATCGTACCAATATTCTCCATTGTCTTGGTCATATCCAATTTTACGTCTGGATCTGCTATTAGCTTCAACAGTGGGACACTTCTTTTGAAAATGCGGCGGTTTCTTGGTGCCCATATTATGTTACCAAGGAACGGTTCTTCTGGCGTTTGCTTAAAATTGTTACCAGAATGGAGATGTTGATGTTGCATGGCTCCATGGCTAGGGAATTGTTTGGGGTTAGGAATTCTTGGAGAAAAATGATGAATTGGTTGTTGTGTATTGAAGTCTGGATTATTTTGAGCATGGCTAGACGGTACAGATTGTCCTTGTTTACTGGCATAAAACGGCTGATGACTATAAAAACCTGGAGAAAACTGTTGAGTTGTTTGGGGTTTATTGACAGGTTGCTGATTTTGGAAATTCATGGATAGTTTAGGACCAAAATCCGATTGTCGAAAACCCGGTTTAAAATGTTGCCCATTATTAAAGCTATCAGGATATGGTTTACTAAATTGTGTTGTGTGTCTTTTTTTGCGATGATGTTGATGGAAACCTCCTTTGTTTTTGTTCCAATGACCATGGTTGGACGGCACGAAATGCCCTCCTTTACCACCACGAAACTGCTTATGGCTATGACCACCTTGAGAAAAATGATGAGCTGGTTGATGCTTACTGAAGTGATGACCACCAGGAGAAAAATGATGAATCGGCTGGTGCTTATTGTAATGATGGGCCATAGGCATATGACCAAAATTCTGTTGAAACCCCGGTTGATAATTATGACCATGACCAAAAGATTGATGATGACTAGGTTTACCAACGTGTTTCGCATGCCTTTTCTGTCGCCTACCCGATTGGTCTTGGTTATTTCTCACAAATACACCCTGTTGATCTGAACTGAATTGATTAAACGCACCTTGGTTATTTTGACCAATGCCAAAATGACCAGGATTGGGAGATACGAAATTCTGCTGTTTATTGATGGTGATATGTGATGGAACTGGCTTGGAAAATTGACTATGACCATGAGAACCACTAGAGAAATGATTGAAATCCTGTGAGTGGCTGGAGAACCCTGGTTGGAGATGATTATCATGGGAGTGGCTGGAAAACCCAGGTTGGAAATGATGACCATGGGAGTGGCTGGAGAAAATAGGTGGGGCATTATGATGATTATGATTATGATGATGATGGTCTACGGAAATATGGGAAAATCCATGCTTAAAATGAGTTCTCGGCTGCGAATTTGTCGGATGTTCTTGGTTATTTAACTTGGGCGTTTCTTCTTTGGGTTTGGACACAGTTTCTCTATTTCCTAGGATATCCTCAGTGCTGCTAGACAAACCTTCTGTGGATGTCGTTACATTTTCTTCAGTTGTAATGGTTTCCTCTGTGGTACTGGGTAAGCCTTCATCATCATTAAAATTAGCACGACTTTCTATGGTGGTGTATTCTGGAGAAGTGTCTATAGTAGTGCTTTCCAAAGAGTTTTCAGGTTTCAGTGAAGGATCTACAATAAAAAGATAAAATATTACACTAATTAAATTCTGTATTCTTGGTGTAAAGTCTTACCTAAATCTTTCTTAATCGACTCATGATTAGGTGGTGAAGCAACATCTTTGGGACCCACCTCCTTTAGTCCAGTACCTAAAATTTCATGATATTGCAAAGACTCTGTCTAAAGTAGAACGAAAACTTTGAATGTTTTCGATATACCATTTTAGGACTTACGTTCAAATTTTTCTTTCCTGATCATATGTTTCATCATCCTGTCTAAAAGTTTCGTCATCCTAGGTCTGTATTTCTTCTCAAACTCTTCATCATCATCTAATCCAGCCTGACGTTCATTGCTGAAGTTATCATCAGCATTATTTTCCTGGATACTAGCTAGAACAGCTTTACGTCCATTGCTAGTATTCTGAAGATTCCTGTCTAAAGCAACCTCTGTGACAGCTGTATGATGATTGCTGTGATCGCCATCAGTATCATCAGCATCAGTATCATCACCATCATCATCATTGTGGTCATCACCTGTAACATGATAATAAAACGTATAGTTCCCATAGAAGAAAAAGGATAAAAAGAAGAAGATAGAAGACAAGAAAACCAATGAGTTTTTACTGAATAGGGTTTTACCTATTGGTTTGCCATCTGGGCCCAAGGGTTTAATATTCTTCTTTATGTATTGGTAGAACTCATGTCCCGCTTTTTCATAGTCTATTGTCATATTCTGAACAGCTCCTAATATCTCTGACTTTAATTTTTCATCTGTATCAGTGTTGCCATCACCATCACCATCTGAATAAATATCTGAAAAGAAAAGATGGGAATATGTTTTCAGAGTTTAGAGCTGCAAAGTACCATCTAAAACTTTTTCGCTCATCATATAAGTAAACATTTTATGCATGAATTTCCCCATCAACTTTTCAAACTTTTTCGTAAAATTCGTTTTTAAACCATCAGGAAGAAAAGTGGTGCTCTCAGTTGTGTCCTCAATGGCTTGCAATATATCATCGTCATTTTGGTTAGGATAATTATCTGCAGTTGTGGCCTGATGATCTTCTGCAGCTTGTACTACTTCTAATATAAGAAAAAAAATAGTCATTATTATATTTGTTTTATTGTAAAAAAACGTTCATACTTTTTGCTTGTTCCTGCAGAACAATCTTGAACAATTTCCTCAAATGTTCCGTCATCTTCTCATCGAATATTTTCGTATTTTGACCATCAATGACCACATCTGTTGAATTGTTAACAGGATGGAATTTTATAGATGATTCCAGGTCTGTTATATTCAACACTCGATCTGTCCCGTTAATAATATCTAAAATTTTAATTTAAGAACTCTGGATAATCAAAACAACCAAGAAATTACCAATAGGCCCTGTAATTTGAGCATAGGTCTTAATGTTTTTCTGAACCAATTTCCAAAAATCTTGACCTTCTCTGGACAATGGTTTACTAGGGAATGGTACAGAAGCTCTTGGACTCGATGGCCAATTTAGTGGACCATCTGGTACATTGATGCTTGTAGAGTTTGCTAAAATAAATCAACGTTTATTTTAAAGATAATTTGATGAAAAAAAATCTTACCTTGTTTTCGCAATTCTGCGTACACCAAAAATCCAAATATTTGCTGAAGAAGCTTTATTAGCTTCTTGTCCATGGCTCGTAGATATTCACCATCAACCATGTTTGCGTAATAATTATCTTCCATGGTGTTGTTAGCTTCAAAGACTTAAATAAAATGGAGATGGAATAATGGTAATCGAATGTTACGTGTAATATTTACTATTTGATGTTTCGGATAATTGACCATCTTCAGGTTGTGAAATCCGGGCCTGGAAATCTTCATCATAATTATCTTCTCGTGGAATCTCGATTGGTGTTTGAGGAATCTCATGATTTTTCTGGGAACTATCGTAGTTTTGCTGATCAATGGTGTTGCTGTCTTCTCCTTCTTCATGTGGAACCTCGAAGGGTTTCAGAGGTATCTCATCAATACTTCCTGATTGCGGAGCATTTCCATGGAAGTCATCATAGTTTTGGTGCTCAAAATCAGTTTCAGACATCGTGTCATCATTAAACTTCATTGGAGGAACATTTTCTTGGTAACCACCATAAATTTCATGGGCATAATTGTCATGAACATTAGGAATCAATCCATTGTGTCTACCTTCATCTATTTGATGACTGTAGTGTGGATGGAGAGGAGGAGTCAATCCATTATGATTAATTTCTTCTATTTGATGACGTGTGTCGAACTGATGTGGATGTTGTTCAATTTGATAATTATTTCGTGGTTCCCCGTAGGGATTTTGAATTTCTTGGTTCCTATTGTCATAATTTGGATTGGCTGCCAACAGAAGATGAGGTCTCAAGTGTAAACGATGCCTAGCTTTTGCTAAATCGTGAGCTAAGCGAAGTTTTGCCTTGGTTAAAAATAAATTTGAAAGTGGTGATCCTACTACGTCTTCTTGTTGGTTTTGTGCAAAAGCATTTGTAAAGAATAATAGAAATAATAGGCGAATCTAAAATAATTATAATAGGTTAGTATTAGTTGAGTAATATTAAAACAACTTACCATTTTATTTTAGGTGATATGTTAAGTTAGAACTAGCATTGGAGAATTATATGAAGATATGAACTGTTAATTTACAGTATTGAAGAATTAGCTTAGTAATCATATTGCAATAAGCAATTATTCCTGAATATTTAGGTTACTTATTTGCCGTTTCTGCAATTGTTGATGACGCCGCTGACAAATACCACCGGTCAACAAAGTTTTCTGTCGATGTATAATTAGTTCTAAAAATTGGAAGTATACTGTAAATAGGTATTTATCATTAATGATAATAATATTAAAGCTGACTGGGCTCGAATTACTGAGGTTGTTGTCTTACGCAACTGATTCATTATGTTTCTGTTATGTTTCACTATTTCTACCAAAACCAACGATAAAAAACAACAAAACCATAAGATAAAATATTCGAATTTGATATCTGAGAGAACGTAAGGGTATTAAATCCAATACAGTTTACCCTTTTTGGGTCCGACGCGGAAACTGTTGTTTTTTCTTTTTTCTTGCGTTTATCACTATCTCACATTCACACTAACTCAAAAGGCTTCTTTCTCTTGAGTCTTCTGACTAATGCGGTGTTGTCGAGGAGCTGTATGGCCTCAACGTTCACGTGATGGTAAAGCCTTTCCTCGTGACTTCTTGCTAATTTTTCGATTTCTTTGCAATCAAACTCCATTTTGAGGTCCTTATGGTGATCATCATTCATAATGTACCAAGGCGCATTGACAATGCAGCTCAATACTTTATTTTGGTGGGTATGTTGCTTTTTTTGGTGCAACCCCAGAGTTGAGCACCATACGTCCACACGGGTTTTAGAATTTGCTGGTACAAGAGAAGCTTATTATGTACAGACAGCGTAGAGTTTCTTCCTAGCAGCCAGTACAGCTCTCTATAACGGATTCCTAGTTCCTCTCTTTTCTTTTTGACATGGGCTTTTCAGCGGAGCCTGGCGTCTAATGTCATGCCGAGATATATGGCTGTGTTTGCGTACGGTACTATTTGGTTATTAATAGTAACCGGGATGTGTTGTATCTTCTTGTTGGTGAAGTCAACATGTACTGACTTGAGTTCGTTCAGTTTGATTCTTTTTTCTTTGGCCAGACCTGAAAATGACCAAGAGCTGTTTGGAGTTTTCTCGTCGTTTCTTCATTGCTGTTCCCAGCAGCTAGGATAGCCGTGTCGTCTGCAAAAGTTGCGACAGTATTAGTTTCTAATGCTGGGAGGTCACTGGTGTAGAGTAGGTAAAGGACCGGCCCTAAAACACTACCTTGCGGCACTCCAGCATTTATTTCCTTAAGGACAGAGTATGCATCACCTTGTTTGACTCTAAAGTATCTCTCAGTCAGGTAAGATTTTAATAGTTGTGCAAACTGTTTCGGGAGGATACTTTCTAATTTATTGTTCAGTCCTTCATGCCAGACTTTATCAAAAGCCTGTACCACATCTAGGAAGACTGCAGAACAAACCTTTTTTCCTCTAATGTTTTTTCGATTATGTTGGTTATTCGGTGTATCTGGTTCTTTTTCATAATAACGCAATAAATAAAAACACAAACGCTAATTTATCAATAATTTATTTAAAAATTACACAATACATATACAGTGTGATATAATAAAATATTAACATAACACAAAATATTAACGGTCTTACTTGTTTAAAAGAAGCAAAATGTTCAACATTCCTCAAAGGTAAAATCGAAGAAATATCGCCGTTGAAAAAAAAGAACTATTATTTTTTTTGTTTAAATATACATATACATCTTCGAAAATTGTTAAAATGCAAAGCTAACTGATCGCGTTGTTCAAAGTGAGATGTCTTCCGGGTCGAACAGCTCTTCTCGTTACATTTTTTATACAAAAAATATGTACACTTCTTACAAATCAGATTGGTCTGGACCTATAAGAAGAAAACACAGTTTAAAAAAAGTCGGTTCAAGTAAAGAGTCCGAACAAGATTTTGGGTATTTTTAGGCCCAACCTTGGGATCAATTTGATATTTATGAAAATAAACTAAATCGCTGCCAAGTCATAAAAAATCCCGATACAATATATTACACCCACACGTAAAAATTTCCGCTTGAAAAAAAAAATCTTGTTCAGATACATTTCCTCTTCTCAATTTGCATTTGAAGAAAATTCATGCACAATACACAAAACGTACAAATCTACAAAGCCATGCCATTATTTAACGCTTCTTACGAACAAAATACAAAACAAATGAAAAATGATAGTGTTCGAAAAGTCTCCATGAAGCAAACTGCACCTTATTCGATTTAGTGAGTTAGTTGATAATTTTTCGACAATGAATGATTAATAAATATCACAATTAAAGGACCAAACACACTGAATTAGTCGAGATATTAACCAAAATAAGCAGTGACCGTGTGATCAGCATGTCATCAATCATTCAAATGCAAATGAAAAGGAAATGTATATGAGAGAATGAAATCGTCTTTTTTTATTCAAGGTGGAGTTTACTCCATGAGATTTTATTTTAAAAACACCGAACACCAATCTTTTTGCGACTTGATATGAAAAAAGATTGAATATTCGGTGCTATAGTTTTAGATGCCTACCAAAAAATGTATTTCTTATAAAAAAATATACATATTTATATCGCAAGGTTAGCACAAGGTTAGGTTGCACCATGTTTTCGTTTTCAAGTGGATTTTTAGAGATATTTCTGTAATAAATCATAATATATCGCCACCTTACGGCTAGGTAATCAATTATTTCATAATTATACAGACTACAGTTCACAGCTACTAAAAAACAGATGGAGCTCGTTATTATACACACTAAAAAATAACATTCTATTCTGCTAACTTGAGTTGTTACTAAAATGTGCCTGAATTTGAGACGTTTATCTTACTAAAGTCTACACGTCTAAACTATGGTCCATTAAACATTACCCTCTAAAGAAATAAACACATACCATCTAAGAAAAAAAATAAAAACATTTAATAAAATAACTTTCTACATCTCCACATAAAAATTTATCCACTAATCTCTCAACCATCTAGGCACAAACTCTAACCCTGCGCATCCTGTCAATTGCTGAGTCCTCCTGCAGTACAAAAAATCGATGTCCTTGCCTGCAGGGCTACCAAGTGTGTGTACCAAACAAGAAAAAACGCCGACAAATTTGCTATTTGTATGTACCTGGTCGGTAACCCAGTACCACCAAAATTGATTTTCAAAAGTCTATAATTTCGTTTCTTCCCTCGAAAATGGCTGTCACGACGCTCCGTTTTGAGCCTCAAAGGGTCGAGGATGCGCGGAGTCGGGAGAATTGCGAGTCTCTAGAACGCTAATGAGATCCTTATACAAGTTTTTAGAGCTAAGCACTCTTGGACAACGTGCTAAAAAGCCTGATATCGAACCAGTCTTATTGGAAGTTGAGTGTTCTTGGATTAGTTTAAAAGTTTTCGAAGGCATGACGTCATAGTCTTCATACGAGTTCCAATAGTCACAATATTGGTTATACTCGGAGTAATATTCTTGAGGCGTTTGAGCTGGGGTTGAATCAAAACTCCTCAAAGGCGATATCACTTCCTCTGGGTTGAAATGATTCATCTGGAGCTCCTCCTGTAGGATTTTAAACGCAGCGTTGTGGAGCTTCTCCACGGGCATTCCCCTGAAGATTCTACCTTTCTTCCTACTCAAAAGACTCTGGACCAACTCCTTCACTAACCTATCGTTGACAACTGGAGACATTGGCGAGTTTATTCCGCTCGAATCGCAACTGTCGTATCCTTTCGTCAAAGGCAGGCTTAAGTTCTCCTTTTTATTCTGAATAGTCGTCTCCTTCTTGGGTGGTACAACCTCTTCATCTTCATCGTTGTCGCACTCGTCTTGAAGAAGCTTGAATAACCTAGAATGCGTTGCAGCTCTTTGGTATTTCGTCATCTTCCTGATCTCGTGGACTTCCTCGTTATCAGAGATGTGCCTACTAACGTCCGAGGTTACCCCAGAATCAATTTCGTCCTCTGAATTTTCCTCGGTTGTGGACTTATCTTCAACTTTCCTCTTGTTGTCCTCCTCAAACTTCGACAATAGACTCTCCTCGATCTTAGTAATCAGATTTTCTTCGATCCTACTCAAGAGATCTTCTTGAATCTTGGAAACCTCCACTGTTATGCTTTGCTTCACTTCTCTTGCTTCTTGCTTTACTTCTCTTGCTTCTTGCTTTACCTCCCTTGCTTCTCGCTTTACTTCTATTGCTTCTTGCTTTACCTCCCTTGCTTCCATCAAAACATCCTCGCTTTTAATCTCTTTAACCACAGCAATACTCTCTGCGACAATATCCTCTTCGTGCTGACTGTTATTCCTCTCGTAAATAACGCTTCTTCTCCTATTCTCCTCCGATTTGATCTCGATTTCTTCGTCCAGCAACCTATTCTGGTACTCTTCCAATACGGTGATCTTCTCCTTCACGTTTCCTTTAATCTCCCGCTCTTCCTTCACCTTATTCTTATTTGCGACGGATTTCTTCAAGGCCGCAATCCTCTCCTTAATGCTTGGCATACGAACTTGTTCTTCTTCTACGTTTTCGTCTGAAGGCGAGCTGCATACGGTACTCTTGCTTGAAGAATCCGTTGAGCTCTCTTCAGTCTGGTCTTCTAAATCTAAAGACTTCGTCTTTATTTTTAAGGAAGTAGTTTCTTCATGGACTGAAGAATTCTTTCCTGTCGATTGGGTTGATTTTGTGCTGGTAGAAGAAGAAGTTGAAGATGCCGTAACATTCACTGCTGCACCAGAAGTGAACGTCTGGATTTTTGAGGAAACTGTATCTTCGAGGATTGAAGGAGTCGACTGGTTTAGTTCTGTGGTGATAGATGAAGAAGAATTTGAAGATATAGTCACGGTTTGTTTTAAATCAGTAGAGGAAGACTTCACTTGGGTTTTTGAGGAAATAGCTCCTTCTTGAACTGAATTATTTTCTATTTGATTTGCCGCCATGCTGATAGAATTTGAAGATATCGCCAATGTTTCTTCTAAATCAGTGGAGGAAGACTTCAGTTGCGGTTTTGAGGAACTAGTTTCTTCTTGACTTGAATGCTTTTCTATTTGGTGTGTCTCCATGCTGTAAGAAGAATTTGAAGATAACGTAGCTTTCTCTGATGGAGAATTGTATGAATATTGCACCAAAGAAAGATCTGATTTTACTGATTGTGATTCTTCATTCTTAACTGATTGATCGTCCTTTTGGCCATAAGGACCAGCTTCAATTATTGATGTCTCTTCTGCATACTTAACACTAGATTCTTCTCCTGTATGTACAACACTTTCTTCAACATAACTAATTTCTTCAATTTGGGCGGACATTGCAGCTGTACTACTCGATAAGGAAATTTTAGAAGAAATGTACTCTTGCTTATGTGGCTCTGCGTATTGCTTCAAATTCAACTTTTTCTCCACATCAACTAGTACATCTTTGGATTTTTCTGGTACTGTGTCTATTTCACTCCAGAAATCAACATCATCAGATTGTGCGTCTTCCTGGGTAACAGTTTCTTCAACTGCTGTATGTGATGTCAGAAGTTCCTCTTTGGGTAGCTTCATCAGAGGTTCCTCGTCCTCGTCTTGGGTAGCGCCATCATCAGCACTCCCAAACAAGTTCTTATTCTTCGCTGGTATAACCTCATCGTCTGATTTCAGTTCACCCCACCAATCATGGTCCTCTTCATCATCCCATTCATCATTATTATTGTTCGTCTCAATTACTTCATCCACATTCGTTTGAATACACTGTTTATCTTCCTCGTGAGTGTCTTCGTCGTCTCTCCTGGTATTCTCGTCATTCATCAGGCTGATCTTCTGGTTCTCTTCATTCTCATTGAACATATTCTGCTCTTCGTGGAGTAAATCCTGATATCCACACGCTATGGTTTCGGCGCTATCATTGCTGGCGACGCTAGATTCTCTAATTCTCGATAAATCTGAGCGTTCGCTTTCTTCGTAGATCACACTCAGCTGGTGAGGCATTTCTTCAACTGATGCTTCTTCATCTTCCGTCAGATGTTCGGATTCTTCATCTGAGCAGTTGGATTCGTCCACTGAGTAAACGTTTATGTCGGAAACCGACCGTATGGCTTTCAGGGAACCCATACTCATATTCGAGGAGGAATACTTATTCTCTTCAGTGTCTTCTACTTCCGTATCGGTGTCTGAATAGTCAGAATTATCGGTTGTGTCAGTTTCCGGATACTCTATAGTGATTTTGGTCGTGTTCGAGTTGATTTCGTCCTTAAACTTTGATACATCGATTGCGTCTTCTTCATAATTATTCACTTCCACCTGCTTTTGTGGATTTGACTGTTCTTCGTGTTTTGGAGGAGTTGGCTTTTGTTCTTCTTCTTTAGGTGGTCTTGGCTTTAGTCCTTCTGGTTTAGGTGGGGTTTGCTTGGGAGCTTCCTGCTTAAAATCACCTGTTTTATAGTTTTTGCTGTAACCGTTCATCTCATCAGTGGATGAGTACCCCATGAATTCGTCGCTGTCGCATGGTGCTGGCGGGTAAACAGGGTACGGATACATCGGATAATAATAGTATGGTGGGTAGTACGGGTCGTACATGGGATACGGGGGGTAGTTCTCCTCCCTCCTATCGTTATCCCAGACCTTCGGTGTGGTCCTGCCGTTCCTAGGCTTCTCCTCGGTGTCTGTTTCGTATTCCGAGTAAGGTATTGGATAGAACGGGGAATACCCACCCCAGTAGTTCATCGGGGTCGCTCTACCGTTACCCTCTGTATCAGTTTCGGGTTCGCTTTCGACGTAAGGGTAGTACGGGTACCCCCAGCATGGTGGCGTCCTTGGAAGCGACGTACTTCTTCTATTTCTATCACCATCTTCTTTATTCCTCCTGCATGCTTGAGGGGAACACCCCCTAAACTGGACAGGTGTCGATCTCCCTCTAACTTCCTCGTTTCTTTGGACTGTTTGAGGAGAACATCCCCTAAATCCCAGGGGAAAGCTTCTCCTCCTTTCTGATCTTTCATTGTCGGTGTCTGATTCGTCTTTTGGTCGTCTGTTGCGCATAAAAGGGGTTGGTGTGGCGCATTTCGTGGTATTGGGGCTATCTGTTCTAGAGACATCGCAAGGTGTCGGGCAAGGGGAGTACCCCCAGTAGTTATGCCAATATGGGGGTATGGGAGGGGGGATGTACGGTGGGATCGGGGGGTAGCCATAGCACGAGGGGTCGGGGTCGGTTTCGTTCGCTATAACAAAAATTCTCCATTCAAAAAAACATCCTACATAGGCTGGGTAGGCTATAGGAACTACTATATAAGTGTTTCGGTTTTTAAATCGTCATGAACATGATTAAATGTGGTGATGAGTATGTAGGACTGGTTTGAAAGACAATGGTTATTATTAATCATGTTTCTTTTTATTCGGGTGGAGGTTGTTTTGCGTTTAGACTTACCGCATGTGTCTCCTGTCATCGCTTGCAATATTTTAAACGATCTGCTCGGAATTTTGCCTCCAGTGTACTTCTTAGGCTCTTGCACGGTCTGTTCACTGGGAGGCACATAGTTGCCTGAAGTTTCTCCTGTTTAAAAGAAATAGATTACAAAAAGCCCTTATCATAACATGGAACATGATGATGAATAAGATCTAATAATAAAAGTAATTTACTTTTATTTCGCACTGCATAATCGAACCACAAGGTAGCCAGTTTTTAGATCGACAAAATAATCGAAAAATACGAATACAAATCACAAAAAGTCATATGAGAAACGCACAGAAAATAAGATTGATTCAATATGACAATCCCAAGCTAAAAAATGTCAAATAAACAATTTGTTTTCGTTGCGATCACGTGCTCATCGCTACTCAACGTGCCTAAACGTCAAACTTGCACTATTAGTACCGACGTCTGTCCCATAGATGTCGTTCTATAAACTCTAACTGTCACAATTATTTACCTTCCATTTGAACTGGTATCATCCGCACTTGATTGGCGTTGTTACTTCCGGAGTTTTGCCCGTTCCTAGGCACTGAAAGAAAACAGCAATTAACGATGATACTCCAGCAAAATTAATGTAAGTGATGGGTTGCAAAGCTGTTAGTAAGCGAAAGCTAATATTCACCGATATTATGGTCGCGATGAGTATTAAATTTCATCCAATGAGTGTGTAAAAGTCTCTACATGTTTCCTACCAGTTGTCATATTAGATGGTAGATCATCAATCATCCATTGCAGTAGTCTAAAAGCTTTTGATGGTATCGCAGCTCCTCTATACCTAGGGTCTGGCTCGTTATGCAGAAAAAGCTCGTTGTCAAGGCCTGCGTATGTTATCACATGGTATTAGTGCAGTACAAACATGCTGTTGATGTATAATTGTATGTTGAACATTAAGGATGACGCCCGAAATGTGTAGTTAAACCTTAGAACCTTCTTAAATAATTTAGTATAGTGGGAAATTGCTTGTTTTGTTTAGTTTAGACCCAATTTTGAATAACCAACACCATAACTAGATACATAATATAATAGAGGGATGTTTTATTGTAGAACCTGTCACCAGCTAAGTAATAATAATAAATAAAATATAAATATACCACTGGCATCTAAAAATCGAAACACTCTAGATGGAATGTATCCTCCACGATATCTTGGATTTTCTTCTCTTTCCAAATAGATATCTAAAAATGTTTTAGTTTTTTATTGTCAACAGTATATGGTGTCTAGAGTAATTATTAAGAAAAATGTTTACCCTTTATAGTTTTACAAAATTTCAATAGTGAACTTTATCTTGAATTTTATTTAACTTTTTTATTGGTTTTTGACCAGGAATTGAATACTTTTTTGGACAATTTCCACCCATATGAGCGTCAAATTGTTCTTTTAAATTCATTCTTGTTAAAAATATACTGGCTAGTTTAATCTGTGTTTAACATGTTTCTAATTAATCTACAATTTATAACCACGTTAAATATAATTGTATGTAATATCCTATCAATTATTGTTTTGCATTACTTTTGATTTTCCTATGAGCATTTGCATTTGCTTTCTGGCATGAATCCAATATAAGTATTACTATTGTGTTGTTTTATATACCTAGATGTCAACAGAGAAAAATGTTAGTATAAAATAGGTCGAAAAATATGCAAAAAAGTGTCAAAATTACATGACATATTACTCATAGAACAGACGTGTAGATGTATAGGGTTGTGCCACTTTTTCCAGGAAATACTACTTTTTTCAGATAGTAAATGTTTCAATCCAAAGGATAGTTACAGCCGTTTGAAATATTAACAAATCCTTATTTTAAACACCTCTAACTTCTTAAGGAATTGAAACAAACCGATATAAAACTTTTTACACAGAATTAAATTTACACTCCAAAAAAATCAATAAAAAGTTTTACATAGATTTATTTGATTTTTATTAATTTATTCCTTTTATTTTTATTATTTTTAATTGCGTTTAATCACAAAACTAGTTATCTACACTGAGGAAATGGCTGTAAAATTACGCATAAATGATTGTAGAAATTACAACAGAAGTATTGTAAGTCTAAAAATTGCACGGAATTCCATTATTTTTTTAATTCTATGTCATATTACAACTATATTGCTGATTTATTTTACTTACGATGAACTTTTAGTAAATTTACAATGGAAATATACTTTGGAATCGTAAAATTACAACGTATGTTGGAGAACTAAACAAAATGTGAAATTTCTTTTTAGGTTAACTTGTTTGGTGTCTATCTAATATGTGGTCTTGTTTACAGATATATTGCAGGTTTATTACATATTAAGATGCGGAACATCCTGCACCAACGTATGATGATAATATATTTTAAATAAATATATTTTAAAGTTATTTAGTTCCTAATAAAAATTATACAAATTAAAATTACTGTATTGCCCCACATATCATCTCAAATTATACTAAAATCGGCGTAATATATCTTCCAAATTTTAGTAAAGTTATAATGACAATCTAAAAGTGTAAAAGTGACAATGTAAAAATATAATTGAGATGTAAAATTACACTGATTCACGCATGGCAAATAAAATCCTATTCCTACTGACATATCACATTAAAAAAATTTCTCAGTGTACTTTTGTTTTCCTTTGTATCATATGAAATGTGTCAATTTTTCGTGAATGGAAGCTAAAATCACCTTAACACTACTTGTATGAGTTTAATTTGCAATTACTTGTTCAGGAATTCAAGAATCAAAATAATTATGAGTGATTAATCAATTGCCCAAAAACGTTTCTTGTTTCAAGATGCCGTTAAGGAATTCATCATACAATTCATTAAAATAATTCCATTAAAACGTTGACAAAACCAAAATAGTTCAAATATGTTATTCTGCAAACTCATATTGTAACATGATAAGATTTGTGCTTGTGATTTGTTTTGTGCTTTTGAATTCCGAAGATACAATTTAAAGTGTTCGTTTTTTTTACGGAGTTGAGTGTCTATTCTACACTCCAGATATTTGCCTATCGATTAAAAATTCACTCAACAAAACCTTCATCCATAACAGTAGCACTGATTACACACAGATTTCTAGAATAGCATTGATAACATCAGTTTTCAAGTACCAATTGTACCCACTGAACGTGAATCAATAAAATACCAAACATATCTCAGTCCATCCTGTCATTAAACACACATAAAGCAACAATTATATTATTTGCCCTTACACATTCCAACGAAAGCGTCAACCCACCTTGTTTGACCTTATTCATCAGTCCCCTGTCATCATCAGTCATCTTCATCTTCCTGACTTGCTCCGCTGGAGGTTGCTGGAACTGCTGTGAGTTTCTTGGCTCATGCTCAACTTCTTCTTCGTCCTCGTCATCGTCGCCGTCTGTATTCGTTATTTTCTGTATCAATTTGAACGCGTTAGATTGAGTGGGTCCTGACTGTGACCAGCTAGGTTGCCTGTTGAACGGCCTGAAACAAGCGTAGAGTAGAGACGCAATTATGCTAAGTATGCGAAAAAGACAAATAAACACGAGTGACAAACGACCTAAGAGTGCGTGGCATCACTTGGAATGCTACCAAAATCCGCAACAGACGTGCTTATATTTAGATTTGGACTTCTTAACCTATATTCAGGAGGTTTCCTGATTATTCTATAATGCTACGGCGTGTGTTTTGCTGTGCATATAAAGAAGAAAATCCAAGTGAAGGGTTTCTTCTTTTACGATATGATAGAACAAAACCCTGCGTTTTTTTTTTTTCAACAGAGAACTGAAGTGTTTATTTTTAACTCAAAATCTGTGTATATCTTTCAAATACACCATATTAAGGACTGAAATTTTGATTTATCGAAAAAAGAAATCATTGCTTTAACATACTTAAGACTAATATGCTGATTTTATACAAAATAGAACTTTTCATGGAAGAAAAACTACTTTAGAGCATTTTTTTACGAAATAAGTTCAGTACTCCATTCTAAATGTTATTTAGACAGATTTCCCGTATTTTCTACTTTTTTAATAGCATTTTAGTAAATCAAGTTGACAGCTTGTGACATCACATGTGAATTACAAAAATACTTTTTAGGACAATTGGTTTCATTCTTATTCCTGATTTTTCTGAGTTTTCAATCAAAATGCTAATTGTTAATAGAGAAAGTGATTGTAATTTCGTATTTGAAGACCCTTATATTTCTAAATACTTTTTTTGAAGTACCTTACATTTTAGCATTTTTACTTTACTCTTAAGAGTTTTTGATACTTTTGGTAACACCCGGTACATGCGAGCAAATAATTACATTCTAGTATGTGCATTTTCGGCTTAAGACAATTTATAAGATTTTATGAAAAATACAAGTTTAATTTACAAGTAAAATAAACAAAAAAAAATAAACATAGATTAAAAGGGCGGTCAGAATTCTAAAGTATTACTTCAAAACAAAATCTACATACCTTGCAGAGCCTGGCGTGGCAGTTGCTGGTGTAGTGGCACCACTGTTAAATCTACTACTCTCTTGCCGTTGTACATTATTATTACCATTATTATTAGTGGAACCTTCAATCTGGATCGGGATTATCCTAATAGTTTTCTGTTCAGTTCTTTGTTGAGTAGTTTGCTGCTGTTGCACACGTTGCTGTTGTTGCTGCTGCTTCTGCTGTTGTTGCTGCTGCAATTGTTGTTGTTGCAACTGTTGTTGTTGCAACTGTTGCTGCTGCAACTGTTGTTGTTGCAACTGTTGTTGTTGCAACTGTTGTTGTTGCAACTGTTGTTGCTTCAACTGTTGTTGCTGCAATTGCTGTTGCTGCAACTGTTGCTGTTGTTGTTTCTGTTGCGGTGCCCTTTGTTGTTGATTTCCAGGCCCTGGATGTTGCAGAACAATAGGCTGAGTAACAAAAACAGCCTCAACATTCGTACTTTGAGGAGAACCATCCATTTGCATAGGAATAATCACCCTTCCAATCACATTGCTTTGCACGTTAGGACTCTGAGGCGGCCCTCTTTGCACAGTCGGCGTTTGAGGGCCACGCTGGTAAGGAGGAGATTGAGCTGGAGGGGAATCCCTTTGAGGTGCTTGAGGAGGGGATTGCGACCTCTGAACCCAAGCAGGCTCCTGTTGAGCAGGTTTCTGATTCTGCCAAGGCCTGGGAGATTTCTGCAAGGTGGCCATGGGAGATTGAGGACTTGAGGGCGATTGCGGCGACCTTTGAGGAGGTGCCGGTGGAGAGGAAACGTTCCTCGGGGTTTGAGGAGTTTGAGGAACCGGTTTATTCGGGTTGTCAATCGGCGGGATATACAACGAACCTAATTGGGCTGTGCTCGTCTTCATTTCGGGTTGTGGTTGCTGTTGGGGTTGTGGTTGAGGTGCTGGCCGTTGGACCATTTGAGGTTTTGGTGCCGGGGGAGCTACTTGAGGTTCCTGCCTTTGGATCACTTGCGGTTGGTACTGGTTTTGGGGTTGAACTGGCTGGGGCTTGTTCTGTATGACAGCATTGGCAAAATTGCTTTGGTTGTGCTGCGGTGGAGGTTGGACGTAGTTTATGTTGTCAGCCATGCTCGTAGCTGCTTTAGGCGTCTTTCGGAGCAAAGCCATTGGGTTTTCAGGGATTATTTTCGTCATATCTGGTCTTTCCACTACACCATCGTTCGTGGAGATGCTTTTTGTTGGTAGTGGTCCCATTGGGGGTGGTGGAGGGATGTGTACTGGTGGTGGGGGAGGAGGAGGAGGAGGCCCTGAAGGGAAGACTTGTACTTGTAACGCTGGTTGCATAGCTGCCAATGCAGCTGGTGGCATAGTTCCAGTGAAGCCTCTTGGAGGTGAAGATGTATGGACCTCGCCAACACCTGGAGCATTGGCATTTCTCTCTATCCTTCTGGCCAGTCTAGGCGATCCAATTTCCGATAAATCGATACCTCCTGGTGTATACGTAAAGGGCTTCTTATCTTTGGTCAACATCGCGTTTTGCACGCATAAAGGCGGTTCCACTCTTCGATCTGAAGGCTACAAGTGACATTAGTATTTTTTGGGAGGAAATTTTAAGATTTCTTACTTGTCTTGCTACGGCTGGTTGCCCCTGTGCTCTGAAACAGGAAAACTGCGTTGTACTTATCCGTGTATGGGTGGTCTACTATTCATACAGTCATTCTTTCTCGTGACAAAGGTATATAAGCTGATTACAAAAATAATATTTCATTGTGCCGTGTCAACTGGGGTACATTCACCTTAGTTTCGCTATATATAGCTGTTATGCCAGCATGTGGACCCGCAATTATAGTTTGCAAACTTTGCAAGTTCAATAATAGTTATTTTACTACATTTTTTGTACATTATCAATAAATATCTGTGAACACTGACCCCACAGCGTCAACAATTAGTATTGTTTTTATTATGGCATCACTATACAGTTCGTAATTTCAAATAAAAGTCTTGCGTATTTGTAATGACATGCGAAAAACTATAGACGTTTCTGACATTGGGCTTTTGTTTTGTGCTCATCCGGCGTGTTTATATTTGTCGCACTGGTTGACACAGTAATTAAAAATATGCTCTGTTCGTCCTGATTCCTTTGATTTAAACACGTGTGACCCGTTTTTGCGAAAAATAAGAATTAGAACACATTTCTGCTGTCTACGGATTTTTTGGCAACCAATCCTGGCATACTAACACGCATTGTAGTGTGACTTTTTTTTAAAGTCAAGGGTGATAAATTATGTTGTAAATATCCAGTTAATGTACAATTTAGAAACACTAAGAAAAATCACTTATAATTTATGTAACTACCACTTATTTTAGTTATCTTAGTGCCAGTGAACTTACAAATAAACAAAACAAAGGTCAATGTGGCCTCAAAATTGTCAAAATAACGTTCCAGGTTATTTAGTTCTCTTTCGTTTAGATATGTGGACTCAAAGTTACTAAAAAGAAAAAAATACAACAAAATGTTTCTAAAGAATTTTCACAAATTAAATAATCCTACAGCCGGTCCTGTATTGAATACTCGACCACATGTCCGTAAAAATAGAAATATACAAAAGAGAGACAAGTTATTTGGCGCCAGTTGACCACGCATACCAACTTTACCAGCACTTAAGGCGACTTAACATTACCCATAACCGTCTTATCTCGTCTTGGTACAAGTGCCATGCCAATTAATGTTGTAGTTTGAGAACCACCAACTGTTACGGTCCTTACAATAATAATAATAATTAAATTGATACATTTAACGCCGTCGTTGCATCGAGAAAATCATTATTTTAAGTACTCTGTACGCCGATAAATTATTTTTACGGAGCGTGGTTCCAGACCGAAATGTGGGCGTACGATATACGGCCCCAAGATGACGCGAATGTTAAATTTAGCATTCCGGTTTGATATATTAAATATTTTGGTTATAATTTATGCATGGAAAATTTCCCGTCAAATAAATGAATTACCGAGAAAACACGTGTTTGTGTCCAGTGTCTATTAATTCAGAGTTATTTAGAGAAAAGCTAATCAAATAATCTATCAAAATTTACGTTGTCTTCATTTGTATTTGGGTAAGATAAATTTTGATGGACATAAACATTTTTATATGTTGATATTAAAGTCTGTATCATTTCAAACAAGTCGTGAGACTTGGAAATGTTGCTAGGATGACACTGTTGTGTTGACTGTTACTCGAGTTAGCGGGGAGAACCGAAAATAATCGAGATATATTGTGTCATTATTGCTGCCAAATCGGCTATAAAATATCTCAAAATAGGCATCTGCAAACATTTGCTAACGTTTTTATTTTAACAAGTAATAATAAACGTAAATAAACACTTTCATTTTATATTTACGATGTCTGATCAGAGAATACATATTTGAATATAAAGACAGTTTAAACGTAACACAAGTACATATTGTGTTTTTTGGTAGGTTAACAGAGTTTAAGACATATTTTAAGGACAAAACATAGGTAGGAACATTCCTATTACATGATATCACAGCACAAAAATATGACTACTGTTATTGAGATAAACGATCAACTTGTTTAAAACCATTCATGTGTCAAATTGTTTAATTAAAAGTACAAATCATTTACTCAATTATCTTAGAATAATTATCGGTCTTTCTAGCAACAAAAATGCATTTGTTTTTGTTTCTGTACAAAGTACAGGATTGTAATGTTGTTGTAAGTTAAAATCGACTATATAAAATGAAATGTAAGAGATTATTTCCGGGATACAATATATACATTAAACTTAATTATAGTGACAATTTTTAAAGATTACAATTTGTTGACTATCTGAGGATGCTATCAAATTGTCAAATATGATTAATACATATTTACATTATTACATATTTATTATTATTTAAAATAGCAAAATATCATGTAAGTACCATCGCGAGCACAACAAATCTAATGGGGCCAGGCAAATGACTTTATCATACAATATATAAAAAACTCGAAGTTCATCTAAGCTTAATATATTTAAAGTAATAAGATCCAATATAATAATGATAATTAAATAGATTAGAAGTTGATTATTGTATGCTTATCAGTTGTATATAAAAACAAGGGATACAACCCACCCATATACACTTGTATTATTGTGAAAAATTCTTTCATAACAATGACTCAAAGTAATAAACTTTTTATCACAAAATACTTTTGAACCAGATTAATCTCCAACCTTCCATTGAGGAATGATGTTTAAAGGTTATCATTAAATTTATATTCCCATCACAATATGTCATAGTTGTCGCACAACTACCTACAGAATCGCAAATAATTTTATTTCCGCTTAACATTGAGTCTGCACATTTACTTAAGGTCAATTAACTATATGCAGTCACAGATACTTGTTTATACTATAAAACCCAAGGTTGCAGAAGACCGCAGTACCTACCGCTGAAAGTTATTTGAAAGATAAACAGATTGCAAGCGGAAGACCCGAAAGGAAAGTTCAAATTTACAACAGAGAAATCAGTTATGTCTCATCGGTTCCAATTGTTTAATTACACATTTTTCTCGGGTGCAAAATAATTACTGTTTTCTCCTGTGTGTCGATTCCCCAAGACAACGGTTTAAATATACTTTTTTATTTCACGGAATAAACTGAAAAATCACTCCCAGTACATCTGCTTCAACATTCGAAAGTTCAACGTACCCGTACAAGTGTAGTTTTATTTTTTACTGATGTTTAAAAATGATCCAACCGAAATAAACGGGTATGAACCATCAATTGACCAGATGGTTTGGCAAAAATTCAAATTTCATGTTCGGTTTGATCTCTTGAACTTCTACAATTTATGTTAAACGAAAATTTCTAACGCTCAGCGTGAATATTATTTATTCAATTATTGTTAAGGCCTACCTTATTAGAGTTTCAATTTTGTGGACAGATGGTATGTATGTACATCACTACTTTCGCTGTGCATTGACTGAAATGTGTTACTAAAGTGAAAATTGAGTTTGCGGAGCAGAAAACATATCTGTGTACCCTTGCCGTACCTAATATGGAAGATTCAATGTCAAAACTTAGTACAAATGATTTTATTTGGTACGCGAGTTTATCCTGAGGCATGCAGGCCTCAAACCATCGAATCAAAATACTCAAAAATCATGTTTTCTTTGAAAAATAACATGGCTACAATTTGGATATGTTTTAACACACAAAAATAAAAAATATTCGATGTATTAGATACTGAAACAAATGTATCTCATCACGCCAGATATATTGATTTGTCTTTTACTTATTAATTGACTAATAGTTAATAGATTGTTTAAGGAAAGTAGTATAAAATAGCGTGTGAATTGCCACGTGTATAAAGGCTGTCACTAACGGCCGCGGTAATACCGACCGCGCACTTTAAGCTACAATAGCGCCATCTGTCGACGGTCTCAATAACTACTGGCCACGCAGGCGCAGTTTGATGAGACTACACATTGGCGCTATAGGACAAGCTCCGTATAATCCCTAATACGTATATGGATAATATTGACAGTAGGTATAGTCAACAAAACAAGCCTTTGACACTACCTACTGTCAGAATGAAAATAATTGTGAAATCCTCGGTAACTAAGTTTTAATGTAGACACGATCTCGATCAAAAAGAATTTGCTCATTAGATGTTGCATGACCAAACTTAGAGCTGAAAAGCTTTTAGTTCAAAAGGGTCCAAAGGAACTGGAGGTTTACTCTTAGCATTTTTCAACGATTTTGCAAATGAGCCGCTATTTCTGTAATATTTTCAAAGTAGTTAAATAAAACAAATTTATAATTGATATCTATGACATTTTTTTGGTCAAATCAATAGTTTAGTTTTCTTTTCTATATTTTAAATAATAATTTTCAAAACAGTTGAAGTTTAGTTTAATCTGTTATTATTATTTACTTCTGGTTCAAGTGATAAAAATGTGTCTTTCTTATACAACCCAGTATTCACTAAAAACTTGAAAAATCATATAAATTTTATGGCCTTACATGAGAAAATTCGCAACCAGTTCAAAATTATGGAAACATTGATAATTTTGAACACGAATCTCCATCATTTGTTTCATTTTGAATTCTGGTTTTTGCTGTATTTTTATTCTTTTGTTGTTTAGACGTGCCCAACAACAACAAAAAGACTCGCTGTCACGCTAAACAAAAACAAAAAAAAATCATACAACTTTATGGTTTACTATCTGCTTAAGTTTTAACGTCACTTTTGTCGAAAACGTTTATTTATTTTCGATTTAAAAAACCTGGTTTCCGGGTTATCAATATTTCACAATTTTCAATTGTATTTGTTACGAAAATTTACTGATGTAAGACCCATAAAATTTGTGCGCTTCCATAAAAAGTATTGAAAGGTCTATCAAAATCAGTAAATAAAAGTAAGTGGTTGCAATTTAAAGATAATATAAATAATAATAATCAGAAAATAACCGCCATAATAACCAAATATTAACGTGTTTTAGGATTTAATTAGCAAGCAACTAACCATGGACATTGAATTTGTGCCATTCAAGTTTTTGTCACAGCAACAAAACAGATAAGCGACCAAAATACAAACGTCAAGAGTTTTATTTCAATATTTAAAACTTCTCGAAATTGGTATTTAAATATTTCAAGTATTTAGTAAAAGTACATTTTGTAGAACCTATAAAACGCTCTACTTACAGATTTGCCATAAACCATAAGATTTGCGTCATTGTACTCATTAAAACTAAAAATAGATGACTTTTACTGCTAAAAAATATGATTTGCCGATAGAGTGGTTTAGTGGGCATAACTTAAACTTCAATAACGGCGTTTAAGTTTATAGCAATTATTAAATTCAAGTTATACGACAGAAAATATCCGTTAATAACAAAAAAACTTAAGTATGCAGAGATGACAACAATGCAAACTTAAAATAGCAACGTTCAAAATAGCAATTTATCTTCTGTAGAGGACCAAACCGAATGCTTGAACTTTACTATATTTAACCCTATTGCTAAAACAGTCGAACGCTGGTTACAAATCTATAAAAACGAATCTAAAAGCTAAAAATATACCAAGTTTGGCGTACTGTCAAAAATGCTAAAACGGCAACAGTTGAATCAAATCCCAAATTTAGTGAAATATTTAGCCATTTTATTGTTTCCATATATAAATAGCTTATTACACACGTGTTACGTGATTCACCATATGCAACTTTTAGTCCTTTGCGAAGGTTTTATGCAAAACAAAAGATAATGATGAGAATATGTAACGAAATGTGCACGTTTTCCTGCAAGTTAGTTAGTAAGTTTGGTTAGTTATATAACAATGACACGGGTAAGACATCTCTTAATTAAATGATGAATCACTTTGCATAATATCAAGCCATTTTACTCCTACACTTAATCAAGTTGTTATTGCTCCAATTTCAGTCGTCACGCAATCCAAGATTGATGATGACACATGATTTTTAATTCCTGCTTACTTCGATTTTTTCTATATTAAGGCCAAGCAATATCAATTAAAATTAACGGTTTTTACGAGCACCATAATATGCAAGCTTTACTGCCTTTTAGATAACCAAAAAACAACTTTCTGGACGCTTATTAAACTCAACCCAATAAAAATTAACTGCCACTTGAAAGAATGTGAATGTTGTAAAAGAATTACAACATTATCGGAATATCAGAGTACAGGAAATATATTTGTTGTTATTTCAATGTCGTCAATGACTCCTGGTATGAGTCACGAAATAGTTGCTGTTTGTATTCATGATATCACCAAAGTTATGAATTTCTTTAATACAAAACATAAGTAATATGTGTGTTTAAGATACGTATATTTTTAATCTTAACAGGAAAGCTAATAATACAACAATCTACGTTTGGAAATCTAATATAGATATTTATTAGCGATAATTACAACATCCATTATATATTTACAAGCCGCTAAGATACTTCTAAAAAGTATAAATACAATAATAGTAAATACAACAATAGGTAGCACAGATATAAATACTAAAACTAAACATTAAACACAAACGCTAAAAACTACATCAGTCTTCGGAAGCTTTTGGATTTACCCTACCATTGATGTTATTCAGACAACCTTGCGACCTAAAACATGCAGAAAAATATCATTAATAAACAACATAATCTATTAGCGACAAATTTACGATAACTACGGTTCTTGAGTTCCAAACCATGCATAGCAAGATCACCGATATTAATTATTTGAGATAAAATTACGTGATTACAACTAATTAATTCCCAAATACTTACGCCATGCTTTCGACTTGTCTGGCTACCCCTTGGTCTTGCACAACAGCATTCCTGGGCAGAGAAGACACCAAATTGTTGGCTTTATTGTTGTATCCTCCCAACATACCTCTATAGGTATTATAAACTAACGTTTTGACGTTTGGATCTCCCTTGTCTACATCTGAGACTCCTTCTGCTACAGGAACTACAGTAGTTGGATTGGGTTGTTCAGTAACCATAGAATTAGCTTTTTCTTGCATTATCATTAAAGCTTGTAGTTCTTTTAAAAGCTGTTCAGGTGATAGATTTTGGTTGTCCACATGTTGATTGATTTTTGGGGCGATGTGTGGTTTTGTTGTTGGTAGATTTGGAGGTTTTGTTGTTGGTAGATTTGGTGGTTTTGTTGCTGGTAGACTTGGTGGTTTTGTTGCTGGTAGGCTTGGTGGTGACACACTTGGAGGTTTGGATGTTGGTAGTGGTGGAGGTTTAGGTGCACTATTGAAATTCTTAGGTGCTTCCATCGGGAATGTTGGTGGTACTTTTTTTAGACTTGGAGATGTGGTTAGCAACTCCTCTAGTACAGCTGTTTTTGCGTAGATCATCCGGTCAGAAACCACGTTATTTTCAGCCGATTTTGGGGATATTGGACTCTTTTGATTCGTACATTGGATGTTAGCATTCTGGTTGTTTTGATGTGTATGCTGGATTTTAAAATTCTGGTTATTTACCTTATTACTAGTATTACTAGTACCACCATTAAACCTTTGTTTGATCTCGGAGAATCTGTTCGTACTGCTTGTTGTAGTTGTCTTCTGCTCGTGCTGGAACGTTTCTTCGATTGGTTGGTTTATTGTGATAAACAACTCACTTTTCATAGTTGGTTTTTTAACCTCTTCCTTCTTCTTATCATTTATTCCAACACCAGTAAACTTATTGTTATTATTTTCTATGTAATTCTTTTGAAAATCATGCTGGATTCTTTCGTTTTCTGTCGATTGCAGGCTTGAAGTTGATGACGTTTGGCTTAAGCTGCCCGAAGAATTGCCATTCTTGTAGCTCTGAAGGTAACTTTGGTAATCCTTGTAGGTCGTCTTTTGTGTGGTCTTCTGCACTATGTCCCTCATCGTGTGGATCGCACAGCACACTATACTATAACCGGGTATAGACAGAACCAGTTTGTAACTGAGTCAGCTCGTGAGCGAACTTCTATATATCACATTCTTCTACTTTTGTAGTAGTGGGAGTCGGAACAGACCGATAATAGTAATTGATTGCATATTAATTCCAGCAGCTTTAGTCTGGATATTATCTTTAAAGTTGATTAGATGTATAATAAGAGAAAACATGGACTCTTTTGATTATTTTTAGATACAACAACACACAATTTAAGTAATATTTTTAATACTTTGGGTAAAATTGCAAATCTATGGAAATGGTTCTGTAATTAAAATTATTTTATAGTACTACTGTAATATGCATAATAATTCTAGTAAATTGTGTTAAACTATAGTAAATAAACACCACCATATCTTTAAAATAAACACCGCTGCACATGTGGAAAAATATTGCAGTTTCACTAGTATTTTGTCGTTTTATGGAGATATAATATTTGTAGAAATCCTACCTACATAAACAAGACTCTAACCTTATCTTAAGTACCATAATAAAGTAAGATATGCCTGTTCGTTTTATCAGTGCGAAAAAGTAATGTTGCTATTTATTGTTACAAGTATCACAATCTTGTTCCTTTTTATCTAAGATATCGGGTTTTTTGGTAGATGGATTAGTAACAATATTCTTGAAATCCTATTTCTTATCTAGAAGTATTTATAACTTAGAAATGGTTAAATGCTTCAAACTGCTTCTATTATTTCTATTGTAAAATATATAAAAAGTAAACATCCAGATAGATCGAAAATTGTTTCTGGAAATTTCTAGTAGTTTGGAGCTTTACTTTAATACTATTTGAAAGATTCCATTAATTTGGAGTTTCTTGTACTGCGACCCGTTAATCTTAAATATACTGTTTATCTACGAAATTATAAAATAAAGATAATGTACATACAGAAGGTCAAATAAAGAAAAGTTTAAGACAAAACTTATTTTGTTTTAAAATAGGGATCCTATGACGATTAAACCAAAATACTAGCACCGTCGCGAAGGGGCGCAAAGGGGCAGTCAAAAAATCGACAAATTCTAGGATTTTGATAAATAATTGACGCAAAAATTATATTTAATGTTTTTTTTTGCTTTTTAAGGGACTTATTCACATATTCCATTAAATTTTAATAAATAAATTAAAAAATTCTTAATAAATTTGATAAATTTCTTTAGATGCCCGAAAAAATAATGAGAATCTGTCAATTATTACAAAAGTTATTGAATATCAAAGATATATATGTAGGTGTATTAAATAGAAGAAAGTAGGTTTTCAAATTGTTTCAATTTCGTCTTGTTTTGCGTCAAAAATGCAAATATCCATAAATTCTTTTGACAATTTTCAATTACTACCTTTGAAAAGCATACAAAAATATCAAATATCCACTATTAGATAGGATAGTTGGTAGGATAGTTGATATATTTGGCAGTGAAGTTATCAGGTATACTGATACTCATAGTTTTTGGAGTTCTGTTACAATTTTCATTGTCATAGTTTTCTGGAAAATAACTGTTAAACTGGTTATTATGATAATGCTGACAATAAACTACGTTTATTTTTATTAACTTCTTTTTATTGATGCGTTAATTTTACAATAAAAAATAATAACACACAATAAACGACCTATTCTCCCTGCAAAACTAAATTTATATTGTTCAACTTTCCAAAAATATCAGCTGACTATGCTAACTGGACTATCCACAATTCATCAAAGAAACAATATTTGACGTCGAAATTAGCTTCTGCATGGAAAACTTGAACTTCTGATTTAAGTACGAAGAGACATCTTTTTACTGCTTGATCCAAAACTATTTTTAGTGTGTCTGGTATAGATTTTGCTACTAGAAAATCCCGATGGATTATGCAGTGAGTGAATTGAGCTTCTGGAGCTACTGTTTTAATTTTTTATGAGGGCCGCGATTCTTTTCTGTTAAAGCCCGAGCCCCATCAGTGCAGATACTAATAAATTTCTTCCATGGAATGGAATTGTTAAACATACAATTATTAAAATTGATCACAAGATCTTTTTTCGGGCAGAGGTTCCTAAAATAAATATTCCTCTTCAATTTCCTCTTCAACCTCAAATCAGTTAAAGACTAGTAATTGATCAAAATAACTTATGTCATCTAACTGCGGCGTAAAATGTTTATTTTGTTTTGCCTTTTTAACTACACTTTATTTTACACAATCTGCCATTTTAGAAATACGTACGGCACCATTTAATAATGGAATTTACTTAAACCAGCTAAGCAATATGTAATAATTATGTATACATATATATTTTTGTTACCTATTTATCGATATTCAGAAATAAACATTCGAAAAACGTTGGCTAAACACGAGAAAGCTGCATAATAAATCCATCAACTTTCTTCGCGATTTCACGCTAATAAAAAATAAGTTCCCCATAATCGATCATGGCAATTCTAAAAATTTAGACTTATGTGCTTCAAATTTATAAACACACAATAAAACTCCTTTGAATATTTATCAAAAATCATCAGAAATAGAAACATTAACCGCGTCAACACCATTTCCGCAAAAGAAACCAACAAACGTGACTACATAGATAAAGTTAAAACACATAACCAGATATCCCATATCAGCACAACTTACGACACACAAAACCGCAATAGATAAATTCGATCTAGACTTCTAGCGACCCATAATGACTCATTCACCATATTGAACAAAAGGCAATCCTACTATAATCTAAAACTGCACTGGCGGCTAGAATTCTGGACCAAACATTCCACAAATTCATCATAGGGTTTCCATTAGACTTATGTCTCAAAAATAAGACCACAGACTCAGACAAATACCGATATTGGGCCGGAAATAACTACCGAATCTCTACTGGGCAATGTTTATCTGGGCGGCTAGGATACTACGAGTTGCCTCGAATTCTTATGACGTCATAAGGCGTCCATCAAGTCATTTACGTTTGGCGCGTGACTCATACCTATTCTGTGTAATGCATTTCGCTAAGCAGGAGTGATTGGAATTCTTAAACTGAGTTAGATGTGACGGCTGTGAGATGATTTGTATTTAGAATTTTCTCGATGTGTCACGTATATTTTTTGTTTGTTGAGGTTAGATACGTGTGTTTTCTTTCATATGAGGTTTGTTTTGGTTGTTTGTGTTAAAATTATCGATACGAGTCATGCAAAACATACGATATGAATTTATTCAATAACCAGTCATCAGTGTGAACAACCCTTTTATAATTTCGTTAAAATAAAAAGACTTGTTCACACTGAGACAATGTTCAATGGAACACAACTTTTTCTTTTGTAGTCTAAGTACACAGATAGAAAATGTGTAATGAAGTACATATTGTTGGTTAAAGAAATATGTTTTGATCCAAAAGCATAAATTTAAGATAATAATTTTTTATGTGAATTTGTGTAAATTTGAAAGTGTACCAATTGTTGACTTAAAACTAAAAAAGGTCCACATTTTAAAACCGTAATCTGAACTGAAAATTCTATATTGCTCTTATGGTCATAACGTTTTTTTTACATATCCTTTCATATTACTAGCCACGGTCGTGACCCTCTATGCTCACGATACTTAAATAAAACTGTTATTTCGGATTTAAAATCAAAAGTAGTTCTTTTAATTTGCTATAAAATTTTCTGGTACCTGCTTATCAAGCCTGGCTCAATGAAAAACTAAATTTTGCCTAAAATTGTCGCCTTTTTTATTGTTTCTTAATTTGGTATTAAGATTTTTTATCGAAGGTCCAACAAACATGATTATAACCTTTTAAATTTTGTCAATGTTTTTTTTTTTCAAGTGACCAACATGATCTAAATAAAAATGTAAAAAAATAAGAAATAGACCCCTTGTGGAAGATCTAGATGACCATCAACTGAGCTGCTTGGTTAGGCACTACTTATACACATTGGTATTGTAAATTAATAACATTGTAGATATATTGCAGAATCTACAGATTGTATTATAATACATGTATAATAAGATTTGTATTTTAAAATAACTGTTTCCATTACTATTTAGTTAATTTGATAAGATAACTGGCACAACAAATAAATAGAGAAACCTCTATTCAAATATAGACATACTTTATTGTAAATGGATTATTGTACTAACAAAAGCAAAAATTACCAGTGAAATGATAATGAAATACGTAATAATAAATATTTATGTAAAACATATGATTGAGGTTAAAAGTTAAATTAGTTCGTTTACAGAGAATAACTATTTTACATCATTTTATACATATGTACCTATAACTATATTACAGAAAACAATAAAATTTACAAATTTAAATATTTCTTCTTAACATCTACCTATAAATTTGAATAGTAGGAGAACAAACTTGTTTCTTCTTTTGTTGTAAGCAACTTGTTTTGTTTTTAAATAATCGCCTATGAGAAAACGTTTTGTCAATTTACACCTACGTAGAAAAACTGAGTTGAGGTAAATAAAGCGCGCCCGTAAAGACTTCTCCAAATTTTCCATAAGCAATTAAGAAGGCACCTTTTCGCACGCCAATTGGTGAGAAAAAACGCTGAATTAAGTTTAGATTAATATATAGATTAGTAAAAATATAATATGAGATACTGATCATGTTTGATAAAGAGCATCTTTCACTTACGTATGTCACACTGGTTATGGTTTTATTTTATAAAGGCTCTTCAAAAGATAAAGGTTGTTAACATGTATTTTTTCAAAGATTTTAATAGGCTAGTGCTCAATTTTAAACTGTTTTTGAGTATTGACACTTGGACATGTGGATTATGAATTATCAAAACACACGTATTTATAGTTTTATGTTAAATAGCAACCCAATATTCTTCCTGTTGAGAGATCTGGAGGAGATCTGTTAATTTTCTTCATAATAGCATACAAAATCTATGACCTTACATCAGAAAAAAATCGGTAATGTCAAAAGCCAGAAACAACTGAAGATGGAATCTACGATATCTATTTTACCACTAGAATACAATTATTTGGTTCCTGTTATTGAAGTCACCAAACAGACAGGCATGAAACAAATCTTGATACATCTCATTTTGTGATCCGAATTTTAAAGACGAGGTCATGCCCACGGGTAAAAGATTTACAATTAAGATAGTCCTGTAACGATGTTATCGCACGAACACAATAGATTTTTTCTGGACGAGTTCTTCATGTGTTTTTAATTCACATATTTTCGTTGTCAGATTATTATTGATTATAATCAGATAATCCACTTTCTCAGTCCAGAAAGTTTGGCCTAACCATTAAACAATATATTTTAATTATCACGTAAGATACCGTTACTGAAAAGAAAAAACTACACTTTAAAAACGTAGCAATTTGTGCCAGAGGGAGTAATATTGATATAAACAGAGTTAGAAAACCATACGAGTATGTAACGTTTGCCCATGAATAGTTATTTGCATGTAGCGAAAGTTTTTGTATAGGAAAGTAATGATTTCTTTTGAGAAATTTTAAACTTGAATGCACAATAGCTTCTGTGATTTTCTTACAGCAAACATATAACTCACATTCAATTTAAAACAATGCATTTTCACACAAATCAGATTTAATTATATTGAGACAGTGATTAATTCGCAACTATTTTAGTAATAATTTAATTGAATAAGAAGTATTGGAACATTAAGTACTGAGTAATTGAGATATTCTGTAAAATTCTTGTTAAATTTTGCAGGAATGCTTGTGCAGGAATAACAGGACGTCCGAGCACTTAATTCTAGAATGAGATTCACTTGTTTTTGTGACGCTCGTATGCTGCTATTACAATACAGCTATTTTTATCTATGTACATATTATTTGACCGATTGTACTAAATGACGTCATATAAAATTTAAAACTTTCTGTGAAGGCAGTTTAATGCATTAGTTGAATTAATTGTGATGATTTTAAATTGTTATTATCAATATTTATTTAAAATAATCGTTTATAACATCATGCAATCAATATTTGTAAATTTGGCCATTAAAGATGCCGGATAAAATTCAATATAACCATATTTGAGTATCTAAGTATTGTGTGATATAAGATTCCTAAGGATTTCATTATAGATCTTATAATTCTAATAAAGTGAACAAAACCTTAAATTATAAATCTTAAATCAAGCTTAAATCAAAAGGAAACTGATCTTTTCATTCAATCTTCTGTCATTCTGAGATGTGAAATGCAATAATTAGCCCATTATATAATTAATTTAGCAAGAATTAGGTCTGAAAGTTTTACCAAATTTTTCGTTCTCTCACGACATTGGAAACTACTAAGTGTTTTCTTTAAAAAAAAAAAAAAAACTTAAAGCAATACGTTTAAAATTTGAGATGTCTGGATTAACTTGATCGATATATTTTTTTTGTGTTGTAATTAATACACACATAGAAATTTTTGTTTAACTCAAATAGATATTTGTTAGAGATATTTGTGAGAGGCAAAAATATATTTATTTGCTACAAATAATGTTTATTTGAGTAAAAACAATATACGTTACTCCAACCACAAATGTTATTTGACTCAAATAACCATTCTTTGTAGCAAATACATTTATTACTTTATCATACGCAGTATGGCAAACTATTGTAATCGTGCCGAAAACAAAAATTGGTATTTAAACGGAAATATGAATTTTTGGGCTTTTCTGTGTGTGTGTGTGTGTGTGTGTGTGTGTGTGTGTGTGTGTGTGTGTGTGTGTGTGTGTGTGTGTGTGTGTGTGTGTGTGTGTGTGTGTGTGTGTGTGTATATGTGTGTATGTGTGTGTGTATGTGTGTGTGTATGTGTGTACCCGATTTTTGTGATGACGATTCCGGAGAAACTACTAAAGGTATCGGGACGAAAGTTCATATTTAGAAGTTTCATGACCAAACTTAGAACTGAAATGCTTTTGGTTCAAAAGGGTCCAAAGGAACTGGCTATTTTCGCTTAGCATTTTTGAACGATTTTGCAAATGAGAAATAATAAATTAAAGTAGTGGAAAATTAGTTTAGTATTAGTATTAATTAGTATAGTAATTAGTATAGTAATTAATTAGTATAATTAGTTAATTAGTATAGTTTAGCTGTTGGAGCAAATTCTATTTGATCGAGATCGTGTCTGCATTAATATAAAATTAGCCAGGATTTGCCAGATATTTTTATTCTAATGCGAGTAAGTAGTGTCAAACGCTAATGTTTTGACAATACCTACTGTCAATATCTGTCAAATCCTGGCTAATTCGTTTTATTTTAATGCAAACACTATCGATCACGATCAAATAGAATCTCATGCAGCTAAACTATTAATCTTATATATTGTATGATAAAGTCATGTGCCTGGCCACATCAGATTTTTTTGCCTCTATTCAAACACGCATTTAGTTGAGTTAAACAAAACTTACGCTACAATATACTTACAGTAGCGCAGTGCAACAATTTTTAGATTTTTGTTTTAAGTTTCCACACTTATGACATTATATTTCAAGTAATAAAAAATTTCTTCCACGCAAAGGGTAAATAATAGGGCCACAATAAAATGTTATCTGACTGTATTGTACTGTATTTTTTTACTAAAGTTGCACATTATTTTGTTGTTGACGTTAATGAGAGAACGGTTGGTGCCGTGCTTTTGCATCAAAGTCTAACGAAAGAATAACGATATTTTCGCTCCTGACATAATATTGACACTTAATACACTATGCAGGGTGTAGTGTAACTTTATATGTAGTTATATGTTTATATCTATCATATTAAACAAATAAGATCACGATAATTGTACTAAAAAGATCACCATAAAAACCACATTCTTTCCAGCATTTAACCGATATTGTATATCATTCAATAAAAGATCCTTTATCTTTTCACGGAAAACAAATGTAAAACGGTATGTAAACCTTGGCAAATGACTTCATTTATGAAATTTCATATTCTGTCAACAAAACTACCATCTTTAGACTATATTCTGTAAATATAAATGTTATGGTACTCAGCACCTTCTACTATTTTTACTGTCTTTTTATTGCTTGTTCATTAGAAGAAGTAGATATAAAATTACACAAGAATTATATCCAATATTTGCTTAAGTATACAAAGAAATGGTGACGTTTTTCTAAATATTCCAGAGCAACGGGCTTGGCACTTCATTTTAACAATATAAAATTACAAAAATAAAAAAGATCATTTTTAATTTGTTATACTTCAATAAATTTACGTACCTATACACAGTTATTAAGTACTTCATTTGTTAAAGATACAATAATCCTAAATGACTATCCTGGACAACATGAACAAAAATGAACAAGGGAAAACTTTGTCTGTTATGCTTTTTTTTGCGTAATTCTGAATCTGAATGCTGAAATAGTTTGTTGTTTGTTATTTATCACAGATAAATCACTGTAATTATTTTATATTTGACAAATTCAGCAAGCACTGAGAAATATGTGAAATGTTTTAATATAGAAAATGTTTTGTACTCGGCTATGTCAAATTTAATTATGCATATAATTAGGTATTTTTTCGCATAGTGGTGAAAACGATTCGAGAATTGTTAGGGGTTTATTACCTTTACCAGAATAGATTTAAATGGTTTTACCACCTGCGTCCTGTTTGGAATACTGTTTATTTCTTTGAGTACAGATCTAACTGTCTGTATCAATATTTACTTCTTCCAAATTTCAACTCGAACATAGGAAGAATAAAGTTCTATTCTACAACAATTGCTTTTATATAATTCCAGATTAAAGTCGATCATCCTCTTTTTTCCAGAGGAATCTACAACTTACAATCGTACTTATTTTTGGAGAAAATCACAAAATAGAATAAAGATAAATAAACAAATAACGATATTTCTTTTTCGTAAAAGTCTTTCCAGGTGACCTGTATCTAGAGAAATACGTTTTAATCAAAGTCCGCGCGTATAGAATTTCCCAAATTGTCATATTTCAAATCCCACGCGTGCCGTTTTCCCCAATTTCTCTCAGTGAGCCCGGGCATCTTTTCAAGAACTATTATTATCTACATCAAATTGGCACGTAGCTATACCATTCCGACATCGAAAACGTCGATCGTTTTACACCCAAACCAACACCGCAAAAACGAACGAAAAAAAAATCAATCTCACCTCCATGGTGCTTCGGCCATGTTTCTCCGCGCTCAGCAAAGTCCGATTTTCTCGAGCGAATTCGCAAAATTGTTATCGGACACTTCGGCGGCGCGAAACTCGGAGAGATCGGTCGTGGCGGTTTTTCAGTTTTTCCCCACAAAGTATTTGTGTGGAAAAGAGGCGCGCGGACGACGTGCAGGACGCCGAGAAACTGCCGTCGCGACGACTCAAACTGGGCTGAGTCTATTTTCGGGGCATTTTGCCAGCGCGTCTGATATAAAAAGGCGGCAGATTCGTGCTACTTTCTTCCTGATCCATGATCAGAAAACGTCAGCAGTATACGATCGCCGATGTGCGAAAATAAACTTGTTTACTTTTAATTCAAGGTCCGCAGACTGATTTTCGATTTCCTACTCGGCTCGCTCGGAGGCATTTTTGATCATGTGTCATGATTCATGAGCTGATCAATCGTCAACATCAGGCGATAACGAAGTAGAATTTCACTTCAAACAGTCCTCCCAATGACAGGGGGGCCCAAAAGCAGTATTTTGGAAACTCATTTCTGTAATAAACTATACCACACTATGCCAGTCCTCATTAAGATTGCAAACAGATTTTTTTTGCCTCTCAGCGAGGCCCCTAATAATCTTTAACTAATTTATTACCGTCTCACGAATAGTGAATTTAATAGTGAATAGTGAACCTTGTATAAACTATAAATTAATAAGGTATTATACAGGCTGTCTCAACAGTGCGATCTCGGAAGATTGTGCCTCTGTTAATGACAACAGCCTGTATCTAATTATGTTTTTAAATTCTACGCATCGTTCTGCACAAAAAAGTACTAGTACACACTAGTGCTAAAATAAACCATTGTTGAGATAACTAGTCTTCTTAATAAAATAAATCGATTTTTCTATCAATAGATGCTTCTACACCTACATTAACAATGAAACCAGTAAAATATTTACCTAAAGTACTATTTTCTCGCATAATTTCATCTTTTTTTAATAAAATAAAACATTTTATCCAGTGGCGTGCGGTCCATACGTGCAGAGCGTGCAGTGCACACCCTAAGATTTAGGGAAAAAAGAAGGAAGAATATTAAAAATAGTCCTGCCAAAAAATGATATATTATGTATTTATGTATATACCGACATATTTAGTAATATTTCTTCGTAATAATAATTTAAAGTAATTTACACCACACCATATCATTGCTACTTGCTAGAGGCTCCATGCCTCCCGTCCCGACCGACACTCGCCTTTGCGCTACTGCCATGTCGTGCAGCCACAAGCGGTGCACCAGACTGTGTACCGCTTTAACTTGGTTTAAAATCGGCGAATTCAAGAATCATAGTTGCTTTATACGTACTTAAATAATGTATGAGCCTTCGCAAACTCTACCAACGACAAATTTAAAGTATATTCTAGAGATTGAATACAGAACACACCAATTTGTTTGTCCGCTGTCCGAACTTTACTACCAACCGATACGCACACATTGCATATAGGAGGTATATACGCAACCATATCGCTCCAGCGTGCAGTGGCTAGGGGCGTACCGACGAACGGCAAACAATTACTAATGGTGTAATTCAAAAACTACCCAACTAATTTTGATCGGACTTTTACCTATGCATTCTTTAAACTCCAATAAATAATCCGGACAAAGCCTGATCAGATTTTTTATGTCTTTCGCTTATATTTGTTAATTTAAATTCGCCTTTGGGCAAACGTATTTCCAGCGTGCAGCAGCTCCGGTGCACAGTTGACGTTTGGCGTTTGGAAACTTGTGTTGGAAGTGTTTGTTGATTTCGAAGTTTGAATTATTTGTGTCCATGTTTTTATGATTTTTATTTAATTACTCAATAATACTGATAACATGATGCATGTTGTGGCTATTGATGATAGTTTTGTCGTATTAAATTAAATTTATTTCAGTTTTACCCACACTACAGTCAGTTTTATTTCTGGTTTAAATCAATGTTACTAATAATCAAGACGGATATTTATGCAAATGTCATAAATGTTTTCAAAATGCGTAAAGGAGGATTGATTATCAATAGCACATACGTAAATATCTTTAATAAGGGATAGGAGTTAAATAACACCCTCAATTTTGCAAGAATGGGTACTTATGTACAAGTTTTGATCAAGAAATCATCCTTAGCCAAAAACTAGACAAGCACAAATCAATCACAAGAAACAACGCAAAATTGTAACATAAAAAACACTGATGCAGCATTCTGTTGCCTGATATCTGATGCCTTGTGCCTCTTGCACTTGATTTTGACTGTACACTTACCGTTTTTATACATTTTTAGGCAACTTCTATCTTTTATTAAACATTTACAAGTATTTATTTATCACTGCACTATCACATCTGCAATTTAATATTATAATTTGAAATAAAATTTTACTTATACCTTGTAGACTGTGAAAAACTGTGCTAAAGAAGTTATTAAGGTATCTGTCAACTCTACTTGCCAATAAAGCATTTTTGTTGCATTCGCCAAAAACCCACACCATGACAATTAGTTATTCCTGGGAAAAGTTCGCCATATTTCCCAAAATTATGCAAATCTAACTTAACAACCCTAACAATAGCACCACCACTGACAGATACCTTAATAACTTGTTAGCTCAGTTTTTCATATTTCAAATTATAATATTAAACTGCAGATGTGTTAAAATGTGTTATTTTATTTAAAAAAAAGATGAAATCATTCGAGAAAACAGTAGTTTACGTAAATACTTAGCTGGTTTAATAGTTAATGAAGGTGTAGAAGCACTTATTGATAGAAAAATCGATTTCTTTTTTATGAAGGAGACTATAGTTATCTCTGCAATGGTTTATTTTAGCAAGTGTGTACTAGTACTTTTTTGTGCACAACGATGCGTAGAATCCAAATAATTAATTAGATATGCCTGTTCCATTTAAAAAAATTAACTTTGTTAGGAAAAGCTGTTTGGTATATTTTGTTGCAGATTATGACCACCCTATACACAATTTGGATATAGTAGGTAATCACGCTAATAGAACGCTTCTTACTGTAACGATCGCCGATATCTAATATTTTATAAGTAACTTTAAGATTATATTAATTTCCATAGTGTAAGTAACAATTTACGTAAACCATAGCAAACGTAGACAGCAGGGTTGATCGCCTTGGCAAGACGGCGCGCGCGTGTACGGAGTCGCGTTACATCCGCGATTCGTAGCTTCGCCGTGGATTGATATTTTATTGAATGCAGGTAAAACTGATGAGTTGTCTTTTCCACGTTCGGTAAAGTTTTTATGGAAGTTTTCATAAAAAGACAAAACTCAGCAAAAAGCTACAATAGGCTTCATGGTATCGACTAGAAAAGATCGACAACAGTCATACGGAAACTAATCGTGTGTTCGGTTCGCGTCTGCAGGAAGCTGAATCCAACCCCTCGCCAATGCTCGTACCAGAGCTGAGACCTGGTAGCTGATCAACCCTGCGTCGTCGCGTTCCTTAATTAATTGTACGGGGTAAGTCCCATTTCTGCTCGCTATGTGTACGCGCTGGTGTTTGCTGTGGGTTACGTACTATCGTGGCCATATATTATGTCCCTTCTTTTGACGTCCATTTTCTCGGAAACGAAGGGGCAAATAAAATTGAAAAAATTCTGGTCTTGTCCTTGACTAATATGCTACAACTCATCAAAATTAGAAAGCTGTATGTGTTGGCGTTTTCCCGATTTTTCCAAATTAAGAAGAATTGGCGCTGTTTTTGCCACGTAAATTTTATTCGTTTGACTTCAGCAATTAATTACTCCAGAAATAATACATAGATTTGAACGAATTAAAAAGTAAAATCACCTGCGGAATGCTAGCTTTCAATGTACATTGTAAAATCAATGTAAAATCATTGGATTAGTGGTTGACTCATAAAAAGCTATATTTTCAATGCCAGCCATTCCGTTATTAGAAGAGCTAGAATAATGAAATATAGACTATAGGCTACCCAATAATTTATAGGTTTAAAGTTAATTTTTGTGTTTATCTTGCATTTTTCATACAAAAGATCGTGCTGAAACTACGCGTGAATTCCGACGCTCTACGGTCTTTGGGGTACTGCGGGGAAAGGTGGCGTTAGCGGTGCAATCATATCGGAGAGAACCGACACAGCTGGGAGAACCGGGCAGCTTATTATCAATACACCAAAATAACCATAACTTGCCAAGGTTGTAATTTTAACTAACAATTAAATTTGCATAATTTTGATTATAATATGTGACCCGGTACGAGAGGAATCTCTTCTATCGATTGGCGTTTATGTTTTCTTCAGTTTTTATACAATAAGGTTGTAAACAAGATTTTGATGGAAGCGGATAGATCTAATAATATGGAATTAGCAGATTAAGCTTGCTTGATAAACCCAAAAAATATTTAAAAGGTATGCCCGATTTTGTTATATAAATATTCAAACTATTATAACAGTTTCAACAGCTTATTTATTAATAATATTTAAATACATGCAGAAACAATATAAAATAAATACAACTCTTGATATATTACAAATATCACAAACGTCAGCTCTGACCGTATAAAACTTTAAAATATCAATAAACTTTTACAAATTTAGCATCGTAAATTTGTAGACACAGAATATTTTGCAGATCACTCATTAATTTTAAATGCTAAACACCAAACCCGATTTAAATTGCCAAGAATTCCCATGGGAGTTCCAAATGCCTGTTCGTGGTTCTGTTATCTTATTGACTTATTTAGCTATTATTTTTTAATACCGTAGACCGTAGACCGTAGAGCGCCGCGTCAACTGCAGCAATCATGAGATGCTTCAACTCGATCTTTCGTAGGGAAAATGCAAGATAAGCCATGATTATGTAATAAACTTTAAACTAATGAATTAGTGGATAGCCTATAGTCTATATTTCATTATTCTAGCTCTTCTAATAAAGGAATTGCTGGCATTGCATAATATAGCTTTTTGTGGGTCTAGCGCTAATCCAATGATTTTACAAAAATGCACATTGAAAGCTAGCATTCCGCAGGTGATTTAATTTTTAATTCGTTCAAATCTATGTGTTATTTCCAGAGTAATTAATTGCTAAAGTTAAACGAATAAAATTTACGTGGCAAAAATAGCCCCAATTCTTCTTCATTTGGAAAAATCGGAAAAACGCCAACACATACAGCTTTCTAATTTTTATGAGTTGTAGCATATTAATTAAGGACAGCACCAGAATTTTTTCAGATTTTTTCGCCCCTAGGTTTCCGAGAAAATGGACGTCAAAAGAAGGGACATAATATATGGCCACGATAGTACATTCCATAATTTGGGTTAAGATGTTTTATATGTATAGTTGTTTTCATTCAATAGACGTATTAGTACAATATCATGGCTTTTATTTATAATTGCCTCCATGGGGTTGAAATTAGGGTCACGACTACCAACTAACTTATAAAACCCTGATCACCCCAGTCAGGGTTGTTACAATGGTGGCAGGGGAAACTTACTTTTTAATTTAATTTAATGTTTTTATATTTTATACATATTTTTTAAATTTGGTGTAACTAAAAAAATATGTTGAATGTACGTTATACAATGCAGCGAATTCTGTCCGTACTCTTGTAAATAGCTTCTGCTTTTAATATTATTGTTGATATTTTCTATTTACCGTATAATGAACAATCAATTATTGTCGATTGGTTTTGTTATTATATACTTATATCGTATGTGCATTTTTCTCTCTTAAAGTTATTTTGAATGTTTGAGTCTCTACTCTGAACAGTTTCGCAATTTTTTCTCTCTCTCCGTGTAAAATTTTCCTTACTTATAATTAAAATGCCGGACACTAAGGAGGACACAAAAGAGGAAAAATTGGGTAACTTGCAAAGTTATGTTACGTTAGGAATGATAGCAAACACTGTGTAATCATTTTCTGGTAAGGAAAAAGTGGAGGAATATTTTGAAAAAATTGAACAGAGATCTGAACTAGACAACTGGGACGAGAAAACCACAATTAAAAATGTTAAGTACAGACGTGAAGCGTATAAATTTTATAAATGTGGGAAGAATGACTTGAAGATTTTAAAAATAAATGTATTCAAAACTTTTCACCTACAGTTATTCCTGGAGGAGGTCTAATTAAACTTAGTAAAACTTTTCAAAGACATGACGAATCTATTTCTCAATTTGTCACTAGGCTGAAAGTTTTCGGTAACGATATTTTGTGTGAGGATTTAAAAAGAGTTGCACAAACGGTGAAAAACAGGGAATTATTAGAAAAGGTAATGAATTAATTCTCAATCAATTTCGCATAGGTTTAGAAAAGGAGTTTATGAGAAATGTAGGTCCTGTTCTAATGAGAACAGAAAATTTAACAATAAGGTCGAAGAACTAGCGAAACAAGAAGAATTAAATGAGTTAATGCTTCGAAGTCGCATTCAATCTGATGTGAATGTAATTAAACCGAAACTTGAAATTGCGGTCAAATTGGCCATATGTTTAAAGATTGTAGAGATCCAAAGCCATTGTAGGTTCCAATAGGCAACCACAAAATAATTATGGTGGTAGAAATAATTTTTATACAAATAATCAATCTAATAGTAGGCACAATAATTATAGATCAAATTCAGGGTATGCAGGACCTAAAAATTATAGTGAACAAAACCAACAAAATCCTCAAAATAATAGTAACAATCAACAGTTCCAAAATTTTAGTCGCCAACACAGACATTTTAATTAAGGTTTTCATGATTCTCAGCAGAACCAGCATTTTAATCAGGGTTATCAGTACTCTAATCAGCAAAACCAACATTTTTATCGGGGTTATAGAAACTTTAATCAGCGAAATCAAGGTTTTAATCGGGATAGAAATATGGAAGCCAATAAGGGTAACCCGCGTAACGGTTACCGAAATGTGCAAAATTCTTATTTTTAGATCAAAATCAGTGAAGTTCTTTAAACCAGAATTACCCACCGTTTACTCCCCGAAAGATCAAAGCGATTTAATTTCCAACACATATGTTTGTATTTTAAGTACCAACATAATTTTAAAAATTGTTTGGACGGATACCAGCGCTAAATAAAAAAATGCGATTTAATGTTGAGAATATTGTATGAAAGTTTGATGTAAGACAATTAACTTTCTTTTAACTTTTTTCTGTTTCTTTCTTTTTCCAGTGGCCGAAGCCACCCAAGTTTATGGTATTATTGCACCGTTTATCAAAAGTTATGTTTACTTAATGCTTGCACGTGGTACTTGAAATCATAAACATCAACTCCCAATCAGCGCAAAGGTCTGGTTCGTAAAACAGTCTATTCCAACTCAACCTTATGTGAACAATAAATAGTGGCGATTTCGAGGTAGACAGTGTTTAGAAATAGTGCAAAAAGGTGTTAGCAAAATAGATGATTTTGCTATGGGACAGGTGAGCGATTTATTAAAATTACCAGCCCTGTGCCGGAAAAATACTAAACTTATACGCGGTCTGGATGTTTTATTTAGAATATATTAGTTGACAATACAAACACAACGTGCATTTTAGTATTATTCATCTATGTTTATTGTAAAATTTGGTTTTTGTGTGTTTCACTCAAATATGCTACGCGAAAGCGCCATCTAAGATTAAGTAGAGGAAACATGTTTGAATCCACGATTCCTATAGGTAGAGCGGTGACATCGTAAAGCGGGGGAATGTTTACCACTTACGTTGGTGAAGGTTTGAATTGAGCGTCCGTTATTTTTCTTTGTGTACGCGCGTTTTTCAATAATTTTGCGCATTGTTTAGTTGTTTTTAACACAAATATAGAAGTCTGAATCTTAGTGAAAACGTTATAAACCAAAACAATAATGGGTACCCCACTAACCCCGTTGCGTAGGCATAGGAAACAACCTTTAAACAGCACTCTTGATGAATCTCTAGTGAGTATTGTTGTAAACATGGTTAATTACAGTTTAAAGAAACTTAATTCATGGTATTTTAGTCACGAGTATGTGAATTGGGCATTAGAAATAGTAAAACTATCACAACTGACTTGTTTGTGTTTACAAACTTATCAACAATACAAATTTAGTTTCCGTAGTGAACCATCAAATTTGCGTTCGCACTGTCAGTTTAGTAGATAGTTTAAATAATTATACCAGTTTATTATACAAAATCATATACAATGGTGTATAACGTTTGTGCGATATAAATGTTAGTATACGAATACCGTTTTAGATTGTGCACGATGAAGAAGAGGAAAGAATGCAGAGACGTTCTATGGTCCAAATGCGACGTAGCGTCGCCGCGACCCGAGAAAGTAAATCCACTGCGAGCAATGACAGCCGAAACGTTCCTATGGAAGTTGATCCGACGGCTGCGGATTTGGCACTTCAACGTAAGACCGTTTCGCTAGACGATAGGGAGCTTAAAATCCATTTTGATTTGTGTCGGAAGTTACTAGTCGAAAACGTAAGGATAAATTTAGTATACGGGATATTCGACCAAGTGTTTATTTATGCATTTATTTGTTTGTTTATTTGTTATAGAAAATCACGATGAAAAATGCATGGTCTTTGCATATTATCGACTATATGAATGAGGTTATCCATCATAAATATCATGGAAATGATACGTTCCAAACTGCGGCGGTTACATTAGAAATTTGTGCGAAGGTTTATGAATGTCGTGTCGACGATTTGCATTCAGACGGTGTGCGATTGGCTAGGGCTTTGGCCGCCGCAGGAAACTCAAACGCGGAAGGTATGTTATATTTTTTTATGTATAATAGTGTTTAACGATATATTAGATTACGTTCCAATAATTTTGAAGGTATTAAACAAAACATATGAAAAGAGTTTAGGGTTTGTTGGTAATTTTGTAGTTTTGTCTTGCAACTACCTAAAAATGTTAGTATATTAAATAAAAATCTGAAAATGCAACGACATTGAACAATATAAGAAATCTGATGTGGCCTTATACTATCATACTGTACATAAAATAATTTTAGCTGCATGAGATTCTATTTGATCGAGATACTACCTGCTGTCATTAGAATGAAAATATCTGTCAAATCCTGGCCAACTAGTTTTATATTGATGCAGACACGACCGATCTCGATCAAATAGAATTTGCTCATGAAGCTAAACTATTAATGTTACCAAAAAGTGTCATAGACATAAATTATGCAAAATTTCCTTCACTTTAATTTATTATTAACTATTTTGCCTAAATTACAGAAATGGCGGCTCATTTGCAAAATCCTTGAAAAAGGCTTAGAGTAAATCCAGTTCCTTTGAAGTTTCGGCCCGATACCTTTAGTTGTTTCTACGAAATCGTCGCCACTAAAAATGGTTACACATACAGAAATTTTTTGTACCTTGATCACCTTGTTGTACCTTGTTCAGGGTACCCAAAAGAACATATTTTTCATACTGCGTATGATGAAGTAAAAAATAATACAAAAAAACTTTTTGTTTGGATTTACTACAATACATTTTCATACAACAGTATTAACTCAATAGAAAAAATAAAATAATTAAGTAGCTTTTGAGTCTAGATATTATTATAACATTTTACAAATGTTCAAGTGCTTAATTTCTCAGAACTACAATAATCTAAGCTGTTTACTATCCTGGCCAAAACAGAAGAAACTTAGACACCTAAAAACTGTTTGTGGTATACATTTTTCCTAAAATCTCATTATGCATCCCAAAATTACAAATTATCCTTGGTATTTTTTAAAATTTTTTAGCGTTTATAATGTATCTGAAATGATTAGTGAGTAGAAATTAGGTCAAAAAATTGTCTGAACAGTACAAATAATTCTTAATTTGTTCCATTTACGATGTTATTTAGAATTATCTGATCATGAGGCTGATGGGGAGGCAGCCGCAGGTCCGAAGACAAGAGCGAAAAAGAAACGGAAGAAGTTTGTCATCGGCAACAAACAGACGGTGTGCAAAAACCCCGAGAGTTTATGCGGAATCATACCTCAGGTGACAAAACTTCATTTCACGGTAGACGCTGACGGAGATCCAGAACAAACCGCCAATCTATTTTCATTCGTCGTTCCGATTGATCATAACTATAACGAACACTTAAAGTACGTATCGTATTATTAGTATTGTCTAATCACACTGGTCAACAAATTTTAAGTTTTCGGTGGTTAATTTAAAATAAATATAATTTTTTTTTGATAAAACTGGCTGTGTTGATTTTAATGTAGTCATAAAAAAAAGCAGTGGTCTCATTTTCTGTAAAATACAGCATGATAACGGGTTGTCGGAATTTTATTTTATTTTCTTAATAATAATTACGTACCTGAAAGTAGGCATTTTTTTGATTTTCTATAATTTTCAGAAATAAGACCACTCGGAACATTTCTATACCTGAAAAAATATACTATCATTAAAGTTACCAAAACCTTGTCGCCAGTACTATCCGATATATAATATTATAAATTATATAAACTTTTAAAATGTTATAAACATATATTGACTAATAAATTTCTATATCTATGTTATAGCGATTCGGTAAATCCAGGATTTTTGTCGTATAACATAAAAGACGACGTAAACACGAAACTGATCGGGAAATATAAACCGAAAACGAAGAAAGGCCTCAAAATTTGCAAGGATTTCTTGGATTTTGAAGTGAATAAACCCGATCCTACTTTAGAAGACTCAATGTAAGTTTTTTTTGTGTTCGTTTCCATTCTTTTTACTTTATCATAAGCAGTATGGTAAGCCAGGATATTTTGCAACTTTTGAAAGTATGTATTCAGAACGTCAGCAATTGCGAAACGTCAATTCAACACGCAAATGCATGGAGAATGCGATGAGGAGGAGAAACACGTGCGCACGTCCGCTATGTGAAACAATATTGAAACATCTTGCTGTCATACACAAAGTCAATGTGTATTTTGAGTGCGGATAGCAATATTGTATTGCATTTTTCAAATATTTTACAAATGAGCCGCCATTTGTGTAATTTCTTCAAAATAGTTAAATAATAAATTAAAATAGACGAAATTTTGTATAATTTATGTCTATGAGAGTTTTGGTAAAATTAATAGTTTAGCTGTTGGAGCAAATTCTTTCTGATCGAGATCGTGTCTGCATTAATATAAAGTTAGCCAGGATTTGCCAGATATTTTTATTCTAATAACCTACTAGTGTCAAAGGCTGATTTTTTGACTATACGTATTGTCAATATATGTCAAATCCTGGCTAATTCGTTTTATTTTAATGCAAACACGATCGATCTCGATCAAATAGAATCTCATGCAGCTAAACTGTTAATTTTGTTATTATTATATTATTGTAAGATAAAGTAATGTGCTTGACCACATCAGATTTTTTATCATGTTTTTATTAAAAAATAAATTTGTATTTAGGATGAACAGCATGGCGGCTCCATTAGACAGTGTTGCGCAAATATTCGACGATAACGGCCAGCCGATTGTCGAGTTAGACGGTTCATTTCACGATCCTTTTGTCGGGGATTCGGGTAAGAAATTTTTTTTGCATGCTGCGTACGGAAAGTAAATTTTTTTCTTTAGATAACCACGATGACATTATCGATGAAGAGATTGAGCAGGGCTTCTGCAATGTACGCAGAGTCCCGATCACTTCCTTCGGGCCCCATCTTGCCTCTATTAATCAAGACACCCACGGCAGTGCCGAAACGTTTGACGGGGATTCGTCAAAATGGATGAAGACGATCTGGATCGGCCCAAGCCATTGGAAGAATAAGCTGGTGAGACCAACAGGTAAGTTACTCAAAAGGAAATAAAGAAAAAGAATTTTATTTTCGTATTACACGTATATTCGTATTGCACATTTATTTATTTAAGTGTACTAATATATTATGAAAGGAACGTTTAAATATATAAATGCACAATTATTTAATCTGATGTACATTTATATTAATTTATTGAATATATATATTTTTTTAATGCGCAAGTAATTTTTTGCATTGCTCAAAGATTTTTGGTATTGGACAAATATTTTATCAAATGCTTTTACAATAAATGCACATTTTATTTTATTTATTGCGCATATAATTTGTACTGTTTTCGATGTAATGCACGGATCAATAAAAAAAATTGGCTTTTTTTTGGAAAACGTCCAAGCACATTTTTTTATAATGCGTCGTTTTTTTAAAAATGTGTTTTTATATAAATTTATTTATTTTAGCGTCAAGATTTACGGGAAGGCTGGAAGAGAAACCCGTCGTGAAACGGACAAAGAAAAAAGTTGTTGATGAAGATGACCCTATCGATTTCACGAGCAGAGACACTGTTAAGGAAATTGATTTTGTTTCTAAGGTCCGGCCGAGAAAACTGCCCAAGATTAAGAAAAGGTAAACTTTTTTTTTCTATAATTTTTTTTTTTGTTTATTTACACCCTTCCTCTACGTGTTTTTCTTTTTGTTTTTTAAATATAGCTTAGTGATACCAAGGCATTACTTACAGTACGAAGAAATGAACAGATTGTGTTTGACGAATTACGTTCCCGATCATGTGATAAAAGCGGATCCCAAAGGCGCGGAGTCGGATGAGGCTTTTGAGCATAATCCTTACGATTACAATAACCTAAATGATTCACAGTACTGTCCGGATAATAACGTAAGTTTCTACATTTTTGGTTTGTCGATTATTATATTATTCCTGTCGCAAAATTAGTAATTAATGAACTTGGTTCTCAAGTACTCTGTTAAAAAGATATATGAATTCTTAACATTTTCTTTTTTATTGATCTCCGTATCTGAATGTTCGTAAAAGATACACAATTAATAATTAATTATTACAAGTGTAAAACTTTGCAATCTTAGCTTTAATGTTCTTATATCTTTGACAATCTTTGATCGATTTTAATATTTTTAACACCAGTTTATAAGAATCGTCATTAAGATTACCACACGGCTTTACAATTTTGAAAAACCGTGTAGTAATTTTGATGATATACTTTACAATGTGCCACCAAAATCGGTAAGAGATAACAAAAGTTATTTAGCGGCAAACATCAGCTGAATGTAAGGTTTTTTGCCGATGAGTATATAAATAAAAATTGCAGGGTGCTGATGATGTTTTCGACGAACCCAACCCAGACAATCCCCAACATGAAACAGTTGACAATCCAATTCCCGAACATGCCGATGAACCTTTTGTAAGTACCTTTCTATTATTACTAGCATTTTTAAAATCGTTACTATTTTCTTTACACATCATAACAACTCTCTAAATATTATATTAATTCATTGAATGATTCATTTTAAATAAAGCTGTCAATCTGCAAGTTATAGAACAGATTCTTCCAATGGGATGTGAGAGAGGACGTGTCATTACAAAGAAATGCTGACAGTGGTGTTCAACAAGATATACAACCAGAGACTTGATTTTGATAAATTTTTTGTGGTAATAGGCACTTAAATCAGGTTCTTTTGCAATAAATTTGCAAAAATTGCCAATGCCAAAGTGTGTGCATAGCTACAAAGAAACACTGACAGTGCATCAAAGATACATGTAATATGAAGATCAGTTTTTCGGGATAGTGTTGTTATCTACATAAAATATTATTATCTTATAAAAGTTTCAATAAAATAGTGCTAAAAACTGCTTTTTGATCAGAAATTGGTATTTAGCTGGAAGTTCAAGTTTGGAGAAAATCTAAAGTAAAGATTAATGTAACATTTGAAAATGATTTCTCCAGTCTGTCAATTAAGGTAAAAATCTATCCATTTTTAGGATGAGGGTGTGATGGCTGATATCCCAGAAGGTGAAAATGCATTCAATAAGTCATATGTGAGTATTTTTTTAAATATTATATATTTATGTATAACGATGTATATTTTATTTTTAGGAATTATCGCCGCCAAAGCCTATATACTCCGCCAAGGCAAAGAACGTGAACATGCGGAAAATACGAGAAGCAATGTGGAAAATAATTTCAAGAGGCGCGGTAACCAATGAGGTAATTTAAATATTTCAGTTAGACATAACCATAAAAACTCTTCTCCATGACAACAAAATCTGCCATAGTTCATACAACTGTCAAATTAGTCTAACCTAACCTTAACGAAAATACGTGTTAACTAGTAACAACTGTCATATTTGGAATTCGTGAACTCCTTGTATGACTGTCAAAATCATCTTAATTACAACAAAGTCCACCATATTTGATACAACTGTCAAATTAATCTAACCTAACCTTAGCTAGTAACAACAGTCATATTTCCTAGTCTAATATTCTACATTTTCATACACAGGAAAATGGAACGGTAACGATACAACAGACCAAATTTACGACAGTATTCGATACTATAATGGAGGAAATGCCGGCGTCCCTGACAAAGGGGCTCAGCATCCAGATTGGATTTTTCGCGCTATTGCAGATCGTACAGGAGGGTTGCGTCATGCTCAAGAGTATTAACAATTGCGCCGACGCGTTGATATTGCCCAGCGAGAAGGAAAAGTACGCGTTGCCCACGATGTAGTACCATCGGATGTTAAATACTTTTGTAGCGCATAGTACAAAGAATGTTACACTAGGTTTTGTAAATACCGTAACTGGCCCGGCTAAAGTACTCTTCTATATTTATTTTATATATATTTTTTGTTTTTGTATCAATATATCAGTTTTAGTATTCGTATGTATTGTTTTCTTTAAACGGAAAGACCTAAATTGCTGCAAAGAACAGTTCATAGAAGTGGCAAATGAAAAAACAAATAGTGCGTAAAGAAATAGAATAGAGGAGTATTGACCTTCAAAAGTGACATAGAGAGAAGGTAGGTACGCAGGATCGTAGATAATAAAATAATGTTCCTAATAAAACTGGTGACTTTGCGCCAAAAGCCATACCAAATTCTGTGTTTTTAAAGAAGAAATGTTAGCAACCTAACATGTTTTACCAATATTTCAAAACATAAACACAATTGGGTTGTTTATATATTTCTTCTTCGCGATTATATAATGATCATCTATAATAGGTTATATAATGACAGTTCCTTTCAATTATTACTTCAAAGGAACTATAATTATTATCTAAAGCTACTGTCAACACCAATGTGGTTGACAGTTTGCATAAGTTCAACATAACGGATAAATTGCATGCATGTTTATACACTCGCCTACAGCTCATGTTCGCGATTTATATCCTTAATAGGTTGGAAGTCAAGTAAATAAAATAAATAAAAGTATGAGTATTTATTTCAATAATTTATTTAGATTTGACAAATTGTAAATAAGAACAATATGGCCAATAAGCCATCAGATACATGTTTTCCATTCAGTATGTTTTCTTTTTTTGTATTAACAATCTTCACAGCAGGTGACCAATGTTCCTATAGTAACTAGTAACAAAATTATCCTTAAAAAACTAATTTTAACATTAGTATGTAATACCAAATTATAGCTGGAATTGCGGGTTTGTGAAAGAAAAATAAATTATTTTTTTTTAATTTTCAATAATAATTACCTCCATATTTTGAATGTAGCGGACTCTCTATCATTAAATTGGTCTTCTTACATCACCTATAATAAAAATACTATACTGAACTTATGATTCTAGACTCTAGTAAAAATTAAAACACAAAAAATGTTTTCCCTTTCGCTTATCCTATTACGCAGGAAGTTCATAATAAGGATTTAAACAAAAGACAATAATTCCCTCATTTTCTCCTGTTGATAATTTGTGTATTATGAACATTATTCTCTACCAGTTTTTAGTAGAACTTCAAATCATCTGCAACAAAAATAATTAAATTTCTTAGAAACTTTTCTTCAACAATTTATTACAAATTATCGTGTAAATTACATATTTGAGTTTGTATACCCTTACAGTGATGCTATTAACCTACATGAAAAAAAAGACATATTTCATAAAACTGTCATATTTCCAATTTTAATTTTCTAAATTTTTATACGCAGTAATTGGGCTGGCTAAAGTTTTCATCTATATTTATTTTATATATTTTCTATCAATATATCAGTTATAGTATTCTTATGTATGTTTTCTTTAAAAGGAAAGGCTTAATTTGCTGCAAAAAAAACAAATGATAGAAGTTGCAAATGAATAAAGAAATAGTGCGTAAAGAAATATAATAGAGGAGCCTCGACATTCAAAAGTGACAGAGAGAAGGTAGGTACGCAGGTTGGTAAATAACAAAATAATGTTCCTAATAAAACTGGTGACATTCGGTTGAAAGCCACACCAAATTCTGTTTTTAAAGAAATGTAAACAAAATAACATGTTTTACCAATATTTTAAAACATAAACAATTAGAAATGAAAATGTTTAACGACACACTTTCTCAAAGTAATATTATAGGTTAATAGGTGACATACAGGCGGGAAATTGTTGATTTAAAATTTACATCCCACCAGTGAGATTATATAATGATTACATATAATGGGTTATAAGAGCTCTTTTCAATATAGACTTCAAACAAACTGTCATTATTATTGAAAACTGCTGTCAACAAATACGTGGTCGACAGTTTACATAAGTTTAACATCATGTTCACAATTTATATCCTTCTTATTTCAGAAGAAAATAAAATAAAAGAAAAGTATTTAATTCAATGATTTATTTAGAGTTTACAAATTGTAAATACCAACAGTGCCAGCAATAAATAAGCCACCAGATGGATCATCTAAAATATTTTCCATTTGTTTTCTTTTTTTTTGTCTCAGAGGCATCGCATGTTCCTATAAAAAATAAAGACACAAAATTAGTTTGCAATTAAGAACTTCTACAACAGATATATTTTCTTTTTAAAATTTATTAATGTCGCCTCACAGGTACCCAAAACGACAACAAAAAATATCAATTCGGGGCATAAGCTGGTATCATTTCTCTTCGAGATCATTTAGCACTGTACAGGTTACGTTTAACACCGTGACAGCAACTCTAGTCTCGGCACTATTTTACCATTTTGATACACATTTTATACAAAAATCTCACCTTTTGCACTTTTCCTTCTCACTATGATGTTCCTGTTCTATTCAGAATCATCACCTATAAACAAAAAGACCAATAAGTACAATATAAAACATTAGATTAATAATTTCTTTTCTAAAATAACAGTTGTCGCCTCACAAGGTACCCGAAACAACAACAAAAAACATTGAACCGGGGCATATGCTGGTATCATTTCTCTTCGAGATCATTTAGCACTGGACAGGTTACGTTTTAACACCATGTCAGCAACTCTAGTCTCGGAAAAAACATCAGAAAATAAACGTAATAGAATTCTTACCTAATCTATCCAATCAGCAGCTAGAAAAGAATCATTCCGCAATTCCTCTTAAAGGTGTACGAGATTATCTATAGACAAACAAAATACATCATTAGATACATATAAAACCACGAATATACAGGGTGTTAAAAAATACATGATTTGAGTTTTGAAAAAGACACGAATAATAAAGATGTTGCTACACTGACTCTCAAATCATTTACAGAAATGACCTGTAATAAAATGCAGCGTTACTCTCCACAATTTAAAAACGCTAATCAGAACATTGGTGATATCAAATTAGAGCTGGAATTGTGGGTTCTTGAAAGAAATAGAATATTTTTTTGCCTTCAATAATAATTACCTCTATATTTTGAATGTTTTGGACGCCCTACCATTAAATTGGTCTTCTAACATCACCTATAAGAAAGATATACTGAAATTATTATTCTGCACTCTAGTAAAAATTAGAACACAAAAAGAGTTAAAAAAATGTTTTCCCCTTCAGGAATCCTATTACGCAGGGAAGTTCATAATAAGAAGGATTTAGGGAAATTACTATTCGCAATATAAAACGTTATATAAATTATAAAACATTTATATAAAGCTGGAACTGCGTATAAAATTAATCATACAAAATAGACAATAATTACCTCATTTTCTCCAGTTGATAATTTCTGTAGAAGCTTTCAGTAAAACCTCAAAGGACCTGCAACAAAAATTATTTCTTAGAAACTTATTTTCAACAAGTATAGCCAATTTATTATAAATTACAAATATGAGTTTGTTTACCTCTACAGCGATCGAATTATGCATAAACACCATAAAAAGATGGATTGTGAGGTTATTTACTATTTGCAGTATTAAACGATATATAAATTATAAAACATTTATATAAAGCTTCCACTGCATACAAAATAAATCAAACAAAATATGCAATAATTACCTTATTTCCTCCAGTCGATAATTTCTGTATTATCAACTTATTCTGTGGAATCTCAATCATCTGCAAAGAAAAATTCATTTTTTAGTAACCTTTTTTCAACAAATATGGCCAATTTGTTCAACAGTACAAATTATATGCACAATAAATAAAATAAAACGTGCATTTATTGTAAGCTTTTGATAAATTATTTAACCAATACGAAAAAGATTACTCCACTAAAAAAATATTACTTGTACATTGAAAAAATATACTACCAATAACTCAACATTCGAAAATAATATAAGCGCATTCAATAATCTAAATTGTACCATAAGAAAATTATAACGCGCCCTACAAAGAATATAATGTGCATTAAGCTCTGCAAACTTTCGAAAAAAGTGGGTAAAATTGCAAAAAAAAAACGCGATTTTGGTAATTTTTACAAATTTATACTACAGGTTCTAGAAACTTCAAAATGGTTTCATAGGAAGGAAACCTTAATCTGAATCCTAAAGAACACCAAGCTGTTTCAATATTGTTTCACATTGCAAACGTGCGCGCCTGTTTCTCTTCCTCATTGCATTCTCCATGCATTTGCGTGCTCATTTTAACATTTTTCATGTAATATATTCATATTTATTGAATGCTTCATATGTATAATTTTAATGCATGTTATCCATTCCAGGGCACAATATGTAAATTTGTATGAAATATACCTATGTACATTTATTTAATGCACAATATTTAATATTTTAATGCTCGAAGTATTTACTTTAATGCACATATCTATTTAAATAATGCAAGCTTAAATCACACCCTTTATTAATTACAAAATTTGTGTTTGTTATCCCCTACAGCGATCGAATTATGCATAAACACCATAAAAAGATGGATTGTGAGGATATTTACTATTTGCAGTATAAAACGTTATATAAAATATGTAATTCATTTATATAAAGCTGGAACTGCAGAACTAAAGGTAAGTAATGTAATTAAAAAAAATTACCATTCTAACAGATTTCCTTCATCTTCATGATTAGCACCTCTTTCATCTCGTCGCGACAACACATCTGTAATCAAAATTAAATCGGGATACAATTCTGTATGACAACCCACACTTTAAATAAAACGACAAGTAATAAAATGTTGTCCTGAAAAATTTCTCGTTACATTTTAGCGCAATAACGAGTGGTAAGTAGGGACAATTCTATATGCAGTATAAAACGTTACGCAAATTACAAATAACATAGGCGTAAAGCTGGAACTGCAACAATAAACAGTTTTAGACAAAACTAAATCAACGAAGACGATCACCCAGTAGAACAAAACTCAAAAGTTACCTTTTTAAAACATTGGCCACATTTCCATCATCTTTATAGCTTGGTATCGAATCCATTGCGTACAACCGTGGTGCCTGTAATAAAAATTCCGTTACATTTTTCTACATTTATACATTTAAAATAATGAAGCAAATTAATCGGTGGAATGTCTCACCCGTGGCGCTAGTTACCTTATATGAACTAGTAACCAGGAATGTTGGATGACATTTTGCTATATGCAGTAAAGTGGGCCCCTCATTGGATGCGATGTGCTTGAACGCTGGAATGCTAAATGGGGGGCCATCCCATTAAAACATTCGAACGTTGATAGCACGAATAAGATAGCAAGGTTATTGCACGAAATCGAATCTAATAAACAGCCACACTAAAACCTTCACGCAAATTACGAATACATAAGCGTAAAGCTGGAACTGCAACAAGTTTGAAAATAAACAACACAATTTTACTATCTGTGAAACTTGTTGAAATAAAAAATATTACCGTAATTATGAGTAGTAGATAGGAATGAATGTTTGTAAGTTGTTTAACGTTGAGAAAGTGGGAAATTAAAGGAGATGATTTAAGATTAAAAAACATGCTTACCTCGCAACGTGTTGTCGAAAAATGAACGCTGTTATTTTGAAACCCACAGAAGCCTGAAGGTGGCGCTTCTCGGCGGCGTCTAAATTCAGTTGCAAAGCTACCAATCAGATCGCAGGAAATATAGGAAATAGGGATTTATCGTTTTATAATCTATATTTTTACTTTTAGAAACTTTAATTTGTTGTTATAGCTATAATTTTGCTTTGTTTAATTTGATAAATCTATAGGAGAATTATATAAAGTATTTGACAAGAAACAATTATGAAAGTTAGTTTATTATTTCTTTTGTTGCAAAGAAAAGAACCGGAAGGTTGATATTTCCGATTCTTAAAAAGGCGGGAATTTCAAATTTAAATGTATGAATTTAAACAATAGACCAGATTTAACATAATTTACATTTCAGGCTAAGATTTATATGTCTAAGCACAATAAAATTGTAATAAAAAGAAATTGTTTCCGAAAAAGCAAACAGGAACTGACAAAATTCAAAAGTTCGTGACCGAATTTCTTCGAAAAATAATTAAATAAAATAGTTTTAAGTTCTAATAAAAGCTTAACACAAAATAATTAAAATCTATTTTGTATTTTTCGCTCAGAATTTGGTATTGCTCGAGTTATAAACAATTGACAGTTGCTTTTCTTCTACTGCAACATTGGTTATTATTTGATACCACAGCTATATACATATATAATTCATTATCACAGCAAATTTTACAAAGAATTTGTAACAATTAAACTTTTAAATTTTCCTAAAAATAAAACTAACAATATATACTGTATTCGTTTATTTACAACATTCAACATTTTCTTATTACAAAAAAAAGTAGTGCCGTCCCCAAGCGAACAACAACGGAAATCTGGCAACACTGTCGACAAATGAGGATTGCCAATTCAACAACGCACGTTTAAAAAAAAATCGTCTAAAAACGAGTCTCCGGGTGATCAAATTTCAACGTAACGGCACAAACGTTTATTGTCTGGTCGCGTACCGCGCGCGCTACAAACAAGTCATCGAACACCATCATTGTGGGCTGCGCTACCTACGACTTTATACAATATGTACACCGTTAGAAAAAACCGCCTATTTTCACATATACAATTGTACAAGGTATCATACAATCATCGAGAGGAAATAATTTAATAATAATCAAATATTAAAACCTTAATCATAAATTAAAAGGAAAAAATCACATAGTTTTTAGGGTTTAGTTTTTTTTTGTTTTGGAACTTTTTTTCTCTTAAGTTTACGCCTACAACTAGGTTTTTAGGTTGTAAAATAGGAATAGAGACAAACGAAAAGTTGAGCGATGGGAAAGATAAAAACAAAAAGCCAAATTTCCTATTGCAGATCCGTTGTAAAAGCCGTTATACCCATACTCTTCATATCGTCTAAAATTTTAGAAACGTACTCGGCAACGTCAACTTCCTCATTAGTCGATCTCACGATAAACGGGTCTTGCAGCAACTTATTGTACTTCGGCCTAGCACTCTCTTCTTTGATTAAACTACAAAAATAAAAAATTAATGGATTTGTTAACGAATTAACGGATTTGTTAACGGATTAACGGATTTGTTAACGAATTAACGGATCTGTTAACGGATTAATGGATTTGTTAACGGATTACTTAACGGATATTCCTTACCAAGTATTAACAAAATTGACGAATTCTTCGGTGAATTCGCTAGTGTTGTGGTTGCCGCCGGCGTTGTAGTTTGTCGTTAAGCGAGGTGCTTCGCCGTTAACCACTTGGTGGAGCTGGTCGAAGACGCTTGACCAACGGGGGTATGGGAAGTGGCCGGTTGCTACCTCAAAGAGTGTTATACCTAAAGACCAAACGTCACTCCTCACGTCATAACCTTTTACGCCCTGCGGGTCAATCCTTTCAGGCTGTAATTGAGAAACGGTTATATTTTATTATTTCGTCAAATCAATTAACGATTTTCAGCTTCACTGAAAAATTAAATTGGGTATTGATTTTTATATTGCATGTTTACGCGTTAAGAACAAATTTTTTATTTTTTAGGTATTTGGTTATCATACAATTTTCACCCATGTTAACCATTTTTATTGGGGTTGTCAACTCTTACAAATGAAAATATCGGCCTAAGTACCAGTTAGTAGCAGCCTATTTTGTTTCACGTTCCGTTAATGATACAAAGTTAAAAAAAATCCTTTATACGTTAACAACTGAAACATATTTACACAAAAAAACGTGAGATCATAACTCCTATATACCAGGCAGAGAAATTGACTAATTTAGATTTTAGAAGTTCACAAAAATATCGAATATTATCACCTGACACCAGGATGTGATAAAATTAACAATAAGTTATTCGAGATAAACCATTGATATCACAACAAAAGTTATAAACTGTAATAAATTAGTATAAAATTAAAATTCCTCGACAACTAAACTTTTCAGCCATCTTTTTACACTCACCGCCATATACGGCCGACATCCGGCATCCTTAGTCTTAGCGATCGAATCAACCAACTGCCCGGATATACCGAAATCGCACAGCTTAATATGCCCCATTCGATCCAACAGAATATTACTCGGTTTAACATCCCGATGTATAATCTTCAGTTTATCCTTAAGATAACTCAACGCCTTCACCGTGGCAACGGTAATCTTCCCTAAAATTGCCTCGGGAATGCGTTGCTCCAATCTCTCGCAAATAAACTTATAGAATTTATCCAAAGATGTATCCATAAGCTCCATACATATCCAGCAGTCACCTTCCTTGAAAAGAGCCCCGTAAAACTGGACGATATACGGGCAGGAATTACTTTGCATGACAACTTCTAGATCCATCAATAATTGCTTCTGTTCTTTCTCGTCGACGGTAGATCTGATCCGTTTGACAGCAAGGACGGTATTCGTCTCTTTATGGATCATTTTGTTGACCGTGCCAAAGCCACCTCTTCCAATTTCACCAAAATCGCGTAAATCGTCCGAGGTGAAAGCATATTCGATATCTTGTATCTTTAGCTTGCCCGTGGACTGCATAGCGTGTGCCGTTTTAATTTTTGTCTCTCTGGAAGCATGTTGAGAATATGAGCTGTTACATATCAAAAAAACGAGGGAGAAAACTATCGTAAATAAATTAACTACATACAATGAAAGTTCTCGAAAGTCTAGTTTTTGTCAAATAAAACTACTTTGTAAAACAAAACAATGTATTAATTTTGTTTGTAACGCATTTCTCTGTAGTGTGGACAAATATTTTACGTGTTTGATAGATGAGGCACAAAATAATTTTAAAAAAAATTAGTAATAAAAGAAAATAGGATTTTCCCATCACTAAACAGATAGAGTGGCTATTTAAAAAACTACTTGTGAAACCTTAGAGTGACCTTGTAACTTGTGAATTTTCAATTTGAGCTCACAATTATTCAAACTAAATATGACAACATGCACAAATTTAGCTGTTTATTTATTATTTCCTAAAATAAACCAAAAGAATGTGATAGCAAAGCAAATAATGTTGCTTTTGATATGATAATAATAGCTTAGTAAAACATCAAGTTTTTGACTACGTGACTTACGTACAATTTGTCAAGAAAAAAATAATGGTTTTGTATATTCTTTTTATTTTTTCTGACAATATCATTTAAATATTCGTAAATCTGCTGGAGTTGTGGCCAATATCGTTTAGAGAAAAACAGGTCTCAATAGAGTGCTTGTGTATCTCCACTATTTTTTATATTTTTGGATAAAATGTTCAGAGGATACACTATTTTATTTAAATTACTTCAATATCAGTGTAATGTTCCGGCCAAATTCTAGTAAAATCACTGTGTGAATATACAATGACAATGTAAAAATACAATTCCTACTGCAAACACACATCGAAATTCTTCTCAGTGTGTTTTGGCATTAACAGCAATTATTATTTTTAAATAAATTCTTTTCCCATTAATATAATTTTTAAATTTAGTTTTTTTTTTCTTAGACATTATGTCCTCCTTTTATTCCAGCAAAACTGTTTTTAAATACGAAACATCATATACAGAGTAAAAAGATTCATATGGAGTTATTAGTTAAATTTATTCGTTAAAAAGTTACAGCCGTTTGAAATCTTAATAAAACTGTGTTTTAAACTAACTTCTTTTCGAAATGAAAAATGCAATAAGTTGATATGAAACTTTTTACTCAGAATAACAGTATAGAATGCATTGTTTGATATGTATTTTATTTTACTGAGTTTTGTTAATATGTATTTCAAACAACTGTAACTTTTTACCAATTTGAAAAACCAAAAAGTGCTATATGAAAAGTTTTACTCAGAACAACTTTTGCAAGGAAAAGAGTGGGATACCTGTATATTTGTAACTCCATAAACATGAAAGTAAGAAAATTTGTAATAATTCAATTTGAGTTTGAAAACCAGTGTTTATGTCTAAACCAAAACCACAAATTTGTCGCAAAATTAACTGCAACTTGCTTTCTTACGTTCACACAGCACTTGAGCGATATAAGTGACATAATTCACCTTAATTCAGGAGTTTACCCTTAAAAATTTCAAGGTATCTTTACGATTTGACATTTCAGTTGCCTGAGCCTTCCCGACAATGAAAAGTTTCACAAAATCAACAAAAAAGAACGTACCTATTATAGGTTTACGCCAACAAAATAAAAATGATAATGACATTTTCAAGTACACATACACAAAATTATTTTATACATAGTCTCTTGACGACACAAACTTACGCATAATTAATTTTTCCTTTGAGAAAAACCCTTTTTTTAGCAACAATATATCTCCGAGAACATTTACGGTAAACAAAACAAAAAATTGACAGATAAAACAAAACAGTATCATTACCTCATTCGCGGTCTGTCATTCGTAGCGAATCTACAACAAAAACAAATGTGTTACAAATAACTCGAGGTTATACCCTATTAGGGTTATTCGAAAAATTACTTACTTCGGCTTATCATTGGTCGGTATAACCTTTGGTAGCATCATTCTGGGTCGACCTCCACCGGAATTTAGATTTGGTGGTGGCCTACGTACTAGAAAAACACAATAAAATCATACTCGGATTCCCCATGTGACTACGATCGAGGAAAACAACGCTAATCTCGCCTCATTTACCTGAATTTGGTGTATTTCCAGATTCTGCCATTTTGGCACAAAATCAAAGAGCGAACGATTACGGAGAAAATAGTATGCAGCAGCCCGCTAAATACGGTGGAACGAGACGCACATCATTTCTATTTGCACATCAGCAAACAATCCGAACAATAAACATTCTAAATCTGATAGTAAACAAATAATTTTCGGGAAAGTGACTACTTTTAGTGAATGCGATGAACTTCGTGTACGTGATTTCTGCCGACACCAGCGACATCTGCGGATAAGAATTAAGAATACGGTACTAAATAATTTCGAGTACCGAGCGATAGATGGCACGATTTTCTTTGAGGTTAAATTTCGCTAAAAATGGCGTTGAAATGTTTATTAGAAAAATGCAAATATTTAGCGAATAAACCTCAAATATTAAGGTAATTCTACCACATTATTAATCCTGTAAAACCGGAAATATTACAAGAATTGCTAAACAGCCTATTTTATCCACCCCTCAAGATAACATAACCCTACTTTCGGTGTAACTTAATTCCACATTTTAGCTTATATATTCAACAAAATGGCATGTCTCAATACCCAGACTACTACGTAAAACCAATTTACAAGAAGGAAAAACAAAAAGAGTTAGCGGAAACAGGGGAATTACAACAATATTCTCATATTCCGACACGAGCTGCGTTACCTGACCAGACATCTTCCGTATACCAAGACGAGCTAATAAGGTGAATTCCCTAATTAAACAACACCACAAACAAACTAATCGAACTATTTTACAGCTTATTTACAAATTATATAATGCGTGACGGGCTAAAATCAACAGCTAGAACAGTCGTAGAGAAATCATTCGAAAAAATTAAACGTACCCAACTAGAACGATATCACAAAGCTCCAGAAGAAGAAAAACCTACTATTGAGTTAAACCCAAAAGTAATCTTTCATTCTGCGGTACAAAATTGTAAACCGATCTTGCAGTTGACACCTATAAAGCGCGGCGGCGTACGATATCAAGTTCCGGTTCCTATTACGGATCGTAGGGCTCAGTTTATATCGATGAAGTGGATTATTGAGGCCGCTAGGGAGAAGGACAAGTGGGTACACTTGCCGGAGAAGCTAGCTTATGAGTTGCTTGATGCTGCGAAAAATCAGGGTAAAGTTGTTAAGAAGAAACAAGATTTGCATAGGCAATGCGAGGCAAATAGGGCGTATGCTCATTACCGATGGAGTTAATTCTATGTTAGAGTTGAGTTGTTGTATTTTGTTTGTAATAAAGGATTGAGATAAAGTGTTTGGGGTTTTGTTGTTACAGCTTCTGTAGTTTTGGACTGCAAAAATAGATGATCTAAATGTTTTGTAAAACGGCAAAGATACTTTATATTTGTTTTCATTTAAAATGTGAATTAAAAAAGGTCTCCATTAAAGGAGAATGTTTTAGTAAATTTATTTTAAGATGGTCTTAAACTACAACTAAAAAATATAGCAGCTGATGTGTATAGGAAAAATGAGTGGATTGGTGGTTCTGATGTGAACAAACTCAAAATTGATTTTCCCCTTTTTTATTATTTGAATCAGATGAATTGTGGACAAACACTGGGATTACAGATTTGAGCCATTTGGTATTTGTAGGCAAAACACATGAAAAATATATTAAATAATAATAATCTAAGGCATTCACATTAAACAATAAGTTTGTTCGAGCAGCAGTAAAAACAATTGGAATTTGCAGAAATGTATCCAAAAAACAGGCGTATTTTACTACTACTATTCAATTATTAGACAATATCAACTACATTTTTAGTCGGACCCAAAGTTCTTTTCTGGGCAGGATTTTATCAGTAAAATAAAATCAAAAAATGCATCCAATATCTAATAAGCACAAACAATGGCTCGACGCTGCATATTCTAGAAATTTAGCATTATTCTGTGGAAGTGAAGCAGTAAGAGACGATGACAAACAAATGAATTTTGCAGTGTAAAGAGGATCCATGTTTTAGTTTCAGTTTTAGACCAATGATCTGCAAGTCCACAATTTTTAAAAAAGCACTCTGGAGAACGATAGGATCGCAGTAATTATATCAATTGTTTGTTTTTTGATTGGGGGAACTTTGAAAATAGTAAGTCGTAAAGTTTTGATGGCTTAGTTTGCTATGTTAAACTTGAAAAATATGATTTAGTTACTGAAAATATTTATTTATTTACCCCCCCCCCCCACATCGAATCTCAGCGTCCCGAATTGGACTATTAAAAACTTGGTCACCCTATTGTACAGGTATTCACTAACCGTGTCAAAACTTTGCATCTCATTCGACTGCCTCGTATCCAAAACACACGCCCGAAGGAACCGGATCTTCCCAAAATATTGTTCATGTTTATTTTGGTCTTAAAAATTAACAAATAGTCGGAATGCTATTAGATTTAATGCATATTTGTCGCAGTAAATAAGGATTATTTGCATGCTAACTGCTTTGTCGTGCTAGCCGTTCGTTACTGAGATATCGACTTCCATCAAAATCTTGTTCACCACCGTTATTTCATATCAACGGAAAACAACAAAAACGCCAGGGTAATTTTTTTTCTGTTCAGTAATTTTAGGGTAATGGGCCTTCAAACACAGGTGTCAATACTATCGAAACGAGAGACGACAGTTAGGGATATTCTCTCGGGCGGGGTCACATATGTTGCCGGCGGCTTTGATGCGTCACCAGTTGCACCACAACTGTGGTGGAGTGTTGTCTATTTTCTTGCGCTGAGCAGAGACGGACTCCGTCTTTCTTTATTAAATTTCTCAAGAATGCGTTAAGTTAGATCATAAGATATTTGACAAAACGTCCTTATTACGGCATATGCTCTTTCAAGGTTAGCCGTATTTCTGAAACATCCTGTCTAGCAAGTCAATATCAGGAAAATGGTCATCTTTCCATCTAAAATACATTTAAATTATTAGTGGATTAATGTACATTTAAGCTTTATTTAATTAATAATGAATGCATTGTGTGCCCGTAGTTAAACAAATTCTTAATCTATTTATCTCTCAAATTTGATTTATTGTAGTTGTTCCACACTGTGCCTGTTATTTGTAGGTACTCTGCATTCAATTTGGACAAATTTATAGTTGTTAGTTTTTAGCAGTGTGCAAATAAAACTGGTTTTATATAAACCTAATATGATAAAACCCATCTAATTTTAAATGCTAAAAGTTCTAGCAAACTAACAAACAATAGAGCAGACAGGGTAGCTAAACTAAGTAAAATAACTGAATATGGCCAATTTTTCTAATCCAGCTTCTTGTCAAATCAAATAATAAATTTATAACTTGCGAATTTTTAATGTAAGTTAAACTAACCAAAATAAATAATAAAATATTAGTAAAACAAATAATAATTACTAATATTATCCAATAGATACACATTTAAACAAATGTATATTCGTGACTCCCGCGGCCTGAGTCAATGATGGTCACTGTGGACTATTTCGAAGTCAACAACGCGGTTTCCACCCGGAAATCAAAATATCATCGATACAAATTGTAAAGTAAATTATCAGACATGCAAATGAACAACAGCCAGGTTTGTTATTTTTACAAAATTATAATATGACGTAGGTAGTTTTGATTTATTTAAAAAGTCAAATATTATACTTCCTTTGGAAGTTTATCCTACATTAAACACTACGTCTATATATTCTGCACTGATATACACGCATATAATCTAATATTGTATTAGGCAACAAGGTATCTACCGTTCGGTTACTTTGTCAAATATTTGTACGCTTCCAGATAAGGTTAGAATAAAGAGAAATTTGCCGCTTCTAGATGTGGATTATTTACAGCAGTCTATTAGAGTTCTATATTTAACTTTTAGAAGACAATTGAGGATAATGGCCTAAAAGTTTTTATCAATTATAACAGAAACATTAAACAAAATATAGAGAAACGTAACAGACATTTGTATTAAACAATTAATTATAAAAAATAAAATTCAGCATTTTTTATTGATTACTGGACAGTAGACATGCAACAAAACTCTAGTAACTATGTATTCAAATGTATGTACTATCGTGGCCATATATTATGTCCCCTCTTTTGACGTCCATTTTCTCGCAAAACCTAGGGGCGAATTTTTTTTTTTAAATTCTGATGCTGTCGTTGCTTAATATGCTTTTTTAATATGCTTTAATATGCTTTTACGATGTTAAATTTGTAAAAGTTCTTTGATATTTTTAAGTTTTATACGCTCAGAGCTGACGTTTGTAATATATGTAATATATCAAGAGTTGGTATTTATTTTATATTGTTTGTGCACGTATTTAAATATTATTAATAAATAAACTGTTGAAACTGTTATAATACTGTGAATATTTATATAACAAAAATAAATAATTTTTCGGTTTATTAAGTATAGGTACTCAATTTAGTATTCACCACTAATCGGAAAATCTGCTAATTCCATATTATTAGATCTATCCGCTCCTATCAAAATCTTGTTTACAACCTTATTCTAGTAAAACTGAAGAAAACAAAAACGCCAATCGATAGAAGAGATGCCTCTCGTACCGGGTCACATAATATAATCAAAATTATGCAAAAATTAAGAATTTAATTGTTAGTTAAAATTACTACCTTGACGAGTTATCGTTCTTTTTGTGTATTGATAATAAGCTGCCCCGGTTCTCTCAGCTGTGTCGGTTCTCTCCGACGTGACAGCACCGCTAACGCCTCCCTTCCCCGCAGCACACCAAAGACCGTAGAGCGTCGGAATTCACGCGGAGTTTCAACACGATCTTTTGTATGAAAAATGCAAGATAAACAATGATGTGTAATAAACTTTAAACCTATGAATTATTGGGTAGCCTATAGTCTATATTTCATTATTCTAGCTCTTCTAATAACGGTATTGCTGGCATTGCATAATATAGCTTTTTGTGGGTCAACCACTAATCAAATGATTTTACAAAACGGTTTTACAATTCTTCTTAATTTGGAAAAATCGGGAATCGCCAATATATACAGCTTTCTAATTTTAGTTGTAGCATATTAATCAAGGACAGCATCAGAATTTTTTCAAATTTTTTCGCCTCTAGTCCGCTAGTAAAGGATACTGTTAGTTTTCGAATACTCCCATTAAAAACGAGGCAGGTATTTATTTAAAACACTCTTTTCTTCTCAACACGATATCTCAAAATCCAAAACTTTTGACTATAGTTACAGACTTTCCGCAAAAAAGATGAGTATTACCGAAGACATACATTATACAAGGTGTAACTACAATGAGGGACCAAACCTTAGGGTAGTATTCACCACACTAAGATATGAACACAAATTAATATCATTATATGCGTTAAAATATGAAAAACTATTGAGACTTAGGGTTAAGCACTATTTAGATTAGTAACCTAAATTGTAGTGGTGAAACTTTGTCACCATTTCTAAGAAGAAAATAGAAATAGATAGTGTGCAGTTCTATATCTTCATACATCTCCTGGTAGTGTTAATATTTTTGGCAAATATTGATATCAAAGATTAGTCCTCGTGACAGAATACAATGGACTTCGTTCGGCCGATGTCGTCAAAGTATCATCATATATTTGAGATCTTGAATCCCCGTATTTGTTGTTAGCTTTTGTCGGCTTTGCACGTGACAACACTACGTCATCAGTTCTTATGATATAGTTCTACAGTTTACGCATCGCAATCTTGACACATTTCGCACACAAATAAACAAAAATGCAACAACAAATATCACATTATAGCAATAATTACTCAACACGTTATTAATTTTGCTTCAAAAAAATTCATTCTTATTTATTAACACCAAAGCAAAACTCTTATAAAAAACTAACACGTCGTTTTTTTTTTTTAATATTAAACCATTAATTTTTAATACAAATACTTACAGAGTGAGGATGGTTCTGTTGCTTTTCTTTGTAATAATAGTGCTAATTTAACAACAATGTTACGGACAAATAATTCCGACGCGAAAAGGCATGAAAAAGCGTCACCCGTCGATAATGTGGTCAGAAACGCCAAATTCTTGAAAAGTGTAACGTGTTTTATTTTTTGACGAAACGCCAAAAGTTGAAAGAATGCCATCATGCCGGAGTAGTCGTGTTGGACCAGTTTCCATTTTTTGTGTCACGGTTACCGTGTTATTTGGACAATGCGACGGGTGAGTTATTTCTGCGAATCTGTTATAGGGCAATTGTTTTTGCACTCGCGAAGCATGAAATTAAGAAGTTTTGCAATAAGACGTCTCATCGCGTGCGCTCGGGCATTGAAATATTTTAGTACCATTCAGGTCCGAATCGCAATTGTTTTCTTTACGAGTTAACTACACTTTATAGTCTTCTTTTTGAAGATAACAAAATATAGATTATTTACTTACACAAAAATTATTAAAGACAAAAAAAATGGGATAGAAGTTTCGACAAAATTTAGCAAATGAGTTTTCTTAAAACTCTGGGAAACATGAGTTTTGTGAATGGAAAGTGCGTAGGCGTTTTCGATAGATTTGGTTACGCTGAATACGAATCCGAAGATAAAAGCTTCCTATCGCGTAAGGTCTTCGGAAAAGATTAGGTAAAAATACCAAACATTGTGATTTTGACAATGTTTGTGAATTTAAACGCCTGGATTCAATCCCCTACAAAGTTCTCATAGTAAACATTGCAATTTATAATCAACTAAAGAAGCGAATGATAATTAACCCAGGTGAGGATAATTTTTGGAAAAAACACTTTCGCCTGGATTTGAACCAGGATCCTCCGATTTCAGGTTGACAGGTCTCCCAGTTGAGCTACAGAGGCTGTGGAAATGTATAGGTTTTATTTCTAGGAGGGTTCCTGGTTCAAATCCAGGCGGAGTTTTTTTCCAAAAATTATCATTCGCTTCTTTAGTTGATTCTACATTACTGACGAGTTTACGTAATAACCATTTTCCCTTGAATTACAATTATGCTTTTACATAAGTTTTAACTGATATCCTGAAAGTTTGCTTAGTGAATTGATTTCAGCGGCTCTAAATTCAGAAATTCTAGCAAATTTTCTTACATAATTTTCTTTTAAATGTAGTCCAGGATAGCTTTTGTAAATTTAAACAGATTGAGGAAATTATAACAAATTAAAATCAGTTATAAAACAAAAATAGTCTTTGGGAAGACCATGTAAGAACAAATTTACTGTAGAGAGAAAACCAGTATAATGCTTATTGCATAAAAATTATTTTAGACATTTTAGATGACAGTATCTTTGTATAATAATGACAGATAATGATGATGTATAATGACTTCACTATTCATACGAACTCATTATACGAAAGTACTATCAAGTCTGTCAAAAACCGACCTGGTTGACAGTTATTTGACAGTTGGCCTCGCCACCATTAACAAACATTTAAAATATTTTATATTAAATGAAATTTATGAGTCGTAGATAAAACATCGTATTTGACTCGTACATAACGGATATAAATCGCGAGCATTAAGTTTATACACGAGTCGCAGGCGAGTGTGTAACATGCGAGCATAGATAATATACAATTATCTACGAGTCACATATAATAAGTTCATTCTATACGTATTATTGACTATAATATAATCTATAACATGATACACGCAGATGATTATGGTGACAGTAGCTTTGTATAATAATCATTATACACGCTAATGATTATAATGACACTAGCGTTGTATAACAATTACACTTCTTTCAAATAAAGACATCATTATTTCAGCGAACTGTCATCATTATACAACGCTAGGGTCAAAGTCTGTCAAAACCTACGTGCATGACAGTTAGTTGACAGTTCGCCTCGCCATCATTGACAAATTCATTTAAAATATTTTACATAAAATGGAATTTAGGAGTCGTAGATAAAACGTCGTATTTGACTCGCACATAACGTATATAAATCGCTCGCATGATTACATTACGTGTAAACTTCATGCTCGCGGTTTATATCCTTAATTATGTGCTCATCAAATAATATACTAATTATGTCCTACAATGGTTTTGTTCCTCCGTTTGAATAATATTAATAAATATTTTGACGTTATCCAGTGACATGCGTATCTACTGAGTTGAATAACAATACAAACAATTCGGAGTTGAGTGTTAATACAGACAATTAATTGTCAAACTTATAACCTTAATCGCCAATAATTGACATTAATGACATTAATGACTTAAAATTTACAATTTGAATGACAAATATTTGATATATTTGACATATAACCATGGCAACCCTTAACGCCCGCGCGGGTGGACGTTAAGAAGCAGTTTTTGCCCCGGTATCTAAGATGTAAAATGTCACTTTATGATCATGTAGGAAATAAATGAAATTTATATCCTTTATTATGTACTCGTCAAATAATATACTATTTATGGATGAGTTACAAATAATACATACATTATGTAGATACAAACAATCTATGGACATACAATCTTTAGCATAATACACACTAGCGTTTTTGGCAACAGTTATGGCCGACAGTTTGGTGTTTTATCATAATAAAACACCACACCGTCATCAACATACATTATACGACTATAATTTATAAGAAATGTAATTTATGTGTCAAAAGGCATGTTTAGTACATAGCTACATTTGACGCAGGATTTGTAATCAACTCAAAAATCTACTTTTAGAAATGTTTTGTTAGGGTCACTTTTATCTCTATACGGAAAATGAACTATGATATCTGTTTAATCTGGATTATCTTTCATTTCTCTGGAATTTTGTTGTAATTTGTTTCATAATCTATGCTACTATGCTATTTTCATATGCACACAAAACCCATTCTAAAAATATAACAAAACTGCAGAGTGTCTACTCTATTTCCATGGCAATTATCACTACTATACAATAGGAAAATAATACTAATGCAACTCAAATCAAAACCATTGTTTCCCACTTAGGTTCTAATTGCCCAAATCAGCATTCGTTTAACGCAATTATCCTTTACATTAACCAAAATCTACCACTAACATCTGGTATTTTCCCAAAGGTTGAGTTTCTTTTCAAAAACTCCAACAGACGAGATGGAGGTAGTATTCAACGGAACAACTCCATATCCGTTAAACACCCCTGAAAATTTCATCCACAACCAGAGGATACATTTAGACAGCAAGAAGCTCAAAGATTGCCCGGATATGAGCATAGACATGGACTCATTGACCCAAAACCAATTCTCAAAATTGCTTACGAATGATTGTAGATACGACAAATTATCAAAACCAGACACTGTGAATGGAAACCCTTTAAATATCACAGCAAAAATTGATGTTAAACATATCGAAGCTATTGAACAACTGGTAAGATACTTCGTTGGGTCATAGAAAAAGTTGAACTATGTTGTTTGTTACAGCAATTCAGGATTGACATGATCGTGGAATATAGATACATGGACCATAGATTAAATTACCAGACATTATCGCCAAACAGAGGTCCGATGGTGGGGAGAGAGACCTTGACCAGCAGAATTTGGATACCACATTTGGTGATTTCAAACGAACGCAATACCAGGATTATGGGTTTTGAAGGCAAGGATCAGTTTATCTTTATATCACCAGAAGGCGAGATTACTTATTCCTTTAGAATGTCTGCAATTGTGTACTGTTGGATGAACCTGAAGAAGTTCCCTTTTGATAAGCAAATATGCAATGTGAATCTTCAAAGTTGTAAGTATTTTTTGGACAATTTTATCCAGATTATGTTAAATAATGATAAATTTAGGGACTTACAATGCTGAGGAACTGATGCTTTATTGGGAAGCAAAAGAATCAGCTAAGATTGTATCACAGTTGCATTTGACTGAGTTTTTGTTAGAAGACTTTTGGACTTACGCGGTACATATATCGGCTCCGATACCCAAAGGAACCTTTGGTGAGTTTTATACAAATGTAGTGATTATTTTGTTGTTAATTATTTCGGCATTTATTATTTTTTTAGTGGGAAATTATAGTGGTTTGGTTTTTAAATTCAAAGTCGCCAGGGAAGTTGGTTTTTACATCATGGATTACTTTATACCATCGATCATGCTTGTATGTACATCTTGGGTTACTTTTTGGTTACAGGCTGATAATGGAGCACCCAGAACAACATTAGGTATACAAAAATATAATATAATACAAAAGACGACAATAGGCAACACCTTTTTACCTTTTCAGTAGCTATGATCTTTACACAATTTTAAAATAATGTTTAGAGCTTGCTACCAGCTGTCAAACTTTATAAAAATGAATAGATTTTTTATTTACCTAAAGAAAATTAATAACGTTGTTATTCGTTCCACATTTTTTCTTGATTGTGTGTTCCTTCTTTGGTTTTTTTATTGAAATAATTGGAAATATGTCGCTATTTTGACATATACACTCGAAGGTTTATTGATTTTTTTTTTAATTGTAAGAATTTTTTAAAGCAAATTAAAACATTAAAATATTATTTTTTTTGTTCAACACAAATTTAATTATTTGAATTAAGTTTGACAGCTGATAGCAATGCTAATATTATTTTAAACTTGTGGTAAAAATACAAAAAAGTGTTGGTTCAGGGCTGTCGGGTTTGAGTGAAAAAATATAAAAACAAGAAATGCTGGTATTTGTTTTTTGTTATCAAAATATCTTCGAAATTATACAGACATACAATCATACTGGAATCATTTGCCATTTCTTCTATATATTTGTTGTTAAATCTTGATAATTTATATAAATATTTGATAATTCAAAAAAGTAGTACACGCAAAAGCATATTAATTATTCTTTTATTGTTAATATTTCTTGAAATGAATAAACATATAAAAAGATTTTTATCTTAAAAACAAATTTAATTTTTTTTAAATTATGTTAGACACCTGGTATAGTAATCCTAGGTTTTATTTTAAACTTTAAAAGTTACCTATTGTAGTAGTTTTCCGATTATTGAGCTGAACAGAATAAGAAACAAAGTTTAAGACCGTCCGTTTTGAGTAAAAAATTAAAAACTAATACCATAAATGAAGGTATTTGATTTTTGTTATCAAAAAAAACTTCAAAATATCTTCATATTATATAGAAAAACAGGCGTACTAGAATCATTTGCCATTTGTTCTATATTTTTGTTGTTGGTCAGTGTAAGTCATTTTTCTTCAATTTTTAGCTGTTTGGTAATTTAAAGAAGTGGAAATATGCCGTTATTTTGACATTTACACTAGGGTGACCAAGTTTTTAATAGTCCAATTCGGGACGCTGAGATTCGAGGTGGGGGGGGGGGGGTAAATAAATAAATATTTTCAGTAACTAAATCATATTTTTCAAGTTTAACATAGCCTAAGCCATCAAAACTTTACGAGTTACTATTTTCAAAGTTCATCAAATCAAAAAACAAACAATTGATATAATTACTGCGATCCTATCGTTGTCCAGAGTGATTTTTTAAAAATTGTGGACGTGCAGACCATTGGTCTAAAACTGAAACTAAAACATGGTTCCTCTTTACACTGCAAAATTCATTTGTTTGTCATTTTCTCTTACTGCTTCACTTCCACAGAATAATGCTGAATTTTTAGAATACCTATGCAGCATCGAGCCATTGTTTGTGCTTATTAGATATTGGATGCATTTTTTCATTTTATTTTACTGATAAAACCCTGCCCAGAAAAGAACTTTGGGTCCGACTAAAAATGTAGTCGATATTGTCTAATAATTGAATAGTAGTAGTAAAATACGCCTGTTTTTTTTATTTAAAAAAACGATAATAACGATTTTCAGTTTTTTTGTGTTCCAATACGAATCTTATCTTTTTTTTTTGGAAAAAGCAATGATCGATTAAAATCTTAAATAAATTAAAATCTTTATGGATAAATGAAAAAAAGAACAATCAACAAATATTTAAAAATCTGTAATTGATCTGTAATTGATTTATTATGATGATGCATTTAGAATGACTATTAAATCCGTGCATTATAATTGGAGAATCAAACCCTCAAAGGCACGGATGTAGTTCCTCAATAAGATTCAAGCTTGACGTATTTCATGCAGTAGTTCTATCCTATTTTAATAATAAAAAAATATCGTTTGGAAAAATATTTCCTAATATTAAAAGTTTCTAAAAAAGATTAGTAATTTCAAAATTTTCACATAAAAATCAAACAATTTTTGTAATTTAAAAACTATTTACTCCAGTTCATTATCAAAACTTACAAATAGCAAAAAAACACGTAATAAATGTAGACAGAGTTCATTTTTTAATGGGTAGGTCTTGAAAATTCTGGACATTAGAATAAGATTATCAAAATGCGGGATAAAATTCGGGGCGCTTTACAGGTCGGGACAAGTTGTCAAAATTCGGGACTGTCCCGCCCAATTCGGGACGGTTGGTCACCCTAATTTACACTCAAAAGTTTATTGATTTTGGTTAATTGTTAACATTTCTTGACATGAATAAACACATAAAAACATTATTCTGTTAAATACAAATTTAATTATTTTTATTTATGTTTGACAGGTAAATATTATTAGAAACTTTAAAAAGCCTGTAATTATTTTTAGATTATAGAACTAAAAAATAGGACGATCTGTTTTGACTAAATAATTATAATGCCTTAAATTATAAAAACTGTTAATTCTAATAGATTTACCTTTTCTAAATTAAATTTATAAATCTATACTTTAAGGCTTAGTAAAAAAATACATAAATGAAGGAATAAGATTTTTGTCATACAAATTTCAAAAGATTTTTATGTTAATTGTTTGTCAAAAAATGTGCCCCGCTCATTCAATGTAAACCGGGATACAAAATCGACCTAACTGACATCTCTCGTTCGATAGTATTGAACTCTGTGTTTGAAGGTTCAGAACTCTAAAACTATTTAGCAGAAAAAAAGTATGTTATACTGCTGAATCATTTCTGCATTTAAAGTATGACTATAGACATTTTCTACAATTCGGTTTATACTTGAACTCGTGAGAAGTAAAAAAAAAGGTACCTACCAGATGTTTGCATTTTTAAATTAACGCTCGTCTTTTCTATTAATTTTTCCTAAACAATTTATCACAAAAATTTCAATTTTTTTACAGGCTACATTTAGAATCTCTTTTATAGACTGACGTTTTTATTTTCTTATGTTTTTATGTAATAAAGATTGTGAACAGGACTTTGATGAAAGCGGATATCGCAGTAACACTACTTTAGACTTCAAACACAGAGGTCAATACTATCGAAACAGTCAACAGACATGTCGTTTTTATTTTTTTTTTTCGTATTACATATATTCATATATACCAAATAAATACATTACATAACTTATATTCTTGTAATTTTAGGAACATCCACAATGTTGTCGTTCATTACTCTAGCTTCAGCCCAATCTAAGAATTTGCCCAAAGTTTCCTACATCAAAGTCAGCGAAATTTGGTTTCTGGCATGCGCCATGTTTATCTTTGCCTCTATGGTGGAATTCGCCTTTGTCAACATCATTTGGAGAAGACGGTAAGTGATGATTTCTTTTATTTTACATGCATCAATTGAATCATTGATATTTGAATCCAAATATCAATCATTTTCTTTGGTCTTTTCTTTAGGAAGCAAGTAGAGTTGAAAAAGATTAGCGGGAAATACATTTTCAAGTCTACCATAGTTCCCAGTTTGGCCAGAAAAGAATTATATGGAAGCAAAAACTCAAATGACGTTTACAACTCAACAGGGACTTTAAATGTATGTTTTTTGTTTGTTTTGCGATTAAACGAAGCGAATTAGTTAGCATTTTCTTATACTAATCAATTTCTAGGGTATTTCAACACCTAGCACTATTGTAGTGGATGATCAGCATTTAGACAATACAAAACTAGCTGCAATTGAAAGCGTCCAGCAGAATCAAACAGAACACAAAGCATGGACAACCATGTCGCCGCAAGAAGTGGCCAACTGGATCGATAAAAGAGCAAGAGTGGCTTTTCCCTTAGCCTTTTTGACGTTTAACATATTTTTCTGGATATTCGTCTTCTACTTGTAATTTTATTTTCTAACTGACTAATTTATTATATCTATATTAAATGTGATGTTTTCTTAATAATAAAAATACAACAGTTAAGATCAAAACCTTGAACGAAAGTATTTGTGCAGAAGGGAAGTTAGACGATCACATGATGATGATCTCATGCTAGAATTTGAAAGTAACAGAAGGCACGTGATTTTAGCAACTCTTGCGAACAAATCTCGAGGATTTGTGCCGTCTTAAGTATTGTAATAATGTGTCAAAGGTATAATAAATGTGGCAAAAGGCGAAATTATTTGTATAACCTCGATTTTTCTATCGATAAGACTGGATCGTGAGTTGTTCGCTGTCACGCGTTTTGATATTTCGGCTTTGTGTGTTATGAAATGGAAATGCAAGGTGAAAAGATTAATCCGTAGTAATCTCCGTTGAAACGGCAAGACAAGGTCAATATCACGGTTGTTATTGGTAAACAAACAATAGTCTGGATTTGAAAAACATTTAATGTTAATTTGTCTCATTATTACTTATATTTAGTAGGTTAGAACAGAAAATACAACACTGAATTAAAAACACAAACTATGTCATGCTTGGGTAGACACGGAAAGCCGTTGCTCCCGGCAACCAGTAGAATACTAGTTTTCGTTATGATAGTAGCTAACGCTATAACTTAATGTGCCAGAAACAAAAAAAAAGCATTAAGCAATGGAGTATTTCCTTTTAGCTCGTTGTCAATATGTGTCCTTGAAGCACTGTCTGTGTTTCTTTGTAGATGATAGTATGACGTAGGCGTATCTAGTAAAACTTTGCGTGTTATGTACTGGGACAATTTTTGTCTTCATGATTCGTTTTTTGTTTTTTATTTGTTATAGAAAATGATGTTCTATCGCCCCTATAAATATTTGGACTCTGAACGACACACCCTGTATAAGAAACGTTAAATTACCTGAAAAATATAAAATAGTATGCAATGATAATGCTGTAGTATTTTTGTACACCGTTCATATTTCAATTCTTCGTTAGCAATCGCTTCAAAGTTCACTTTAAAATGAATTTCTTGTTATAACGAAGGCGCTTCTAAACCTTCTGAACCTTCGAATTTTGTTTATATTTCGAACAATAAATTAGAAAGTTAGATCGCGTCATTTGCAATCATATCTATTCTTGTTATTGTACCATTGGTGCACACAACGTAATAGACTTAAAGTTATTCTATAGAAAAGAAGAAATATTTAAAAAAGTTATTTTTTTCTAAAAGATTCGAACGTAAAATTATTTGTCGTCTTGAAATTTTTAATATCTTGTATGGATTAGGAGGAATTTAGTCATGAATTTGGAATTTGGTCATGATATTTGATGGTGTATTTAATTTTCAAAATGATCTCTTTTTCCATTTAATGCCATTTGATTTTTTTTTGCCACAGTGTCTAAGAATAATATTATTCTAGTCAAAAGTGGATTCAAAATGAAACACAATTAATAAATTATTTATTTATTAAATTATAACACATGATGTTGCGGAGGGTGCAGTTCAATTTTCCTAAATCTTTAAATTGAGGAAACATTCACATTTAATGTAAACAAATATATAGAAATCACATTACATCGTTTCTATTGCAAGATACAAAACCATCAAATTTGCACAGAACGTTTAGAACAAAAAACTACGGTCACTAATGACAATCAGAGCAATAAATAAATCATCGTTAAGTAAACTATTATCTCAGAAAACGAAGCGTTTGCGGACATACGTTTATATAGCAAACTGTCATTATTTTTTAATGCAGAATCACCCCCTGAAGTTTGTCGCACTTATTTACTAACACCCTGTATATTTCTATTATTAACACTTTGTGACAGTAATAGATTTATCTAGAACAGACTAGGATATAAGTCCAGGTTGTACAGTTTGACATCACGACAAGATTTAAGGTCAAAATACCAAAAACAAACCGTGATTTTAGCCATTTATTTATACCGGACGAACTAATAACTTAAAAACGGACTCTAAGGAAACCTTAATATACATAAAATAATTATAGAGATTATAGAAAAATACCTACCTTAAATTAAATTACTTGTCAATTTCATAATGATCAAAAAAGTTAAGAAGTTATTAAACATCAACATACACATTAGGTGTCCGATTCTTCTTTGTTTATTGTTATAAGTTTTATTAATATTCTAGTAAATAAACTGCTAAATTGAAACCATTGCAAGAATGTCTGCAAGAAAAATATCCTTTTTATTGTTTTGACCGCAAATAGTGTTGTTAGTAAGGTAAACGTACCAAATTCAGACAGTGTCCTAAATTACGCCATATTTCTGTTTAGTTGGATAAAATAAGAAATCTATAACATTGAATTTTATTTTAGGACATCCGGCTTGTTGAGTTTTTCATTATAAGGTAACTGCAATTCGACTTCGTTTTACATCGCTACAGGATAACAGTAATTGAGAAAATTCTAATAATATCTATTTAGGCTGACTAAAAATGCTTATATTTTCGTAATAATACGGTGTACTAGTCTTTTAACCACTATTATTTACACATTTAGTGGTATCAGAATTAGGTACATGTAAATATAGCACGTCCTTAAATCAGACATGTGTGTCGGAATTGTGTACATGGTTAGAAGTAATACATATGGCTCTATTGTTGTCTATACACAAGAAAATAACATATTTTACATCGTTTGCTATATTACAGGTCATTGTACGCATTTTGTCCAAATTCCGACACGAGTGTCCGAATTACAGACATCAATAATCCCTAATTATTACACTAGCAGCAGAGAGTAGTAATTTTGGCATTAATACACCACCTATGGAAATAACAGTTGAACTCATGCCAATAAAAAAGAAGAAAGCACAAAAGAAAATCATCCTAGATAAATAAGAAAGGAAGCAAAAAAGGAACAGAATAAAAAGCTGCGCCAAGAAACAGTTACAAATGTAACAACATTCCTATCTGAATTTGGAGCGTTTACCTTAGATCGTTTTTAAAGTGTGTTACCCAACGTTTTTAACCAGCTTCTACAAAATCTTCAGCAACTTTCATTCAACAAAGATATAAAATATCATCTAGCTATAAATCCTATACTTAATAAATTAAATCCACCAATAATTAGTAGTTTAATCACATTAAAAACGATTGTATCTCCATCACAACCATGCGCGATTATGACAGTCCAATCACAAATGTAAGACGATTACAGTTTGCATTATTATGCAAATGCTATTGCACTTCTTTTGGCAATTTCTTACGGACGTTGCAATCTAACAATCTAAATGCAGTGTGTATGCATAAACTCTTGCAGGCTGCATGTTGAATTTATCAAATATTAGAAGAGATAAAGTATGTCATCAAATAAAATCATGAACAAAATAACTGACACATCTAATGGTTATAGACGGAATTACATAAAACTAGTAATTCTTTGTATTTGAAGCTGTTAAGATAAGAATAAAACCAGGTAGGTTCATTGTTTTTAATCACAAATAGCGCCATAGTTTCTCGTAATAAACCAAATCTTGAAAAAAAAGCGCATCTTAATAAAGATATGATCCGTTAACAATGTACAATTATCTCACAATTCTTTGTAAACGTGACACTTTTAGCATTGCGGTACTGATTCATTGTTTTTTATTGTACCTTCACTATTTCAGGCATTCATAATTAGGTGGGATTTGCACGTTTAGTCACAGAGGTGGCAATAAATTTGTTCCGGCGAAACGAATTCAGCAATAAAGTGGAATTATATCTTTCCAGGTTTTGAAACAGTATATTAGTTAAAGGTAGACGCATCCATATGCATGTTTGGTGTCGTAGTAGCTCTCTGCGGTTTTGTGCATAATTTAGTCGGTCGATTTTGTTGAGAGTTTGTTTGTTTGAAGTCGTGCAAGATACGAATGTTTAATTGCTGATTGGTAGGGAGGTTTATATGCACGGCTTCTGGTTGGATATCACTTCTTTCACCAGGTGTTCTCGCCGGGCGGTCAGACTCGATTGTGCAAAATTCTATACCATGTTGGATGTGTTCAGGTTTACCTGTCGCAATGTTTTGTTAGTGAATTGTTTCTTCTTAATCTTACAATGCGGGTAAGTTTTTAAAATTTCAACTACGTAGTTACCTAACATATGACACAGATAAATAGTGAATTTTATGGAAATATTTTTTTATTTTTTGCATGGAATAATAGGGCAGTGTTTAATTATTATTATTATTATGTGCTCAAGCGTGTTTAATAGTATTTATAAATTTTGTTCTGGTTCGAATATGTAACCGTAACTATGGTTACCAATGGTTTCTATTACGTTATGAAACTGCAAACAGTTTCATAATGAATCCAGTATGAAACCAAAGCCGATAAACATAAATAAGCTTAGCAGTTACTTTTTATCTTTTTCTTTATATTTGTTGGACCATTCCTTATTGATTGAAATACACATTTCGCTACCACTAAAGTTTGTATCAGGCAGTTTTTGTTTTGTACTTTTAAGCTAAACAAAGGCACTGTAACTTGTGTTAATTTTGATAATCAAATTTGATCTTTAAAACAAAAACAAAAATTAGTTTAATATTTATCAATGTACGTGACTAAAAATTGGTTAAAAATCGAAATTGCAAATTTTGTAATTGTAATTACACCAATTCTGACTGATATCTTTCTGAGACAACTGCTTTTACCTGATTCACATATTTTACTATACAGAGTGTTTTTTTTTTCGAGAATGATTGGTAGTTCTGTTCTTTTGCCCATATATGAAAACGTTTAAATAGGGAAGATGCACTTTCCTGATAATCAATTTGCTAAAATAGAATTTCTAATATAAGGTTTGTGGACTACAAATATAGAAATGCTTTGCGATGGCAGTTGCGTTTGATTATTGTCTGCAGTAATACATTATAAAATATAATTAAATGTCAACTATAAGAGCACAAGTTAATTTTCTTCTGAACTTCTCTAGACTTGCACTCTGGAGTATTGTAGTGCGTGTTTGTAATAAGTTAGCAACCATGTTTTCAATAGCAACGATTGTGAAGTTTGTTTAGAAGCTTTAAAGAGAAGTTTGCTACAGATCGCTATATGAATTGAGAGGGGATACTTAACAAAAAAAAATATTTGAAACTAGACGTTTCTAACAAGAAAAGCCGGAAAACTATTGTCAAACTATGTTTTTCTTATGGATGCCATATTTTGATATTAAAAAGATATTTTTTCTTGATTAAATTATTTTTACAAAGAGAGGTTGGAACAGGTTTTCTTTTTTGCTTGGAGCAAAGTTATAACAGTTTATTTTCAATTGTTTGATTTGAAAATAGGTTTTTACTTGAAAATAGAGCAGCCCCGACCGAAAATAATAAAATTTTATACAAAAGAATTAAAAAGTACTCTATTATATTCCGTATTGAAAATATAAATGAAGATCAAAAAGCATAAATTGATTGAATAACAGGAAAACCTAATAGGAAACCAAATCCTAGGGTTTACTTAAAATATTAAAAGATGGAGAAGGCAGCATGATGTTGGGTGTTGTTTATAAGAAGATACTGCTAAACGCTATGCTGTGAACAAGAAACAGCACAAAGTAACACCATGGCCTTCTCAATAACGAGTCATAAATCTATTTGAACATTTGTGGCAAACTTTAAAAAAGTGCAGCAGAATAATGGCTCAAATAAAGATATAATTAATTGATAAATTATACAAAAATGATTTTGTAAAGCATGTTTAATTAAAAAATATATCAAGTGGGCTACGATTCACTTTGAGCTATATTTATTAATTAATTATTACAATATATATATATATATATATATATATATATATATATATATATATATATATATATATATATATATATATAATAAATATCATTAATTATTCATTATCCCAATACGCAAAGTAGGTATGCAGATTGTTGTAGATAGATTTCTATAATTAGCGACGCATGATTCATTCAATCTAAGACATATTGCGTTAACATCTAAGACATATTGGATACACATTTTACGGTGTGAAACATCAATATTGTTCAGAATTTTCAATCATAAAATCAATGTATCGCATCACCTTCTCTCAAAGATTACTAGAAACTTGAAAGAAAAACTGAAATTTTGGTAAATATTAAATAATATTCGTCCATATTTGTAAATAATCACAATTTTCCTAAATAATAACTAGAGTAGAGTTGTGTAATATTTAAATTTATACGCAGTTGACACCAATTTTGACAATACCACTTGATAACTTTGTGAATACATTAAAATAATAACAATAACTTAAAATTTTATAGTTTTACAATGCGAATGCTGAATGATACGACTACAAACACAACAATTGTTAACACCTATAAACATTTAATTGTTTCTGTTTAATGTTTTCATAAGGATACTGTTATCAGTACAACTTATATTGCCAATGCAATGAACCTAAACATTAAACCAATAAAGCATAACGCAACTTTTTTTCACTACAAATCCAGCACGTGATATCGAATTATTCTTTGGGGTTCCAAATTACGTCATCTATTTACATAGTTGTGTCGCACAATCTTAGCAAACATCTGATTTTTATCAATATTTACTATTTAAACATTTGCTTGCCGCGATATGACTGTTCTATAACTCTCGGAGCTAATTATAATTCTTTATTTGTAGGCTTTTAGCAACCATAGACGGCCCTTCCAATATAAACACCACAACATACAACATTGGTAGACCGATAGGAAGATCAAATGAAAATCCAACAGTAAACACCAAAGAAGTATCTATAGTTCAAACTTCAACAACTGAAAGTTTTAAAGTAAATGATGCAACGAATAATTTGGAGATTACAACACCTGCAGGAATATTAACAACAATACCACAAAATGTTGTACACGAATCAACGACAACTAAGAAAAGCACTGCCCAAATTTTGGAAGTCACAACTTTGTCACCTGTGGCAACCACAACTGTAGCAGCTGTGGCACCTGTGGCACAACAGGAAACAAGTACAACACATAAACCAAGTCCACAACCTGCCCAAACAATACCAGAAGATACTAGCTTATGTCCAAGTTTGGAGAATTCCGATCAGCTGACTCAAAATAAGTTTTCCGCCCTTTTGACAGATGAATGCAGGTACGACAAGCTGACCAAACCAGACACCGATGGGCCCATGGAGGTAACCATGCAGATCGATATACGGCATATAGAAGCCATAGAGCAACTGGTAGGTACTTTTCTCATATTGAATCATATGATAATGACGTTTTTGACTTTTTCCTGATGAATTCTGACCTAATTTTAAAGCAATTCAAGATGCACATACTCGTCCAGTACCGTTACAACGACTCCAGGCTACACTACGCAGATATATCTCCAAATAGAGGTATAATGTTGGGAGAAGACGTATTAAGAAGTCGAATTTGGATACCCCATGTAGTGTTATCAAACGAAAGAGATACAACGATCATGGGTTTAGAAGGCAATGATGTCTTCGTGTCCATCTCACCTTTGGGTGAGGTCATCTTCTCCTATAGGATGACAGCTATGATATACTGTTGGATGGACTTGAAAAAATTCCCCTTCGATGAGCAAATGTGCAGTTTGCACTTTTTGAGTTGTAAGTTGATTGTGATTGCTGGATTTTGATTAGATGAAGATTTTGATCAAAAGCTCGTGTTTCAGGGACATACAATGCCTCTCAAATTATGCTGAGATGGGACGAAGACCAACCAGCGAAGGTGGCTTCTCAGCTTCATTTGACCGAGTTTAGATGGAAGAGTTTTACTACGAGTGAAATTTTGACGCCAGCTCCATTTTCTAAAGGTGCTTTCGGTGAGATTTTTGTTGTTACTTTTGTTTTGCAGTGTTCTGTAATTCTTTGTGTTTCAGATGGAAACTATAGCAGCCTGATATTGGAGTTCAAAGTTGCTAGGGAGGTTGGTTATTACATTATGGACTATTTCCTGCCTTCTATCATGTTGGTGTGTACATCTTGGGTGACATTTTGGTTGCAGGCTGATAACGCAGCTCCTAGAGTAACATTAGGTAAGATTCTATCTAAATACGTGTTGTTTTATGGCTTTCGTTGGGCAAATACTGTTAAATAATAATAGGTAATCTTATTTGACATTTTCTCTAGAAAGACTCTAAATTAAACTCTAGAATTGATTGGTATATTCCGCAAAACTGCAAGGTGGTCGATATTGATGGGACTGTTGTGAACAACAAATCAAAAAAATCCTCGTTCTTCCTTCACAACAGTCCCATCAATAAACTCTAGAAGTTGGTTCTTATAAGCTAGGCTCTAAATAACAGTACTTTACAGTACAAAAACAGAACAGACATTTTTTCTCTGATTAACTCTTGAAAAGTATTTATTATCTGCTCCAATGTTCATAGGGCCTATTTTTGCTATATATACAGCCTAGAGAAAAGAAAAGGCATGAATAAATTGGTTCCAAACCAGAGCACACGTGACATGATCAGATTAAACAACTTCACACAACAATAAGGGATTTCAAAGATCTACAAAATGAATCTGAAATACTCTGGAAGATTAACAAAAGGCTCAAAAGGCCAATAATTCAGATTCTACTGATCAGAAAAGCTAATGGAAGCTGAACCAGGAATAATGAACAAAAAGCCCAAAGATTTTCTGAGCAGTTTAGGAAATATATTTCCACCTAATCATGGAAAGGATGTAAAAATACACATGGAGGAGAATATCCACGAAGGCAGGGAAATCAAGCTTACCACACCAACAGAAGTTCAGAACTTAATTAACAAGCTCATTAGTCCCGAAAACGTTCCTGGTTATACCTTGATAACTGAAGAGGTACTTAAGCAGCGTCCATGGAAAGCTATAGTACCTGACTTTGAGATACTTTAGAGTCAAACAAGGTGATGGACGTGAAAATAATACTGTGGCAACCATTGCAGACGACACAGCTATCTTAGGTGTAGAGAACAGCAATGAAGAAACAAAAAGGAACCCCCAAACAGCTCTTGGTCATTTTCAGGTCTGGACAAAGAAAAAAGGATTAAACTAACCTATTAACCACTAGTGCCAGTATTATTCTTAAAGTCTAGAGTCAGATGACATTGAAGTTGAGCCTTGCAAAACTTTTTTAGCAAATAATCTTTAAAAAACAATGAAGAAATTAGACCAAAATGTTTGTTTTATTTCCAGGTACAGCTACCATGTTATCATTCATAACCCTTGCATCAGGCCAAAGCAAGACTTTACCCAAGGTTTCCTACATCAAAGTAAGCGAGATTTGGTTCTTGGCCTGCTCGATGTTTATCTTCGCTTCCATGGTGGAATTCGCATTCGTCAATATAATTTGGAGGAGAAGGTATTATTTGACAATTATCGATACTAAAATAAATCTAATACAAAATCTATTTATCTAGGAAGAAAGTTGAGTTGAAGAAAGTCAACAGTAAATACATCCTGAAGTCAACTTTGACCCCACGTTTAGCAAGGAGGGAACTTCAACAGTCGAGCGCTGGTCCGTTGTTTAAAGCTCGTTCTTGTGGAAACTTAAATGGATTAACCGAGGGAAATAGTGATAAGGGTTTTAATAATTACTTAACAGTTCATGTAAGTCTTTTCTAACAAAGTTTTTTGATTGTGTTTAAGCTGATTTTTGCGTTTTTAGACCTTTACAGATATACCTGTGATAACAACTCAAAGTGAAGATGACCTAGTGGATAAGAAAAGCAATAGTGATCACTCTGTAAACATTCCCGACAGTGATAAAATTGAATATAGAAACGCCCCTATAAAGTGGACGACAATGACGCCGCAAGAAGTTGCTATATGGATTGACAAGAGATCCAGAGTTATATTTCCAGTTGCCTTTGTGGTGTTTAACATCTTCTTCTGGATATCAGTGTTTTGTTTTTGATTATAATTTCGAATCTCGTCTCTTTTGGATATCTGTGAGAATTGAGAGAGACACAATTATGTACCAACTAATATTTATTTTGTACAGTCTATACAACCAAAGAATCAGTATTATAATTATTATTCCATGTACTTATTATCTAATATAATACAAATTTTAATATAAGTTTTTGGTGGTTTTCTATTCCTTTTTTGCGGTATTCTCCAGGTCGAAACTGGTAGATCTCCTCATAGAGCTAAAACAAAGTAATGATTTATTTTTAAATATAAAACGGTTAAATTGGGGGAAAGTTGCAAATTTTAAGTAGTTTCTAACAAGAAATGGCTTAAAATTATTCTTCTAAACACAACTAAAAAGAACACTGCTAGAAAAGAAAAAATTGTTGTAGAATCTTAAAACTAACCAAATAAAACACACAAACCTAACCTACAAAATCAGTACCTAACCGACGTTGTGGAAGATGTTTTCGATGTCCTTGGTGGACTTGGTGGTAACGGAGGTAATCTCATACCAAGCCCTGGTCTGGAAACTGGTTGCCCCATAACCCTATCAATACTCGAGTCAGCCAAAGGTGGCAACTCTTCAGATTCAGCCGACGACGGCGGTGTTTGACTATTCCCTTCACTACCACTGTGTTCAGAATTAGAAGTCCCCCTCCTAAATATAGGCTCGCTATATCTACAAATAAATCCATTAAAACTTGCAAGATTATAGCCCAAAGATAAAGAAATACATTTTGCTGATTGGTGGTAACTTTTCTGAAGACATCATCCCAGAACATGGATAATCGGTGTATGTAGAAGCGTGTATTTCTTGTTGGTACACCTGGTATAAGTCGTGTAGGTCAGGAGGTAGTTTTATCTTGCCTTCTTCTATAAGTAGCCTCTGTCTGGTGATGATTTCTTCACATAATTGTCGCTGTCTATCATATCGAAGTATAACTAGGTCTCTTCTACGTAATTCGTGCTGTCTAACCAACCTTTCTGACTGAAGAGCCATTTTATCAGCTTCCAACTCATGGACTCTACACATCAACGCTAAAATCTCTCGTTCGTCATCTGATGATAGCAAATCAGGAAGTTTCTGGAAGAACAGCATAATTAAATCAGAAATTTTAAACTATAACTCTAGTCAACAAACTAAAAATAAAAAGACTTTGCACTAGATGCCACTACTATTTTTTAGATACCTTGGCCAGCTAAACACAAAAACGTTTTGGAGATATGAAATTTGAAATTTTAATCTTCGTTGGTGATTTGACTATTTGGAGAATATCTCGAGTTAGAAACATCAAATCTGGTCGTTCTGCACATCAAATTAAAGCCAATTGAGTCACCAACAAATGTTATTAATAGTTTGCAATTGCTTCCGTAGTTTCAGTGCAATGGGCAACAACTTGAAAGATGAATGGCACAAATGAAAATCGACCAATCACTTAAATGCCGAGGAAAGGTAGAAATGATCAAAATATGCTCAGTTTCTTATCTTTTACATAGAGTTTGCACTTTTACGAAGAGAACTAGGTATTTACGAAGAAAATCTATGAAAAAATAGCCAAGTTATGATCATTTATGATTGATAGGTACAAAAAACGAAACTTCACCTTTTTCTCTATTTGGTAGGTATTTTTCCTTATTTATAAGAGTTTAATGCATTTTGTATTGCAAATCGTTGTATTTCCCTGTATAGTTTACGTCTGTGTTTAACAGTTGTGTAAATTGCGTCGTGATGCATCATTTAAATTACCAAAGAAAAGTCTAGAAAAGGCAACGGAAATTTACTAATTTGCTACAAAAGAATTATCTCCAATACTTTGGAATAGGAGTTGAAAATCTTCATTAACCATGGTCATTGGTCACCAAGTATTCCCCGTTTTTGCATTACAAATGTTAGTAGAATACTGTTATTCTCTTCATTTTGTGTTTTATACTTTTAATTTTCTTTATTTTTCCAACAGCCATCAACATGTCTCTGAAAATACATTTTTCAGGTGCATTCGCACCTGATTTTTTCCTGAGTATCTTGTGAGGAGCATGGTGAGAGGTTCCACCAAGAAATTAAGATTATTGAGAGGCGCAACCAGGGATTTTTGAATCAAAGGATGATCGGTTTAGGATTATATCTGGTTCATCTTCAGAGTAACAGATGTCGACTCGACAAAAACAGAAGGCGAAGCAGGAACAAAAAACAGTTCTAATCTCATATTATGTTTTGGTAATTTAGTACCTATCAGTCATAATTGATCATACCTTCGGTACTTTTGCAATTTGCAAAGAAACTGACCATATTTCCAGAGTTTCTACTGTTCACCGGTGATAGAGTAAATGTTGGATTTTCATTTCGGCCAGAAAATTTTAATATCGTTGCTCATTGCGTTGATAACTCGAAATATGCTCCAAAAAGTCAAACTACTACATTTTGACTGCAAAACAATGTAATTAATACAAACTTACATCTTCTAGAGACACACCAGTCTCTCGACAATGCTCTAATTTATGTTCTATCTGGGTTCTAAGTTCAGACCATCGTTCCTGCTCTCTCTCAATATCAGCCAATTCACCCCATGCTTGCTGAACAGCCAATTCGCCTTCGCCTTCACCATCATCAGAATCGTGGTCATTATCAGCTGATCTAAAACTCTCCGCTGTCACACTCTCCTTCCTCCTTTGAGTCTGCTGCGTTTGCGCTCTCGATTTCAAACCATGGTTCTTATAAAGCTTGTTATTCCTGGATTCCCAATGCGAAATCACCAGGTGCTGCCTTTCAGCCTCCATGCCCAACCCAAGAAGATGAGAATCTATCTCCATGAGTTTCCTTCTGAGCTTCATCTGCATCTTGAACGTCTCCACAATCTGCTCTCTCAAAGCCCTAACTTCATTACTCCTCTCCTCAGCTGTGATCTTCACACCAGCCGATTTAGGCCTTTCCTCAGTCATCTTCTGCTGTAGTCTGTTAATCTCATTCCTTAACTCATTGATAACGGTTTGGTACTGCGTCACATGGTAAGAAACATCCAAAATATTGCGTTCTGCCTTGCTGGAGATATTTTTAGCACGGTCAGCGTAAGTTAAGGTGTTCCGGGATTCGTCCTTTTGGTTAGACGCTGGGGAGACATGGGCTATCATCACAGTTCTGCAATTCCCTGAGAGGGCCTCTTTTAGAAGACGCGTCAACTTGGAATCTCTGTAGTTTACGTATCTAGCACCACCGCTGAGGGCGTTTATGCAGTTTCCTAAGGCTAAGAGTGACCTGTTGATGTGGGCGCCTTCTTGGAGCCGCTTTCCTCGGTTTTTGGTCTTGTTTGCGCGTTCTGATCCAGCTAAGTCGATCATGAAGAGCCTACCTTGTTTAATTCGCATTCTCAGGTGGTCTTTTTTGTCGATTGGCATGGAGTGGCGGACTGTTACGCTTAAGAGGGCGTGGCTTCGTGAAGATGTCTTGTTCATGGCTGTCGGTTCGACGGTTCTTGCCTTATTGCCTTTTTGAAGAAGAGTCATAACCTAAAAAAGACTTAGTTACAAGATAGGTCAAGTTTTTTAAGATCTTCAGTACCTCATGTGTTGAAGTTGTGGATATTTCTGATAAACCAGCAACTTGGATGTTTCTTCCTCTGGAGTCTTCCCTTAATTCTAAATATCCTGATCCTGGATTGAGCAGATCCCTGATTTGTTCGTTATATAGCTCCAGGTATGACATGGTCACCTAAAAATTTGGAATTTTAAATTGGTACAGTTCAATGGTTTGGAGGGACGTACTGAATATTCGTCTTCCTTATTTTTGACTGTTGTGAAGATGTCGTTTAGGGCTCTAACCATGATCCCAGGTTGGGTTGGGTCTCCGACCATTGTATGAGTTTTTCCGGCCCCAGTGGGACCGTACGCAAAAACAGTTGCGTTATATCTGCACAGATGGAAAATGGTGCTGTCAAATAAATATTTGAAAACTAAATATTTATAAATGTAATAAATTATATATGTTTGTTGGGAAGATTTGTTTGGAAGAAAGAACGTTTATTTTAGCCAAGCAATTTATTGCTTTGATTTAAGCAATAATATTTATTTACTTTAAATAATTATTGTGTCGAGTCAAAGACTTATGATTTTTGCATTAACGAAATTGTTTGCATTTTCTTTGAATTGTACCGCTGTTGCCGACAGCTCAAACTTCTCACAAAAATAATTAAATTTGAATTGAACAAAAGAATATTTTTATGTTTATTCAATTTAGTAAATTCACAAACTGCAATTTTTTAGACCTTAACAAATAAACTTTTGGGTGACTGATATAAAATAACTACTATATCCGAATCTGAAGATAGAAATTGTAAGTTCTTCCTAGTTTTTGAGAAACTTTGACCCAAACGATGTACAGAACGTACTTTGACATTTGTTTTCTTCCAAAACTGAACTCTACGGATAATTATCAACTTTGTCTAGTGTTTCGAATACGTAAAAATGCACATCAGATATCAATAATGAACCAAACATAGACATATTTTTTTAATACAAAATTGATTTATGTTAATTTAATTAAGTTGACAGCTGGTAGCTACCAATAAATTCTATTTGAAAATGACTATGTGCTATGTGAGTAGAGGTTAGAGAAGAAGTAATTTAATCAGGATTATTTTTAGTTTACGATATAGTTTCCTTAGAATATACATAAATTATAATGGAAAAATTCACTTTACTATACTTCCACATTAACTATAACCTATTCCTAGCATTCTGGATGATTCTTTTCCAATTACTGAATTTGCCTATAAAGGACCAATATTTCTATTATTTTTAATCGTGAAGGAGGCCTTCAGCACGTATACATTGATCACGAAGGCTAGGCGAACAAATGGACGCTCAATGAATTCAATTGACAGACAAAGTGCAAATCGATAGAACCAACATTCGTTCGTCATGAAATTGAATTTGTCAACGGAATTGACGGAGCGGGTTTTCAGGAAATGGGTTATAATTTTTTCAGTATTGAGCAATTGGAATTACTCAAGTAGTGGCTATATTGAGAAATAATGGTCGCGTCGTCACGAAGTGAGAAACTCTAATCAATTTAAGTTCTTTATGTGTCGCTTTTTTTTCTAAAATATTACTATACTTAGAAGACAATTCCATCATGTTTGCATTTGCTAGTTGATATTAATTTTTCATGTACGAGTATGTCCTTCTTTTATCTGTCCATATGATTGATGTTGCGTATGCCTTTGTTGTAGACATTATGGCAATCCCGTTGATTGTAGAAATTGTTTTTATTCTTTAGTGGTTACGCTATTCTTCTGTTTGTTTTGCTGTTGTGTCCATGTCTACGTTTTCTTTTCAAGACATTAGTTTAATGGGGGATTCCGGTTTACTGGTGAAAATTATTGTTTTTTTTCTATACGTTATTTTATTAGTTAAGGTCTTAAGAATGTGTGTACGAAGTTTTAATGCAAAATTTGCAAAATTAGCCAAGTTATAAGCAATTAGCCGACGGCGTGCCAAAAATACGAAGCGCGCGGATCGGTCGGATTGCGCGCTCAATTTTTCCGCTCGAGTTAAAACATTTCAAACTTAAAAATCTTGCAGTGTGTGGTTTATTATTCTGTATTTAATTCTCTCGTGAACAGTCATGGATAAGAAACACTCAAGAAAAACTCCTACAGGTGCTGATAGACACAAAAAAGAAATTTTCTGGGAATTCCCGATTTTTCCAAATTAAAAAGAATTGGCGCTGTTTTTCCCCGTAAATTTCATTCGTTTAAGTGTAGGAATTAATTACTCCAGAAATAATCTATAGATTTCAACGAACTAAAAGTAAAATCACCTGCGGAATCCTAGTTTTCAATGTGCATTTTTGCGAAATCATTGGAATAGTGGTTGACCCACAAAAAGCTATATTATGCAATGCCAGCTATTCCGTTATTAGAAGAGATAGAATAATGAAATATAGACTATAGGCTACCCAATAATTCATAAGTTTAAAGTTTATTACATAATCATTGTTTATCTTACATTTTCCCTACAAAAGATCGAGTTGAAGTATCTCATGATTGCTGCAATTGACGCGGCGCTCTTCGGTCTTTCGGGCGAGCGGGGGAAGGGATCGACAACGACGCTGCAACTCGTATACTAGATTTACACACGAGCCGTAGGCGAGTGTATAGAAAACATGCCACCGATTGATATTGTTGACAGTATGTTTGTATAATAATGACAGTTCCTTTGGATATTGAAGGCATTATTAAAAAGAACTAAGCTACTTTTTGTTGTCTGGTTCACTTCAATATCTTAAAATTTTGTAGAACGCGTAAAATTTTAAGTAAATCTTTGCAATTTGTCATGTTGTTAATAAACCTTGAAGGAAATGGTGCAGGTTGGTAGTTCAGACAATGCAAAATTTTACTTGAAATTGTGTCTTCCACAGAAATTTACATATTGAGAGTTCTTGAGCAACTTTACAACCAGAAATTCCTTAGTTTCTCTACAGGGTGTCTCAAACTTGGACCAAAAACATCATTTTCGTCCTCTCAACCATTTTGTTTTCAACCTTTTAAACGCATATGAGTTTAGTTGAGTTGAGGAATTCCTTTGCAATCTTCTGAATAAATAATGGAAATAAAAACAAAAGTAAACAAACAGTCTTAATACATATTTAATAAGCTTAGTTAACATTATTAACAGAAACAATATGGCATGATTGATTAAAGACACAAAAGCGAAATTCCATCAGTAATTTCACATACCAATAAATAATTAATGCATAATCAATTTGGACAGCCACTTTGATATATTCTCCTGAATTATTTAATGTCTTCATGTCGGTGGACGCTGACATTCACGCTAAGGTCTAGTTCAAGTGCCTTGTTGACCAAAAGGTTAGGAAAATCAATCCTTCGACAGTTCAATGCTGCGGATTTATATATGGCTAATTATTACGCCCTTACTGCGTGCGTGACACCACAAAAATGTGCTAAATCTGTGTTATTTATAAGGTTATTTAACAAGGTTGTTATATTCGTGGTTGGGTTTCTTTTGCATGTAGAATTTACATGGATAATACAAATAAAAATAGGTTTCATAACCTTACCCGTTGAGTACGTCTTTTACTAAACTGCTTGTAGTGACACCATACACATCTTCTTGTGTCGAATCTTCACTGAACACAATATCGAAGGAATACTGCTTGTCAGAGCTTCTCTTCTGTCGTAGAGTATTATTTCTATCATTTTCATCCTCGAAGAATACATTCTGGAAAAATTATATGATTAAAAAAGATTACTAAAAGACATTAAGTTAATTACCAATTATATTAACCATTATATAACAATCATAATTCATAATGGAAATGATATTTCTATATGCTTATTTCTATAACCAAAGAACTTAGCAGTAGCTTTTGAACTTTTCACCGAATATTTACGAGTGTTTACATAGGTAAATGGGGGTCTGTTGGCCTAAAAATTATCGTATCGTATGATCGGTGTAATTTACCGATAATGCGACATGTGTTCATTCCAGTTCAAATAAAAACGATGATAATCCTGGACGTAATTGGGTTCTTTTGTTGGTAACTATTGGTTGACATGTTTAAGTATCATTACGCCCAGTGCCGATAGACAAATGACTGACAGTTGTCACTGGTGACATAAAAGGTGATATTTTTTTTTTCAAGATATTATAAATTAATGAAAACATTGTGTGAATCTACGTCTACATGCATTTTGTTGTATTGATTAGGAATTATGACGTTTTTTTGATAATCAGATATAGGCTTTATATATATATAGGGTTTCGTGTTTGTGAACGTTTCTAACAAAAGAACATATGGAGAAAATACGATAATGCGAAGGTGCATTAAAGAAACAAATCTGTTTTTTGGATTTCTTGTGTTGGACTCTTTAGTGTGTTATATTATAAACTAGGTATTTAAAGATGCATTAGGGCAAACTGCACTTTTTACAACAACGAAAATAAAAAATTTCTACTTTGCGTTCGTTATAAACTCATAACGAAACCGCTTTCGGTGTCGTTATGAAAACACTAGATTACCAACTTTCAATAACTTTTAGTTTTCCAAGATTGATGATATTGACGTCAAGTGTCAAGTAAGGCTGACATCTGAATCGCTATTGGCCCGCCACAATCGTATTTGTGAATTTTACCACAACTACCAACTTTTGAAGATAAAACTACTCTAGAGTGCAAGATGGCCAAACGCAATTTTCGAAATTTATGTAAAATTAATGTCGCAACCTAGAAAAAATAGTATATAACACTTGTTTTATAGGACGTATTTACGCAGTCGTTCTATTTGGGCACTCCTCGCTACGCTCGTCGTGCCCGAAACAACCGTGCGCCAATTTTCATCTCCCTGTATATTCATATTATGGATACTGTTACAAAGTAGTAATAAATTAAAGTTATTATTGTGTTCGATTCAAAATTGCATACAAATATTAAAGTTAACAACCCGAATTGTTCAATTATTGCGGTGTCGAATTTGCACAAAAGGCAAGTGAACAACCTCGACGTTTGGTAACCTAGTTAACGGTAATGACGTATTTGGGCAATTCATATAAACAGCGACATACCGGAGCATGAGGGGATTGTATTTTAGACATCCGACACTCGTACAAGAAGGCCGTGACCGGGCTTGTCAGCTGTTTTCTTGAACTGTATTGAACAATATATACAGTATGTAAAACCCCAGGGTGTGTTTTTGTTACATCCACCCTGGCCTGGACCACTGCCAATCACGAGCTACGTAACAAAACTACTACTAAATTTGTGTATCCAACCGTGTATATGTTCCTAACTCACAGCGTTAATAGTTTGCGCATTTTACCGATGTTGCTTTTAAACTATGTCAGACAATAGGTAAGCCAGTAGGTAGATGACAGTATCTAAAGATATTAGCTACACATACAGTTCATAGAACTTAGATAAATTTGGATGTTTTTCAAATAGCTATTTCTTGAATTTATTAAATGGAAGAACCTGTATAGTAATTGTTGGCTGTAATAACCCTTTACTTTGCTCCAATTTATATCTACTATGTTATACACTGGATGTCACTAGTTGTTGCAATGTAATCAAACTATACGGTAAGTACTAAACTTAATATTGGGCTGTATACAGCTATACAGGGTATATGGTATCAAGGTATATGCAATCGTATGGCAAATTACGCTTAAAGTAAACCCTAATCTGTGTACTTTTAGGTTAAGTATCGTGAAAGTGTTGAACAGACAGCGTTTCTTTCATGTAATTTATGTGCTCACACACACGAACAAAATAAGCAAATAACCCACTCTCCATTCACGGTATCAATATTACTCATATCATTCATATTAGCCCAACTTTAAGTTGGCTGTCCAGAAAATATAACCAATGTTGAATTCATTAACAATGACAGTAAGTAGATTGTTGGTTGTTTTTTGTAATGAATACAAATCCGTTCTCAAACGTTGCTCATCCTGTGATGATTTAGCTTTTTCTGTTTGTTTTTGTGTGTGAGCGCTTATACCACTACAATGGAACGTTTGCGGAAAATATTACAAGTGAACAAATTGTCACGAAAGTTCACCTAAAAGTATACTTCGGGGTACAACTGAAGTTTCTATGTATTCGGTTTTGTTTCGCACTACATTTGCAAAAGTGGTAAAACACATGTACTTATATTTCTTTTTAATATCTTCATAACCGTAACACTTTGTGTATCAATAAATCTAGTTAAATAGGTTCGAAGTGGGTGGTTCTATAATCTTTTAAATATTTTACATCATGGTACCCAACACACAGTGTCCAAATAAAACGTCTCAAAACTACTAAGGTTGACACAAAACTTTGGATTATAATTATTATTTGTGTGTATAATCATTATAATATTAAAATTGTTTTAAGTAAAACAACTTAAGGTCGGAATTTTCATTTCAGATAAAAATGATTTTTATACTAATTAATTGCAAATTAAAATATACGTCTTATTTTTATTGAAATGTGACAGCGATTTTTGACGTTCTTCAATTGACTTATCAACTTTAGAAACAATAGACAACTTTTAAGACAAAATATTTGTTTTCTGAACCATATTTTATTTAACGTAACTTCAGAAAATTATGGTGAATTTGCTTTTTCTAAAATTAGTACGAAACTTTCAATCTTTGGTTCTCTTTATTAAGGGACATTAAATCAAGATTATATGCTTATTTAATAGCATAGAAAGTTGTATATTTCTAAAGAAACTATCCTATGATGCCTCATAGCATGCCTCATCTGCATCTCATTCTGCATCTTACGATTCTCTTCAACACTCTTCAATAAAGTTACGTAAAAATGTTCCAGTTAAAACTTATTTGGCTTTAAAAGAGATTTCGTATGGTACATCACACGACCTACTGTCTCTATGCCATTTCTGAAGTTGGTACAAATAACACCAACTTCGAATCAGAAGTTGATAGAACACGATATGTAATGACAAATAAAAGCAAATTGCATTAAAAGAATAGGGTCACTTAAAATTTCAAGCAAATATTCAAGCGAATTAATTCTATTCTCAGCTGCGTTAAATAAATAAAACAAAGTTTCAAACGAACTTGCGTGAGATTAAAAGAGTTATCCCATGATACCCCACACGATCTGCTTTCTCTCAAAAGGCTTTAACTCAGTAACGAATCATATATTATTATTATTATTTCGAATCATCCTGTACAATTGCCCGGCGAATCCGCCAATTATGACACTATTATAATATAAATTAAATCTATTTACGCGAGTATTTTTTATTAAAGTGTTTAATTATTATTGGTTTTATATAATGTAGGAAATAGGAAGTTAATAATTCTTCTATTTAGCTCAAATTGGATGGTTATTATTTATTTATAGGACCCCAATTACCATGGTTTGTTGATCTACAAACCCCATTGATGTTTCAATGTAGGTATAATTAGAGATCTTTTTTAACATCTACTAACTTATTTATGATCCGAACAATAGAAAGTGCGAATAAAATATGTCAAATAACATTAAAATAATGCATCAGTGTAATAAGTAAACTATTTACAGAAACATAAATGGTGCATATTTTAAATTATACAACTAAAAACACACCTTTTTATTCACAGAATAAAGACATCTATGAGGTTCGTCTGCCTTTAAGGGCCGAATTCGAACGGCAACCATCAATCTCTCATTCGCTGTTTTCGGAATTTGTCTGGACGTCTCACTATCAGAACTAGAAGGCGTGTTATTCGACATCGTCAACTTTTGTTCAATTATTCACGAGATTTTTTGTCGTTTTATTGAAAAATCTAGGTCACCTAACTGTACCATGAACCATATAGATCCACACGACGCACCATGCAGCTTTCCAATAAATATAAGCACGCGATCCTATGATGACGATACGTACTGGTAGACTAGCGCTTCAAACGGAATGCTAGCAGTCCAACACAAGTATAGTTTACAACGCGGGTAACCATGGTAACGCGCACTTTACGTATGAGGATTTTGTTTGTTTTAAACAAACCAGTTTGCAGTAATTAAAATATTATATCTATGTGTATTTTTTTGTATATTTGTTGTATTAATTTGGTTCAATAGAAAGTTGACGTCAAAAATTTTGGGTGACGCAATATTGGCGGTAATAATCTACACTGAGCACGAAAGTTCATGCAAATTTTTGTCACCAAGGTCCAAGGTTGCACAACCAGACGGATTCGATTTATTACGTCAAGATGGTATCACTGCCTATTTAAAAGCTTCATGTTTCCGATTTATGAGCAACTTCCAAAAGAAACAAACATATTTTATAAGCCTGCAAATTAATTAAATGGACAACACGACCAATCTCGCTCAAATAGAATCTGAAAAATGTCATAGAGATAAATTATTCAGAACTTGCTCTACTTTAATTTATTATTTAACTATTTTGACGAAATTACAGATATGGCGACTCATTTGCAAAATCTTTAAAACATAAGAGTAAACTTCCAGTTCCATTGGACCGTTTTGAACATAAAGCTCTTCAGCTTTAAATTTGGTGATGAAACTTATAAATATGAAAGTTTCGTCCCGATACATTTAGTAGTTTCTCCGGAATCGTCGCCACAAAAACGGATATTTTTTGTACCCTGGTCAAAAATGTTCTGGGGACCCAATTTTTTTTGCCACGATTATAATACTTTATCATGTCAAAAATCTTATTATTAAAAATTATTACTCAATAGATTGAAGCCAATAATTGATAGCAAAGGGTTTGTTCCAGACCAGCAGTTTGGATTTCGGAAAAAGCACTAGACCATTAACCAGGTTCACCGAATAACCAGCATTATCGAAAAAACGTTAGAGGAAAAAAGAAGTTTGTTCTGCAGGCTTCCTACATATTGCAAAGGCTTTTGACAAAGTCTGACATAGTAGTCTAAATGATAAATTCGGAAGTATTATGATAATTCGGAAGATACTTTATAGTCAAACAAGGTGATGCATACTCTGTACTGAAAGAAATAAAAACAGGAGTGCCACAAGGTAGTGTTTTAAGGCCGGTCCTATACCTACTCTACACCAGCGACCTCCCAGCATTAGAAAGCAATAATGTGGCCACTTTTGCAAACAAAAGTTACTAAGAAAAGTTGTCCAGAATCATAAATTATCCATACATACCAAGTTTCAGAACAATATTTATATATCTTCTACACCAAAAAGTACTCTGTTGAGACTATCTGCGCACAATGGCTTAAAAACTTAAAACCGTATTTTATAAATGAACTTATAAAACTTCTATGCGGGCTTTTCTTGCACTATTCAATGATATGCAATGAATGTGTTTCTATATAAGTATTACAGTTTATGATTGTATGTGATTATATACGATTATATGTAATCTGGTTTATTTTTATTTGAAAAGAATACACATGTCATACTTCTCACGATCGTTATGTGTTACCTACTGGTTATTGCATGTAAAATGTACATAAAATCAATTTGCCAGTAAGTGCACTTCCGGTGAAAGCTAATTTTACCTAGGTGTAGGCTCCCTGTGATTATCTGTGAAATCATCTAAAAAATGCATAGTCTTGAATACGTCAGATGAGAAAACGTCATACACTACTTCGTATTTCGTACCAGTGGGATACAAACGTCACGCCAATTACGCGATATTATTCTTACGCAATATCCAGAGCAAATATGAATTATAGGTAATTATATAAACAAAGTGCAAGAGAAAATTAAGTCCATAATAAATAATAGAACGCCATAGAAAGTAGTAAATTATAAAGAAATCCACGGTGAATATTATTTTTCCCTTTTCAGGCGCAATGCTTAAAATGTCAGTACGTGCAACTTTGTTTAAGACTTATTACCCAATTAGGTTATCAAAAGCTCGCAGCTAGCACGTATTGCACGTGGTAAAAATATATATCGATTATACGTCAAAACGAAAGTTGTTCATTTTTTTTCGTTGGTAATTATCGCAAGCGGTCGTGTATTTTTTATGATGTTCTGTATATGTATATGTATAATGACCAGCCATAATAAATTTAACACATAATCGACAGAATGACGCGCTGTACGTGTTCTGTAATTACCAAACTTGCAATCTGTTTGCAAGTATGGCAGTTAATTTTTGATTTATCTCACATTTACTGCAGTTATTATTATGCAAAAGTCTGCTTCAGATTTATTAGATCGATTGTTTTAACAGTAGATCTCTTATCTACCTAAAAAGGAGCATTTTTCTTCACTTCATTAGATTTGCAGTCCACATCATTTTACTAAAAACTTGTATTCTATGAACTGTTGAATTTAGATATCAGAAAATTTCAGAGATTTAAAATTAAGAATCTGAATCCAAAACAAGAAATACAATTGTGATTTTCATACTGTTTTGCACTGGTTTTCTCTAAAACTACACTAAATTTACTAAACTTTGATTTTTTTTTTCATTTTGAAATGGTTGCCCTTAAAGAAAAATTTTTTTAAAAAAATAAACATGCTGTCTACCTCTGTATTCTACGACACTACGTTATAAATAAAATTTTAATTCTCTGTCACGTGTACGAACTCGAATTTTAGATAAACCGGCATCATACATTTTTGGAGAAAAATTCTGGTGTATAGTTCTTGAACACACTTGTGCTTTGGTATAGGTAGGGTTGCCAGATTTTACTTATCAAAGTATAGGAGACTGCAGATCAAAATATATGAGATCATGAAAAAATATTTGATATAGTGACGAACTTGATCACGATATCCCAAAAAAGAAATTATAATAAAATAAATCACTGAGTAGCCTAGGGAAAAGCCTTTGTCGATTCCTGTCTACAGAAAAATGTTGTTTTTGTTTTACATCTTGTATATAATACACATATTTTCTACTATTTAGCTGCAATATTTGATAATCCGAATCACCTTTGGTCCCAATTAGTTCGGATTATCGACGCTCTACAGTATTATTATATTCGATAATGATAACTGCAAGATCTACTTTGCCGGTCCATATTTATTTGTGGTGCTATGATTTTATAAAGGCATTTCAATGGGTAAGGGTTTGTATATATTTTTTTCCACAAATGATAAACTATTAATCAGTTACCAACTGTTACTTGCTTATTAATTGTAATGTTTATTTATTAAAAAATAGATACTTAAAATAATAAATATAAAACTTAATAACTGCCACTAAAATATTGCATAGCGAAAATAATAAAAGTACCTACGGTTAGTATCCGCATAGGAAAGGTACTTTTTAATTTATTTTAGGTTTGTAACAACCTCTAAACTCTAAAAATCAAGTCAAAAATTTTCGGATCATTTGTACTCATTTGTAATTCTATTAATATTAGCAAATTGGAATGTGACATTAACATTTTGAAAATAAGTCAAATACATGTACTTGAAAATATGTAAAATATAAATATTAATTCGAGACCTTTTGCACATGTCGATTTGCAAACGAGTTTCAAGTTTTTGAACGGGCTGGACAAAAACTTGTTATTTGACGGCCGTGAAATAACTTCTACGCCGCATTTTGTTCGAATATTTGAGGATAACATATGCTGTCAATGCTCCGCAGAAAAATACTTTTTTCTACTCGCAAGAAATTGTTTTCTGGCTAGTACGCAATTTCTTAATACGTTTCAGCTTCGATACCAAAATAATATCTGGCTATGTAGTATGTCTTGCAAAATATAATAAATATACTAATACATGTGGAATGAATTCATGATAACTGAATTAATGATAAATGAAATTATTGTTTGACAATGATGAGTACGAAAGATATTCATCCGACTGTAGTTAATCAAAAAGTAGTAGAGCCGGACTTCTTTAAATCGAGTGGGTCCATAATGCAAAGTAGATCAAATAAAGTAAGAAATGAAACCCTCTTGGAACTTTGCCACTTATTTATCCATTTGCTATATACATGTTTCGACTTTCGCCATGTTCACTGTAAGTAATCTAAAATAACAAAACGAAAAGCAATGAGAATCATCATCAAGAAATATTAAACTCTAAAATGATGGACTTCTTTACCTTAATTCAATTATGTTTGATCAAATTTTTTACCGACTTTCAATTGTTTTTACTTATGACGTCAACGACATATTTTTAAATAGTTCAATTACTTCCCTAGTGAGGAAATTTATAGCAATTTCTAAACTGCAGGAATTCCCAATTCTTATATTCCGTAATGTTTTTCGAATATTATTTTATATGATGGCAATCAAATAATATGCTTAACGTACTGATTTGTATGGGTAATCTTTAACAACACTTTGACAATTTAAGAATTCCACAATAAAGTAATTTCGTTTTTACACATTTTTTTATCAAGTATGTATTATTTTTTACTTTATCATACGCAGTATGTAAAGTATTGTAATCGTGCCGAAAAAAAAATTTGAGATTTTAGCGGAAATAGGTCTGTATGGGTCCCCTGAACATTTTTGACCAAGGTCCAAAAAAATATCTGTGTGTGTGTGTGTGTGTGTGTGTGTGTGTGTGTATGTCTGTGTGTGTGTAAACGATTTTTGTGGCGACGATTCCGGAGAAACTACTAAAGGTATCGCGACGAAAGTTCATATTTAGAAGTTTTATGACCAAACTTAGAGCTGAAAAGCTTTTGGTTCAAAAGGGTCCAAAGAAACCGGCTATTTACTCTTAGCATTTTTCAACGATTTTGCAAATGAGCCGTCATTTCTGTAATTTCATCAAAATAGATAAATAATAAATTAAAGTAGAGGAAATTTTGTATAATTTATGTCTATAACATTTAATGGTAAAATTAATAGTTTAGCTGCAGGAGCAAATTCTATTTGATCGAAATCGTGTCTACATTAATACTAGGTGCCCAGGATATTTTGAAGTTTTTGACAGTATTTGGAACGTCAGCGTTTGCAAAACGTCAATTCAACACGCAAATGCATGGAGAATTGCCATGAGGAGCTAGGTGAAACAATTTTGAAACAATATTGAAACACAATATTTCGAGTGCGGATAGCAATGTTATGTTTTCGCGAATAAATATACAAGAAAGATTGTAAGACGGTATGTTAACCTTAAAACTTATTTGGAATATTGAGCATAATTCTTTATGAACTTTTGTAGTTAGCACTGAAGACGGGGTAAAACTCGAAAATATAGTCTGCTAGAAGCCAATATAATATATTAATCATCAGAACCAGAACCTTTTTACTTTATCATCCGTAGTATGACAACACTCCATATTTAGAAGCTTTGTGTTGAACCAAGGGTCCAAAGGAACTGGCGTTTTAGTCTTAGCATTTTTGAAAGATATTGCAAATAAGCCGCTATATCTGGAATTTCGTCGAAATAGTTAAATAATAAATTAAAGTAGAGGAAATCTGAATAATTTATGACTATGACATTTTTTGGTAAAATTAATAGTTTAGCTACATGAGCAAATTCTATTTCATCGAGATCGCTCGTACTGCATATAAACTAGTTAGCCAGGATTTGTCAGATAGTGTGATTCTAATGACAGTAGGTAGTGTCAAATGCTGATGTTTTCACATTACCTACTGTAAATATAATCAAAATGTCTCTAGTCTAGTACTAGTAGTTTTATTTTAATGCAGACATGGCCGATCTCGATCAAATAGAATCTCATCCAGCTACACCATTAATTTTATATATGGTATGATAAAGTCATGTGCCTGGCCACATCAGATTTTTTTATTTTATTATCGGTATGTTATATTATCATTTATCAATCACATCGAAGCTCTTTGAAAATGTGCTTCTAAAGAGAATGAAACCTATCATTGAGAGAAAGGAACTAATTCCTAATCATCAATTTGGTTTTAGAGAAAAGCATTCCACTATAGATCAAGTCCATAGAATAACAGATATTATAGAGAAAGCATTAGAAGAAAAGCTTATTTGCTCAACAATTTTTCTTGATATGACACAAGCTTTAGATGAGGTTTGGCACGAAGGATTGATACAGAAACTAAAGAGAATACTACCTTTATAATACGCCGAGCGGCTAACATCCTATATATCTGATAGACTATTCAAAACAGTTCGATGAATACTTGGTACTAAAGGAAGTAAAAGCTGGGGTACCCCAGGGTAGTGTATTGAGACCAATTCTCTATCTACTATATACAGGTGACCTACCACAGCTGGAAAATGTAACAATCGCCACATTCGCAGATGACACGGTTCTAATGGCAGTGGGATTAACTATTGTAGAATATACTAAGAATCTTCAACAAGCTAGTAATAAAATAAATAAATGGTCCAAAAAATGGAAGACCAAGCTCATCAAACTGAAATCTGTCCATATTATCTTTACAAACAGAAGAATCGGGGACAGAACCTCATGTCAAGATTAACGTTGCCATTGTTCCATATGCGAACACTGCAAAGTATTTGGGTATGACTCTGGATACAAAACTAAGGTGGAAAGAACACGTTAAGATGAAAAGAGTTGGCCTCAAATACAGAGAACTGTACTGGCTTCTGGGAAGAAACTCTCAGTTGTCAGTACAGAACAAACTACAAGTTTACAACCAAATACTAAAACCGATTTGGTTATACGGCATCCAGCTTTGTGGTTGCGCGAAAAACTCCAATATACGAAGAATCCAGACTTAAGTAATAAAGTACTAAAAGATTCGCCACTAAGCATGAATCTCGCCTAAGCCATCACGTCAACGTAGAGGTCCTGCAGCTAATGAACAACCAGAATCTAGTGAGAAGATCTAGTGAATCAGTGAAATGTGTAAAAAGCAGAGGGAGCATAGTGAGTGAAGTGTTAGTGCTCCTTGTTTAGGACAAAGTAAATACATATAGGGCATCAGTGGATAGATTATATTAGATATTAGGATATTAGAGACAAGTAAATAGTTTTAAGAATTCAGATTTAAATTGATGGTTAATCCTTTAGATTAGTTTCAATGTGCTTATTAAAAAAATTATCGTTATGAGAAGTTTGTAGCATAGTAATATAGAATTAAAACGTTGTAGTGTAAAAAGTAACAAAGTGGTTACAAGTTAAATCCTTAGAATATATGAGATTCTATTAAAATATATGAGACGCATATTAAGTATATGAGATCTGGTAACCTTAGGTATAGGGATCAACAAAAACATCAATGATAGATGATAGATTTAAAATAATGTAATATAACAAAAAAATCGTGATGTACCACAATTCCAATTCTCCAAATGTTTATGTTTTAGTAATGTCGCGTGCGTATGTCAACCATATGCATCAGATTGTATGATATATGGAGTGAGCTTAATTTGTTAGTTACAAGGTACCTGAATTTGCATATTTCACACGATTTACGGAAAACACTCAACATAATTCATAATCAACTATACAGAATAACAATAAGCGTACAATTTTACTAACATTTTATAATTGCCACAAAATATACCTAACGTCATACAATTCCAAATCTTTGGAGTAAAAAGTGTGTAAAACAACTTTGATGTAGATAATAACCACGTTTTGTGAGTACTGAGTGTCCTTGTAATATTGTAAGAGGGCTTTTCATAGTTTAACAAAAAGTCGATTTTAAACACAATAGATGTCGCTTTTAGAAATCACCCATCGCAGGTTTTTACACTTTGGCAACCCTTCGATATAATTTCACGGTATTGAGTTTATAATCAATCATTGTCAGACATCAATCGATTGATTGCAAGTAATTCATGCGGCGTTTCTTACGACGGAGTGCACAACTTCCACAGTTTATAGCACTTTTATTACCTATACAATTATGTCGATTATTATTTATGGTGTACGAGTTTAGGTATTTACAAGGTGTGCATGTGCAGTTGTATTTCTTTAATTGTACCATTTGTAACATGAATGGTACACTTTTTTTATAGAAGCTGTACTATAAAGAACATTACTTATTTTTAACAGCAGAGTAATATAAGGAAAGTAGGTATGTCTTATAATTACAGTAGAGCGTCGATAATCCGAACTAATTGGGACCAAAGGTGTTTCGGATTATCAAATTGTTCGGATTATCAAATATGACAACTAAATAGTAGAAAATACGAGTATTGGATAGAAGTTCAATCTTAATAAAACCAACACCATTCGATTCCGTTCTTCATAAACTATAAGAATGCCAAAAAGTCAAAATCGAAGGGATATCGAAGGGATTTATTTATGATTTAATTATGATTTATTGTGATTTATTATGATTTTTGATTTATTTATTTATTATGTATTTATTTAATAGTGGAAAATACGAGTATATAATAGTGTTCGTTCCTGTAGCTAACGTATTTCAAACAGTTTCCACAGAAAAATCTTTATAACTTCTGCAAAAATGTTTGCATAAATTTCTGTCATACCTCAAATTGTAGGTATGTAAGATACCTAATATTCCTATGACGTTCAGAGTTCCCCCCCCCCCCGAAATCGCGATAATGTTCGTTCCTGTAGCTAACGTATTTTAATCAGTTTCCTTTACCTTTTAATCGCTTTATCACTTGTACAAACGATTAATCCACCGTAACATTTAATATTCCCGAAAACTTCAAGGCAACCTTTTCACTGAAAGGTGACCTTCGACCCAGTCAAAGTTATTAAAAATACATGTATGCTGGTACAGCAATAGATAAATGTGTTCCAGTTTACAGGAGTAAATTGCTTTTTCCATTGAATTCATAATTAGATATTCACAGGAGTGATAATGCACACGAAGTGTATAGAATTATAGATACATATATACATATATATGTACAATATAACCAATAAACTGTAAATCAATAACTAATCAGAAACTCATTAAAGACTAAAGAATTGTCCTTTTTTTTAATCTAAGCTATTATAAATTTACTGAAAATAATCATTCGGTGAAAATTAATTGTACTATATAGGTTGTAGACCTCTGACATGCACAAAAGATGGGATTAAAATGTAATTCAATATCGTTCAATCATATGCCGAAGCAAATGGACTTACCATGTAATACAATACGTATACCCTTAAAATATAAATTACATGCATTTTTACCTGAAACGGTACAATTAGACCGAGTAAACATTGTAATGTGTGTTGCCACCATTAGGTATCAATAAATCAGCCAATAAAAGGTGTAGTATTATACAATTTTCAACATAAGACTTACAAATTGCAACTTAAAATATGTATACGTATTTGGTACAAATTTGTTTAGATGATGCAGAATTTTATCAGATTTCGCACATATTTACAAAAAGAGATAATTTTTTTTAGATAATTTAATACCCAGAAACATGGGCGTATCCAGGGGAGCAAGGGAGGGGGGGGGGGAAGCTGCCCGTCTGTATTTTGTTATTATGTTTATTGCATACTACTCTTTCACCTCATAGTCTTTTGGGGCCGGCCCTAGCGTTTTTCGCCGCTGTAGGCACACCTCAAAAGTGCTCCCCCCTCTCCCTCTTAAACTTTAAAATTAAAAGAAAACAGACATTGATTTTTGACAATACCTACTGTCAATATCTGTCAAATCCTGGCTAATTCGTTTTATTTTAATGCAAACACGATCGATCTCGATAGAATCTCATGCAACTATTAATTTTATATATTGTATGATAAAGTCATGTGCCTGGCCACATCAGAATTTACTTTATTTTGTATTATTTTTAGTTTAGAAAACGATCTATCGCCCGCACCGGTAGCAACACGTTTGGGCAGGGTTAGCAAAACTCTTAAAGCACTGGTTAAATTTGGTCCAATGTTAAGGGAGGTAATAAATTTAAAAACAACATAATAAATTTTAAAAAAAAGTAAGTGACCGACTGGACACTAGGTCTATAGTTGAGTCATTTTAGACGCAAAATCATTGAACATCATAATTAATTTGCAAGCCTATGAAAATAATACCAATAGTAGCATCACATCAAACTGCTTACTGAATCTTTCATGATATTATTTGTGAAATTAATTAAAAACTATCCATGTGATTAAAAAATTCGTCATGAAGCGCTTGCATCAATATCAAATAATAAGTATTAAGTTTAGCAGAACAAATTATACACCATATGAAAGATGAAATTTATGGGTACATGATAAATATTTTGAATTACTTCAAAATATTGAAACATGTAGGTTTGCGTGAGGTTAAAATGAGAACCTAACTGTTTAATCAATATCTATTCTGTCGTCATCTGTCCTCAGCAAACTCTAGATCTTTCAATATTTTTAAGTAACTGTTTAACATGTAGGTACCCAAATTCTTCTAAATTTCATGTTTAATATGGTGTATAATTTGTTCTGCCAAGCTTAACATTTAATATTTTAATCACTGATATAGTTTTTAATTAATTTCTCAAATCTAAAATGACTAGACTACTATTTCATCTGTCAATTCTAAAGCATTAAGGTGGGAGAAATCACCATCTGTTATGACGTTAAGTTTGTGGATATCGCATAAAAGCTCAAAAGACACCGTATGTCTATTTTAGATTTCTCTTTTAACTTTTGTGTAGGTTCGTCTACATTTTCATATGAATTCTTTCCATTTCTCTTTCTTTTTTTCAAATCTAGTGAGTTATCAAAAATTTAATGTAATCTTGTCTTTATGGACTTAATATATCACAAAAATAGTTACACAATTAAAAAATAGGTTTATCGCAAGAGGCCTAACATTGTTATACAATTTTCTCCAAAAAAACATTCCAAATATGTATCTAATTGAAATAAATATATAACGAAAAACGCCTAAAATTTTGGTCACCATACCCATACAGCAAGCTAAATAAAGAAAACTGCCCCTCCTTCCGTTTTGAGCTGGCTACGCCCATGCCCAGCAATGTGAAGCGATCCCTACCAAGTAAATACATCATTTCCTCTATGCGGTTTTCTAACCTTCAAACCATATTAACTATGCTCTTATCTCCATTCCCATCGAGATTAGACCGTTTAGATTTATAGAACTAATACCAGATCATTCAATACTGAGCGATATTTAATTTTTTGTGGCAATAATATTGCCAAGATAAGACACACTTCGAGAAATGAAGTGTGTGAGCTAAAACCGGTAAGTCGTACTTATAATTAAGATATAACTTACAATAATTAAGATGTACAATGCCACTTTTCAAAAATGCACAATTTATTTTCGCTGTATTCTACTAGTCTTATGCAATCTAATTTTGTAGCCTATTATAACCAGCAAGGTTATAACAAAACCATAATAATGAGGCGAGCAAACAAATATAACAATGGAGGCTAAATATATAAAGTACTCCTGTATATACTTACACAATTTTCTCTCTATATATAGTTTTGTATAGAAAATCACACAATATGAGCAATTACTTGCCTCATTACCACAATTATTTTTATCCAACGGTTATTTAACACAAAAGCGCCACCTAACGTCTAAAAATAAAGCTCAGTTTTATTAGAATTACCAATTTTATTTATAAAATTAAACACGAATACGTCTAATGTAATAAATAACGAATAGATTCTCCTGGTCTAAAAATCCTGATACTTCTATCCAGTGCTTTGAAATGATGAATTTCCTTCTCTTTGTCGAATTTTGACAGCGTAATGACACCTGTCACATCGGAACTTCGGCCGGTTTTCAGTGGCGACACCTCTATTACAGTATCCGAAACATACGACAGAGCTGTACCCAAAATCTTGTCTTCATTTTCGCTGATATGAGTTCCCAAAATACAAGAAAACTCCGTCTTGTTAGCTAAGATGTTAATTATGTTTAGTATATGTTTAATTTCGACGCCTATGTCTAATAAATGACTTAAATCGTCGATAATTAAATATGAATTCGGTTTTAATTGTGAGAGTTTTGAAATGATTTCGTTTAAGAATTTCTTGGCGATAAACTCGGATATTTTGTCTTTTGGTATGTTTTGAAGATCGTGGATGATATTAGAGAAGTTTTCTATGGTTTTCACGCGATTTTCTTCGATGAATTCGTATAAATCGAACAATAATCTCTTACCGGTTACCCGATAATGTTCTAATGAATTGTGTAAAGTTACTAAGCAAATATCCGCGTTTTTCTGTGTTAAAATATCGCAAATGAGATGCGTTATTATAAAACTGGCATCAGCCAAGTGATTTTCTTTAATAACTACAAACTTTTCGTCATTTTTTAAGTTCAAAACTTGCGATAAGCGGTTTTCCATCTTGTGCTATATTCACGTTGCCTCTAGCAGTGGCTCTAGCGCCTCTAGCGGTGGTTCGGCGATCCTCTGCAACACGAAGAATACATTTATTGTTAAAACATCGAAAGCGTAGGCGTTCGAGATTATCAAAATGACAGACGATAACCGCAATAATGATAGATAATGAGGTCAGAATTGATCTAGGCCACATCAGGCAGTCACTTGTCAGTCACTACAAAATTTCTCGTGCGTACAATACTAAATTATGTGTCCGCGATGGATTTCATAAAGCATCATCACTCACCAATTGATAATCATCCAGTAGAATACGTAACAGAAGAGCACAAGCGAGGTAATTAGCAAAAACTGATAAAATCGATGCGAAACACGTACGTCTGACAGATAACCTATAAATTTGTTTAGACTGGATCGTTCGCGGTTTCTCCGCTAGGGGCGCGCTCGTCGGACCCCGCCACTTTTCAATAATTACACACCGAGCGCATTCAAGTTTATTATCAATTTAGTTTACAATTATAAGTTTGCTGAGGTTGTCGCTAAGTCATACTAATGAAAGTGTTTTCTCAAATGCTATTTACTCGATCGTTTAACGGTGTTAAAACATGTTAATTATGTGAATTTTGTTCGCCATTATCGATATGAGTACTCATGATGGTTTTAGTTGAAACAAGAAGACGAATTGAGTTGGTCCAGTTGTAATGACCGATACAAGAAAGCTAAATGTGGCTAAATGGTACCATGGCGGTGTGGCTTCCGCAATGGCAGCATGTCTTACGCATCCCTTGGACACCTTAAAGGTGATGCTTCAGACCCAACAACAAGCTAAGATGGGTTTAGGACAGATGGCTGTCCACGTTTGTAAAACTCAAGGTAAGTTTGAATATTTGAGGTAGAAGAACGCCGGAATGTTTAAATTGGAGACAGGAACCAGTTATGGTGATGAGAATTCGATAAAACTAGTAAAAAAACGTTGCGTATTTCTCTACCTATTGTGTTTCTGTGAATTTATGAATGAAAGTGGTTTCAGGAGGTCATTTAAAGTCATGGTCAGATGGTTATATGCAAAAGCGTGCACGCAGGAATTGATTTGCAAAGTGTTTTATGATGACCGTTAAAAAAATTGCGTCACGCAGAAAATTGCTGAGTAATTTGAAAAATTGCTGAGTAATTTAAATAGTTGCCTCAAAGGAAAGATGGCTCAATTAAAAAAGCATTAACTATGTAGTTATCCACTACTTATTCATCCACATTTCAACTAAGACCTTGATTTTATAATACCGATAATAAATTACGAAACCGAACTAAATAATGTGTTACATAATACATTTTTTCGATACATTATTGTCCACTTTCACGTCCGAACTATATGGAAACCGGTTTCGAAAGATTTGTTAAGCTATTATCAATTTAATAACATCAAGATACTAGAAAAGAAAACTGTTGAAGTTAAGATAGGCGACATGCTGTGAACCCTGATAAGTTTAAATCGGATGTTTATCTCGGATATTACGTCACTACCGACTTAAAGAAATAAATCAGATATTAATAAATTTCATTTCCTTCTCTATGTGCGTTATCTCTGAATCGGTCAAACTTCAAACTACTTGACTTTACTTAACATGATTTTTAATGGAATTGTGATAGAAAAGGTCGTTTCATTTTATCCATCTCTATATGTTTTTTAAGTATCAAATAACTGCATAAAATGCATACAATTTAGATAAAATACAGATAAAAACACCACCATGTCCAAATGTTACACACAACCACATTAAAATAAATGTGCTAATTTACACTTGGTGCCATCTCGTGGTGCAAATTATCACTACGAATTGGTTCTGTACTTTCTGTATTTACAGTATAGATAGGCTCTATTGTGATTCTTGTTGTTTTTTGCAAAAATTACAAATAACGGTTAAAAGTAGTAAAAATAGTTTCAAGGTCACCGTCGATTGTACAGCTGGTAGTACCATGTAGTTTGTTACCAACCTTTCAAAAACACGTTTTGGCCCTAAAAAAAAGTATAGAAAACTATTGTGTGTCAACAGACAAAATGTCTAATTAAAATATTAACTTAATATAATTATTAGGGGTTTTGAGGTTCGGATTCCAAATCTGTGTTTTTAATCATAAATAAGATTCCAATGAGACTTTTTAAAATCGGAATGGCGGATTCAATATGGCGACCTAAAATATAAAAAATGTATGAAAGTTAGTTTTTGTAATATTTGTAGATTGCAGATTCCAAATGTAATGTCAGACTTTCAAAGTAAATACAAAATGATGACCAAATATAACAAACAAAAAATCTGATGTGGCCAGGCACATGACTTTATCATACAATATATAAAATTAATAGTTTAGCTGCATGAGATTATATCGAGATCGATCGTGTTTGCATTAAAATAAAACGAATTGGCAAGGATTTGACAGATATTGACAGTAGGTATTGTCAAAAAATCAGCCTTTAACACTACATACTGTCATTAGAATAAAAATATCTGGCAAATCCTATATTAATGCAGACACGATCTCGATCAAATAGAATTTGCTCCTACAGCTAAACTATTAATTTTACCAAAAAATGTCATAGACATAAGTTATACAAAATTTCCTCTACTTTAATTTATTATTTAACTATTTTGACGAAATTACATTTGCAAAATCCTTGAAAAATACATAACACTATTGCTATCCGCAATTCGCACTTGAAATACACATTGACTTTGTAAACACCAAGCTGTTTTAATATTGTTTCACATAGCGTACGTGCGCGCGTGTTTCTCCTTCTCATCACATTCTCCATGCATTTGCGTGTTGAATTGACGTATCGCAACCGCTGACGTTTTGAACACTGTCAAAAGTTTCAAAATTTCCAGGCTACCTACTATTAATGTAGACACGATTTCGTACAAATAGAATTTACTCCTGCAGCTAAACTATTAATTTTACCAAAAAATGTTATAGACGTAAATTATACAAAATTTCCTCTACTTTAATTTATTATTTATCTATTTTGACGAAATTACAGAAATGACGGCTCATTTGCAAAATCGTTGAAAAATGCTAAGAGTAAATAGCTAGTTCCTTTACACCCTTTTGAACCAAAAGCTTTTCAGCTCTAAGTTTGGTCATAAAACTATAAATATGAACTTTCGTCCAGATACCTTTAGTAGTTTCTCCGGAATCGTCGCCACAAAAATCGCTTACACACATACAGGGGACCCAAAAAGACCTATTTCCGCTAAAATCTCAATTTTTTTCGGCACTATTACAATACTTCTTCATACTGCGTATGATAAAGTAAAAATACTCTGGTTTGCATGAAATATATTTCATGTGATATTCGCTACTCTCTGATTTTATTTCTGAAGTTATATTTTCAAAACGGCGTCAAACTTCGTGTTTGCATAAATCTTGCGTGATATTTGAATCTCAGTGATTCCAAATTTGAAGTCAAATTGTTCCGGAGCCAATATGGCGACCAAAGATGTAATAGGCTGTGAAATTCAAAAGAATTTTATTTCGTGTGATGTTTGAAGATCTCTGAATATAAAGCTGAAGCAAGATATTCAAAATGGCGGTCTAATATGGCGTCCAAAATTGTAAAATCTCGACTTGCATGAATCTTATTTCCTGTGTTGTTTTAAACTCTGAATGACTGTACTTTATTTGCGACTGGAAACTGTAACAAGTATGTAAACTAGAAACAAAACTTGACCAAACAGTATGCGTGAAGAACCCGTATAATTGTAGGTTATGTTCGTAGTAATATTTTCATAGCATAGCTTCTTGTTTTGAAACTTGAACGACATTTGTATTACATTTTTTGTAATATTGTATTTTGTACATTTGATTCAAGTTTTCCAAGTTTTTTGACTTTAAGCCTGCTTTCAGGATTCCTTGCCCTCTACAACGGCCTTTCTGCGTCCCTCCTTCGTCAGTTAACCTATTCAACGGCGAGATTTGCCATCTACGAATATCTCAAGCAGAACATAGGCCATGGCGATACAACATTTGCCATGCGCGTGGGCATGGCGGCCGCCGCGGGCGCGGCTGGTGGGTTTGTGGGAACCCCCGCCGACATGGTGAACGTACGGATGCAGAACGACATCAAGTTACCGCCGGCGCAGCGCAGAAAGTACCGTGGAACCTCAAATTTGAGGTTATGTTGACTAAATTTGACGGTTTTAGCTACTCGAACGCGATCCATGGACTCTATAAGGTCCTAACGACGGAAGGATTCACGAAATTATTTAATGGGGCCACTATGGCGACGAGCAGGGCCGTCTTTATGACGATAGGGCAATTGTCATTTTACGATCAAGCGAAACTACAGCTACTCCAGACGCCATATTTTCACGATAATCTAACCACGCATTTTACTGCTAGTTTAATAGCTGTAAGTATACTATTTAAGGTTGTCTTTAGTACCAGTACGGATATGAAATATTTATTTTGTGGTGCGATTTAAGAGTGCATTTAAAAAGATTATATGTGCATTAAATTAAAAATATTTTGTGCATTAGATTTAATAATTTGGGCATTAAAATAATAAATATTGTACATTAGATAAATATGTTACATAAAAATGTTATTTTGCCCTACAATGGATAATTTGTGCATTCAAATAACTAATGCGTGCATTAAAATAATACTGTAGTTGGCTCGGTATCCAGTGACGTCATTCGTTAGTACGCTTACGTTAATTTACAAACAATAGAAAACAACTTTGTTAAAGCGGTTAGTGGTAATCTACCGAAGGTTAACTCTTTGATGGTGGGATTCTTCTTTAAACATGATCCTTATTTTTACGCTCCGGAACTAGGCAACGTGTAAAAAGTGCAATGTAAGCATAACTTTGTAGGTTAGGTTAGTCCTAACCTTAAACTGTCAGATTATACCTGGATCGAAAATACGATAGATAACTTAATCTAATAGTTTTAGGTACTTATATATATTTTTTGACCTTATTCTGTACAGAGTATAAATAAATTATCTTTATGTCAAAGGAATCTTCACAACAACACTTGTATTGGCCGCTATTTATTTTATTTGGATTTCTACGAGCCAGTATATACCACTTTCTTCGCAGTTTCAAATCTCGGAACTTTATCCGGACTTTTTATTGACGTATTTCTGCATTGTGGATTTATACACTATTCAAAACCCATCTTTATGTAGAAATTGTGAAAAGAACACATCATACAACACAATTACCAAACGGCGACGAAGTTGATGCTATTAATATGTATTTTAATAATTAATCATTTTTTCAATTTCTTTTTTTCCATACTTTTCGCTCCCACTGTGTGTGTGCGCGCCACATGTTGCAGAACTTAATGCACAGTATATTCTTTCTAGGGCACATAATATGATTTCTAGGGCACATTATAATTCTCCCATGGTACAATTTAAATTATTAAATGCACATTTATATTTTCAAATGCTGATTTGTTTAAACTATTGGAAATATAGTTTGTTCAATGAACAAGTGTTTTTTAAGCTGCTCATTATATTTTTATAGAGGTAACGATTGTTTTGCACATTTATTTATTTAAGTGTACAAATATATTATGAAAGGAACATTCAAATATATAAATGCGCAATTATTTATTCTGATGTACATTTGTCCATATACATTTTATTGCCCATTTATACTTTCTAATGCACAAGTAATTGTTTGCATTGCTCAAATATTTTTCGTATTGGTCAAATATTTTATCACACTCTTACATATATGGACGGTTTATTTTATATATTGTATATATTGCACATATAATTGGTATTGTTCGTTTTTTTAGGCTGGATTTGCAACGTTGCTAACTCAACCGTTAGACGTCTTGAAGACAAGATCAATGAACGCGAAGCCGGGCGAATTTAAGGGAACTGTCGACATGTTCATGCACACAGCGAAATTAGGGCCTACTGCATTTTATAAAGGATTCGTGCCTGCGTTTTTCAGGCTCGGTCCGCACACAATCTTTACGTTTGTCTTCTTCGAACAATTGAGAATGAATTTTGGGAATCTGCCCAAATCGCTACAACAGCTGAAAGAAGACAAGAAATAAATTAGCCGAATTTTCCATATCTGATATTTTACATCCGTGAAACTACATTCCATTGGCACCGTTATTGTGATATAAGAGAAAAATTTTATTATCATCGCTATATATATATATATTTTATACATATTTATATTTTTACGGACAAACGCAACTCATTCCACTGAACATTCCGCATACATTTGTTATTTATTTATTAATTTTGTTGAAGGCTATCGATGTATGTAGGTGTACAAAACGTAAACAGTAAATATATTGAAATCGCAATTTGGTGTTTTTACTTTTTGTAGATTGTATAAATTTATTTTTGATTTCGTGCTAAATTTACTGAAAAATGTAACAAAATTTGACCAAAACTGAAATGTGAGGTTATGTTACCGCTGCGCGGCGGCTGAGTTACGTGTGCGCGGGGCTTTTTAAGGTTATGGCGCTGGTTATGGTTTATCTGTAAAAGCAAACTAGAATATAGAACGAGGCTTCATGATAAAACTTTTTCGAAGCTTCATTCTGCCAACAGTCCCAGGAAATAAAAACCTACAATATCAAACACATGGCTTTTACGACTACATTTTGTAATACCTCCGGATAAATTGAGCATTTTTATGCTGATTCATATCAAACAATGGATAACACACAACTTGCTCATGTATATTAAAAATAATAATAATAAAAATACAATACCAAACATAACAAAAATAATGCATAAAAACAATTCGTTCATAATAATCCACACCCAGCTAGATTATCGAATGATTTCGTCTTTATGGCAGGGACACCTACGGTAATTAGGGTCATGATTTCTCTTCCCTAGGATCGTATTCAACATCTTATCTTGCAGCAAAGGTTCGCAATCCTTTTTAGCATTTTTATCGTCTTCATCGATGATACGGTTCTGCTCCTTGTACATCTAAACATTAGAAGAGCATCAGAAAAATAAAAAATCACGATTCAATCAACAAACCTTGACCACCTTAACTATAGGATAAGTCGGTCTACCATTCTCCTTCACATAGTCAATCAACTCGTTAGCGTAATTGAAGAACTTGTCGTCTTCTTTCTTCATCTTGTTCATCATGAACTCGTGGGCCAATCGTTCGGAATTATCTTCAAATTCAGCCTTCTTCCTGATTTCCTCCATGTCGTCCAACTCCTTCCTGTACCTCAGCTTGGCTTCAAACGCTTCTCTCCGTTTTTCGTCGTTGTACTGCTTGACGACTTCGTCGCCCTTTAGGCGGTTCAGCATCTCCCATTTCAGGCATTCCTGGTCTCATCTCTCCTCACCTTCTTTGTGTCTGAGGTAGTTTTGCCTGTCCTCTTCGCGGTCTTTCCTCAGCTGTTTCTGTCGCTCCAGCCTGGCTTCTTCCATTGCCCTTTTGCGCTCGTCCACTTCTTGCGATTTCTTCATGTTCATCTCCAAAATTTCGTGCTTTGCTTTTTTTTTTACCTCGTGTACAAAATTAATTCTTATAAAATACAGCACAAAAAAGGTATTTTACAAGCAAATGCACATAAATATGAGATTGAAACAAAATCCTGGAACATCAAACACATGGGTTTAGTTACTCAATTTTGTAATAACGCCAAAAAATGGTTATATTCAGCGTTCATTTCAAACAACAGATAAAACACAACTTGTTCATGTATATTGAAAATAATAATAATAAAAATACAATAAGAAAGATAACAAAAATAAAGCCTAAAACACAATTCGTTCATAATAATCCACACCCAGCTAGATTATCGAATGATTTCGTCTTTATGGCAGGGACACCTACGGTAATTAGGGTCAGTCTTGGGGTCATGATTTCTCTTCCCTGGGATCGTATTCAACATCTTATCTTGCAGCAAAGATTCACAATCCTTTTTAGCATTTTTATCGTCTTCATTGATGATACGGTTCTGCTCCTTGTACATCTAAACATTAGAAGAGCATCAGAAAACAATAAATCACGATTCAATCAACAAACCTTGACCACCTTAACTATAGGATAAGTCGGTCTACCATTCTCCTTCACATAGTCAATCAACTCGTTAGCGTAATTGAAGAACTTGTCGTCTTCTTTCTTCATCTTGTTCATCATGAACTCGTGGGCTAATCGTTCGGAATTATCTTCAAACTCAGCCTTCTTCCTGATTTCCTCCATGTCGTCCAACTCCTTCCTGTACCTCAGCTTGGCTTCAAATGCTTCTCTCCGTTTTTCGTCGTTGTACTGCTTGACGACTTCGTCGCCCTTTAGGCGGTTCAGCATCTCCCATTTCAGGCATTCCCGGTCTCATCTCTCCTCACCTTCTTTGTGTCTGAGGTAGTTTTGCCTGTCCTCTTCGCGGTCTTTCCTCAGCTGTTTCTGTCGCTCCAGCCTGGCTTCTTCCATTGCCCTTTTGCGCTCGTCCACTTCTTGCGATTTCTTCATGTTCCTCTCCAAAATTTCGTGCTTTGCTTTTTTTTACCTTGTGTACAAAATTAATTTTTATAAAATACTGCACAAAAAAGGTATTTTACAAGCAAATGCACATAAATATGAGATTGAAACAAAATCCTGGAACATCAAACACATGGGTTTAGTTACTCAATTTAGTAATAACTCCAAAAAATGGTTATATTCAGCGTTCATTTCAAACAACAGATAAAACACAACTTGTTCATGTATATTGAAAATAATAATAAAAATACAATAAGAAACATAACAAAAATAAAGCCTAAAACACAATTCGTTCATAATAATCCACACCCAGCTATAATCCACACCCAGCTAGATTATCGAATGATTTCGTCTTTATGGCAGGGACACCTACGGTAATTAGGGTCAGTCTTGGGGTCATGATTTCTCTTCCCTGGGATCGTATTCAACATCTTATCTTGCAGCAAAGATTCACAATCCTTTTTAGCATTTTTATCGTCTTCATCGATGATACGGTTCTGCTCCTTGTACATCTAAACATTAGAAAAGCATCAGAAAAATTCAAAATCACGATTCAGTCAACAAACCTTGACCACCTTAACTATAGGATAGGTCGGTCTACCATTCTCCTTCACATAATCAATCAACTCGTTAGCGTAATTGAAGAACTTGTCGTCTTCTTTCTTCATCTTGTTCATCATGAACTCGTGGGCCAATCGTTCGGAATTATCTTCAAATTCAGCCTTCTTCCTGATTTCCTCCATGTCGTCCAACTCCTTCCTGTACCTCAGCTTGGCTTCAAATGCTTCTTTCCGTTTTTCGTCGTTGTACTGCTTGACGACTTCGTCGCCCTTTAGGCGGTTCAGCATCTCCCATTTCAGGCATTCCCGGTCTCATCTCTCCTCACCTTCTTTGTGTCTGAGGTAGTTTTGCCTGTCCTCTTCGCGGTCTTTCCTCAGCTGTTTCTGTCGCTCCAGCCTGGCTTCTTCCATTGCCCTTTTGCGCTCGTCCACTTCTTGCGATTTCTTCATGTTCCTCTCCAAAATTTCGTGCTTTGCTTTTTTTTACCTTGTGTACAAAATTAATTCTTATAAAATACTGCACAAAAAAGGTATTTTACAAGCAAATGCACATAAATATGAGATTGAAACAAAATCCTGGAACATCAAACACATGGGTTTAGTTACTCAATTTTGTAATAACTCCAAAAAATGGTTATATTCAGCGTTCATTTCAAACAGCAGATAAAACACAACTTGTTCATGTATATTGAAAATAATAATAATAAAAATACAATAACAAACATAACAAAAATAAAGCCTAAAACACAATTCGTTCATAATAATCCACACCCAGCTAGATTATCGAATGATTTCGTCTTTATGGCAGGGACACCTACGGTAATTAGGGTCAGTCTTAGGGTCATGATTTCTCTTCCCTGGGATCGTATTCAACATCTTATCTTGCAGCAAAGATTCACAATCCTTTTTAGCATTTTTATCGTCTTCATCGATGATACGGTTCTGCTCCTTGTACATCTAAACATTAGAAAGGCATCAGAAAAATAAAAAATCACGATTCAATCAACAAACCTTGACCACCTTAACTATAGGATAGGTCGGCCTACCATTCTCCTTCACATAATCAATCAACTCATTAGCGTAATTGAAGAACTTGTCGTCTTCTTTCTTCATCTTGTTCATCATGAACTCGTGGGCTAATCGTTCGGAATTATCTTCAAACTCAGCCTTCTTCCTGATTTCCTCCATGTCGTCCAACTCCTTCCTGTACCTCAGCTTGGCTTCAAATGCTTCTCTCCGTTTTTCGTCGTTGTACTGCTTGACGACTTCGTCGCCCTTCAGGCGGTTCAGCATCTCCCATTTCAGGCGTTCCCGGTCTCTTCTCTCCTGTTCTTCTTTGCGTCTGAGGTAGTTTTGCCTGTCCTCTTCGCGGTCTTTCCTCAGCTGTTTCTGTCGCTCCAGCTTGGCTTCTTCCTTTGCCCTTTCGCGTTCTTCCACTTCTTCTTGCGCTTTCTTCATGTTCTTCTCGATTGTTTCGTCCTTTGCCTTTGCCTCGGCGACGGCTAGTTTGCCGGCGGCTTCTCGACGCGCCACCTCTTGCCGTCGTATCTAAATTTGAGGTTAAAACACGTTAAGGTTGACGAAAAAATTGTTTGAGCATATTTGTATTTTAGGAATAATAATAATAATAATAATAATAATCCACGCCTTAGGAATGATCTAACGGCATTGCGGGTTATATTCTGATATAAATCTGTTCATAATGGTCAGCAACGTTTCAACGTTTCTAACGAAATGTTTAAAAAAAATCATACAGGCTAATATTTTAGGGATTAAAAAGTGATATAACTATTGATGCCTTGAACACTTGTGAGCAAATTTTCAAGATTAAAGAGATATCAAAATATTGGTAATTTAATTACACTTTTTAAATTTTTTAGTCCATTTGAATTTCTAGTTACTAATATATTTGTTAAAATCTAAAGAGCACAATATATCAAGAAAATTTTTGTCCGAAGCACTAAAAAAGGCAAAGTATTTAAGAAAAATGTGGCCTTATTTATTCTGATGTACATTTATATAAATTTATTGACCATTTACACTTTTTAATGCACAAGTAATTGTTTGCATTGCTCAAATATTTTTTGTATTGGACAAATATTTATTGTATTTGTCAAATATTTTATCGAATACAATAAATGCACATTTTATTTTATACATTGTGCATATATCTTGTACTGAAAACATATTACCTCCTCCAATTTTTCTTTGCGAAGACAATCAATCTCGTGCTTGGCCTTTTCGAAAACCTTTATAACTTCTTCCACTTCATCGTCTTCCTTCTTAAGCATCTTCTTGAAATGGTTATTTTCGTCCAAGAAGTTCATCAAGTCAAGTTTACGGTCCGCCCGTTCCTTCAGCATCTAAAAAATCCAAACTCAATCAAATTACACAAACAAACGAATCCAAAAACAAAACCCTACATCCTCCCGTTGGATCTGCGCTTGAAGATCCATCTCAGCCTGGGCCATCATATTATCCTCCAATTCCCTCTTCTTCCTTTGCTCATCCTTCATCTTAGCAAACGACTCCTTCTCCTCGATACTAAAACCACCAAAATTTCAATCATAAATTTAGTTTTTCGATTGGAATCATACGCATTTAGGTATAGTTCTTTCAGATCTTGCTTCTTCTGTAGCGCCGCCACTGCCTTTTCTTGTTTTTCACGTTCTTCATCTGCCACTCCCTGCTTTACGCTTTCCGCGTATTCTCGTTCGAGCTCCTGGTTGTGGGCGTCGATCATCTTCTTGAATTCCAGCTGCTTCTGTCTCTCGTAGATCGCTTCCGACTCTAAGAGGGCCCCGTTTAGTGCTTTCGGGTACGATTTCGCGTAGAACATCCGCCTCTTCACGCCTTTGATGTATTCGTCCTTGATATCGGCTTGTTCTTTCCGCAATTGGTTGTAGTTCGCCATACGCTCTTCCTCGAGGTCTTCCAAATGTTGCTTGCGTTCTTGTTCTTTGCGTAAATGTTGGTACTAACGGACGTAATGTAAGTATTAGTTTTATAATATACAAAAAATTACCAAATTACCAAACCGGACATCCTAAAATATAGATCAATATTGTAGATTTCTTATTTGAACCAACAGAAATATGTCAGAATTTCAGACATTTATTTAGTATCTAAATTTACCTCTATAGAATCTGGCCAGTTTTTGACCATGGAATCCGAGCCCTCTTTTAGAGCCCGCCGATGAGCTTCTTCCTTTTCGATAGCTTCCGCAATAAGTTTTTTTCGGTCCAAATGGCCTGTAATTTTCTTCCAAGCCGAAGCAGATACGTGCAGAGCATGTCCGCGATCGGAAATGGTCGTGTTCTGCAGAGTCTGCCCCGGAGCTAAATACCATCTTGATTCCATGTCTACAAATAGATAAAATTAACATTTGGAATATAACATGTGGATTTTTTTACCTTAGAATTACACGTAGTCCTTAAAATAAGAATAAAAATAATATCTTTTCAGGCCTCGAGAGTCCAATAACTGATGCGACGTTGATGTAAATAAATATATAGCTGTTTCCATGGTTATTTTGGAAATAACGATTTATTTGTAGCGGGTAAATTGTATTGTTGTTGTTTAAGTTCATTAGTGAGGTTAGGTTGTTTGGTTTGGTCGATAATGCAACCAGCGACAATAGTAGTGTTCGATTGCTGGCCGCGCTTAGTTCTGTGCAATCTGATTAGCGATCAGTTGGCAAAAGTGCAGTTCGATTGCTCGCTTGACGTCTGAGCTGAACTGATTCCACCAATAGGAACCAAGTATTTCAAATTTGCGATCAGATTGAACAGTAATCTGTTCAATCTGATCGTAATCAACTGAGCGCGGCCAGCAATCGAACATGCCTTAAACCGTTATTAGTGTATCGAAAGTTGCCTACGTCCTAAATGTTAGTGAGGTTAGTACCAAACCAACAAGATTTTTTTAGCAATCAGTCATCTTAATTATCATAATAAATCATTTACGTGTTTATAGCGTTAAAAGTATAGGACTTTATTAATAGTTTACGATGTGGTGATGCATTTCGGTAGTGTTTAGGTTTTATAAAAAAATAGTGTTTACATCAATGATTTACTTCCTAGGAAAATTAAGGTAAGAAATTAATAATTACTCTTAAGTATTATAATAGCTTTCGTAATGTGTACTCTTTTGGTGTCCCTTTTATTATAAACAATATGTATTGCAATTTATTATTCAAAGATTTAGAATAAATTTCTAACCTAAAAATTCTATTTCTCTTCTGTAGATCTGTAGTGCGTAGTGTAAAATGCTAATGCAGTCTATTCTAAAGCCCTAGATTTTCAAAAATTAAAAGCGGAAGGCGTGATATGGGTTTTGGGTGTTGGGAAAGCACGAGCCGTAGGCGAGTGTTTAAACATACGAGCAATTTATATCCCTATGTGCGAGTAAAATACGACGTTTTATCTACGACTCTTAAATTTCAATTTACGAGTGAAATGAAATGAAATACCTATTATAAATGTATTTGCGTGAGACAATCTGAGGTGAATATAATAGTGGCCATTGCTTTAATTAAACACATCATTATTCAAAAGAACTGTCATCATTTAAAGCTGGCTCCAGTTGACTTCTGGTGTTTCCAAAAGCAAAAACATTCAAACACCAATCATGTCATGCGGAAACCACAAACAGACATTACCTCAATATTGTATAGCGAGTTCTTAATGGGAAGAATGTTTTGTCCCAATATTCTTGTAACGAATAGAATAAAACACTATTTGAAACAGCACGTATATATTTCGCCTAAAACAATTATTTGATAATTTCGTCCTTATGGCACCGGCATCTATGGTAGTTTGGATCAGTCCTAGGGTCATGTTGTCTCTTCCCTGGAGTTGTATTCAACATCTTATCTTGTGGTGAAGGTTCGCAGTTCTCTCTTCCATGTTTATCTTCATCATCAACGATGTGGTTCTCTTTCTTGTATTTCTAAACATTAAAAATATGCGTGAAAACAAACAGACGATTACGATTCCGTTACAAATAAAAATTGCCAACCTTGACAACTTTAACTATTGGATAGATTGGTCTATCATTCTTCTTCGCATACTCAATCAACTCATTGGCGTAATCGAAAAATTCTTCGTCTTCTTGTTTCGTTTTCTTCATCATGAATTCCTGGGCAATCTTCTTGGGGTTGTCTTCTTCGTATTGCTTGGCACCTTCCATGTGTTCGTCCAACATCTTCCGATACTTCGCCTTCTCCTCCATGGCTTCCTTCTTCTTCTCTTCGTCGTACTGTCTGGCAACTTCGTCGCACTTCAGACGGTTCAGCATCTCCCATTTTCTCTGCTCTTGCGCTCTTTTTTGTTCTGCTTCTTTGCGTTGGAGGCATTGTCGCCAGTCCTCTTCGCTCTCCTTCTTCTGCTGTCTCTGCTTCTCCAACCTGGTCTTCTCCTTTTCCTCTTCATTTTCTTCTCTGTCTTGAACTCCGTTTTGAATGTATCTCGCGATGCCATCTTCTCTTGCTGTTGCTTCGGCCCCGAGCCTTTTCGCGAAGTTCTTAGTCATGTCGTTTCTCTTTGTTTGTTCTTTAGATCTTAGCTAAATTTCAGGTTAGTGTATCAAATAAAAATGTTTTCTCGTAATTAGTATCGTCTACATCCACTTAACGTACGAAATATAGACGGTTCCATTTACATTCACAACGTTGACATGACAAAATGAAATCTATCGCTTTTACCCATGTGTAGTCTCGGTTCCAACAATGGGAGACGGAGATATATATTTTAGCTATCGATGTGGTGCCAGGGATCAAACTGCGCATGCGTGGCCAGTAGTTATTAGGACCGTCGAGAGATGGCGCTATTGTAGCTTAAAGTGCGCGGTCGGTATTACCGCGGCCGTTAGCCGGTAATATTCGGCATCACTAACACCAAATCAGTGACAGCCGATAGATAACCTGATACATGTGGCAGCTTACTAACACCTAACCACTGTCAGCCTATAGATAACCTTTTACATGTGGCAGCTGGTGGCAGCACTGTTTCACTAACTTTTAAATTTTCGTACGTTAAGTTAAGTGGATGTAAGCGATACTTTTAAGTTGATAAAAAGTTGTCCTATAGACCCAAATATACCACAAAAATGGCCCAATTGAAAAATATTTAGTTCTTCCGCAGATGATGTGATTTATCTTTTTCAAATAGAAAAAGATCACGTGTGAAATTAACGTATAGAAAAATACATTAATCTAATGCAACATTTAGATCGCCTCCAGTATATTCAAATTCATGGAATTTTGAGAAAACTGGCCATATTTTTCATAATTTAAAAAATGTGTTAAAATGTCGATAAAAGTTTATTTGGCATGAAATATTTTCTTTTGTGTGTCCATGTGACCTATTTTTTAAATGCAAATTGTTTGCATTACTTTTCACACTATTAGATAATAATATAATTAATCATAATTTGTCAAACAACTGTGTTAAAAGTAACCAAATTAAAAAAAAAAATTTAGAGCTCTTCTAAACTTGAAACCAAAGTTGTTCCTCAGGCAGCATTTATTATTGCTGGCTTAAAGAAAAAACTATAAAGGCTATTAGAAAATAATGCAACTAATATTAAAATTAAACAGACAACACTTCACCATTCCCCCAAAACTGTTTAACGATAATTTTTTCATATCTTCCCTGAGACCATTGTATATGTGACTGACCTGGTAAGAGAATGACCGTTCATACAGCTCAGCGCGATGGGCAGGTGGAGCAAACAAACCCCTGAATGTTAAATTAAGGTTATGGACATCCGTTCTACAGCGTATCTTCAGCATGAGGTATTGTGGGGTCCTCTTGGATAACAACTTATCATATAATATTGCTGCATGCAACACGCTAGTGTTATCCATGTTCAACCACCCCAAGTCGCCCAGCCCATTCGATACATGATCATAATTCCTCAAACCAAAAACAAACAGAACACATGCATTTTGAACACGCTGAACACGCTGCCTATCCGACGCCGTTAGGCAAGGACCGTACACGGTATCACAATATGAGAACTTTTTACTATTGACAGTAGATATAGTGAGATATTGTCAAAACATCAGCATTTGATACTACCGGTACTTGTATTAGACTGAAAATATTTGGCAAATCGTGGCTCACTATATAGTATTATATCAATGCAGATGCGATCGATCTCGATCAAATAGAATTTGCTCTTGCAGCTAAACTATTAATTTTACCAAAAAAATTCGCAGACATAAAATATTCAGAATTTCCTCTACTTTAATTTATTATTTAACTATTTTGAGGAAATCACAGAAATGGCGGCTCATTTGCAAAATTCTTGAAAAATGCTTCGAGGATACATCCAGTTCCTTTGGACCGTTTTCAACCAAAAGCTGAGGAGACCTAAATATTATTCAATTGGGCCAATTTTTTTGTGGTATATTGAGCCAATAATTAGGACAACTTTTTATCAACGTGAAACTTAAAATTTCGAAAATAACGTTATTTCTATACACCATAATTCACAAATACCTCAGCGACTTTTTCATTGCGCAAGCACTCGATGTCGCGCTTGACATTTTGAAAAATCATCATAACCTGATCAACCTCATCGTCTTCCTTCCTGAGCATCCTCTTGGTTTCTCTGGTCTTCTCCAAGTAGTCCAACTGCACCTTCTTCCGTTCTGCTCGATCACGCATCAGCTGCAAGCAAATAACGCTGTAAAAATGCAAATTGATCAATCAATACGAAATCATTTTCACATCCTCTCTCTGCATCTGCTGCTGGAGTTCTAACTCCGCTTGAGCCATAATGTTATCCTCTTGTTCCTGTCTCAACTGTCTATCCCTCTTCTTCCTCGCAATTGTTTCCTTCTCTTCGATACTGCAAATCGTCAAAAGGTTGTAATTAGTAACAAGTCTATAAGCCAATCAAATTAAGATGTATCTTTGGAAAAATTACAAACCAGCTGGATTTTTGTACCATATCCAGTAGGGTTGGGTTGAAATTGCAGAAATGGCAGGTCATTTGCAAAATCTTTGAAATATGTTAAGAGGAAACATCCAGTTCCTTTTGACTCTTTTGAACCAAAAGCTTTTCAGCTCTAAGTTTGCTTATAAAACATAAAACATAAAACTATTTGTGATGTATCAATGTATACATTTAGTGTAAGCAAATTAGTTCGCAAAATAAGGAATAGAAGAAAAATTGATAGAGTTTTGAAATTTTGATTATGAACTCTCAGTAAGGCCCCAAATACAGATCCAAAGAGTTCCCACCTCTCCGGTGCGAGCTTCATCTCCTGTTGCTCAAAAAGCTACCCCCAATCGTGACCTCGCGGTCTCTTTCGGCGTTTTGCTCGTAAACCGCAATTGTTACGAAAAAATGTTACAGGACTTTTTCTATTCTCCTTTAAATTCTCTATAAAAATGTCCCTTACTGTTTGTTGCGTATCTCCCACCCAACGCTCGTAAATGAATATAGGCATAGTTTTCAGCGCAAAGTGAAAAATGAGCTCAGCGCCGTTTTTCGCATAAGAATTTGCTGAGTAACCTGGTCAATAAAGAGCGTTTTATTGGTCAAGTGGTGATGAGCACATTAGAATCAGCAGGTATTTCCACTTTCGCTGCTACCGATGATGCCGACTTGTTAATTGTTCAGACTGCGATCGACGCAGCCAATTTTGAAAAAAACATGGTGTTGTTGGGCAAGATATTGGTTTGCTAACACTCCTCATCGCTCTTTCTCCATCGGACAAAAACATTCGCTTTTTGAGAGATGCTCAAGGAAATATTAAGAAAAGGGCGTATAGTTCCCATGACTTACAAATTTCGAAAGTTTTAAAGGGTTGCAAAGATAACTTTTTATTTGCCCATGCGTTTAGCGGCTGCGACACCACGTCTGCCTTTTTTAGGAAAGGAAAATCGCAGACTATAAACTTAATAAAATCAAGAAAGGATTTACAAGAAGTTGTTGAAATATTCAATAATCCTTTATCGGCGAAAGTTGACATAGATGCAAGAGCAGGTGAGAAATTTACACTTGCATTATACAAGGCACCCCGAAAAGAGTCATCTTTGAATCATTGCCGGTTCATTTCATTTGACAAGTTAGTCCAATCCAGTCACGCAGTAATTTTGCCTAGACTACCACCTACATCTGCTGCATTAGCACAACATTGATATCGGGTTTTTCATCAAATTCAGACGTGGCGAGGAAAAACTTTAACGACAACTGAATGGGGCCGGAGAAAAAGTAAAAACATTCTAATGCCAGTTGTTATGACTGAAGCGCCAGCTCCAACTTCAATTCTTCAGGTTATATCCTGCGGCTGTAAAAAAAAGGACGTGGAAAGCAATGTACCTGTGTAAAAGTTGGTTTGCGCTGCTCCACAATGTGCTCTATAGTTGTCATGGGCAAAGTTGTTTCAATTCGATCGAGGAGAACGACTTTGCAGAGGAAAATTAATAAGTAGATATATTTTATTGGTGGAATAGGCCTACAGGGGAAACTACGTAAAAAAGCGCGCCCAGAGCTCTACCTCAACGGTGGTGTGGATACGGGCTCAAAGTACAGAATGCATAAATATAATGAAATCATCATATGAACACTAACACTTGATCATAAGGATCTTATTTTATATGCACCTTGTAGAGAAAAAACTGCTCTTTAATTTTGATTCTATACATTTTTTTGCTTAGACTAACATTTTTAAAGATAATCACCGCAAAAGGCGGCACTGGGCTCATTTTTCTCTTCGCGCTGAAAACTATGACTATATTCCAAGGTGGTTTACAAGCGTTGGGTGGGAGATATGCAAAATATAGTAAGGGACATTTTTATAGAGAATTTAATTGAGAATATAAAAAGTCCTTAACATTTTTTCGTAAAAATTGCGGTTTACGAGCAAAACGCCGAAAGAGACCGCGAGGTCACGATTGGGGGTACTTTTTTGAGCAAAATGGGATGAAGCTCGCATCGGACAGGTGGGAACTCTTCGGATCTGTATTTGGGTTACTACAGAGAGTTCATAAACAAAATTTCAAAGCTTTATAAATTTTTTCTTCTAATAAAGCTAATTCTCCTCCACTAATTATCTAGCATATATTCTTTATTATCAATAAATAACAGATGAGGCCGATGAGGGTATTCTTATTTGTGACGGCCCTTATCTGGTCAATGATATTTTTAGTTGAGTTGGCAATAACAGAAATATATTTGATCCAATGTTGTTGCTTGGTGCTGTCTGCAAATAAATTCGTCTCTGGTTCACCAACAGGATCAACGCGAACCAGTAAATCCTAGGTTTCACCATTATGTATTGGTCAATTCTAGGATTGACCGCTATGTCTTGGTAAAAGACCGAAATATTATTGATAAATATCATTTTTCGGACATTTAGCAACCTAGGATTACCGCGTTAATCCTAAGTTTGACCACATTTCCGGCTTTTACCGTAACATATACAAATTTAAAGTATAAAAGGTCTAATGAAATTAATTCCTACGCTTTTTGGTATGTTTCTTTCAGCTCTTGCTTTTGCTGCCTGGTCTGCGCTGCCTTCTCCTGTTTCTCGCGTACTTCATCAGCAGCCGCTTGGTTTACCCTCTCCACGTATTGTCGTTCCACTTCGCCATTGTGGGCGTCGATTATCTTCTGGAACTCCAGCTGCTTCTGTCGCTCGTATAACACCTCGGCCGTCATAAGGGCGCTGCTCAGTTCTTTCGGATAGGCCTTGGCATAGAACATCCGCTTCTTAACTTTCTTGATGAAGTCATCTCTAACTTCTTCCTGCTCTTTCTGAATGACGTTAAAGTTCTCCCTACGCTGTTCCTCAAGTTCCTCTATACGCTTCTTCCTTTCTTGTTCTTTGCGTATATGCTGGTACTAGTGAACAATTTGAATTATTCAATAATTAACTCACAGGAACGACATTTATTTCATAATATTACTCTCGGTGTTTAGCCTAGTTCTGTCGTGAGTTATGCAACCAAGATGTCTTGTTTATGGTTGCATAACTCTTAGCACAACGAGGTAAAACGTTGTTTTGGATTAATTCTATTGAATATATTGGATTTCTGTAATACAAGTATTGTATTTATCTACAATTTGTTGCTTACAGAAAATAAGGTGTTTTTAGTATCTACCTGTATGGAGTTTGGCCAGTTTTTGGTCATGGCTTCCGAGCCATCTTTTAGTGCTTGTTTGTGGGCTCGGTCGTGTTCGATTGCTTCTGCGATGATTTTTTTTCGGTCCAATTGATCTGTAATCTTTTTCCATTCGGTGGCTGTTACGTGAAGGGCATGAGTACGGTCGGAAACTTTCGTGTTCTCGACCGTTTGGCCTGGTGCTAAATACCATCTAGATTCCATGTCTAACAAAAAAGATAAATAAAATATCCGTGAGAAATAAACTGGAGTAAAAAAAATATTGTAGGAAAAAAATTATGTGAATAAAAAATTAAATTTATTGACGCATGGGGCGTCGAATAACTGTCGATAAAGTCAATAGAAAATTTTGTGGTCGCCATGGTATTATCAGAAATAATCAGGTGTTTTCAGACAATATGACAGTTTAACTAAAAATTGTACAAAAATAATCACCATCTACTTATGTACAAAATTTGTACAAAACTTCTCGATAGAAAATTCAACTGTGGAATTGATAATTTATAAATAAGGCAACGCTTAGAAATACCTAAAGTATACAAATGTTAGATCGATTCAAAACAGTGCACACCAGAATATTTGAACAAAACAAACCGATACAGTACGAGAATTTTTTTCTCTTTCAGTTTCAACGATAAAGTAATAAGTTGGTATGTAATATGCACGTGTTTGTTTTTACTGCATTACTAACGTGTCTCGCAAAATATAATAAAACGCAATGATTAAGGAATTTAGTGTTCGATAATAATCACTACATCATTTCCAGTTAGTTTGTTATTAAATAAAAAAAAACGCGTACACCTCAATCATCAAAATCACCTTTCCATATCAAATTAAATATCCTATCTTTGTTTTCGTCTTTTTATTGACAACAACATATCTTGCGGAAACGTTTATTTATTATTAAATGTAATTAATGCACGGAATACAAACCAAATGAATAATAAATAAAAAAATAAAGTAAATAATATATAAATTAAAAATAGATAAGAATTATTCTATTCTTTTTTACAGGGTGTCTCACAGAACTGGTATATTAGAAGTTTTTCATTTTCTACTATTTCTGGAAACTTGAAATTTTTGAACTAGAAGTTACTCGATCTAAACTCTTCAGCTAAAATATTCTCAAGTTAACTGTCACCCCCGGTCAACGGAAGTCGTTATCAACTTTGTTCATTTAAATGGAATGATTTTTATTTTATTTATAGTTTCTACGTATCAAAATACATCATTTTTGATAATGTTTTCCTATACCTAAATATCAGCATTTTTGTTTTTTTGATTTTACGAATTTTTTGGTGATTTTCGCGGTTACGTTTAAAATTGTATATCTCGGTTATTATTGAAGCTAGAAGTTTCATTATTGCTGGTCGTAAACTAGAAACATAACCAAATACGACGATGTTTAGTTCACCATGACATTTTCTACAGGGTGTTCAATGTTTACAACACAATAATTGAATTTTCAAACGTAAAAAACTCATTTTTTCGAATGGAACATCCTGTATACCGATACGCCATTCGATAGGAAATCTTATTCCATATCAATCAATATTAGGGTTCCCTATATCTATCTTTAATAGTTTTTGAGATATTGTCAGTATAAAAGAATGCAAACTAAATACAAAACGATTTATTCTTCATTTATAGGAATGTAACAACTTTGGAACAGCAGGAAAACAGAAAAATATTGAAATGATTTGTCAAAACTAAAATAATATATTTGGGATATCTAACTTAAATTAATAATTAATTATGTTGTTCGAAATGCTACCCGTTGTGCTCGAAGCATTTTAAAATTAACGTGTGGAATACACCAAACGTTTCACATGACCCCAGAAATAAAAGTCTAATGGTGTTAAATCTGGTGAGCTTGGTGGCCACCGCCAGCGAAATTTCTAAATATCTATCACTATTTCAATTTTCGTTGTAAATTCCGTATCTAATATCGTCCCCCATTATTAAATGGATTTAAAGAAAAACTGACAATATCTCAAAAACTATTAAAAATAGATATAGGGAACCCTAATATTGATTGATGGGGAATAAGATTTCTTATCGAATCTCGTATCGGTATACAGACTGTTCCATTTGAAAAAATAAGTTTTTTACGTCAGAAAATTCAATTATTGTGTTGTAAATTTTGAACAGCCTGTATAAGATATCATGATGCACTAAACATCGACTTATTTGGTTATATTTCTAGTTTTGGACAACCAATCATGAAACTTCAAGTTTCAGTAATAATCGAGATATTCAATGTTAAACGTAACCCCGAAAATCACCAAAAAATTAGTAAAATTAAAAACTCAAAAATGGCGATATTTAGGTATAGGGAAACCCTATTAATGGTGATGTATTTTGATACGTAAAAACCAAAGATAAAATTAAAATTATATCATTCCATTTGAAATAACAAAGTTGATACCTACTTCCGGTGACCGGACGTGACAGTTAACTTGAGGATGTTTTAGCTGAAGAGCTCAGATCGAGTAAATTTTAATTCCAAAAGTACAAGTTTCCAGAAATAGTAGAACATGAGAAACTTCTAATGTACCGGTTCCGTGAGAATGTACCCTGTATATTTACTGTGGTGCGTAAAGATGTAGTTAAAATTTGGACATACAAAATTTTGGCGCCCAAAATTATTAAAATAAATACCGCAGTTGTTTGTTTTTGAGTTTCTTTTTAATTAAGAAGAGAATATCTAATTGGGATGGGGCATTCTTGCAACATAGGCGTTAACTTATTTGTATCCCACGTTTTTCCTGTGCACTGTTTTAAATATGATAAAGATAACGATAAACACCCCTAACCATAAGATCCATTTTTTGAATAATTATTTGACATGTTTTTGGACTTTAGTGTGACCTTTGAAGCAATATAACAACGAAATTAAAAAGAATTGCATATAGATAATTGTGGTTAAATTGTTTTATATTCGTCCTAAGACTTTCGTGTGAAGCCATGTCCATCGAATTAAGGGATAACCTGTATAAATCGGCATATTAGCAATTAAAGATGATACAGATCTGAAATTTTGGAATCCGGACTTAGTAATCAAACTACTACTAAGAACATATAAAAAAATGTAAGATATTTTATATAAATTCAAGTTTTTCGGAATCCATGTTAAGCAGTTGGTCCCCACTAGGAGCATGGGAAAGCCTGAGGATGACGTTGGCAATGACACTACATCTGATTCGGTGATTATATAAAATAATAAACATTTAAACTCTTTTTATACAATACAATAATATTTATTAAACGTAGAATTATTCATTCATAATAAATCAATTCTTTCGAGTGTGGTGCGCGTGAATAATTGCAAATTTGTGTTGCGTACAAACAAAATGACTGTAATAAATAATTTAGATTTACAATCGGAAAGAGTTGTCGCAGCACATATTGTCTCTCGCTGCGTTTCTCTTCGTATCTCTCTCTCTCTCGCTCTCTCTCTCTATCTCTCGCGCATAGGCACTCTGTTCTTCGTGTTCAAATTTATCGTGGAGTTATGGGTATACCTGGTACGTCTACTCGAGAAGGTGTGCTGTGCGCATATTGAAATGAAATATAACAAGGGGAGTGTCCATTGTAATTCTATAAACAAGTTGTCGAGGCAACCTCAGCATGACAAACATTCAGAGGCCTTTTATTTGTCTTGCATCCCAAAGAGCTGTGCTGACGTCTCGTTCGTTTTGCATAAGTCCGCTCGCGCCTTTATGGGTTATTATTATTTTTAAACGTCAATATAAATAACAACAATGCGAGGAATCTCTCGGTAATCGCTTACGATAAGGATGTTTTAAAAGAATCTGCCATATTTAGGGGACGAGATATTGGGGGGGTATGAATAAAAATGAGTATATCCTTTCTGCTCAATATTTTGAAGTATATAGGCCGAGTCATAAGAATAAAAGTCGTAATTTGCGTTGTCTAAATAATTATGAACAAAGATCGACCACCTGTGCGCGAGATTATAAAGTTTTATATAGCATTTCTAATGAACAGTGACATGCTAAACAGTTTTTTTGTGTGTGAAGAGTTTGGGTAAGCAAGATGTTAAGATATATGAACAGATGTTAAGCCTTAAAACTTGAAAATTATGATATTATTGGAATTCAAAGTGAGTAGGCGTTTTCAATAGATTTTCTGTGCCGAATACGAATGCGGTATAAAAATAGCCAAGTTTTTGGTTATTTTGTTCTGAAAGCGCGTACTATATTACCAAAAAACTCTGTCCGTGTTTCAAGAACAGTAAAGTTTTTCTGAGCGACTTTTTAAAAAATTATTCCATTATATTATCATCCGTTATACATTTTATACATTCTCAAAAAAAAGTTTTAAAATCATGTCTAAAAACCTGTGACATATCTATTAGGAGCATCTGCTCAATGTATTAGGAGAATTTGCTCCATATATTAGGAGCATGTACTTATCTAAGCTAATTTGCTTTTATTCATACAAACTGGAGCCTAAACTCGCACTTTATGCTTATGCTCATGAGTACATATTTGGAGCATAAACTCAGCACTTGTGTAAAGGTCTGAAAATCTATTTTTTTAGATTAAAAATCCAGGCCATAGGAATCCAATTTTGATTAAAAAAGTATATTTTAATTTACATGAATCAATGTCTTTCCTTTAATGTAAGACATATTTTGCTTTGATTTAAGAATACCTACAATTTTCGTTCACGAAATGCAATTGTGATTCAAATTAATATACCTATAGCTATAGGGTGTTCCACTGTTTACCGGCAAAATTTTTACTTTATTATACTTAGTATGACAAAGTATTGTAATCGTGCCGAAAAGAAAATTCAGATTTTAGCGGAAATATGGTCCCCTGAACATTTTTGACCAAGGTACAAAAAATGTCTGTTTTTGGCGAGGATTTCGGACAAACTACTAAAGATATCGGGACGAAACTTAATATTTAGAAGTTTCATGACTAAAGTTACAGCTGAACGAGATTTTGTTCAAAACGGCACTGGACGTTTACTCTTAGCATTTTCTAAGATTTTGCAAATGAGCCATTTTTGTCATTTAGTCAAAATACTTAGATAATAAATTAAAGTAGAGGAAATTTTGTGTAATTTATGTCTATGACATTTTTTGGTAAAATTAATAGTTTAGCTGCAAGAGTATACTTTAACTTTGAAAGTATGCAATAGCACTTGACTTGGTTGACGTTGGTCGCTCAGCGCTCTGTGTATTATGTATATACAATAAATAGTTTACTGAAGCGTTAACAGTTTTTATTCGAACCAATGCTAACCTGTCTACACACATTAAACATTCTATTTGGTCGAGATCGCTTGCATCTGCATTACAACTAGTTTGCCAGGATTTGACAGATATTTTGATTATATTGACAGTATTGTCAGTATTGACTCTGCTGTATAGTATGATAAAATCATGTGCCTGGCCACATCGGATTTTTTTTTCAATTCCTTAAATAGTTACGGACACTCATTCCATATTCTTTGTTGCTGCTTTAAATAGGCCCTTATCTCAATGGTAGCATACAGTCTTTATGGCCTTATAACAGACAATTTTCGATAAAAAGAAAATTTAAAATTAGGAAAATATTGATCACCCTTTTAGGCATGGATTTTGTTCATGAAAATTGATTCGCAAAACTTAAATTGCAGGTCCCTTGTGTATAGCATGCCGCACTATTTTTCCAGTAGTTTTTAGGAACTAAATGACACTCTGCGTAAAAAGTTACATCCGACTGCACTATTAACATAACAATGGAAAATCAAAAAGAATATACGCCGCGAAAACGAAGGAAGTAAATAAACAATAACTTATTCAACAATAAAAAGTAAATAATCATCAAAAATAATAAAAATAATTAATATAACACGAACGGCATAACACGAACAACAATAGGACGCCACTGGAAATTCCAATCATTTGGCAAACAACGAACACCTATTCAACGGATTGTTACTTTTACATCAGGAAAAACTGTGAAGCTTCATGCAAAAATAAAATTAGATGTTCAAATTTACTGGATTACAAATCTACTGGATTGACCTCAGTCAGGCACTTTGCCAGTTCTGAAACCTACTGTAACACTATGATAAACACATACCTAGATATATGGATGAAGATATAGCAGAATTGTCGAAAACTATCGGATTGATACCATTCCAACTAGAAATACCACAATTCGTCACCCTATTAGATTTCAGGGATCTCTTATTTATTTGAAAAAGTATTTATTTATTCTGGAACAGACGTTGATATAAACAAAACTGTTGGTTTGTGGTTATCAGTAGTCAGACTTAAATACTGGAAGTAGATGAGTGTTGATAATGATATTGGTAGTGTTGATTTTATTCTATAAAAAAAATTATGACAATAAACAGTTTCAATTTTTATGAGTTTGTTTATAAAAACCACTTATTTTAATTATTATAAACCAGACGTGATAAAAACAAAACAACAAGCTTCTAGTGGTTGTACAGATTGTTTCCGTGTCAGGTTGTTATGTTGTTGTTAATTATAAGACTTCATATGGCATATATAGGAATATATGGTTCATAAGAGACAGTCTGGGGTCTCCATTAGACAAATTGGCCACCCTTTCCATTCCATCGTAGTCGTACGTTGTGTTTGAAGGACCCCTCTCAATTTTACCACTCTATACCATAGTCTAGGTACTCTTCCATCACTTCAAAGCTTTCAACTCCATTCGAAAATACGCGCAATAATATTTTTATCGATTATTTACATACACATACCAACAACCTTTTCTCAAACGGCGACCACTTATTGGAAAATCTAAATCGTCGCAATTCAATATTCATAAACAGTTTATATTATCATTGGGCGTCGACAGATTCGAATGGGACGATTTCTCAACTCGCCGCCCACATGATATTATAATACGGATTTGAGTCTGTCGTGTTCGAGATCCTGCCTTAAAAGAGAGACGGATTACTCGATTAAATCGTCCAAAACGTTAACATATTAAATATCCTTCGTGCATACTTGAACCCTGAACAGTGAACAGCTTTGTCACTGTCTGAGCAGGTATTGAATTATTGTCGTTGGTGTGTAGCCTAGTTGGTGTCGAGGAAAACACGGGACACCCCATGGATCTAGATTTAGATAAGTGAATGCGTACACAGCAAGTCTTGAGTGGAACTGCTAACGAAATTTGTCGTGTGTTAAGCAAATCACAATTCAACAAGTAAGGAATAATCAGGCAACAGATTTCCAAATATATAAACAAAAAATAAATGTTGGATTTGAGGAGGGTGCAATGAAAAGCTTGTCAGTCTTTGATATTTTATTCTCTGGGCTATTCACATTTGCCTACGTTTCGCCGATTCTAAGCCCTGAGACGCTTCCGCTAGATGTCGCTGATGGCCACTCGCCATTACTGTTAGCGTGCGTATGTGTCCAGTAAAATTAAAAATTATATTTAATATTGTATATGTCCACCAAATTGGAGTTGTACTGGCTTGATGCCGCATTTTATACATTTCGAACATGACTGCCTCCGCAAAGGCCTCCACCCCCAACCATTGACGAAATCTCACACCCACACTAGTAAGTAGTACATACCCGCATGATTATGCCTTTATGTGTGTTCTGAGACAATTTTATGATTTTGTCTTGTTTATTGCCGAACTGATAGTATTGTATCATTTTAATCGTAGGCCCTGAAGAAGCCGAAGACAAATATCGGCGAAACGTAGGCAAATGTGAATAGCCCAGAGAATAAAATATCAAAGACTGACAAGCTTTTCATTGCACCCTCCTCAACACTTCACACAGTCGATAGCCCCTCAACTAATGTTGGATTTGTTACCACTGAACTTTTTTTTTTATTGCGAAGTACAATAAAAGCTTGTAGCGAAAGATAATACCTTTTTTCTATTCATATGAACCAAATTTTAAAACCGAAAGTACATAGAAAGGAATAAGAAATCAAAAATTGTGATCATGTATTCTTTAATCCTTCAATAAAATTGCAGTTAACATTCCAAGTACATTCCAACAGAAAGGCGAAAATATTGAATATAAGCTGAATATAAGCTACAATATTGGTTACACCCTGAACAATTTTCATCATTTCTATGGTTGTAATATTTTTTTGCTGGAGAAAACAAAGGAAAATGCGCTGTTTGGTCACTCTACTCTCGTGTGTATAGATTTAAGAGAATTTGAACTAATTTTGACGTCATCTTCTCGTTTATTAATGTGTTATTAATTATGTTTATTGGTAATAATAATTTATTTCAGAATTATTGTGCACTTATATAGAATTTAAGATTTGTTTCTGATTTTTCAACCAATTTTGTTGTTTTTTGATTCTCTATTAATATGGTAGGAGTATTTATGTTAATTTGCTATAAGACATCTCAGATTTGTGCATTTGTGCAAAACTTTAAAATAGGGTTTATTATTAATATGCAACCAATAGAAAATATTGGTTAGTTAATTCTTTTATGTTTTTTTTTCTTGGAAATTATTATCTTATCGCTCCATATCCATCATTTTGCCTGAAGTGCCTGTCGTCAAGCTTTTTTAAACACCAGGGCTAATTTATAGTATAAAAACATAATTGACAACGTTGCATTGTTTTGGCATTATTTTAAACATAATCTATGATTTGCCTTTACTTTCGAACAGTAAATGCTCTTAGATTTCCCGGACCAGAAAACGTTGTATTGTATTGATATCAAATAATCATTATTGTCTGGGATTGCTTATTAAAATTTCATATTTGTCCAGTGGGAATAAAATCTTAGAATAATGCTTGACTTCTGGTTCGTGTTCATCGATTGTTTCTATTGTTAACTATTGCTAGTTTTTTATGAACACCATAGACTTTCCAATTTTGACTATTTTATGTTTATTTTCGGTTTTAAAAATTATCTCTAAATAACACTAGTCTAGTGCATTCCAAGTATTATTCTTCTGTTCTCGATGAACATTAGCTAACAATTATTTTATAAAATTAATAAATGTTAGAAATACGACAATATTAGTTTGTAATTCACCTTGAGACAAGAATTTTTAAAATGGTCCAACGATAAAAATATGAGTGCCTAACTAAGGAATCAAAATTGTAATTTCACCATATGTCGAGAATGTTTAAAGTCGAAAATACAGACACTAAATGCACATACCTAATTGAAAATTCTATAATCGTGTTCATCAAGCATCCGATAAAAATACTTACTAACAAATTGATGACTAATAGAATGACGGCAATATTATTTTTAAGTTCATCGAATTAATAGTGAACTTATCTTAACACTTGAAAGCTGACAATATAAGTTCAAATAATTATTAATTTTTGCTACATGTGTAGTAGTCTAGTAGGTTGGTTTTTATTTCTCAACTTTTAATCTTTTTTTCTGCAGGATTCTTTTAATTTATTCCTTTATATCCAAACTTAATTCCTGTGCAAATTTATAGCAATGAATACGTGTCCAAAAGGGGTCAAAATCGAGAATAAATATAATTTACAAAAAACTTTTTTTTTCTACAATAAATTTACATACCAGTTATTAAATTAATAAAAAAATGACCATTTAACTTTGGAGTCTAGATATCAGAGCTTTTAACATATTTTCAAGTACTTCATTTGGCAAAAATACGTAATCTAAGCTACGTAACTATGAACATGATATATATCCTATATCCTGACAAATAATGAACAAAACCTAACAAGTGATAACAATGTTTTTGGTATTTTTCTCTGTAGAATCTGAATCTGAAGGTAGAAATTTCGACTTGAACTTAGTTTCTGAGAAAAACAGCGCTAAAAAATTGTAAAAATTCCAAAAGCATATTTTTTTCTAGAAATACAAGACAGAAATTGAAATTTTTGCTTTTAAATACTGATTGTACGAAAGAAATCTGATGTGGCCAGGCACATGACTTTATCATACAATATATAAAATTAATAGTTTAGCTGCATGAGATTCTATTTGATCGAGATCGATCGTGTCTGCATTAGAATAAAACGAGTTAGCCAGGATTTTACAGATATTTTCATTCTAATGATAGTAGGTAGTGTCAAACGCTGATTTTTTGTCAATACGTACTGTCAATAGTAACTAGAATTAACTAGAATTGTATTAATGCACACACAACCGAACTCGATCAAATAGAATGTTCTCATGCAGCTAAACTATTAATTTTACAAAGAAATGTCATAGACATAAATTATTCACAATTTCCTCTACTTTAATTTATTATTTAACTATTTTGACGAAATTACAGAAATGGCAGCTCATTTGCAAAATTCTTGAAAAATGCTTAGAGGAAACATCCAGTTCATTTGGACCCTTTTCAACCAAAAGCTTTTCAGCTCTAAGTTTGGTCATAAAACTTCTAAATATGTACTTTCGTCCCGATACCTTTAGTAGTTTCTTCGGAATTGTCGCCACAAAAATCGGGTACACACATACACACACACATTTTTTGTACCTTGGTCAAAAATTTTCAGGGGACCCAAAAAGACCTATTTCCGCTAAAATTTAATTTTTTTGTTTCGGCACGATTACAATACTTTATCATACTGCGTATGATAAACTAAAAAGTATACCAGAAACATTTTCATTTGTTCTGTGTTGGCCAGAACAGTCACTAGCTTATTAGCTTAGCTTATTTTTAACAAATTACCTGCAACCGTAAAAAATATGAAACCCAACCGATTACATGAAACCTTGACAAAGAATTACTACTCATATTTACTAATACGCTTATTCAAGCTTCTTCATAAGACAGTCTAAAGGTGATAAAATTTGGAGTAGTTAGTTGTTGATTGTTCAAGTGGTGGTAAATAACAAAGTTTACAGTCTAGGTGGATGGCTCGAGAAATATCTACAAGAACTCTCTACTGTTCTCTTCGTAATGATGATAATGCTCTTCACTCATGCAGAGCATGAAGGATTTATATTATATTGTACTATATTTAATTTTTTTTTATAATTTGATGTTTATTGGATAGTTTTGTCTCTTCTAAACACCTTTCAGTGATCTGACCTAATACAAACCATAATTATGTTGACTATGACAATATACAGCATTGAAACATCAAACAGAAACATGAAACAACCATTATTAGCCCATACTGCTCCAAAACCATCACTTTTAAAAACAATCTCAACTCCATTTATCCAACAAACAACCTCACACACATTATACCCCACATACAACTTTAGCAAACAGCATTGGCAAGTTAATAAATACAACAAGCCGGACAGCGACCAGGTTGAAAAGTTGTAGGTGGCTCAAAACTCGCGGTCATCGTAGTAAATTTACATATGCATATGCACACACATACGGTACAGTCGCAGGGAGTTCACGGATCTCGATGATGCCTCCCAGTCTTGGCGCGTGGGTCCAAATCCAGAGGCAAAGGACGCGAATGGAGAGACTCGGGCCCACTGTGATTCAGTACTGCTTCAGTCGTGCTACGGCCAGCGAAGAAATGACGAGCGCTCCCGCAGCATCGTAGTGTAAAACCCACGTGCGTCCGCCACGATGTTTAGAAACAGTAGGAACACCTTCAGTGATGTGACAATGCGCCGGTTTTGTTATGCTAACATTGTGATCGTGCTGGTATTGTTTGGATACGTCGAATGTCAAGGTGGGTATTTTAATTTTTAATTTGATATTTCGTGTATTGGGTCTTGTATAGGATTAATTATGTTGTTAGTAAGTTAAGTGATAAATTATTTATTAGTTGTATGTATTTTATTGGTTGTTTATTTATGAGGAAAGAGAGAAAAGTGGGCTTTAATTAAGACATAAAACAAAACGGCATCTGCTGTATAAGTACGTCAATTGTCACTTATTTATGTCTCTCTAAATTGAGCGTTGCAGATAGTCGTAAGGCCCGGTTTACACGCGTGTAATTGATTCTGTCTGTCCCAGAACGTCGTCTATAGTTAGGCTTACCATACATCCCGGTTTGACCGGGACAGTCCCGGTTTGAGACATCGGTCCCGGCGTCCCGGCCGGTTTGGTATTATATCCCGGCTAAAATTCTTTACTGGAATTTATATCAGTATTATTTTTGATCGGTAGAACACATCTAGCTTTGAAACTTTCAAATGGTAGTATTTTGGAAATGTAAAACGGTCTCAGGTCATATGCTCTTTGCCAAGAAAAATGCTTTCATTTTACTACTTTTCGATACCTATTGCGAGATAAACAAAATAATGATGATTTAGGGGTAACAACTCCGCTGCTAATAGGCAACAGAGCGACTAGCCGATTAGTATTGTAACAATATTAAGTATCGACAGCCAAAGAAACACAAAGTTGATTGCTGAAAATTGTTTATAACGTTTTAAAAATTACTGAACGACGATATTCCAAACGTCAAAATGTAGACTACCTATCTCAATTAGTTAGTCACTATTTCCCGTTCTGTAGCAAGCAACCTTTAAATCACAATAATTTGCATAATACTTTCTATGCAAGCTTTTAGATATACATACTACGAAAAATGCTACAGAAAAATTGTTATAACTTTTACATTTTGCTTCATATGACAAATTCGTAGCTAATTAATCGTTGTATTTACTCATTTACTCTGAGAACTTTTCTTTGTGGCATACAACCCCTAAATCACAGTAGTTTTGTCTGCTACTTATTTGAGTATTGTGGTACAAATTGCATATCTTTACAACAGAAAAATGTTTATAACTTTTACAAAAACTGTTTAAATCCTTTTCTCTTAGGCCAAATTGTAGGCAATTGATTGGGATTATACTTTAATTTATAATTTTCTGTCTTGCGTCAAATTGAAGATCATTAATGGGGGTTATATTCTTTGGTAGTCGATTTCGGAACATTTTGTAAATCGATATGAATATTTATAAAACAGAAAAACGTCAATTTTTGAGTTGTAAATGTTTCAGCGCTTAAAATGCGCAACATTTTCAAAAAATAATTATTAAAATATGAGTCTTTCCAACGGCTTCCGAAATGACGCACTATTTCTGTCTTATTTAACACCAATAGTAACAGCAATATTGTTCTGCAAAATAAAATTTGTGGAAGGCGTCATTGGTTTTTTATTTGATTATAGAAGATATTATAATATTAAATGTACATTCTGCGAAAAATACGAGAGTTTTAATGAATAATTACACTTATTCCAGTTTTTCTTTTGTCACAAAATGTTATATGGACATGTCGACGTCTCCATCACGTCTTAGATTTGCGTACACAGACTTCTTGGTTTGGGATCTATGAAAACAAAATTGAAACGATATCTCACATCTCTTGTGACAAAGTCAGTGTCACCATCACGTCTTATCTGCGCACAGTAATTTTTGCTGTTTTGTGTTGAAATATATGCATTATTTGGTATTCAAATTTACTTTTGTGGGAACGTCCCAATTGTTGATAATTTTGGTATATCTGATGTTCGGATTATATAAAAAGACGAAATACATAAGAAAACACTTGAGAAGCAGAAAAAAAGGACACAAGGAAATTGAAGACTATAAAAAACCACCACAGAGCGCAGATGGTGGGTTGACTTATTTTCAAAAGTAGGCAATTCTTGTAACGGTTTGAAATTTCATAATTATGGTAATCGTGATTATTACCATTTTTCTATGATAGATCTGCACTAAGAAATGTCATTTAACTCTTATAACTGGTTGAACATGTATTGAAATAAATAGTCTCTGTTGTTGGAAGTGGGAAAATGGGTGATATAAATAGAAGTTTCAAAGCTCGAAGAAAAGTTTCAAAGCCTAATGTTTGTGTTCATATATTAAAAATCCCTCCTATTTTTGTCAATTTGACAACGCACCACTCCTTCTTACCAAAAACTCTTCACAAAACAAATTGGTTTGCAATCCACTCTAGATTTTCCTAAGAAATGCCATATAAAACTTTTTATTTTTAGGCACAGTTGGTCGTTCTCTTTTTATAATATTGTATGAACCGCAAATTCAACATAAAGTTCTCCATGACAGTTACGGTAGACCTCAAATATATGGAGTAGAAACTCCGGTTATTGACGTATGAACTTTTTATTTTATTCATACGAAACATGAGTATGTACCTACTCAAAGAATATACTTAGCTAAGTACTTGCTCACAGTGAGCATCTGCTGCAGAATTTTATTCTTATAACTTCGCGTATTTACTTCAAAGAATTGAGCATAAAGTATGTACTCATTTTTATTCATACTACCCAATGTTTGTTCCTATCGACTGTACTATTAATATCTGCCGTTAGAAATCCTACGCATTTGTTTGGGAGTTATGATTGTCAATACAATTCGATAAGCCAGCTGGTAGTCAAATTGTAAACTTCCTTCTGTTTGTCATGATTTTGTTTTATCTACGATTACGAGAACGGTAATTGGGATATAAATTATTATCGTACACGTCTAGTTATCTCACAGAAAAATTGGGTAATTAATTCTGAAAATTACAACTAGTTACCTGAGCTATTTTATTCAGGAGAGTTTTCAAAAGCGAAAGTTTTAAACCGCAACATAATCAATCATCATGGGCATTTTTTGAGCCCAAAATTAATAAAAAAAATATATTAATGGGAAAATAATTGTTAACTTAAAAATAATGCGGAGATTCAATCAAGAAATCTACCTACACCCGTTTTTCAAAACATTGTTTCCGATGCCAGAAATGCCAAAACTTCTCAGCGATTTGACTCAAAAATCGGTTTTTTGTTACCCAAAGATCAATAAAATCAATGAAATAAATAATAATAAAATCAACTGCCCTAATTTTCAACTGTCTCTCCACAACAATACATGTGGGCCCGCACATCACTGCAAATAAACTATGTCAGTGCTTTAGGCACACAACTGAACAAATTTCAGATAACACATAAAAGTTTAATGTTTAATTCATACTTTCAGAACATTTTGAAGTTTCTAATGACATCGGGCTCGTCTACTATGAATTCGCAAACATTTGTAAAATAACGTTACATAGAAAATTGTCTATATCCCGAAATGCCGTCCAAATATAAAAGATTTCTTCTGTTTCTCTTTGAGTATTACTAATATTACTATCCGTATATCAAACATACTGTATTTATTTATTTTTTACTAACAAATAAAACATTTTTCGACTATAAATACCCCATTTTTACTCATTAGTACAGGCAACAGGATTTTTAGCTGAAAAAATGTATTATTATAAAAAAATAGGGAGTTTTTAAACTAGATTGCGCCCAAAGTCGTTTTGTAGCAGACTAATTATCTTATTGTTTTTTTTTGTCTAAAAAGCATCATTTTTAGAAACAAATTAAACATAGGACAACTATTTTGTCTACAGCGTTTTTATACTATATCTATTAAACAATTTTCATTCCAAGAATATCGATTTCTTTATTGTGACAGCCTATACGAGGTTCCAGTTTCGCGATCTCCGTATTTTTTTTACATTAATTGTGTACAAATTTTATGTTTTGGAGATAATTGCATTTTTACGCTTTATTTTGTTACATAGAAAGATAATTTGACTATTATAATTCTACATAAAAATATACAGAAATATAAGCCATTATTATTATTATTATTATTAAAAAAAAAACACCAGACACATAACTTTATAATACTATACAGCCGTGTCATACTCTGTTGTTTTGACAATACTGTTAATAGAATCAAAAATCTGTCAAATCCTGGCTAACTAGTTTTAATGCAGTACGAGCGATCCCGATGAAATAGAATTTGCTCATGCAGCTGAACTATTAATATTACCAAATGATGCCATAGCCATAAATTATACCTACAAAATTTCCTCTACTTTAATTTATTATATAACTATTTTGGCGAAATTACATAAATGGCGAATCATTTGCATAATCGTTGAAAAATGCTAAGAGTAAACTTTCAGTTCCTTTGGACCCTTTTGAACAAAACTTCTTTCAGCTCTAAGCTTAGTCACGATACCTTCAGTGGACCCAAAAGGATAAATTTCCGCTAAGATCTAAAAGTATAGATATATAGTATAGATATAACAAAAAAGTAAAAACATGGAGTTTTTAAACCAATTTGCGCCCAAAGTCATTTTGTAGCTTACAGACTTATTACCTTATTGTCTTCTTTATCTAAAAAGCATCATTTTAAGATGCAAATTAGCTATTAGTCATAGGTCAACTAGTTTGTATATAGCGTGTTCATAATATTGAACTACATCTGTCAAACAATTTTGTATTTTCTCCGTATTTTTTTTGTGATAATTTTTACGTCAATCGTAAAAAAAGCCTGACCGCTTTATTTTGTTACATAGAAAAGATAATTTTTCTGTTGACTATTATGATGCTACATAAAAGAAGTGTCAACGTTTGAGTCGATAAGACATTAAAATTCATTTTTTTCTCAAACAATGAATTTTTTTCCCAACAATTCGTAATTCATAAATTCACAGAAATATACGCTATTTTATAGAAAAATACTCTCCATTGTTTTCAACTTCAATAATCACATCGATCCCCAAAATCTACGTTTGGAACTTGGTCTCTCATCTGCACTATTTACCATAAAGGGGAACTGGGCAAAAAAGAGATCACAGAAGTTTTATGATTGATGTCGAATTATAAGAATAAACAGCCCGAAGGGGTGTCCGATAATTTAGCATCGAGCCTCCTTGCCATAACCATAAAGAAAATATGCTAATCTCAGGACCATCACTACTACACAGTCAGCGTGGATTTAATTTATTTGTGGTGTTTAAAACCTGGGCGTTGTACCTCTTCTAGACAGTTTCCAATTGCATTGCCGGCTAACGTAAAAGGCTTTACATGGATAATTAAATGTGACTGGTTAATAATTCAAAGAAATAATTAACGGTGTAGATAGATTTCATAGTGGCAAGAGTCAGGGGTCAGAATTTTAATAGTCATAGTTGTGGATAGACATGCATATGTCGGTTCCTTCTTAATCTAACGACCAAGAAAAGACATTATTTAATAATTTTTGTTTAATTATTCAACATGTTTTTCCAGCCTAAGATATCTTTTATTATTAAATGGTTTAAGAAATTAGGATGGTATAGTAGCATAGAGAGGCACATGTGTACAATAATAACATATTTAATAGCAATTAATCATCTAAATTATAATAATAAATCAGTTATGCTTGTTTTTATAGCTCCAAAATTATACAGTTATTAATAGTTTATTATACATAATTTACGCTTACTTTAGTTTTTTTTTTTCATAGTTTGTAAACTCGGTAGATATATTTGACATAACATATGTTATAGTGAGTGCAACATACGGCCTTTTAACTATATTAAGACGATTTTTCAGGTATATATTTTTATAGTACTATGTAGTACTACTGTGTGAAAATTTCATTAAAAATAAACGCGGATATCCGATATTGTGGATATTGCAGCAAGTATAGCGTTTATATATGTGTTGTCAATGATGCATTATCCAGCCTTATGAAGATTATGGAGGTATTATGTATGAGCATCGTGCCAAACTGCAGTAATTTCTGCGCGAAGGCTGATGCACGGCGCATCATGTTTTCAGAGCCATCGCTGACTAGATGCTGCAAAACAGGCCCATCTGTCGTCAAAATCAAACAGAAAGAAACGAGAGGAGGAAAATATTAATTTGAAAAGATAATTATATGGTCCAGGCATCGCCGACTATAGTAAAATATAACAATTGTATACATCAAAGTTACACAATGCTTTAAAATGTGTTTACTCAAAACCGCATTTTTCAAACTGGCCGGAAAGATAACTTCAACTGATCTCCGTCAATTCACTTGAAATTTTATATGCAGCTTCAGAACAACATTATCTAGAGAAGTACTTACGGATTTTACGTTAAGTTCGAAACTTTTTTTGTTATAAACAATTTTTAACCTAATTTTGTACCTAAAAGTGATAATTTGTGTTCACACGTGCGCCATTTTGTTTTAAAGCGGAATTTCCGTATGTATTTCCCGAGATAATCTTATATAAAATCATTTTTTTTTGTTTTTATGGCTAAGTGAAAAACTGCGTGCAAAATCTTTTCGTCCGTGCAACCGTTTTAAAACGCTTCAATTTTTTATTTATTTTAGTTTTTTTTTATTGTGAATATTCTTCAAAATATTATCAATAAAGGGCTTTAAAGAGATTTTGTAATTCATTGACTATATTGTAAAAATATACCTACAAAAGCGGAAGTACTTACATAATTATTTAAACTAATAAATAGTTTAACAATTTAAAAATCAAAATACGTAGCAATGCAAATAATAATTATTAATAATTATCTTTCAATAATTTTAATATTTCAAAAACTGCAATAGATCATTCTTAAATACGCCATCATCAATATATACATAATGTCCTTTGAATATGTCCTTATTAATTTGTGGTGCAGTTTTCATAGTTTTTTTTTTTGTTGAGAAATTAATTTTAATAAAATGAAATTTCTTATTTCTTTTTCTAACATTACCTAAGATTCCGATTACATGTCATCAATAAAATACAATTATTCCGAATGCCTTCTGCTGTTAACAATATTAACAATAAGAATATCATCAGTCAATATCTGATCAAAGTTTAGAAGAAAGTAACCAAATAAGAGGTGTAGGAAAAGACTTAAGCTGAAACTTGAATGGGGTTTGAATCGACAGGGTTATGCATTTGTAGGAAGCAGACAAATTCCATTTTTTAATATAGCATCTTGTATATTTTTTTAGTTTTTTGATATTCTTTTGAATTACAAATTGAACTGTGAAAACCGCATGTCCCTGAGGTCAGTGGTGTAAATGTAACAAGACGATTAAATGTTAAAAGAAAACAAAACTGAAAACTGAAAATTGGTAACGAGTTCGGCGGTCTGTAACCAAGCTCTTTTTTTTATTATTACACCATTGTTTTAAAAACTAATGCCAACATTGCGGAAATGAGAAAAAACACGACTATCGGAAAATATCAAAATTCAACATGGCGTCCATAAGAAAAACATATTTCAAATTAAAAAAATACACTGTATTTCTTGTTAAAAAGTAGTAGAATGTTTTTGTTTCAAATGTCTAGCTACTCTTGGTTTTGAATAAAAAATTAAAAACCATATCTTAACATTTCAGTTTTTTTTTCGGATTACTTCAAAATGAAAAATGATAGCATAAATTTCTTTACAGATAATTGATCACGAACACAAAAATACGAAACTTTGCCAAATTTAAACATAGGCTCTATTTCCACTAATAAGCGAGATCCCATGGTGAGCCTCGAAATTGAATCACCCGGTGTATAATATACTTTATAATTCTTTTAAAATTATCCGTTAGACCATCGTCAGAGACGAATATACAAACTTTACGCTTATAATTTCGTTGTCGTTTGTTTGTTCGAATCGTGTGAACGAGGCTTGAGGATTACAGATCTCTCTCGCGCAAGCACGTCTAAAAATAGTGAAATATATTCATAAATTCTTAGGCGCCCAATCGTCTTAAAAGCTGGTAGCAGCAATAGCATTTTTATGTAAGGAAAACAGCTCGTTAAAACACTGTAACTCTGTGAATATAGTGGGTGTCCCAGTCGACCAAACAAACGTTCAATGTCCCCAGTAAAAATACAAAAAGATTCAGGAGTGTTCATGATAATAATCCAGAGTGTCAACTAAAAAAAACACGAAAAAAAGCTTTTATAGTATGTATAGAGTTGATGGAGCTGAAAAGGTTCTAAGTTTAGTTGAAAATTTCATTTGATACGATCTTACTGTATAACGAAGTTTCTGCTCTTCGCAGAATTTAATTAAATTTCTGAACTCGATTAATAATGTAAGTTCATTAGGTATATAGACTGGCGAGAGGCTTAAAGCCAGCACAACTAATTTAAGTTCGTCTATTTGAACATCCACTTCGAACACAACATGTTTATTTTGCAATAAATTACTCAATCCCAATCATGCTACCGGATACATTTTGATAACCTTATCTTCCGTTTATGTATGTATGTACGTATGTTCAGTTGTCTTAACCTTTTGCGTTACAAAGCGCATATAAAGTTTTTTAAATGAAATGACTTTAAGGAAAGTACTGTGCCTACTATGAATGAATAATTATCAAACTAATTATTATCAAACAATAGCATGCTACATACCAAGATGTTATTTTCTCATCGAAACTGAAACATATGAAGAAATCTCGTGTTAACGCTAAAACAATTTCCTCAAATATTCTAACGAAATTTGACGTAGAAGTTATTTTACGACCAGAAAATGACAAGTTTTTATTGTCCAGCAGGTTTTCGAGTACCTTCAACGTTAGTATATTTTACATTTTTGATATTTCAAAATGTTAATCTCACATTCCAAATTTGCTAATATTAATAGAATTATATATTGGGCGGAATACTATTCCCAAAGCTTTTGGATCGTTTTCTTAAATAAAAAAATTATCATTTTCAATAATATTTTATTTTGAATAAGTTAGACCAAAATTTAAAACAAATTTTGCCTATCCTAAGCAATTATCTACCGTATAAAATACCTTGTTGCTCCTCAAAATTTCAGACCATTTAGGTAGTTTTTAGACTACAACGTTTTACTTCAATGTACTATGATACTAACTTTGAAAAATTTGCAAAAGAAAAACTACTTTATGTTGAAATTTCTTAATGAAATGTTGTGAAAGATGTTTTATTGGATTTCCAATCAAATCTAAATTATTTAAAAAAAAGCATAAATCAGCTGTTCCTATAGTTTGGGAAGTACTATAAATTCCCTTGTTAGGGAATTAATTGGGCTTATATAGCTTTTAAACCATTCCTTCATATACTTAATGAATTTTCAGCATATTTTGTTAGATTTTGTTTTACATGATTCAATAAACAAATTTCACATCGATTAAAACACAAATTATAATAATAATAATAATTAACATCGTTTAACCATTTATAGTATTGATCTTTGCATTCCCAACAAATAAAGTAGCTGGTCACCATCTGGTTCTATACAAATCATTTTTTGTTCTACTGTAAATTTTAATATTTTGGATTTAAGCTATTTGAGTATTAGGCCAATGCTATTTAACATTTTAGTTGCAGTTGTTAATTATTATATTTATTTTATCTATAAAAGTGAACACGTAAAGTATGGAAACATGAGAAAATCTCTGAGAGGGGTTATAAGTTTACAAAATTCTCGAACACCTTGATTTTTAACAATCAAAATAACATTTATGCGATTTTTTTATCATACGTAGTATTATAAAGTATCGCCAAAAAATGAGATTTTAGCGACAAGGATTATATAAATGAACCGCCATTTCTGTAATTTTGTCAAAATAATTAAATAATAAATTAAACATAAGGAAATTTTGTATAATTTATGTCTATGATATTGTTTGGTAAAATTAATAGTTTAGCTGCATGAGCAAATTCTATTTGATTGAGATCGGTCGTGTCTGCATTAGTATAAAACTAGTTAGCCAGGGTTTGACAGATATTTTCATTCTAGTGACTGTAGGTAGTGTTAAACGCTGATGTTTTGACAATACCTACTGTCAATAGAATCAAACTATCTGTCAAATCCTGGCTAACTAGTTTTATTTTGATGCAGACACGACCGATCTCGATCAAATAGAATGTCATGCATCTAAAATATTTGTTTTATGTATAGTATGATAGTCATGTGCCTGATTATATAAATGAACCGCCATTTCTGTAATTTCGTCAAAATAATTAAATAATAAATTAACCATAAGGAAATTTTGTATAATTTATGTCTATGACATTGTTTGGTGAAATTAATAGCTTAGCTGCATGAGCAAACTCTCTTTGATTGAGATCGGTCGTGTCTGCATTAGTATAAAACTAGTTAGCCTGGGTTTGACAGATATTTTCATTCTAGTGACTGTAGGTAGTGTTAAACGCTGATGTTTTGACAATACCTACTGTCAATAGAATCAAACTATCTGTCAAATCCTGGCTAACTAGTTTTATTTTGATGCAGACACGACCGATCTCGATCAAATAGAATCTCATGCATCTAAACTATTAGTTTTATGTATAGTATGACAAAGTCATGTGCCTGGCCACATCAGATTTTTTTTAGTGATTTAGGATAATAAATATTTTTATAAAGGCAATTTTTGAAAATGTCTACATGCTGAACCCAATGTCTAAAAGGGTCTCACAATCCTGAAAGTTTGTTCACACACATTTTAATTCTTTCTGCCATGAAGAAAATTAGCAGATCTATCAGAATCAAGAAGAAAAATATGGTGTTGTAATTTAAAATGGTGCCGATGGCGTCATAAGTCAAAAGAAATTGAAGGAGGTAAATTAAATTTGTTAAAGGATAATCGTATAGTTTTATATGTAAAATCTGGCAACCCTAGTTATTATATACACTTAAATAGTGTATAATTTAAAATACACGTTATTTTTTAGTAATACCCTGAGAAAACACTTTCAATAAGGGTGTTAGGGGTTGATTTTTTTAGGTCGGTACGGTTGCTGGGGAATGATTGCGAAAATTTGCATCTGAAAGCTTCTAAGTTTGACCGGAATCGACAATGGGTTCAACTTTGAGATGTAAAATCGCCGAAATTTGAATATCAAAGAAGGAAATTTCAATGACTGTACGTACCACCGCGCACCGCAATTTCAGGATGTAGGGAGTCATTTGTATTTATGAAATGTTGGTGGGTCGGAACTACGCAATATAATTTTATTGAAAGGAGTACGACTATAATCCTGGAATTCTATTCTTGTTACGAGGTTTTGGTTATTACTTTGTTTTATACACGAATGTGGGAAATAAAATGTTTTTACGAATACACTAACATTTTCGTTAAAATTGTGTTAAACTAAGAAAACTGCACTGAGCATAATGAAAAATATTAGAATGAATACAATGAATAATAACGCAAGGATTTCAAAAATGCGAACCAGACATGTGTTATTGTATATTTTATTCATTAGTTTGCTTATTTACACAACTACAACAGTTTCTATAATTATAGTGAATGCAATAATTGAACTATTAGAGTACATGATTGATTTGTAGTGATTTTCCTTTTCCTATTAGTACCTATTCCAATGGAATAGGTTTACAGTTTAGCAACAAAAATACTCCACATAAATTAACAAAAAATTACAGCACACCTTTCTACAAATAAAATTATATTTTGAACCACAACATTCCTACATAAATCAAAACATCGATTTCCTATGGGTGGAACTGTCTTTAGATAACCTGCAATTTTCATCTAGAATTATATATCAAGTCGTAATTACTTCTGGTGTGAAAGTTATTAATTCTCCGCACCACAGCGCTATATATTCCAATATCGCAATATCTATAAAATGTAATTATATATTAGACACTAGCAAAAGTTAAAATGTTACGTTATTAATCACCTTTTGCGTGCGGTTATGCGTAACATTGCAATACCTTTCTTTTGGTTTTTCTAATAATTTGATGTTTTTATTTGCAGAATTTGTATGCTGCACGCACGCCACTGGGTCATGCAGGAATGTATGCGAGAAGGTATGTAGTTTTCTGCATTAGTATTTTGACCGATTGAAAATTAGAATTTCACAGAAAAAAAAAATAGAAACAGGTTTTAATGTTGTTATAGGTTTGTTAAATTAGGTGTTAAAGTTTTTCAGGACTGAATTTTCCTTAAAAATATTATAGGGATAATAAAGGCATAATAAACTGTTACAAATATGCAATAATTAATAATAGAAAGTAATCTGAAATTACAATCTTGTGTGGTCCCACCGCAAAAGTCTAGCTTGCGTTTACTTATCAGTGTTATATACGTAGAAAATGAAAGAAAGAATATTTATTTCTACTTTGCGTCAATAATTTTATATAAATTTAGCAATTCTGGCTACTATATTGAGTTAAATTACAATCTACAGTATTTTTGCGGGAATCATGTGGTGGTACTGTAATTACTGTCAACTTAATAAAGTTAGGATAAAACCTAATTCTAGTTTAAGGAACATGTAAAAAAATAAAACACTAGTCGACAATGATTTGGTAACTTTAATGACACCCTATTTATTTGATATCTATGTAACAGCATATTATAGAAACAGGTATATAAATTTTCCCAGTGGTCTCATTTCTGAGAAATTCAGTAAAATTAGAAAATGCTCATTTTCAGGTACACAATCTATTTCATTGCCAGTTGAGCCTAGTGAATTTGATCTACACTTATTTTTATAATTTTTGATGTTTTTTATGATGTTATCTATCAGTTGATGATGCTGATTACAAATATAAACTCTAGAATAAGAAAAGCAAAATGGTGGTTCAAAATGGTGGTAAAATATGTTTTGATTTACTGCAGTTGTTGGGTGTTTTTGATACGTGACCTTTTTGGAGTTTTACATATTGATGGTTATGAATCTGAACGGAACTATTTAAACAAAATCTTATGTGGTCAGGCACATGACTTTATCATACTATATATAAAGTTAATAGTTTCACCCTCCGTTTTGGAGATATAGGCATTTTTAAAATAGGGACTACCGTGAAGTTGGCCCCCCATCGTTGGAATTGTGAAGTTTTTATTACACCATCCTTTGACCATTTGTTTGACCATGTTTAAACATATTTTTGTTTCGTCTGACCACCTTCCGTTTTTGAGATATTGAGACCCCAAGTCTCCGCCCATGCTTGGTTTTAATATCTCATTCGTGCTTGTAATACTTGATTTTCTGCACTTTTTTTCGTTTGACCATTTTCCGTAACTATGATTGGCCATAATTTGGAATTTTTGAAATCGCTACCAATTTTGAATTACAGCCGACAAAGTGAATTTGCCGATCACTTTAATTAAAATATGTTCGCAATTGCGATTTATAATAGTAAATAGTTGAATTTTCACAATTTTAACGTTTCACCATTTTCTGTAATCGCATGACCTTGACTGACCATATTTTGGAATTTTAAAAACCCCTACTAATTTTAAATAACGACCACCAAAGTGATTTTGACGGTTACCATTGTAACACGGCGGTCTTTTGCAAAACTAGTAGCAATTTCAAAAATTCAAAAACATGGTCAGTCATGGTCATGTATTGCGGAAAATGGCCAAAAGTGATTGAAAAATTGTTAAAGCAGTGGTAGATACAGAGATGGAGCCAAACGACTTCAAGAACTTTATAATTGCTCTGGTTACAAATGGCACTAATGCTTACCTATACAAAAGTAGGGCATTTTTGTTTCTGTCATTTGTGAATAATCAGGAATATTCAACCTTTTACTATGATAAATCGCAATTCACGCACCTAAAAATACATACCTTCAGTATGATGCAGCGTCTGTAATTTGAACAGTTCATTTATTACAAACATGCATGAAAAGTCTGTAAATCAGTCTGTAAATTCGCCAAATTCTAATTCGTCTGAAGTATACAATACAGTTGATAGCTGCGCAATTGGAGAGAGATTTTTATAGGCGTTGGAACTCATATAAAAATAACATTCAATTTACACACGAATCGAATAAACAAATCTTTACGACGGCCATAAATGTTATTACGGTTATAACATTCTACTTCACCTACTCAGCTACAGTTAAACATTTACATACGCGGTACTACTGACTGCCACAAATCAGTAGAGCGACATTTGCATAATTGTTATCCCATTGTATGTGTACAATATAATTATTTTTGGGCGCGCAGTACAAACATTATAACCTGATTATATATACGTTTATATGCCAAGTGATTTTTACACCTCAAATATTTACGTTGTAACTTGCTGTAAGACGTAGCCAATTAATAAACGAATCTTTCAAAATATACATCGGATTGATATCCGAGAGATATTTTCTCGGATTTTATTGCGCCCGCCACAGTTTACAATTTTTGTTCTGCGCTTCGTAAACATTTACAAATCACGTAGTTGATATTTTCACCTATGTTCGCCGTTGTTTACTGTAAGCGCGGTTATTTTTAGTTCTACGGTTTACCAAACATCGTTTTCTCGTTTTCGTTTGAATTGTCGTCGACAGCTTTTTCCGAGAAATTGTGGTAGGTTGTTAAGCACGTCCTATATAGCGAAAGACTGCTTTATATGCGTGTCCATTTTCTTACCGGAACCCGGTACAAAACTGGCTTTAACAGTCGCGTCCGGTCACGTTGTTTGTATATTTATTAGATTGCTGCTTGTAGAATTATATTGTCTACTGCGTGTGGGTTCTAATCGTCCAATTGCACTCGATGTGCATATGGAGTGACCTATATGAATAAATTGGAAAAGAATGCAATGTTTATTGATCACGGAACCTCGTTTTTTTAGTGGTTTTTATATATTTCAGAATCCGATTTAGCTGAAACTTATTGTTTTAATGTTTTTTTTTTTCTCTCAACTTTATCATATGTAGTATGAAGTATTGTAATCGTATCAAAAAATGAGATTACAGCGGAAATATGTCTTTTTGTGTCTTCTGAAGATTTTTTACGAACGTCTAAAATCTCATGTTGCCAGGCACATGACTTTATCATACAATATATAAAATTAATAGTTTAGCTGCATTAGAGTCTATTTGATTGAGATCAGTCGTGTCTGTATTAAAATAAAACTAGTTTTCCGGGATTTGACAGATAACTAAATAATTAAATAAATAAATAATTCCTTTAGTAACATAGAACAGCCCCCCTGTTGAGCAAACAGACAACACTTCACCTTTCCCCCAAAACTGTTTAACGATAATTTTTTCATACTTCCCTGAGACCATTGTATATGTGACTGACCCGGTAAGAGAATGACCGTTTATACAGTTCAGCGCGATGGGCAGGTGGAGCAAACAAACCCCTGAATCTTAAATTAAGATTATGGACATCCGTTCTCCAGCGTATCTTCCGCAAGAGGTATTGTGGGATCCTCTTGGATAGCAACTTATGATATAATATTGCTGCATGCAACACCCTAGTGTTATACATGTTCAACCACCCCACGTCGCCCAGCCCATTCGATACATGATCATACTTCCTCAAACCAAAAACAAACAGAACACATGCATTTTGCACACGCTGAACACGCTGCCTATCCGACGCCGTCAGGCAAGGACCGTACACGGTATCACAATATGAGATTTTTTTACTATTGACAGTAGATATAGTGAGATATATGTCAAAACATCAGCATTTGACACTACCGTCATTAGACTGAAAATATTTGGAAAATCCTGGCTCACTATATGTATAGTATTATATTAATGCAGATGCGACCGATCTCGATCAAATAGAATTTGCTCTTGCAGCTAAACTATTAATTTTACAAAAAAATGTCGCAGACATAAATTATTCAGAATTTCCTCTACTTTAATTTATTATTTAACTATTTAATAGTATGATAAAGTCATGTGAGTGGCCACATCAGATTTTTCATTTAGAATTTCAGAGTTTTTCTATTTATTCGAGATAAATTATAATCTAACTGTGCCGTTTTTACTGTCCAAAATTAGTTCTATTTCTTTATCTTTATTAGTTCCCAAAGAATGATGATTTGAAAAACGTACGTTTTGTACCTTATTATCACAATATTTATACCCTTTTCACTACCCGAAAGGATCTCACAGGACAAAAATTAATGTCCTGGCTCAAAATAACAATGAAGTAGTTTCTTAATTCTTTAAAAACCGTACATATAACATTTCCAAAAATGTTACTGGGAAAAGCTTTGTTTCATTTATTGCTTACTTTGCAGTAGTCTCATCGTACAACAAAATGTCATATTTCCGGTTTTTATTATTTGATTATTTGTTAATTTCCCTATCATAAGAAAGTTTTTTTTAAATACAATTAGTTTTTGTGAATATTTTTTTTTAATTTAACATAATTTACCTGAACAGAGTTCATCATAACCTTATATTGGCACAGATTGATTCAAAAATTACAAAACTTTGGTTCTTATTAATTCTCTTCCAAAACTATAAATTGTTTCCGACGAAACTAAGCTGATTTTAAGAGAGCTATCCTATGATACCTCACACGTCCACATTCCCGAAGTTGTTTCTAAAGTTGGTACCATCTTCTGGCCATCTTTAACCTTCTGTAACTTCCAAACGTGATGCTTTCCTAAATTTGTTTATTAGCAAAAATTGGTCTCTTTGGTTTTCTCTTTTTGTATTTTACGTTTTATATTCTGCTTTACGTTTTATATACTTTCTCATATGTTTTCTCAATGTAATTTCTATAACTTTTTTTTGTACGTGTTTTATATTTTACATTTACATTTTCAATTAATTTTGCTAATTTTTTAGTACTGAGATTTCTCATAAAAGAAGAAGGTCTTCAGGTTGAAAAACCGTCGATATCCTATTTTAATGATTTTATCGTACGGTCCCACACGGTCCCTTTCTTCGGAGAGGCCCACATATGGCCAAAACTAATACCTGAATCTAAATATCTATCATAACATCAAATACATTAAAATTGTATGAGATATACAGAGCAACATAATACTATAGTATAGAACCACTCTTTTACAAGATAATCGTTTACCAGCCATATGAAACATGTGACAGAAGGTTGCCTGATCTCATATGTACATATATTTGATATAATTCTCATATATTTTAATGGAATCCCATAACTCAGATTTAGATAATTTAAATAATAAGTGAATTTATTACACCTGTATAATATACAAATTATTATATTATAACAAATTCATTCATCCTTAAATTATTACACCAGTATTATTATACATATTTTGCAAGTCATACTACATCCCAAGATATTATTTTTGGTCGAAACTGAAACACTGAACCATATGTCGTACTAACCCGAAAACAATTTTTTGCAAGTAAAGTGAAAAGCATTTTTCTGCGGAGGGTCGACGGCATATGTTTTCCTCAAATATTCGAACTAATGCGGCGTAGACATTATGTTATGGGCCTGAAAATAACAAGTTTTTTTTTTGTCCAATGGCGTTTGCAGTACCTGCAACGTGTTTGGTAAACCAGATGTGCAATGTCTCGACATCAAATGTTTATATTTTACGTATTTTCAAGTATATTTGACTTATTTTCAAAATTCTAATCTCGCCTTCCAATTTGCTAATATAAATATTAATAAAATAATATACTGGGAGTAATACAGTTGTAGGTAATATTTATTTTTTAATTTATTCTTTTTAACACCTATCTATTTATTTATTGTATCTATTTAAATAAGCAAAGAAAATTAAATTAAGCAAGCAACAGTTCATAATTGATTAATAGTTTATAATATATTTTTACTCGTACTCTCATATATTTTCATAAGTAAAATCTGGCAACCCTAGATCGAACCGGCATCCACGTGTCAATTTATAAATATACAAATGCGTAGGCGTGTGGAACGAGCGTAGATTGACGAATTGTTTAGTCGTATAATGAGTGGCCCGCATGGCGCTCCTGCATAAGCAGAGACAAATATGAATAACAGCTTCCCGCAGCAAACGCAATAAACGATTTTAATAATTCACAATTACGTTAACAGAGTCACTCTTGGCCTGTGCGGCGGTTAATATGATAAAATATGCGCCACACATTGTTTGACGCCTGCTTATATGATCCCAAATGGAAAAAGTCTTAACTGGCAGCAACGGTCAAAGAACTGTCTCCAATAGCTTGATGGGAACAGAGACAACTGGTTCGAGAGAGAGAGAGAGTGGTATCTATTTACCACCATTTAATAATTTGGTGGTCTGGCTATAATATAGAGGTTGTCCCAAAATTAGATGTCAAAAATGTTATTTGCGTTCTTTCTATGCCATAGTTTTTTTGTTATCAGCGGGGTCAGCCGTAAAAGTTATCCACAATTTATCTAAATTTTTTTGGAAAGCCAGCAAACGATATCTTACAGCTATCGAATGTAAAAGATGTATGGTGTATCACTATTTCATAATTTTCAAGCAATGTGTCAATGACACATTCATGTACTGTTTATTATAAAAACAAATCCATTTACGCTGCATGTTCGGATATTGGAAATTTATTATTTGAGTAACCGTGTTTGGTTTATAATCAATTATATGTTTGTATTTATTAGCTTAATATCCAGTGTGTCCAGGAAAGTCCGCCTCATATGGGTTTAATGCTATTATTTCGGTTCATGTGCGATTACGACCAAAGTAGTTGGGTTACAAATTATTATTATACACTTTTATGGATCCGATACATTGGGTAATTAATTATAAAAAGTACAGCCCTCTATCTATTTTAGTTTGTTCAGGAGGATTTTTGAAACTTAGATTTTACATTGTTTATCGGTGGTTTAATGCTATTATTTCGCTTCATGTGCGATTACGAGCAAAGTAGTTGGGATACAAATTATTATTATACACGTTTATGGATCAGATACATTGGGTAATTAATTCTAAAAAGTACAGCCCTCTATCTATTTTAGTTTGTTCAGGAGGATTTTTGAAACTTAGATTTTACGTTGTTTATCGGTGGTTTAATGCTATTATTTCGCTTCATGTGCGATTACGAGCAAAGTAGTTGGGATACAAATTATTATTATACACGTTTATGGATCAGATACATTGGGTAATTAATTCTAAAAAGTACAGCCCTCTATCTATTTTAGTTTGTTCAGGAGGATTTTTGAAACTTAGATTTTACGTTGTTTATCGGTGGTTTAATGCTATTATTTCGCTTCATGTGCGATTACGAGCAAAGTAGTTGGGTTACAAATTATTATTATACACGTTTATGGATCAGATACATTGGGTAATTAATTCTAAAAAGTACAGCCCTCTATCTATTTTAGTTTGTTCAGGAGGATTTTTGAAACTTAGATTTTATGTTGTTTATCGGTGGTTTAATGCTATTATTTCGCTTCATGTGCGATTACGAGCAAAGTAGTTGGGATACAAATTATTATTATACACGTTTATGGATCAGATACATTGGGTAGTTAATTCTAAAAAGTACAGCCCTCTATCTATTTTAGTTTGTTCAGGAGGATTTTTGAAACTTAGATTTTACGTTGTTTATCGGTGGTTTAATGTTATTATTTCGCTTCATGTGCGATTACGAGCAAAGTAGTTGGGATACAAATTATTATTATACACGTTTATGGATCAGATACATTGGGTAATTAATTCTAAAAAGTACAGCCCTCTATCTATTTTAGTTTGTTCAGGAGGATTTTTGAAACTTAGATTTTACGTTGTTTATCGGTGGTTTAATGTTATTATTTCGCTTCATGTGCGATTACGAGCAAAGTAGTTGGGATACAAATTATTATTATACACGTTTATGGATCAGATACATTGGGTAATTAATTCTAAAAAGTACAGCCCTCTATCTATTTTAGTTTGTTCAGGAAGATTTTTGAAACTTAGATTTTACGTTGTTATATGGATTTTTTTTATTATCCATTTCTCGGAACATTTTATTCTTTACACATTTAACTATTGCTGCATTGGTTTCATACAAGCCGCCAACTTTTATGAAGAATAAAATTTTCTGCGAGATGGATAATACAATTTTTTTACATATGATGCGGGCTTTCCTGGACACACTGTATAATTCATTAATGTAATTCCTACATTGCAATGTATATTATGCGCATTGATTAAATATAAACATAAATTAATAAACACAAAAAGTTTTCGATTACATGACATGCAAATCTTATATCAAGATATTGAATAATAACGCAACAAATAAATTATACATTATACATACAAATTTATTGCATCTAATAAATATATACATTTTATGAAGCATCTAACTAATTTTTATTGCGATAGTAAATGCAAAAATCAATTTCATGTCGTCAATGTTTTTACTGACGATTGAATATTTAAGAACTGAAATATGAACTTTTATTCACAAAATCGAAATAACTTAAAATTAGACTTGTTTAAAATTCGTGTTTACGGTGATTTATCACTTCTTTTTTACTGGCGTGTTTTTTAGATATTTAGCTTCAAAGATATCTTATTGTGCTAAATTAATTTTAGCATGTATAGAATGCTATAGAATGCATGTATCATTACAATTTTTGAAATATTATGTATATATTTACTTTACAGCAATTTTATTAATGTTTAAAATATCTGACAACTGAAAATATTGACAATAATATCATTATTTTGGACACAAATAGGAAAAATTTGTATTATCATTAAAAAAATGTTTTTCATAAAAACTTAAAGGTTAATTGTCTTAAACCTAAAATGCAAATATTAGAACGTAATTATCTGGTTGCATGTTACCAAAACTATGGAAAAGAGGGTTTATAAATATTAAACGGTATTAAATACGAAATTATAATCTCTTTCGTCATTGCATGAACACCATACGACCTACTACAACCGGTATATGGATCGTTAAATGTGACTATTTCATATTTAATGCCTTAATAATATTTTTCAAATAATATTTTGGCATAGCTTTGAAGATAAAGGTACTTTATTCTATATACTTTATTGAAGGGCATTTTCATTTCTTTGTCAAATCGCAGTGTGTGCAACGGTGAAGGAGATTAAATATTCGTATTTAAAGACCTGTAATATTTCCAAATACTTTTTAAAATAACATTTTTGCAAAGCTGTGGACACGTAGGTGCTTTACGTTTCGGTGTTTCCATAGTTTTGGTAATACCCGGTACATGCAAGAAAATATTTACATTATAATATGTATTTGCATCTTAAAAATGTTAATTTTTAGATAATAATAAATAAATGGTATATGCAATGGAGAAGCTGATTATAATTTCGTATTTGATGACCTATAATACTTCTAAATACTTTTGTTTTTTTCAAATAACGTTAACTTTTTGCATAGCTTTTAAAATGAAGGTACTTTGGTCTTATGAGTTTGTCATAGTTTTGGTAATACCCTGTACATGCAAGAAGATAATTACGTACATTCTAATATTTGCACATAAGTTTTAAGACAATACAGAAACTTTTTACTGAAATAACATTTTCGGAAAACTTGATAATAAACATTTTTCGAATTTGTGTGCAATTGCCGGACACCGTCTAAGTACTGTCTAGTACTGTCTAAAAAATGTATAAGGGTGTTTTATACCCTTATAGATTTACCCTGGTGAGAGGATTTTACTTGAATTTGAATCAGGCCTGACTTCTTATACATAGAAGCAAAAATGTACATTCTAGTTAATGCCAATTAGTTTTTCAGATCGTTTAGATTTGATCTGATTCTAATTCCCGAGATATTTCTCTTTTATTTCCAGGTTTTTGACCGCTTTTAAATTATTAAACAGTGAAAGCCGGTATGCTTATATACAATTTTGAAATAGCGATGGCACATCTTTCTATGACTACACCAAATGAGCGCAGAAGCTTACCTCCAGGTATGCTAGGTACTGCAGCACAAAATTACGCTAAGAATGAAAATTATCAATGATTTGTTTCAGACCACAAATTATCATTAAGCATGAGCATAATTTCGGGTTGCAATAACTATGAAAGTAACTATGATACTTTGGAGAAATGAAAATTGATAGACTGAAATAAAATCTTACTCATACAATGACTATGATCCACAAAAAGAGAGACAACCGAGTACTAGATATACATTGAGTGTTATGAATTGTTCAAATCGATGATGTAAACATCTCCGAGGCAAACATCCGGAGCTAATGGAGCCTCAAAACGTAGGATTTACTCGACCAAGTGTTCTCGGTAATGGTATATTCATGTCTGTCCTCTAAAAAAAGCGTTGCATCATCAATCAAGTGTTGGATTTCGGTTGTGCACTTAAAATGTGTACGGACGGAGTTTCGGTGGCAGCCAAGCGACATCTGGCGCTAGTTTGTAAGATATAAACACACTAACGGTGCATAAACACATAAAGTGTGGATTACTTTGTGCACCAGTAACCTCAATAATCATAGAACACCACTTATCCAACAGAATCTAGAAAAAAGTCTGAAATTGTACATGAAACAACTATATAAGACGATTCTTTTGAATTAAAATTGTACTGACTACAAACCTGAACACGCCAGTCTCAATATATAAAGCACCGGTGTTAAAATAGTCCAAGAAATTCCGTAAGTATTCAACTTTTTTGGACTTATTGGAGTTGGTCGCCACTGCAATGGTTTGCGGACGGAAATAACATTGGAGCGTGTCCAAAACAGACCGCCGTGTCGCCAAATTCAAATCAATCCTTGTTTGTTTTTCTTTGCTGGCGAGAGTAACTCCCAAGGGTCCGTTCACTTTCATCTGTGCGGAGACGTCCTTTTGTAATCAAATCGAAATTAAAACTGACTGACTGACATGATCTTTCCACAGCGCGTTAACTAGGAAAATATGAGGTTCTTCGTCCGGTCAATGCAGCCAAAAAATCATCAAAACGGAAAATAATTGTTATTCTTGATATTGAGAAGCATTCCGGTGAAACGACTACAGTATTTAAACAATTTGTACAGGGTGTAAAAAAATAAAACAAAATAACGGAAGAATTATCAGTAAACTGTACAAACAATGATTTTCTCTTCCTTTTCCAGGCTCATATGGTTTATTTCTTAAATTATTGGCTATATATAGATAAGGTTTTTCTATTTTGAAATTCTGAACTTGAGTGGAATTAAGTATATGCCGAAAATCAAAAACTTTTATCTTAAAATTATTTATGAATACTTATTAGGGTGTTTGTCGTTTTTTTTCATAATCAGTTTTACTTGAGAATTGTAACCGGTTTTTAGATTTTAAAACTCGGTTTTCGATACTACAATTATTATGTAAAAGTAATTACTTGTTTTACTACAAATTGTATCATATTGACTTGAAACAGATTCTGTTTGACTTCCGGTTTTTCCGGAAATGAGATCATTATTGAAATTTTTTATTATTATTTGTGTTATATTTTCAATCAGGTTGACATTCTGAACATAAAAATGTATCGATCGTCAATTTCTATCACAAATGCAACGAAAAAATTACTTTTTTTTATTTTACCGCTTTAAACAACATTTCCACGCTACGATCTTCAGCATCTGGGGTCATTGTAATCGAAAAAATGTTATGTATCGAAAAATCAGGTTGTACCAATAAACTACACGGGGAAAAATGACTCAGTGGCCAAAAACCAATGAAATCACGCTAGAGGGCGCCAGTAATGCAATGTCAGTCAAAATCGATTTAGTTAGTGTTTATTTGACAATTTACGACTATTTTCACCAATTCCTAGCCACCTAGATTAATACACACAAAAGTTGTTTTTGTTATTTTGTGTTCAGAATGTCATCCTGATTGAAAATACACAAAGAATATAGGGTGCCATTTAAAATTTCAATTATGACGTCATTTCCGGAAAAACCGGAAGTCATACTAACCTCAAGTGTATCCCATAAAATTGCATTTTTTGGCTATTAGCACTTTTCAATATTTTATTCGTCAGTCACAAACTTGTTTAAAGAATTATTTATTTGGTTTTGTATGGAGTTATAGCTACTTTATAAAAGAAATCATATTTTTTCTATTTTTGTAGTTCTATAAACATTATTATGAATATTATTAACTTCTATATATACTTTTTAGTATTTGATATTATTAAAATATGGAACTCGATAACCGGTTTGATCAAAAATCAGTTTTTGTATAAAGTCCACTAAAGAGGCCCATAGTTTTCTCCATACTTTTTCCCTAAATGGTTCAAAATCAACAATAAGTTTTATTTATTCATAAAAAGAAGTATTTTATTTTGTTTCAGTTGAATAAATGTGTATAAATTTGCTTACCATGGTTACTAATTTAATAAAATAAAATAATTAATTTAGGTTTGAGTATAGATATCAGAGAATTTGACATTTTTCCAAGTACCTACCTACCTACTGTAAAAAATACAATAAATAATCTAAGGTGAGTATTCTGGCCAACAATGAACAAAATCACAGTGAAAACTGTTTCAAGTAACACAATTCAGAATTTCTATTTTCAGATTCACAAACACTATATAGTTCGATTTTGTTGATTATTGGCCTGGATAGTCTCTCACCAAATTTATTGTAGCAAAACAAAATATTTTTTATTCATTCGGTAAAAAGAATTATACTAAACTTTATTGTTTCTTTAAGTTTAACCAGCAAAAAAAATTACTTCTATTCGAAATTAATTTGTGTTCGAGATTTCCCAGATACAAAATTCTATTATCATTTTTTCCTTTGAAATTTGCGATTTTGTTGTTTTTAGTTAGTTTTTAGTAAAATAGAAATTCAAAGAAGTTGCACAGCAAAATGTTTCAGTAGATTGAGTTTGTGTTTTACCTATTCACTCGAAAACAATACAAAACGGAGACTATAAACCCCATTTCTTATCCAAAAATTCCACATATATCACGCCGTAGTGAACAGTGGCGGAAACATCCGTTGAATCGTCGAATTTTTGTTATATTTACGCGTTTTTCGAACGCGCCTAGCCTACTACAGTAGACGAACGTCAGTGACGGCCGACTTGACGCTATGCTTAATTTCAGCGGCGCCTTTGATCTTCAAAGGGAGGCGTCGTTTGCGAGAATGTCTCTTCGACTCTTCTCCGCAAACCTGTAAATCTAAACGTTTGTTTATACGCTCTGCCACGCCAGGATGGAGTCTTTCCGCATCTCCCAAACGCTAAAAATAACAAGAAAAAAACGAGCATCGATCAGATCTGGAACCATACTTCATCCGATGATGATTTGAATCGACGAAATTCTCGTAAATATTTGGACCCAGCCAAAAAATCGGTTACTATTTCGTTACAATCTGCTGCCCTGGATCTATTTCAGTGCTCCGGTGATTGAAATATGTGCTCTATTTCCTCTGTTATAGACACATGTAGGTGTCATGTTTTCCCCGGTCTTAGTTTTTCTTGTTCCTCCCTATCGGGGAAAAGTTTGAAGTGATCGGAGGCTACTAATTTTGGGTCGCTTTGATTACAGGCGCTTGTAATTTACACTTGACAACTGTTTCAGTCAACATTCTCGGTTACAAAGAGTGAAATTGGGTCGCCGTGCTGTGTGATGTGTAGGTCCTTTGATGTTCTATTTTTAAGTGCGCTAAGAAAACCAGAAACGCAGTTTTTCTCGTTACTTTCTTTGAATTCTCACGTTTCCGAAACTAACAATAAGTTTCCTGTTGCAGAATTTCCAAGATAGTCCGTTTGTCCTTTATAGTTGTTGAGGGTTATTAACAAGAAGTAATAAACTAAGATTTTGTTATATATAAGCTCAGTCAAATTACGTTTTAAATGCTTGGATTTCCATTATTTACACGTGAAATTGTAATAAGTATTAAGTAGACACTGTTTTTCGTGTAAGGGTTTTATTTAATCATAAGAGTGACTAGTTTCGCTTGCGCATCATCAGACTCTCGTGTCAAAAAGATAAAACAAAACTGTGGTTACACTCACACATATGTTACAATTGACAAACACTATAAAATTGATGTAAATATAAAAGAATAAATTAGCAATAAATAGTTAAAAATGTAAATGGGACTATCACAATGAACGTACTGACATAAACAATGTTTATACGTTTTCATATTATAAGGAAATTTCTAAATTGTTTAACATTCTCTACAAAAAAAGAAACTGTTTGCGAAATTACTTATCAAGAGACTATACCCAATTCTTGAAAAAAAAAAATGAAACTATTCCATCACATCAATTCGGCTTTCGAGCTCGACATTCAACATTCTATCAGGTACACCGAATTACCGACGTTATAGAAAAGGCTCTTGAGGAAAAGAAAATTTGCTCAGCAATATTTTTAGACGTGGCTCAGGCTTTCGATAAGGCGTGGCATGATGGACTCTTTGAGAAACTGGAACAGCAGCTTCCTACTGAATATACAGAACTGTTAAAATCACATCTGAAAGATCGCCACTTCAGGGTGAGACAGGATGACGAATACTCCTCGCTACGCAGTATCAATGCCGGACTACCACAAGGAAGTGTATTGGGACCACTTTTGTACCTACTGTATACTTGAGGATATTCCTGTTCCAGGAGAAAGCACAGTGGCAACATTCGCAGACGACACGGCTATTTTGGCGATTAGTGACAGTGCCGAATAAGCAACTGAAAAATTACTGATAGCTGCAAACAAAATCAACATGTGGACAAAGAAATGGGGCGCATCACACTAAATGAAGGAAAATCCACGCATGTAAACTACACCAATAAGAGAGTTAACTATATTCCAGTAACCATTAATGGGAACGATATTCCATACGCGGATACAGCGAAATACCTTGGCATGACACTGGATGTCAAGCTTAGATGGAAAGTACATGTCAAGAAAAAGCGGAACGAACTCGACCTAAGATTCCGCAAAATGTATTGGCTAATGCGACGGAGGTCAACCCTGTCAGTGCAAAATAAGCTCCTACTATACAAGCAATTATTAAAGCCAGTATGGGTGTATGGAATACAGATATGGGGGTGCACTAAGCAGTCCAATATCAACCTCATTCAGAGGTTCCAAAATAAAGTTCTAAGGGCCATTCTTGGTGCACCATGCTACATCAAAAACACCAATCTGCATCGGGACCTTCGCATGGAGATGGTAACTAGCGAAATATCAAAATTTGCTAAGAACCACGAGGATCGTCTAAAACAACTTGGGCCAATGGGCAAAATTATAGAAATACTCATTATTTTATCATTTTTAAGTGAAAATAACTTGTCATTGACTAGTGTTATGCCACAAACACTCTGTGCTTGACAAAATAAAAAAAACATAGTTTACGTATAAGTATCATATTTTATAATAGCAAAATCAATAGAATCCAGTTAAAACTTGACCATTTTGACCATTTCCGAGAAATGTACATCAGGAGGTTAAAGGACGTTTCACACTAGCCGTGCTGGTCATGGTCAAGTTACGGTGAATTTTGAATAGATCAATCATAATCGCTAAAACTATCGAGGTATGTCTTTAATCAAATAGCTCGCAATTTCACATTTTAAAAACGAACCCTATTCAATATATTCAGCATTACAGTCTGAGCATTTAAGTTTGGTAATGTCACTTTTCTTCAGATTGTAAATTTTGTCCTTATTATTGATTAGTAAATCTGCTATTGTATTTTTGTGATGGTTGAAGTAGTTATGTGCGTAGAATGGTTTTCAAATTATTCTAAATCATAATAATCTGTGTTTCTGTATACTATTTGCATGATAGTGTTGTATTCCTGTTTGTAATTGTCGTCTGTCAAAGATATTGATACAAGCCTATGAAATAAAAAAATTTATGCTGAAGATTTAACACTGTGAGAATGTTGAGATGAATTTGGAATCAAAATCAGAATGGAACTTTATGGGTTTGTGGTTAATAGAACTTAAATTAAATACGACGATTGCGAAATAATATTCGTATTACAGGTCGCGAATGACAGTCAATGTGATAATGTGGCTCACGCTAATTATTATTCATTATTTATATTCGTTTTGATTGCATAATATTTTCCGGACATCTACATAATAAAAATACGTAAAGCATTGTTATCATACCCTTGTGCCATAAATCAACAGAATAGACTATGGTTTATGTTAATAAATTAAACATTCAAAGATATTCTATTATCAATCTTATTTTTATCCTCTAACCTTTCAACCCTTATATTTCCATTTTCTTTTCATAAACACCCAAAATTCTCTCTAGCAACTTCAACTTCATTTCATTAAACCTTCCCCTATGGTCACATTTCAGGACAAACTCCACCAAGGACCATAATTAATATGACCACAGCAAAAGCACCATTCTATCAATTGCACAGTTTTAGAATATTTTAACGTCCTAAGTAGGAAAAGGAGCAAGTCCTTTGCATACGAAATGTGCCAAGAGACCGACTACTATGGGTTGTTACATAGCCCAAGGCTCGTCGTAAATTTTACTAGAGGCGGTGTTGAATCTGAATCGTTTTGCTTGCATTATTGTTATCTATGGATCTGCGGTTCGTCTACCGTTTAGTATGCACTGCTGCCAACCATGACTGTAACTTCCTCTTTCTTATGGATGGCACAGTAGAAATCGATGTGCATCCCACTGTAAATTGTCTCATGAAATATTACACCTTTGTTATTAAGTTCGTGTGATGGTTATCTTGCATGAATTAGATATTAACTTTAATAATAGTTAGTGTTTTTGGAAAGTAGAATAACTAAACGTGTTTTTAAGTTACTCTGTGCTTGGTAGACGCTATCGTATCGCTTTTATCTTTTGAGTTACTTACCTACATTTGTCATCCATAGCGCTAAAATGTCGCAAGCGAATAAATTGAATAAGAAATGATTTAATTATGTTGGCCAGATGAAAGCTTTTGTCTTTTGTCACAGTGATAAAACAAAATGTTGAAATGGTATTAGAGTCAATTGAGTGCCTTTGAACTAATCGAAACCTTTTAGTTTCAAAATTAAATCAACAATTTCTAAAGGGCGCACAATAGGCAATAATGCGAATCTAGCATTTAAAAAATAACTATTTTGACGCTTTGCTCCAATTTAATCAAAAATGACATAAACGTGTTCTTAGATAACTATATGACCAAAACAATCAGCTTGTTACCATGGAAAATTTGAATACCCTACACTAATGGGGTAAAAATTCGATGTTAATTTTTGTTCTAATTTTTACTTTCCACATCAATTCTCGATTTTTTTGTCAAACAATTTTTTCGTTAAGTTATTTTGAATTTAGTTATTGTAAACCATAATGTGACCGGACTGTCTGAGGATGAGACTTGATTTTATATTAAATATTCGTAAATTAATATTTGGAAACTTAATTAACTTTACAGTTTTTTTTTGCAATAACTACACCTGTTCCAGTTGATATTCAGAAAGTAGCAACTTATATTCAGAAAGCTAACATTTTAATTCAGATATTACAAATGATATTCAAATAGTACCAATTGTAACTCAAATATTACAAATGATATTCAGATAGTAGCAATTGATATTAAGATATTATAAATGATATTCAGACAGTAGCAATTGATATTTAGAATATGTTATTTAATTTATAAACTGTATTATATTATTTTAGTTCGAAAACTTCTGAGGAAATTATAAGCATACTGTTAGGAGCAGTTATCTCCTGACATGATTTTAGGAAAGAGACTAAGAAGGGACACCGAGTCCCTTCTCTACTTTGAAAATAACTATATTCATAACATGTTTATTGTTAATATTTAAAAGAAGTAGGTGAATGTTTAATCTAAGTATGTGAGTTGATTAATCTAACTACCCCACCTTTTGAGTTAAAAGATCAACTTTTTCAATCATATAAGTATAGTTTCCATTTAAAATTGTGCTAACTTATAGTAAGATAGACCAGAGTCAGAACCTAGGTCGTATGTGGTATCATTGGATAGCCCGTTCAACAAGATAAAAACTTTTGTTTGAAAAAATTGTTTCTAAATAAAATGCGATTGATGTTTCGAGCACGTTCCGAGCGGCCCTCTGCCCCCACTGTTACCTGCTCAGCGCGCCGAAGGACCTTAGCGAAAGTACCTATATCTCAGTAACCTCTTGGAGTTTCGCTCATGTAATTTTAACAACATATTCTATCTATCCCGCCTAAAGTCAGTTTCGGACAATTAACAGTCGAAAAAGGAAAGTTTTCTCCACAATCCAATATCATATGGCTTATTTCATAAACCACAAGATTTGGATTACTGTGACACCGGCAGACCCATGACATTGCTCAAAGTTGCGCTTTTAATGCGATATGTCGGCTCATTAGTCGGTTCCAAAACTGTTTCTATTTGATATGTCGGGGCACAGATAACGGAGATATTCAAGGTAAAAAAAAAGCAAAAAACCCAAAACGCTTTTTGAAATTTTTTCGAGTGGAATTCGATTTTGGGCATATGTCGGGATATGTCGGTGAAAAAAAACGATATGTCGGGGCAAAAACCACAAAGTTATTCAAGGTCAAATTTTTCCAAGAGGTTTCTTGATATGTCGGGCATTAAAATTCGAATCTAGACATTTGTTGGAATACATCCGTGTAAAAAAATCATATATCGGAGCAATGATCGAAAAGTTATTCAAGGTCAAAGTTTGGCGCCAAAAACCCAAAACGCTTTTTGAAATTTTTTCGAGTGGAATTCGATTCTGGGCATATGTCGGGATATGTCGGTGAAAAAAACCGATATGTCGGGGCAAAAACCTCAAAGTTATTCAAGGTCAAACCTTTCCAAGAGGTTTCTTGATATGTCGGGCATTAAAATTCGAATCTAGACATATGTTGAAATACATCCGTGTAAAAAAATCATATATCGGAGCAATGACCAAAAAGTTATTCAAGGTCACAGTTTGGCGGCAAAAACCCAAAACGCTTTTTGAAATTTTTTCGAGTGGAATTCGATTCTGGGCATATGTCGGGATATGTCGGTGAAAAAAACCGATATGTCGGGGCAAAAACCTCAAAGTTATTCAAGGTCAAACCTTTCCAAGAGGTTTCTTGATATGTCGGGCATTAAAATTCGAATCTAGACATATGTTGAAATACATCCGTGTAAAAAAATCATATATCGGAGCAATGACCGAAAAGTTATTCAAGGTCAAAGTTTGGCGCCAAAAACCCAAAACGCTTTTTGAAAATTTTTCGAGTGGAATTCGATTCTGGGCATATGTCGGGATATGTGGGTGAAAAAAACCGATATGTCGGGGCAAAAACCTCAAAGTTATTCAAGGTCAAACCTTTCCAAGAGGTTTCTTGATATGTCGGGCATTCAAATTCGAATCTAGACACATGTTGAAATACATCCGTGTAAAAAAATCATATATCGGAGCAATGACCGAAAAGTTATTCAAGGTCAAAGTTTGGCGGCAAAACCCCAAAACGCTTTTTGAAATTTTTTCGAGTGGAATTCAATTCTGGCCATATGTCGGGATATGTCGGTGAAAGGAACCGATATGTCGGGGCAAAAACCTCAAAGTTATTCAAGGTAAAATTTTTCCAAGTTGTTTCTAGATATGTCGGGGAGTTAAATTAGAATCTAGACATATGTCGGAATACATCCGTGTAAAAAATCATATATCGGAGCAACGACCGAAAAGTTATTCACGGTCAAAGTTTGGCGGCAAAAACTCAAAACGCTTTTTGAAATATTTTCAAGTGGAAATCGATTCTGGTCATATGTCGGGATACGTCGGTGAAAAGAACCGATATGTCGGGGCAAAAACCTCAAAGTTATTCAAGGTCAAATTTTTCCAAGAGGTTATTAGTACCCCGGCCGGCGGTCAATAGTTACTAAACATGTATTATGTGATATTAGACGGTATAGATAACAATTATCGGTGTGATATTTTTGTTTTTACTAGCAGCGGATGTTTTTTTTGCAAGTCGTCATTTCTGGTTGTGTATGGTTTAAATTGCAGCATGTAATCTAACGAAGACGGTACTACCTGTTCCTCTACAGCGATGATACCTTTCAATGTAAGATTACCCCTTCTGGTCACTGGTGACGGTAAATTATGCAGCGGTATCACGGCGTATTGTGCATGCTTTTGAAGAAAAGTAGCAGTCGGCTGCAATAAAAATTTCAGAGATTTGAGGACGGCAACCACTTCTGCATTTTTTGCATTTATCTATTAATAAATAATGTCTTCGTGTGTTTTTACTGACCTATCCAAATTGCACGGGGTTGCCACTGTTTTCCTTTGCTTTGCAAACTAGTGTTGCAAAGCAAGGGGTGTTGCAAAGGGCGTACCTTAGGCTTCAGCGAAGTTCGGTACTACCAATTTGCCCTGATCCTCTTCATTACTTTTTAAAATTCAATTAGTGTAATTTTAGTATTTATAAGTTGCATCTAAATTATATTATCTAGGTGGCAAATATTTAATGAGATGTATCAGAGATTTCCAATAAGTAATAATAATAGTAATAATGCATGCTTGCTTTTATGCATGCTTTTAGTTATATATATTTTGACACAATTGATCAGTACAAAAATGAATAATGTGTCTTAAGTTAGCCGACGAGGGTTTAAAATAAAGTCAATTATAATGCTGTTGTTGGTTAGTGCAAATATTTGAAAAGACTCGGAACAGTTTAATTTTATGCTGGTTTAGCATTTAACTTTACCTGTAGCAACATGTTTTTCTTGTTGTCAGGATCAGCACAATATTGGCTGCCCTATGTCGTACCGAAAACGTTTTTTTTTTTGTGTGACTGCACTTGAAAATGCTTGTTAATTATTCTTTCTTTTGTAAATTGTGTTATTACTTATTGGAATTGATTATATTCTATATCGGCAACCAATTAAGCTGACCACACACAAATCATGTAAAATAAATATGTACAAGGCGTTCGTTCGTTAGAGACAATTAAATTAATATCTGAATTGGCAAGATTGTTAATGAACATCTGATTTTATTTATCTTTGAAATAGATACAATGGAGATAAAATAGGGATAAAATAGAGATAAAATCCAGTATGTCCTTCTGTTTTTGTTTTTGTGTATTTGTATTTTACTATGTTTTTAAATACTCGGGCCATGCACGGTCTCCGACCTTTCCCGTACGAGCACGACTCGTTATTGATTTTCTTATTCCGAGGCATTCCTCGCCCTACCTTCATGGCGTGCGGTTGCTTGTAACAAACAGTCTAAATAAAACTGGAAGAAAACCTCACACAATCTTTTATTATTATATAAGAGTTACGAAATTGTAATTAACGCGTCTTGTACATATATCACTTAAATAATGTAGTACTGTAATCGTGCTTGTTGACACTTGGCGCGATCTCGTTGTGCAAATTGTCGCTACAAATTGGTTATGTATTTATAGTTTAGATAGGGTCTGTCTGGTGTGATTTTGTTCGTTTTTGTTTCATTACCGGACAGCAAAATATTTAAAAATAAACAATTACAATGAACGGTAAAAAGTGGCGAAAATCGTTTCAAGGTCACCGTAGATAGAGCAGTTGGTAATATATATTACCTTGAATAAGTTTTCGATCATTGTACCGATATATGATTTGTTTACACGGATATATTCCGACATATGTCTAGATTCGAATTTTACTTGCCGACATATCAAGAAACCTCTTGGAAAAATTTTACCTTGAATAACTTTGAGGTCTTTGCCCCGACATATCGGTTTTTTTCACCGACATATCCCGACATATGCCCAGAATCGAATGCCACTCGAAAAACTTTCCAAAACCGTTTTGGGGTTTTGCCGCCAAACTTTGACCTTGAATAACTTTTCGGTCATTGCTCCGATATATGATTTTTTTACACTGATGTATTCCAACAAATGTCTAGATTCGAATTTTCTTGCCCGACATATCAAGAAACCTCTTGGAAAAATTTGACCTTGAATAACTTTGAGGTTTTTGCCCCGACATATCGTTTTTTTTCACCGACATATCCCGACATATGCCCAGAATCGAATTCCACTCGAAAAAATTTCAAAAAGCGTTTTGGGTTTTTGGCGCCAAACTTTGACCTTGAATAACTTTTCGGTCATAGCTCCGATATATGATTTTTGTACACGGATGTATTCCGCCATATGTCTAGATTCGAGTTTTACTGTCCGACATATCAAGAAACCTCTTGGAAAAATTTGACCTTGAATAACTTTGAGGTTTTTGCCCCGACATATCGGTTTTTTTCACCGACATATCCCGACATATGCCCAAAATCGAATTCTACTCGAAAAAATTTCAAAAAGCGTTTTGGGTTTTTTGCTTTTTTTTGACCTTGAATATCTCCGTTACCTGTGCCCCGACATATCAAATAAAAACAGTTTTGGAACCGACTAATGAGCCGACATATCGCATTAAAAGCGCAACTTTGTGCAATGTCATGGGTCTGCCGGTGTCACAGTAATAAGATTTGGAAGATTTTCTTCCAACAAAAAACGTTTCGTTCTAAAATAGCTATCCAATGTTAGATATTTTTTCCTACTCTTGACGTAAAATATTCGAGCCGCAATTTTTTTTTTTATAATTGTTTTAAGAATTATATACATGTATGTCACTTAGAATAGAATTAACATTATTTTTGTTAAAATACTCTTATAATTTTAGTTAATACATAGTAAAAAGATAATAAAATAGCTGTTGTATGCTGTCTTGGTTCAGTCAATTTTCCCATTATTTATTGAATTATTTAGTTCACGATTGTCCCGCTTAACAGGCAGTTCCACCCTTCAGAATTGAAATGCCATGCTTACCGGCATTAACAATCGTCATATTTCTATATTTTATCATTTCTAGACATATTGATTCCGAGAAATACCACCCCCATGTGAACTAATAACAACTGAAACAGCTGCTCGACAGATCCTCGACAATTGTCCTTACACTCCTTACAGTACAGTGAATCGATCCTCAAAGATCATTTTGCTCTACCGGATGTCGAAATAAACGAAAAACTAATACATTTAAGATGGTATATCCGTTGTATCTTCCACGTTTTGTATTTAGATTTGTTAAGTATAGTACCGAACAATAAATGCTTGTTCTAATCCAATATAATTGTTGGTACCTGCTGACTGATGTGTCTCCTGGATTACAATGGGCTCAAATCGACAAGAGCGTGCTCTATTTTTGCCCACAGTCACAACACGTTGTCGGATCGTTATAGGATCGAATTACCATACAAAAATAGGTATATGGACAGCTTCCGTGGTTGCATTCATCGTGGTGACAGATAGGGCAACCCTAATCTCCACTTGACGTCATACTTAAACCATACTTCAACCACAATACCAGCAGATCGGGTTCTCTTTCTTCACGGTCGATGAAATTTGAGGTTGTGCGTATAGAAAATTGTTCATTCTTCTTTTATTGAGGCTGAGATGAATGAGTTTGTTGACGATGGTGGCGTTTGTTGGGACAATTTCTTCGATTTATTTCAAAATAGGAGAAAAAGTTGGATGAAGGGGCACCATGAGAGTCTTTGTGTGTGTTTTTTATGTTTTTTGGGAAATAGTACACCGTCGCTTGCAAGTGGTTACGAGAGGCTGGGAGAGACAGCGTTGGGGTGTCACGTTTCCGCTCGTGTGTTTGTAAAGTTATACTTTCACACACTTGGGAACATGTGTTGGTGACAACGACAACAAATTGACTAGAATTTGCTCAATTAAATGTTTTATTAAATTGTTAGTGGTCGGTAAATTACATTAACGGTGACGTAGGTTAATTTCTCGTGTGTTGAATATACAGGGCGAGTCATTAGAGTCTCAATGGTCCATATTTCCTTTATCTTCAGAGATAGAACAAATATTTTGTGCAAAAGTTGATTGGTCTATCTTTTTTTTTTCAACGCAAAATCTATACAATTTTCTAAATCGAACGACCTGTATATTATGCAATATTATGACTACTAATGGGGTTGTCTTTCCCACAGTATCAAGTTGTCCCTATACAATGTAAATAGATTCTGCGATATTTAATTCAATTCAAGAAAAAATGGCAACTGCAGCGTTTCATAGAAAGAACATAAAAACTACATTTTTCCATATATCTTACAACTTTGATAGATAATCACCAAAACCAATAGATAGATGCTGATGTTGAAACAAAAATAATACGGTATACAAGTTGATGATGAGATTGATCATTTTGAACTTGATTTTTTGAATAACTTTTTTACCCTTAGAGTTAAATAAACCATATTTGGCAGGTAAATGTGAAATGGCTTTCTATTGATTTAGTAACATCCAGCCACAATATCAACAAAATCGACGAAGCCAATATCTTGGAATTAGTAAAAGTTAGTAGCAGTGTGGTATTTACAATGCAGGGTGATATTGAACATCACTTATTTTCATTCGTAAGACAACAAACTAAAAAGAAACGTATTTTCAATAGCTAACACTAAAAATGAGATCACATTTGACAGGTTTATAACTTCTAACTTAAACTTACATCTTGGCAAGTTGTATTACCTACACTTTGGTACGTAAATTTATGTAAACAATTTTTTTAAACCTACGCTTTTTGAAAAAATTGTAAATTTTTTTTTCACATGTGCGCATTCACATTTTGGAAAGTTTATCATTTTTTATTGTTTCGTGCATTGTCACCGGCAATCAATTTTTTTTTCACTGGAAATCTGTCCACATGTAAAATTTCAGGTCGAAATGTGGATAGATAGTGGATATTTCATCTTCTATGCGTCTAAATTTGCTTCTAGCAAATTCTTAATACGGGACACAGCAAAATTTCGTTTTCTGTTTTCAGTAAAACACATTTTGTAAATTTTGGTTGCTTCGCGAAGAATTCGTATGTTATTTGCAATGTCTCAAAAGTGCGTCTCTAGTTAAGCCTCTGAAAATACCGGTCTGTTCTAACTGTTCTAACCTCTACCAAGATTTCTTTTATATTCTCTTCCAATTTTGGGTTTATAACCTCTAGAAATAAAGCAGTGCTTTTGCTTTATAAAATGAAATTCATCCTCTACTACAACCCTGGGTGAGATTGATCAAATCGTCTTGGGTGTGATCAATCTCACCCTGTTGTATGTATATGGAAGGTCAGTACGATGAAATAATAACATATACGAACCTGGAGGTTTGACAATAACATTCCCAATCAATGAAAAAACAATTTCGTCTTATACATAGTTTGGAATATACATAGTTCGTTAGTGGTCCAGTAACTAAAAGCTTGCAGCTTATACAAATTGCTTCTTTTTCATGGTTTACATATTTCACTAAAATCACTAAAAATTGCACCTACTATCTGTATACGGTTCACTGGTCTAGTAATTCATAACAACACATTCAAATGCCTGAAAATTGCAGTTCAAGGGTTTATGATGGGGCAAACAGGTTAATTTCTTTAGGAATACAATGAGTGATTAATCTCACCCCGTCATGTCAATCTCAACCCGTTTGAGGGGGGTTGATTTTGAGTTTTTAAAAGGAACATCCTATATATTATATTTTGGCTGCAATGCCCTTCTCTTAAGTAAGTCATTCGACGATTTTCACTAGTTTTTGAAAATGTAAATACGTACTGACCTTGATATTGCTCTATATACAGGGTGTTATGCAATTTAATGAGAAATGTTTCAATGGTGATAGAAGTTGATGATAACAATGTTTAGGACAAACTCTGCAGAATGCTAGTAACTGTTTTCTCTACAATATGTAATCTACAATATGTATCTAATGTACATAGTTGGCAAACTTGGATGACAAAACTTAGAAACATGTGCGTTTCCAGATATAGAGTTTAAAACAGAAAAACAAAAAAAAACATTTCTTTCATAGCTGGAGAATTTCTTTGGCAACGAATTTTATCATAATGTAAAATAGGTCATGATAAATAAGGTCGAATAACGTTGTAAACGGTGCAGAGAAAAATACATTCTTCTGTCCACAAAAAATTGTTTTCGAGCACTACGCCGCACCGTACTGCAAGCTAGGTATATTTTATCTTGGTAAGTTTTAGACTACACATTATATGACTGGAACTGACTGAATTATGCTATTAAACCTATTTTTAAATATTTTAAAAAATTATTCACTTACAATTAATATTTAAAATCTTTATAAATATGTTTATCGATATTTATAGATTCTCCAGTTGATCAAGAATCATACAAACTCATTTATGCGATGTTTGTTTTTTAAATAGCCAAAACTAAAATCAACACATTGTGAACAATTATAAACTTTTAAGAAATTGCCTGCATTTTTCTGGTTTCTTTACTCTTCACTGTTTCATACTATCGATATTATATTGTGCAAATGCACTAAGAAAACAGAAATATAAATGGCGATATCACCACAGAGTGGCGAGTCGTAATATTACGAAATACTTTCTCAAAACTACAATTCTCCCGTCAAAAGTGGTAATTACTAAATTATTAGTTTTTTATCAGGTTCGACGGTTGCAGTATGCAGAAATGTTATTTATAATTTTTGTAGTGTATAAACAGCCGTAACATAATATGCATTTCGAGCATTTGACTTAACAACGTGAATTGTGCCCTAAAAGATACTCATACATTATCTCAAAGAATGTCATAACACTGAAATTACCTAACTAAAAAATTTCAAATAAAATACGTACCTCCTGAAACATTTCTATAGAACATGTATAACTATAAAAATTGGTCTGCTCTCAGGTTTAAACCTGGTGTTTGCAAACTACTTTACATTTTCGATGTTTTTGCTATTCAGCCATGCCTGGGCTATAAAAGAGTTCATCTTCATCCCTCAGCCTTTGTATTCGAGCACGTTCCGAGCAGCCCTCCCCACTGTGCCGGGCGCAGTGTTACCTGCTCAGCGCGCCGAAGGACCTTAGCGAAAGTACCTATATCTAAGCAACCGCTTGGAATTTCGCTTTGAAATTTTAACAGCATATTCTTGAAATGATATACTTTCGATTTATACAATACTATTATACAATTTAAACGTCTTCTTTCGTTTCAAATTTAATCATACTGAAAGGACCAAATCCGATATAAATAATTTCGTAAAGAAATAACTCTTGGCATAGCTATTGCTGCGAAGGCCTTTCGCTGGCCCATGAGGACATCTCGAAAGAGAAAAAGCGTAAAAACACTCGCAATAATTCATTTTGCGTCGCTAGGCCATCTCTCAAAGAAAGTTTGAAGTGTTTTTCGGGTCCATTATTCAAGGGGAGACCCTGCGCGAGATAGAGTAATTTACTTCATTCTTTCCTAGTGCCAGCGAAGATTTATATCGACGGTGGCTGCCAGCGGCACGCAGTAGCACGAAAGCACAGTCCGGGTTTATCTCCTATCTGAGATCGCACGCCTTTTTCTCGGGCTATAAAAGATGTCCTAACCTCTTCCATCCAATAAAGCAGATCCGCAGCTATGATACCGACGTGTTTTATGTGTTTTCGGAGGCGGCGGATTTTATATTCTCCGCGATGGCGAAAATCGTAGGATGAGTCCTCCGTCCTTTTCTGAGGATTTGCTAGAGCTAGAGGATGATAAATACATAAATATTTATTGCGTATAAAAAAACGGCGCAGACGGTAGTATGCTGTATAATTTTATGGCTGAATGATGACTGCTAAAGCTTAAATTGGTACGCAAAATGCAAATGAGTGAAAGATAAATTTCTAAATGAAGTAATAAGATAAAACGAGGAATTTTATTGTAAGTGATTAAAATCGCATGACCTACTTATTAGTGTTTAATTATTTAATAAAAAAAGGTTTTATCCTGTTCTTTTGAACTCTTGCTTCCATAGAGTTTGCTACTTTGTAGACCCACAAAATTGAAGTCATGACGTACACAATAGAAAGTTGGTCATTAAAATAATTTTGTGTCATATCCAAATATTTCTGTTGTTCAACATTTCGTCGAGGAAATATGAGCCAATTACCCCGTGATATATTATAGCTAAGGTGACCAGAATTTTCTTGATTAGAACCAAGTACTAGCGTGTAAAATCCACCAACATAAAGTTTTCGGTAAATAATGAAAAAAATTCATTATGATTTTGTTGGATACACATATATTCGTTTACATTTTAGTGATGGTGATCAAAACATAAGTATTTTACATGAAAAATATTAACATCACTGAACACTAGGGTGGTCCAAATTTATACCTTGCAAACCTCAAATGCACCTCAAATTTCCCATTTAAAATAGGTACTTTGGAAAAATGCATATTTTTTCCTTTTTTTCACGTTTTGGATATAGAAAAAATGTTGCGGGGATTATCATTGTTTAAACTATTACCATTTATTACCATTCGTTTAAATTAAAATATACATTGTAATGGACATAGTTTTTTGCATACATTATTATTAGATTATTGGCAGTTTTATGACATTTATTAACTAATTTGTAATTGTTTAAACAAATACTATTTGTTTAAACAAATATATATATATATATATATATATATACAGGGTCCTGCAACTAAGCTCCCGTCTTCTGTAGCTCACTTACTCATTAAGCTAAGAGCAGGATATTTTGCAGGCTTACCCTGTACTTCAAGGTACAATTCAAGAAAATATTTTTTATTATACAGGGTGTTCCAAAAATGTGCAACGCCAAGGTAATATATTTTTTTAAATTGCATGCTATACATTTTTCTACACATTTGGAAGCCTTTTATGGTTGCCTACATATCACCAAAATTTTATTGAAATCGGTTGAGTGACCGCAGCGGAAAAAAATAAAAACAAAAAAAAATTTATTTTGCATCGTAGGCTTTAAAAATCAATAAAAACCACAAAATGCACCTCGTTAATAAAATTTTGCGACGTGCTTATTAAGTTAGATGTAATAGTCTCGTTAACCAAGTGACATTGATCCAAATTATACAGGGTGACCAAAATCAAGTGTCAAACCTGTCAAACTTCAAAGCATGTTATTGTTCTTATTTTAAATTGGAACCCATAATTTTTTTTATGTGAAATGATGTAGAATTAAAAAATAAACATTGTTTCTAAATACAACCCCATAACAATTCCCAATATTTTAAAACTTATTCGCCAAAAACTCATTTTTCAACGTTTCCAACGGCAATTTTAGATAATAAATATCGTACGCGGCTTTGAAAAACAATTTATTTCATAAAAAATAGTAGACGTATTTTAGATTTGAGTGTACTTAATTAAGTAGTTATTGAAATGCTAAATTTACTGCATAATTTACCTATAGCGGTAAGGACGGAAATGTGGCTATAGGTAAATTTTGCAGTAAATTTAGCAATTGAATAACTACTTAATTAAGTACAGTAAAATCTAAAATACCTCTCTGCGTTATATTTTATGTAATAAATTGTTTTTCAACGCCACGTACGATATTTATTATCTAAAATTGCCGTTGGAAACGTTGAAAAATGAGTTTTTGGTGAATAACTTTTAAAATATTGGGAATTGTGATGGGGTTGTATTCAGAAACAATATTTATTCTTTAATTCCGCATCGTTTTATTTAAAAAAAATTATGGGTTCCAATTTAAAATAAGAACAATAGCGCGCTTTGAAGTTTGACAAGTTTGACACTCGATTTTGGTCATCCTGTATAATTTGGATCAATGTCACTTGGTTAACGAGACTATTACATCTAACTTAATAAGCACGTCGCAAAATTTTATTAACGAGGTGCATTTTGTGGTTTTTATTGATTTTTAAAGCCTACGATGCAAAATCATTTTTTTTTGGTTTTTATTTTTTTCCGCTGCGGTCACTCAACCGATTTCAATAAAATTTTGGTGAAATGTAGGCAACCATAAAAGGCTTCCAAATGTGTAGAAAAATGTATAGCATGCAATTTAAAAAAATATATTACCATGGCGTTGCACATTTTTGGAACATCCTGTATAATAAAAAATAATTTCTTGAATTGTACCTTGAAGTACAGGGTAAGCCTGCAAAATGTCAAACTCTTAGCTTAATGAGTAAGTGAGCTACAGAAGACGGGAGCTTAGTTGCAGGACCCTGTATATATACATTGTCATGGACATATTTTTTATATTTATTGTAGAAACTATTAAATTATTGGCATTTGTTTGTCACTTATTAACGATTATTATTAGGTATTAAGTACCATTTTTTGTTGGTTTACCTTTTTTCTGAAATTACTGTTGGCAGGTTTTTTGGTATTTGTTACTTATTGTGCATTGTTTGAATAAATAAATTTGTTTAAACAATAATATACAATGTTAGTACGTATACAAAAATTATTATAGTCTTTCTGTTTTTTTTTGTAATTTTGGAGGTTTTACGATATCGGTCAAACAAGTACTGTGATTGCAACACTAATTATTATTATAACTTATAATTGAAAATTAGTTAACAAATTTGGCAATAAAAAAAAGACAAGAAGTGCAGTAATAATTTTTGCCAAAAAGATACGTCAGTACTATTGTATTTTGTTTAAACAATTGGTATTTATTTAAACAATTGCAAACTAGTTAATTAATGACAGACAGTGCCAACAATAACAATAATTTCTCAAGAAAAAATGTCCGTAACATTGTATATTTTTGTAAACAAATGGCATTTGTTTAAACAATTGCAAATTAGTTAGTAAATGACCAAAAATGCTATTAGTAACAATTTCCTTTAACAAATAGAAAATATGTCCGCAGAATTTTATTTATATTTGTTTAAATAGTTGCTAATTAGTTAATAAATGACAAAAACGCCAATAATTTAATAACTGCAAAAAATAGAAAAATATGTTCGTACCATCGTATATTTTAGTTTAAAGAAATTCTAATTGTTTAAACAATTTGAAATTAGTTAACAAATGATAAACAAATGTCAATAATCCAATAACAATCACTTCTGCCAAAAACAATAAAGACACGTAACATCGTAAAATTGTAAATTTGGGAAAACTTTTGTCTTAGATTTAGGGTACTATGGGGAGGGTAGAGGGTGGTGAACAAATAAATAGTGGTTATGGATAATCTTCAGCAACTTTTTTTCTAAATCCGAAACGTGTAAATTACAAAATTTACACATTCTAAGCTATACGCCTTTTTGTACCAAATATATATCGTAAATATGTAATAAATTTTTATCCAGTAATAAATATTTTGTTGCCTCTATTGAAACAACTTGTTTATTTACATTAAAATTTCATCTCTGTATATGATTTACTATCAACGGATCAACACTAGAATGGTGAAGATATGAAGAGCGATTAATTATTTACTAAATAGGACAAATTTTCAACTAATAAGTAAATGTAGAGTGAACAAATATACTAAATCAATGGTTACAAGATACAAACAAACTGTACCGAGGTATGGTTTTGAAAATTAATTCGCCAGATTTCGGTATAGATTAAAAAAAAACAAACAAAAATGTTGACTGTTTCTCCTTTTACATGTAGTTTCATGTCACTGCAAGTTTGATTGGATTTTAATATTGACAGTTTATGAAAGGATTAAAATAAAATCAGAGGTATTTGTGCGTTCAGTTTCTTTATAAAATTGTATTATTACAGTTTATGATATATACAGTGATGTAAATTTTAACAATTTTTACTATAGATTTAAAGATGCAAAGAAACTCGACAAACATGCAACATCTCATTGTATCTGCGCCTGCCTTTTTACCAAATCATATTAACATACAAATGGCAGAAATGAACTGTTTTGGAGTCTTTCAGCTGTCTTGTTGTTGATACGCTAATCTAAGAATATTAATAAGTAATTACATTTTTATTTGGAATAAAATCTAGTTTCTTAATTTCACCTTTTACAAGTCACTAAGATCACTATGTCAATAGCGACCCCAAACTGTTGTTTTAAAATACAACATAATATTTGGACAAATAACAACCATATGTGTTATGAAAATTTTAAGTTTTCTCAAAAAGAATTGTTAAACCTCCACGGGATGACATATGAAAAATCGGGACTGACATTTTCAGGGAAAATTACACTTCTACCTTAGAGTAACGTAAAGAAAATGAATATTCTGGCTTTATGAAGATATCTATATTTGTAGAGTTTTCTGAAATTCATTCATACTTATGTTTATTCACAAACTAAATTTTTAAAATCATTTTCCAACAGCACCTCTACTCTACTACAGAACTCTTCGAACTAAAAATGGTCCTTCGTGGTACAGCCCCATGTCTCCAGCGACTCCATCGCATAGATAAAATTATGTAAATGTCGGTTTGATGCACGATCAGCGTCACTTTTGCGGACGTAAACAAATAGTTGTTTTGTTTGTCTCTGAAGGGTTCGCTCCCTGCTGTCTTTTACCTACACAGCCAAACATGCTGTGCCACAGCCTTCTCTACATTTCGAAAACTCGTTCCTTAACTCAATACAGAATAAAACATATCTCTTCCATCTATTCTTTGTAGTCTTTACATTATATCTATCTTTGCATAATATCTACATCTCAAAATATTTACTAAACGTGTACAATATTAATAATCCTTTCCTTTTTTCAGATTCTCCTTGTCGATATAGCTGCTAATGGAGAATTAAGGAATAAGACCATACAAGATGTGAAGAGGTACTGCTCACCACAATTGGTAAGTACAAAAATTCTAAATCTACCTTCTATAGCAGTGGTTCTTAACCTTTTTGAAGTCAGGGAGCACTTTTGATCATATGAAAAATTCGCGGAGCACCAAAAGCATTAACATAACTTTTACTCAAAATTAAAACGATTATAATGTTTTATATGGTCTTATATGTTTTTTCTATTCCTTAAGAATTTAATAGCCGTTTGAAATGTTAACAAACAAAGAAAAATAAAAGATAAAATACATATCAAACAATGCGAAAACGAAAATATAACATAATCAATACCCATTACAACAATAAAAAGTAAATAAATTTAAGTAACAAAATAAAATCCACATAAAACTTTTAACAGATTTTCTTCTAAAAACTATATGTCATTCCGAGTAAAAAGGTTCGTATTGACTTATTGGTTTTCTCAATTCCTTACGAAGTTGTAGCCGTTTAAAATACGGTTTTATTGATATTTTTATCAGCTCTAACTTTTTACCGAATTGAAAAATGAATACTCGAATGAAGTTTATTTGCAGCGAAAATCATTAGTCTGATACAGAAAAGAAACAGATATATTTCTGTATAAATTTAGAAGTTTTCTTTTTGCCCGTATTCACTAAATTCCACATTTTGTGTGTGTGTGTATGTTATGATTTTCTGGCCCCACAAAATTTTGTTCGTGAACTATCACCTGGTGGTTATAAATGCCGCCACCTAGTTGGTATATTGTGATAGTTCCTCCAGGCATCTGACATGTGCGCGGTAATATAAATTTAAATATGATAAAACTTTCAAAACCTTCTTAGTTTGTCATATATTTAGGTAATTTGGCTAGATTTTTTATATTAGCAGTTACGTACCACCTACTCAAGTAGTTTTGATAAGCTCATTTTTAATACAACTTTATACTAATCTAAGATTTAATAAATCCGCACATAACATGTGGATGATATGTAGATGAGGGCAAAATATATATTATCAAAACATCATATTTATTATCTTTATTTTAGGAAATATATTTCAAAATGTTTACATATTTTCAAAACTTTTTATGTGGCACGTGTAGCAGAGCTATACCCATTTTTATTTTTATTGTATTATGTTCTCAATTTTTTATTTATTTTATTCATATTTATTACTATTTGAAAATTGTAAATGTTTTTTTCTACTTTGCATTCGTTATAAACTCATAACGACGCCGCTTTCGGTGTCATAATGAAAACACTAGATCACAAACTTTTAGTAAGTTTTGGTTTTCCAAGATTTATGATATTGACGTCAAGTGTCAAATAAGGCTGACATCTCAATCGCTATTGGTTCGCATCAGTCGTAGTTGTGAATTTTACACTAATTACCAACTGTTGAATATAAAATTACTAGAAAAAATAGTATATAACAAAACAACTCGTGCGCCAATTTTTGTCTTCTAAAACTAGTATTATAGTAGTAGTAATAATCTTTATTCCAACATCCAGCTTTGTACAGGTTTATAACACAATTAGTTTCATTTAATAAATTTCATTTGGTGTTCGAACGGGCTATTGACCTAGGTCTTTCTGCCCTGCTCCATCTCTTATTTTGGGTGTCTTCTTGTATTATAATATACTATAATTGATAGTTTTCTTGAAGCTAGAATATTTTGTACGTTAGTAATATACAAATACAAATAATATTATTTCAATCACATACGGTAAATGAGTCAACAATTTCGGCTTTCATAATTTTGCGGAGCACCGGTTAAGAACCACTGTTCTATAGTAAATAATAATATATCATCTCCCAGTAAAGTAGGTAACTGTTATTATTCCGTCGTCTGACCCTATCAAGTTGAGATAAATTTAGATAACGGTTATGCCATTAAAATCTAAGAAGGTAATAAATCTAAAGAGTACAGAACACAGACATCGACTTGTGCGGTACTCGTAAATATCTTGTGACTTCTGGACCTTTTCTAGTATCTGCTACCATGGTTAATATCGGGAGTGTTAAATGACAAATTGCAGGTTATCCCACAACGCATATATATTAACTGGCTGTTCGGAGGAGACTATTATCTTAAGTGGTTCCATCTGGGTCTGAAAAAATGTTTTTTTTTTTGTTCGTGTGCTTAAAATTTATGGATGAATGTTTTATAAAATCAGTAATCACTTAACTACGCAGTCAATACAAGATATCAATCTATGAATCATATTTATATATGCTGTAAAAGCATATTAAGTGCTGGTTTTGCATGTGTGTTGAATTAATTTATAACGAATACAAAAAATTTCGGATGATTTTGATCAATTGATTGATTTGATTAATATCAATATTTAATCAATATTTATCTCTGGTGTGTTAATTATTTTTATTTCTAAACAAATACAAGAGCATTCAACGTAATTACGTTTTCTTCGAGAAAAAAGAAAATCACTTTTGGGAAACGCAGACAAAACGAATTTTAATTTAAATTTTTGTGTGAGACTGGTATAACGTCGAGCCGAGCCACGTTGTAAATACTGCACAGAAAAATACATTCTTGCGGCCACAAAAAATTGTTTTCGAGCACTACGCCGTATTGCCAACAAGAGATATTATTGTCGTGGTAAGTTTTAGACTACATAATATGTAAGACTGAAATAAGTGACAATAATTTATGTTTTTAATACAAAATGTATACCAATTAATATGACCTTGTGTTAAAAGAACAAATACACTTTAAATCTATTTGTCACTATTTTCAAAAACAGTTTTCACTAACTATTCAAAATATAGCATGCCTCCTTAAACAAGTTTAAATACTTTTTATTGATGTTTATATTATGTAGATTTTTCAGTTGCTCAACAACCATACAAACTCTTTTTTGCAATGTTTATTTTGGAAATAGCTAAAATTAAATCAGGAAATTTCAAACAATTATAAACTTTTAAGAAATAGCTTGTTTTTTAAGGGTCAAACTCTTTTTTGCAATGTTTACTTGGGCAATGACTAAAATTAAATCAGGAAATTTCGAACAATTATAAACTTTTAAGAAATAGCTTGCTTTTTAAGGGTTTCTTCACTTTTCACTATTTAATACAATCGATATTATAGTAGGAAAAAATCTGACGTAGCCAGGCACATGACTTTATCATACTATATTTAAAATTAATAGTTTAGCCGCATGAGATTCTACTTGATCGAGATCGGTGGTGTCAGCATTAAAATAAAACTAGTAAGCCACGATTTGACAGATAATTTGATTCTATTGGCAGTAGGTATTATCTAAACATCAGCGTTTGACACTACCTACTGTCATTAGAAAATGAAAATATTTGTCAAACCCTGGCTAACTAGTTTTATATTAATGCAGACACGACCGATATCGATCAAATAGAATTTTAAAACTGTCATAGACATAAATCATACGAAATTTCCCCAACTTTAATTTATTATTAATTATTTTGGCGGAAAATACCATACTGAGACAAATCCGGACTAGAAAGTTATATATCATAACAGATTTTTGTATTTTTTAACGTGTGCACCACATAACGAAACTGAAGAGTTTCAACAAATACATAATTTAACATGGAATCAAATTACTTCTTTTTCCAATTTTATCTATTTTTCGTATTTTTTTTTCAAAATCGGAAACATTTGAGTTGGTATTCGTATTTGGCAAATGCCAAACAATTTGCAAGACAAATTGGAGATTGTCATAAAAAATATGTCGATGATGTCAGATGTCATAGATCAAAAGAGGCTTAACTATGAGATCTAAAACACGATTTTTCGGCATCCGGATTCGTATTCAGTACAAAAAAAAACTTATCAAAAAGACACAGTCACACCCCGATTAAAATATTGTTGTTTTCCCTAAACAATGCCTAAATCACAATAACTTGCATAGGTATCTACTACGAATGTTGGTAGTTTAGTCGGAGAACACCCTGTATGCGATGTAAATATTGTAGTCATTTATCACCCACGTGTTTTGTTAACACCACAGCACAAGACCTGTCTCTGTCACACTACACCATAATGATTTAAATATCTTTCGCGCTGTATTACATCCTGTCTGTTCAGAACATACTCTCAGCGTATGGTATGATTAATAACAATGTAGGCAATTCCGTGCTTATTTTCTCCTATATGTGATAATATGAGTAGGAAATATAAAAATTTTCCATCGCTACACGATCGTTCGGTATATCTAACGACATTTTTTTTTCAGGTCGAATAAACGCATGTTTGCTTTCTAAACCGTTACATATTTATGCATACCCGGTATATTTTATACACTTTATGATACAATAAAATATCTGCATAGCAAATGCATATTATCCTTTTGCACAGTTCATTTTAATTTGCAAATGAAATGAGTTGAGTAGGTTGCGTATAGAGTCGCTTGTATGTTGCGAGTGCAAACCTACGCTAAACCGTTTTGAAGACAATTTATGGCGTACCGCTTAAAATAGTCATAAATAAATCATCAATTAAATTAAAGTACAACTGTCAGCTGGGAGTCCACAGCCCACTATCATTGTTCCTAACAATCCGTTGCACCTCTCTTTCGTTGCTAGTATGTATTTTATTGCATATCAATTTTGATGGGTGGTGTATGCTAAGCAAGCTAGTTTTCATATATGCTTTCATACTGCTTGTATAGAAAATAAACGATTTCTCCAGAAAATGAAAGATTGATAGTTTCGTTTTTATTTTTTAAAAAATGTTGATACACCGTAGTATGTTTTTATTTAGCTTTATTTAATCTTTTAAATAATTCATATTGTAAATTTTAACCCTTTTCCTTGCCATATTTTTGTACCCAATAGGTTTAGTAATAAATATGTAAATATACTTCCATCCAGAAAAAAATATGTTGTTGCTTCTAATGAAGTAACTTGTTTATTTGAGATATACAATATTTCGCTCCAATGTAGGTAAGTTTGACTAATAAGGAAACACTACTGGTTTTGAATAATACAACAAAAAATGCCAAGTTGAGAGGAACGGTCTAAAAAACAACGCGAATTCTTTTTTTAGACTCCATTACCGACAAAAAACAAAACAAAAATGAAAATATCAAATCTTCTAGAAAAAATGTTAAAAAATTCTTTATATCACTGCAATTTTAATTAGGATTTGATCTATGGCAGGAAAACTATAAAATGAAATCTGTAAATTATTTTTCATCAGTACAATATTACAACCGTAGATCCTCTTAATCTTAATAAATCAACAAAATTAAAATATATTTACTTCTGACCGCTATCTATTTCGCAACTATGTACTATCAAAGCAAGAAAAAATCATCGCGCATGTTGCAAAAAGAAACATGCTATTACTTTTTTAATTATTATTAGCGTGAGTTACTGAAGCCTGCTAAGTTGTGCGAATTATAATGTTAAATTAAAAATTGTAAACCATATTCTTGGAGTACTGTATGCGTATTACTGCAGTTTTGTTTAGTTACTTTGTGCTAATTTGGCTTTGCTAAATTAAAACGAAGTTGCTAGTCCTGGTTTTACAACTAAATCATCTTCACGAACAATTGAAATGTGATGTTGACAAATTAATTAATATTAACTTATTATTATTATTACTAACATTAACTTATTATTCTAACTTATAATTATTATGGTATATGATGAGTCATTTAAGATTTGGTGTGGGCAATATTTTAACTACATCAATCAAAATACTGCTATCATCGAAGGCTTTAAAAAGGATAGTTCGTATTTTTTTTTAATACAAAGCCCATATTTTTCTTATTGATTCTGATATTTTATATGTCGTAATAACAATTTTCTAGTCTTATTTTTTTTGAGATTGGTAATTCTGGGTTTAAACAGGTTTTTCGATACTCTTTTTTGCGCTCAACAGTTTTCCATCACGTAAGGTTGTCGAAAAAGATAAGTCTAAATGTAAAAAAACGTGATTTTGTCAATTTTCTCTAGTTTGTAGTGAATCTCAAGCTCTGTACTTTTTAACATCCTTAAAAGACGTTACGTTGATCTACTAAAAAAACATAGACAATTTTAATTTTAATTTAGAAAAACATTTTCCCCGTAGTTTTTTTTCCAATTTTTCATTGCCACAAAATTGTTATTATACCAATTAAACTAAAACAACTTATAAAATTTTAAAATATAGAGTGTTGACAAGTCAAAAGGACAACCATTTGGTGAAAAAAATATAATAATAAAAATACTCTACCGTGTCCGAGGCTTTTTAAAAATAATGCTGATGATATTACTATTGAAATTAATTAAAAAGTATCAGTGATGTTCTCTACCTATGTTTGCATCAATATATCCGCAACTATTAAGCTTATCATAACAAATTTTTGGCCATATTAAAGTCGAAGGGTGTGGGTACATGACAAACAAAGATATACTGAAAAATATTTACATTTAAATACACTAAAATACAGAAATTTGCTGATTAACCTTCTCTTGGTGATCTTTCAATATTTTTAAGTAATTCTTTGTTTATCATGTACACAAATCTTTCGTCTTTAATATGGTATACAATTTGTAATTAATCTTAATAATAATATTATCAGCGATTCACTAGCTATGTCCGTCTGTCTGTCCGTCTGTTCATCTGTGTACACGATAACGATAATAATTTCGAAGTAATTAACCTGAAATTTGCTATAGAAGCTTATATCTTAAAAAGTAAGGACAAGTTCGTGAATGGGCAAAAACGGTTCACTTGTTTTTTTTTTTTTAATTATTATTATGTTAGTACTTGTTCTAGAGGTTATTTAGAAACAATATTCATACTTTGACATGTTTCTATAAATTTTAAGAGAGATGTAAAGAGTACTTATTTTGTCATAACTTTTGATGATAAAGTAGTTCTTCATGAATCAAACATAACTAGTTTTTTTACTTAAAATAAGAATCACCGAAACTGAAACCAGGCCAAAATAAATAAACTAATAATAGATTCAGAAAAATGTCCTGGACATCATATCAAAATATTTACTGAATCTTTGTTGGTATTGTTATTGAAATTAATTAAAAACTATCAGTAATAAAAAAATTCGTCATGAAATGCTGTCCATCTCTGTTTGCATGAATATCTCCGAAAGTATTAAGCTTAGTACAAGAAATTTTTCACCATATTACAGACGAAAGATGTAAGTACATACATCATAAACAAATAATTATGAAAAATAATATATATTCGAATACAAAATGATTTAACAGAAGAGATATTGCTTCCAAACCTTCATATTTCAATATTTTTCAGTAATTTCAATATTTCGTAATGATGTGTAAAACATCATTTGGCAACTTATGCTGCGACTTGTGATTGAAAACAATATTTTGTATGATTTCATTAGTATCTCATTCATGATTCCTAAATTTCAGATCTATGTCACTTTTACATCTAGAGGAAACTGAGGTGTTTTACTTAACCTATTTCAGACTATTTCAAGAACTCTGGTCTGCTTGACTCTAACCAATTTATCTAAACCAATTAAATACTCGCCAATCACAGATTTACATGTTCCAAAATCGCTGGAATGTCTGTTTCACAGTTTTATACGAAATTTTAATGCTTTAGGTTTAAGTTTGCAACAAAAATTATAAGAATAACAAAGTCGTATCATAAGAGCTAACATAACAGTAACCTACGTAAGACATATAACACTGTCCCATCTCGTCATAAATTCACTTCGCACTGCTGGACCAATACGGACCATTTGGCATGTTTGCATTACAAAATTGCTTCTCGTCCTCGTGGCGTGCCGTCGTAAATTTTATTGAAAACTTGATTCGCCATGAGATAACATGGCGTTTGCTAGGCCGGCCGAAGGTGCCTTGGACAGGGCGGCCAACGGTGGCCAACCGGGGACCTATGCAAACCGCAGTCGCGGTACACCGAATACAAAAAAAAAAGGAAACTATTCGCCAGATCGTATCTCGCAATTTTTAATTAGTCGATAAATTGTGCTTGTACCTACCTCACGTTCAACTGCTTGTTTTCTCTTGCAGACGCCCTTCTGGGAGTGCCTTAACACCACGTTTACCGGTAAGTACTAAAATTCTTAGAATGTATGTTATAGTCGATGATAAAGGTAGTTTTGTAATGAACGTCTAGGGAGTCAATTCTCACCTAGCGCGAGTTCTCACCGTTCGTGAATTAACGTATGACCTTGGATGCAATCAGTTCGAACCGTATTCTATGGGCAGTGTCGACAATGCAGTGTCCTTTACTACCGGTAGAGTACGTCCGTTATGTTCATGTTATTGCGATTGGTAGTAAAGGACACTGCATTGTCGACACTGCCCATAGAATACGGTTCGAACTGATTGCATCCAAGGTCATACGTTAATTCACGAACGGTGAGAACTCGCGCTAGGTGAGAATTGACTCCCAGGTGATTTAAAGTTGTTTACTTACTATCGTAAAGCGTAGTTTACATTTGTTGATCACTTAGATACAAATATCATTGACCAGAGGTCTATCACATAAATGCAACGTGATGCCCACTGTTGCCCAGGGTGTAAATGCGACTTAAGAGCCACACGAAGAGTTTCTGTGAAATAGAAATAAATGAATAAGCGTTGCATTAAAGATAGAAGAAATCTTGAATGCCAAAGTCATTTTGTTTCTATTATGTATATAAATTAATTATTAGATTTCTGTGCTACTACATATAAAGAAAATCTGAAATATGACGCAATAAAGTAAACAATAAATGCTCATTGAAACCAATCATGTTCAGTTCTCCAAGTATTGCTGTATGGATCATTCGATTTCCCTCTTCTTAAACTATAGGAATGTCAAAAAGTCCGATCGCGATTATACGACCTTGAAATAGCAAGCGTAGACCAAGGTCGGCGTGTTTTGCGACTGTTTGCGTTCTAAATTTGGACAGCCGGCTTCCAGCTCCCCTTATGGGAAGTTACGTGTATAGAAAAATGCTCATTACTCGAGTAGCCTGAGAGATATCGCACTGCATCTAACACTGTTCGAACGAGCATTCTTCGGTCAATCCAAAAATGGAAAAGTCCGATCCGAAATATGTAAATTAGTATCCGCAATTAATTAATAACTGATTAGGTGACACGAAATATTAGCAAAAATCAGGATATTCGATAGGCTGTACCTCGTTAACCATTTGTTCGCGGGCCAATGATATTTTAAAAAGAACTCCATCATATTTTTAATTACAATTATCATAAAATATATTTTATTAGTTGGCCTTTAAGATGTGTTTTATTTTTTTTAATAAACAATTATCTTGCCAATATTTTCAATAATTATTTGATTGTGGCCTCAAAAAATCTTGCTTGAACTTTAATTCCTCCAAAGGTTCCAAAGCGGTGTTTCAGAAATATCTCGGAGACTTCTGAACCAAACTCGCTGAAATTTTGTAGAGTTGTTGTCTATACGTATTATTTATTGCTTGTCATGTATTAAATGCTAATTGATTTTCAGCAAACATTTTTGGTGTGCCAAATCATTGACCATTTTTAAATCAGCAGTGACAAGTGCTAGTTTATAGTATGTACTTCGATTAATGGTTTTTTGCTCGATTGAAAGTAGTCTGAAATATTTTTGGCATCGAAAACAATGTTTTAAAAAATGGATCTCACTTAAAAGAAGAATGGATCTCAATTTTCTGATATTATACTCTGTTAGTTGGGTATTAACACTTTATCATAATTTCGATTTGTAGATTGGTGCGTTGTGTTTATACATATATAACTCCATGTACATTTGACTTCTGTAAATGTTTGTTTTTTAAGCAAGCGCACTTCATATTTATTTACTTATTGAGTACTATTGTAGTATATTTCACCCTAAATGACTCCTATTATTTTACTAAATTAGCGTGATTTTTATTCATAAACTTGTAAGTGGTTTTCAGCATTTTCTTGTTAATATGAAACACATAATGATACTTATTTTAAAAGAATGATATTGCTAATCCCATTATTTCAACGAAAATATAAAAAAAAAATCTCTTTGAGAAACATGAAAAAATGTCCTTAAACATCACTTGAATGGGGTTAGAAAAGCGTACTATGGCATCTTAACCAACCTTCGCCTGAACTATGAAAAGGTTGCAAGTTATGTTATTATTTTAATGGTAACTTTATTTTATTGCGTTTGGATATTGCGGTTGTAACTGTAGACATTAGAATAAAATTTCCGATTAATTATTACGAAAACCGAAAAGAGAACAAATTAGACCATAAGATTTGATTATTTACATTACAGCACACTCAAAAAACGAGAATAGTTGACTATCGCGTCTTAGCCCATTGAAATGGAGCAATTAATTCACTTCGGAAAAATTCAAACCCAGATGCATTTTTAAATATGCCTTTGATTTGGCATTAGAGATAACACTAAAATTAGTGGTAAGATTAGTGTAAATGTTCTTAAATCTACGCTAATAAAAGATGTTTGAAAAATTCAATAAATACGATACCGGTATTTATATAAAACACTTGTGAAGCACATGTGAACACATTTGAAGAATATTTGGGTTATTTTAATTTGTTTGAAATCGAAAACAGCCAGGTGTTGACTAATTGTTTTTTATTGTCAGAAAACCCTAAATTGAGTTTTGCAAGGATTTTGTTATATAAACTCCGTTTTTGGTTTAATCTTGAATTGAAAAATTGCAATTTAAAGTGGTATATATTAAATTAAATGATCAAAAATGCCAGACCTCTTCCGAAAACAAGTGGACGCAGAGATTTTTCTTGCTCCAGGGCGCTGGATATGTAGCTACGCCACTGGTGACTACGGATTCGGGCTCAAAAGTTTCATATTATATTAAGGCCGCACACCATTTAAAGAATCTATGTCGGTGCATCAAACCCACTTGTGATAAAACTTTCATGATTTCAGGTATAATTTTAAATGTTTAACGCTTGCTCTGAGATCTGTTTAAGGTTTCTTGGACGCTGGGCCATGCTCACATATATTCTCAAAAATTGCCTTATTTATACATTTTCATTTTTGGAAATCCTTGCATGATTGGACTTTGTTGAGTCTCTTGTATTCAGTGCAAAGAAATCTATCCCAAACGCATATGTATATTTCACAAAGTTGTGCTCCATATATTTCACTATTTTTAATTGTCGATGTCAAAATTAGGAAGTTGATGAGCAAAATATATAGATTTATTATTAAACTCGTCAATTAGCTTTTGTCCATACTACTCTGGTTACCTTGCCTCAGTGTTTTTATTCCGTTTTTATACAAAAACACTAGCTGATCTCATATAATACCTTTTCCTAGCAATATTAAAATCATCATCTATTAAACTATTCACAAAACAATCAACTTCAAACATAATGACATCAATGGCTATATTATTCACCGCATGACAGTAGTTCCACCATAAATACTCATGGTTATAAGTCCTTGATGCTTGATCTTTCGTATGCATGAAGCGTCCATAAACAAATCTCCTCGTATGAAGATACCACGGCAAACGGTGGATAACCCCTGACCCGAGATATGGAATTTAAACTCCCGTTTTCCATATAAATACATCGGTGGATGGCTCGTGACGATCGGACCTCTTGCAAAACGCATACGGGCCGATCGTGAGGTCGTCGTTTGTTTTTTCTTTGTCTTCAAAATCGAAATATGTCCCTCTCCGGTTGCGATATCTAGATGTCCCATGCGTTGTCCAGCTCTGGGCGGTGCAGTGCCCTCTTGTAAACAGTATGGGCCCCTCCGTCGGGTATTGTCTCACGATTGCATTGTCTTTGTACCACTTGTAGTAGTACCTAACCAGTTGGTAGCCGCATCAGAGGCAAAACGAGCAAAATATTGGAAATGGTAAACACGACTTCGGCCTAAAGACTCTCAAAAGGGTCGTTTTACTATATCAATTCAACCGTTTACATTAAATGGTGATTGTTAGTAAAACTGTAAACTTTTGTTTTGTTTTGTGTGCTACCACCCCACTATATATATAATTATAGATTTATATATTTGCATTTTCCAAGATGACCGCAGTTTCTAACAGTAAAATGAGTGTTTTTAGCATCATTTTTGATAATTGGGAACGTAATAACTGCCGAACCGTTCCAAAAATGTAAAATCAAATTATACCGGCGTAATCAGCATCAAAAATTGTATCGAGAACCACAACCTTAATTTGATTGAAGGTAGTTGAGTTTTTGCCGACTGGCTAAAATTTTGTAAGAAATCACAAATTTTAAACAATAATTTTGAAGTAGCGCACCTATCTCAAAAACAAGGTCTCGGATCAACATGAAACCTTTGCTATCTTACTAAAATGGGTGCGCTGATTACAAATTTACATAGGAAAAGTCTCTGTCTCTACTGGTTACCGAGTTGTGCTGAAATTACGGTTTTTCAAATAATACAAAAATAAGCGAAATGGACCACATAACATGAAAATAATAAATCTTAGGCATATAAAAGTATACATATTTTTGATAGACTCAACGAGAGCTATCATTTGGTAATGGGTAAACCTTTCTATCACCAACGGTTGCAATGTTCAATTTTTTTCTATCTAAAAGTGCTAAATTTAGAACGAAAAAACAATTAGAACTTTTTGAGAGATAGAGCGTTCTAATGTAGTCATGCTTATGCATTGGGATGTGCTGAATTCAATGGTGAGGTCCGTTTTCCCGTAGCGTGTACGGTTTGGCTAGAAAGTGGGAAACTATAATTTCCGCGGTTTATCGCGTTTTTTACGCGAACCGCGCATCTTAGAGCAACGCGGCGTTCAGAAATGAATTCCTCTGCCAATTTCCCATCCGATACCGTTTGAACCGTCAACATCGGTCTATTAGATCGGACACAGTTTGCGTTCAAAGTTTCTAACATCGTAAAATGAGTGTTTTTAGCATCATTTTTGATAATTGGGAACGTAATAACTGCCGAACCGTTCCAAAAAAGTGAAATCTAATTATAGCGGCGTAATCAGCGTCAATAATTTTATCAAGAACCACAACCTTAATTTGATTGAAGGTAGTTGAGTTTTTGCCGACTGGCTAAAATTTTGTAAGAAATCACATATTTTAAACAATAATTTTGAAGTAGCACACCTATGTCAAAAACAAGGCCCCGGATCAACATGAAACCTTTGCTATCCTACTAAAATGGGTGCGCTGATTACAAATTTACATAGGAAAAGTCTCTGTCTCTGCAGGTTACCGAGTTGTGCTGAAATTACGGTTTTTCAAATAATACAAAAATAAGCGAAATGGACCACAGAACATGAAAATAATAAATCTTAGGCATATAAAAGTATACATATTTTTGATAGACTCAACGAGACCTATCATTTGGTAGTGGGTAAACCTTTCTATCTCCAACGGTTGCAATGTTCAATTTTTTTCTATCTAAAAGTGCTAAATTTAGAACGAAAAAACAATTATAACTTTTTGAGAGATAGAGCGTTCTAATGTAGTCATGCTTATGCATTGGGATGTGCTGAATTTAATGGTGAGGTCCGTTTTCCCGTAGCGTGTACGGTTTGGCTAGAAAGTGGGAAACTATAATTTCCGAGGTTTATCGCGTTTTTTACACGAACCGCGCATCTTAGAGCAACGCGGCTTTCAGAAATGAATTCCTCTGCCAATTTCCCATCCGATACCGTTTGAACCGTCAACATCGGGCGATTAGATCGGACACAGTTTGCATTCAAAGTTTCTAACATGTAAAATGAGTGTTTTTAGCATCATTTTTGATAATTGGGAACGTAATAACTGCCGAACCGTTCCAAAAAAGTGAAATCTAATTATACCGGCGTAATCAGCGTCAATAATTTTATTAAGAACCACAACCTTAATTTGATTGAAGGTAGTTGAGTTTTTGCCGACTGGCTAAAATTTTGTAAGAAATCACATATTTTAAACAATAATTTTGAAGTAGCACACCTATCTCAAAAAGAAGGCCTCGGATCAACATGAAACCTTTGCTATCCTACTAAAATCGGTGCGCTGATTACAAATTTACATAGGAAAAGTGTCTGTCTCTGCAGGTTACCGAGTTGTGCTGAAATTACGGTTTTTCAAATAATACAAAAATAAGCGAAATGGACCACAGAACATGAAAATGGTAAATCTTAGGCATATAAAAGTATATATATTTTTGATAGACTCAACGAGAGCTATCATTTGGTAGTGGGTAAACCTTTCTATCACCAACGGTTGCAATGTTCAATTTTTTTCTATCTAAAAGTGCTAAACTTAGAACGAAAAAACATTTATAACTTTTTGAGAGATAGAGCGTTCTAATGTAGTCATGCTTATGCATTGGGATGTGCTGAATTCAATGGTGAGGCCCGTTTTCCCGTAGCGTGTACGGTTTGGCTAGAAAGTGGGAAACTATAATTTCCGCGGTTTATCGCGTTTTTTACACGAACCGCGCATCTTAGAGCAACGCGGGTTTCAGAAATGAATTCCTCGGCCAATTTCCCATCCGATACCGTTTGAACCGCCAACATCGGTCGATTAGATCGGACACAGTTTGCGTTCAAAGTTTCTAACATAGTAAAATGAGTGTTTTAGCATCATTTTTGATAATTGGGAACGTAATAACTGCCGAACCGTTCCAAAAAAGTGAAATCTGATTATACCGGCGTAATCAGCGTAAATAATTGTATCGAGAACCACAACCTTAATTTGATTGAAGGTAGTTGAGTTTTTGCCGACTGGCTAAAATTTTGTACGAAATCACAAATTTTAAACAATAATTTTGAAGTAGCGCACCTATCTCAAAAACAAGGTCTCGGATCAACATGAAACCTTTGCTATCTTACTAAAATGGGTGCGCTGATTACAAATTTACATAGGAAAAGTCTCTGTCTCTACTGGTTACCGAGTTGTGCTGAAATTACGGTTTTTCAAATAATACAAAAATAAGCGAAATGGACCACAGAACATGAAAATGGTAAATCTTAGGCATGTAAAAGTATATATATTTTTGATAGACTCAACGAGAGCTATCATTTGGTAGTGGGTAAACCTTTCTATCACCAACGGTTGCAATGTTCAATTTTTTTCTATCTAAAAGTGCTAAATTTAGAGCGAAAAAACAATTATAACTTTTTGAGAGATAGAGCGTTCCAATGTAGTCATGCTTATGCATTGGGATGTGCTGAATTCAATGGTGAGGTCCGTTTTCCCGTAGCGTGTACGGTTTGGCTAGAAAGTGGGAAACTATAATTTCCGCGGTTTATCGCGTTTTTTAAACGAACCGCGCATCTTAGAGCAACGCGGCTTTCAGAAATGAATTCCTCTGCCAATTTCCCATCCGATACCGTTTGAACCGTCAACATCGGTCGATTAGATCGGACACAGTTTGCGTTCAAAGTTTCTAACATAGTAAAATGAGTGTTTTTAGCATCATTTTTGATAATTGGGAACGTAATAACTGCCGAACCGTTCCAAAAAAGTGAAATCTGATTATACCGGCGTAATCAGCGTCAATAATTTTATCAAGAACCACAACCTTAATTTGATTGAAGGTAGTTGAGTTTTTGCCGACTGGCTAAAATTTTGTAAGAAATCACATATTTTAAACAATAATTTTGAAGTAGCACACCTATCTCAAAAACAAGGCCCCGGATCAACATGAAACCTTTGCTATCCTACTAAAATGGGTGCGCTGATTACAAATTGACATAGGAAAAGTCTCTGTCTCTGCAGGTTACCGAGTTGTGCTGAAATTACGGTTTTTCAAATAATACAAAAATAAGCGAAATGGACCACAGAACATGAAAATGGTAAATCTTAGGCATATAAAAGTATATATATTTTTGATAGACTCAACGAGAACTATCATTTGGTAGTAGGTAAACCTTTCTATCGCTAACGGTTGCAATGTTTATTTTTTTTCTATCTAAAAGTGCTAAATTTAGAACGAAAAAACAATTATAACTTTTTGAGAGATAGAGCGTTCTAATGTAGTCATGCTTATGCATTGGGATGTGCTGAATTCAATGGTGAGGTCCGTTTTCCCGTAGCGTGTACGGTTTGGCTAGAAAGTGGGAAACTATAATTTCCGCGGTTTATCGCGTTTTTTACACGAACCGCGCATCTTAGAGCAACGCGGGTTTCAGAAATGAATTCCTCGGCCAATTTCCCATCCGATACCGTTTGAACCGCCAACATCGGTCGATTAGATCGGACACAGTTTGCGTTCAAAGTTTCTAACATAGTAAAATGAGTGTTTTTAGCATCATTTTTGATAATTGGGAACGTAATAACTGCCGAACCGTTCCAAAAAAGTGAAATCTGATTATACCGGCGTAATCAGCGTCAATAATTTTATCAAGAACCACAACCTTAATTTGATTGAAGGTAGTTGAGTTTTTGCCGACTGGCTAAAATTTTGTAAGAAATCACATATTTTAAACAATAATTTTGAAGTAGCACACCTATCTCAAAAAGAAGGCCTCGGATCAACATGAAACCTTTGCTATCCTACTAAAATCGGTGCGCTGATTACAAATTTACATAGGAAAAGTGTCTGTCTCTGCAGGTTACCGAGTTGTGCTGAAATTACGGGTTTTCAAATAATACAAAAATAAGCGAAATGGACCACAGAACATGAAAATGGTAAATCTTAGGCATATAAAAGTATATATATTTTTGATAGACTCAACGAGAGCTATCATTTGGTAGTGGGTAAACCTTTCTATCACCAACGGTTGCAATGTTCAATTTTTTTCTATCTAAAAGTGCTAAATTTAGAACGAAAAAACATTTATAACTTTTTGAGAGATAGAGCGTTCTAATGTAGTCATGCTTATGCATTGGGATGTGCTGAATTCAATGGTGAGGCCCGTTTTCCCGTAGCGTGTACGGTTTGGCTAGAAAGTGGGAAACTATAATTTCCGCGGTTTATCGCGTTTTTTACACGAACCGCGCATCGTAGAGCAACGCGGGTTTCAGAAATGAATTCCTCGGCCAATTTCCCATCCGATACCGTTTGAACCGCCAACATCGGTCGATTAGATCGGACACAGTTTGCGTTCAAAGTTTCTAACATAGTAAAATGAGTGTTTTTAGCATCATTTTTGATAATTGGGAACGTAATAACTGCCGAACCGTTCCAAAAAAGTGAAATCTGATTATACCGGCGTAATCAGCGTCAATAATTGTATCGAGAACCACAACCTTAATTTGATTGAAGGTAGTTGAGTTTTTGCCGACTGGCTAAAATTTTGTACGAAATCACAAATTTTAAACAATAATTTTGAAGTAGCGCACCTATCTCAAAAACAAGGTCTCGGATCAACATGAAACCTTTGCTATCTTACTAAAATGGGTGCGCTGATTACAAATTTACATAGGAAAAGTCTCTGTCTCTACTGGTTACCGAGTTGTGCTGAAATTACGGTTTTTCAAATAATACAAAAATAAGCGAAATGGACCACAGAACATGAAAATGGTAAATCTTAGGCATGTAAAAGTATATATATTTTTGATAGACTCAACGAGAGCTATCATTTGGTAGTGGGTAAACCTTTCTATCACCAACGGTTGCAATGTTCAATTTTTTTCTATCTAAAAGTGCTAAATTTAGAACGAAAAAACAATTATAACTTTTTGAGAGATAGAGCGTTCCAATGTAGTCATGCTTATGCATTGGGATGTGCTGAATTCAATGGTGAGGTCCGTTTTCCCGTAGCATGTACGGTTTGGCTAGAAAGTGGGAAACTATAATTTCCGCGGTTTATCGCGTTTTTTACACGAACCGCGCATCTTAGAGCAACGCGGCTTTCAGAAATGAATTCCTCTGCCAATTTCCCATCCGATACCGTTTGAACCGTCAACATCGGTCGATTAGATCGGACACAGTTTGCGTTCAAAGTTTCTAACATAGTAAAATGAGTGTTTTTAGCATCATTTTTGATAATTGGGAACGTAATAACTGCCGAACCGTTCCAAAAAAGTGAAATCTGATTATACCGGCGTAATCAGCGTCAATAATTTTATCAAGAACCACAACCTTAATTTGATTGAAGGTAGTTGAGTTTTTGCCGACTGGCTAAAATTTTGTAAGAAATCACATATTTTAAACAATAATTTTGAAGTAGCACACCTATCTCAAAAACAAGGCCCCGGATCAACATGAAACCTTTGCTATCCTACTAAAATGGGTGCACTGATTACAAATTTACATAGGAAAAGTCTCTGTCTCTACTGGTTACCGAGTTGTGCTGAAATTACGGTTTTTCAAATAATACAAAAATAAGCGAAATGGACCACAGAACATGAAAATGGTAAATCTTTGGCATATAAAAGTATATATATTTTTGATAGACTCAACGAGAACTATCATTTGGTAGTAGGTAAACCTTTCTATCACCAACGGTTGCAATGTTCAATTTTTTTCTGTCTAAAAGTGCTAAATTTAGAACGAAAAAGCAATTATAACTTTTTGAGAGATAGAGCGTTCCAATGTAGTCATGCTTATGCATTGGGATGTGTTGAATTCAATGGTGAGGCCCGTTTTCCCGTAGCGTGTACGGTTTGGCTAGAAAGTGGGAAACTATAATTTCCGCGGTTTATCGCGTTTTTTACACGAACCGCGCATCTTAGAGCAACGCGGCTTTCAGAAATGAATTCCTCTGCCAATTTCCCATCCGATACCGTTTGAACCGTCAACATCGGTCGATTAGATCGGACACAGTTTGCGTTCAAAGTTTCTAACATAGTAAAATGAGTGTTTTTATCATCATTTTTGATAATTGGGAACGTAATAACTGCCGAACCGTTCCAAAAAAGTTAAATCTGATTATACCGGCGTAATCAGCGTCAATAATTTTATCAAGAACCACAACCTTAATTTGATTGAAGGTAGTTGAGTTTTTGCCGACTGGCTAAAATTTTGTAAGAAATCACATATTTTAAACAATAATTTTGAAGTAGCACACCTATCTCAAAAACCAGGCCCCGGATCAACATGAAACCTTTGCTATCCTACTAAAATGGGTGCGCTGATTACAAATTGACATCTGAAAAGTCTCTGTCTCTGCAGGTTACCGAGTTGTGCTGAAATTACGGTTTTTCAAATAATACAAAAATAAGCGAAATGGACCACAGAACATGAAAATGGTAAATCTTAGGCATATAAAAGTATATATATTTTTGATAGACTCAACGAGAACTATCATTTGGTAGTATGTAAACCTTTCTATCGCTAACGGTTGCAATGTTTATTTTTTTTCTATCTAAAAGTGCTAAATTTAGAACGAAAAAACAATTATAACTTTTTGAGAGATAGAGCGTTCTAATGTAGTCATGCTTATGCATTGGGATGTGCTGAATTCAATGGTGAGGTCCGTTTTTCCGTAGCGTGTACGGTTTGGCTAGAAAGTGGGAAACTATAATTTCCGCGGTTTATCGCGTTTTTTACACGAACCGCGCATCTTAGAGCAACGCGGGTTTCAGAAATGAATTCCTCGGCCAATTTCCCATCCGATACCGTTTGAACCGCCAACATCGGTCGATTAGATCGGACACAGTTTGCGTTCAAAGTTTCTAACATAGTAAAATGAGTGTTTTTAGCATCATTTTTGATAATTGGGAACGTAATAACTGCCGAACCGTTCCAAAAAAGTGAAATCTGATTATACCGGCGTAATCAGCGTCAATAATTTTATCAAGAACCACAACCTTAATTTGATTGAAGGTAGTTGAGTTTTTGCCGACTGGCTAAAATTTTGTAAGAAATCACATATTTTAAACAATAATTTTGAAGTAGCACACCTATCTCAAAAACAAGGCCCCGGATCAACATGAAACCTTTGCTATCCTACTAAAATGGGTGCGCTGATTACAAATTTACATAGGAAAAGTCTCTCTCTCTGCAGGTTACCGAGTTGTGCTGAAATTACGGGTCGGTTTTCCCGTAGCGTGTACGGTTTGGCCAGAAAGTGGGAAACTATAATTTCCGCGGTTTATCGCGTTTTTCTCGCGAACCGCACATCTTAGAGCAACGCGGGTTTCAGAAATGAATTCCTCGGCCAATAGAGAGGTGGTATATATGCCATTTTATAGCTTTGTCCATGAGCTTTCTTCTGATATACAGCACAATAGGGCTTCTATGGGGAAATTTGGCTTTCTCAATTAAAATTTTTGACAAGTAACAGATATTCGCATTCGCTGTTTTCAGTTATCTCCCAAAGATTCATAGTGGGCAGGGCCGCGTCTAGGGGTTTACGGGCCCTAGGCACACCTGAAATTCTGGGCCCGTCAACCTACAAACTGAAATTTTTAAGTAAAATATGTTATTTCACAAACCAAAAATGTCCTTTTTTTATTTTGGCATCAATAAATGTTTTGACAATATCATCATAGTAGCGAGTTTTTAGAAAATCCTTTTCAAGTTTTGCCAGCGCATTGCGATTTTACTCCGAAACAGTACGGCGCAAACAATTTTTTACCAGCTTATTAAAACAGAAAATGAAGCCTCGGCATTGCTGACCGGTGTTACAAATAATCTTAAAATTATTTCCACATTAGGAGAGGTTGGTTAAGTTTTGTTATCTAAAATCAAATTTAACTTCTCTGAAGCAAATCCTATTCTTTGCGATTTTTAATAATAAATAATACTATTTATATATTAACTATTTATATTATTTTTTCATCGACATTTTAAATCTTTGTTTTCTAAGAAGTCTATAAAATTTTGTTGTTTCTATAAATATGCGGAACAATAACTTACCAAAATTATTTTATTAAAACTCTAAATAGTGGCGTTATATATATTTTTTCATTTGTAATTTGCAGTTTTTTTAACTTACTTAAAAGTGTGGGTTTTCCAGTTTATGTTACAGTTTTCGTTATTTGTGTTTCCGTAGCATTAATTCTATCTTTAAAATAATCTAGATAAAAGAAATTGAACGTGAATCTTTAATACAGGATGGTCACTTTTTTCTCGTTTATTTGAAGAGATACAAGCCCTAAATTCGTGCATTTATATTCCTAATTTGATATTTCTAGATATCACAAAAAACAACATTTTGAGTTTTCTCTATTAATTTTGTATATACATGAATATTCTTCAAAATTGTCTACAAAAGTTCCCAAAAATTGGTTTTACATATACAATTTTATCTTATTTACGCAAGTTTAGAGAATTATTTTCATTGTCATCATGTGAATTCCCCAAAACATATAAAAGCCTGCTGTTTGTCACATTAGAAAATAAAGCGTTGGGTACATTGCGGTTCGGTTTTACGAATACTCGATTTTGTTCGGTCATTTTTGTGTCTCGCAAAGAACTAACAGATCATTACGATAGCTTTTTTAGATTTTAACCAAAAATCTCAAAAATGGTATCAAAATACCAACAATCTCGATCTTTAGGTAGGCTGAAATGTGGTCTTAAATCTTGGAACTTCAATGCAAACAAGAGTGTAATCACTAATCACTGACTATATGAAGTATCATTTCATTACTGTTAAACGAGCGGTCAAAATGGCCACGTGTCTTATTAAAAAATCTGGCATGCACAAATCAACGGAATTCTATCAAGTCCAATTATTTTTAAGGAAAGCTAAAGTTATCTTAAACTAATTTTTTTAAATATTTAGCATATTTTTCTTAATAATTTGACGTTATGGAGGTTCGTCTACAAAAAACATTGGAAAAATAATCCGCGAAGAAAAGCGAAACTATTGAAATCACCGAAATCATGCATAAATGGCCGCCGACTTCCGGACCTATTTCTGAACGCGGCTCCGAAGTATCGATATGGGCGATATGCAATTGAATTAGAGTTGTAAAAATGGTATTATTATTGGTATAAAGTATGTTTGTCATATATAATTTTCTAAAATTAGTCGATTTATTTATTATACAATTACTGGACCCTAGCCCCTATTTTATTTAGGGGCTCATGCCTATTTTGCCTGCTGGTAAACGCGGCCCTGATAATGGGACGGAAATTTGTTCATGTCTTAAAAATATAAATGTCTACAAACATAATATTTAGAACCAGTAGTCAACTAGGTATAACATGAAATTGTATTGAAATTTAACAGTTGTTTATAGTCTAATAGTTTCACGTCTATGATATAAATTAATAACATTAAAATAAATAATAGTGTATTGCGTTCAATTGGTTGGTATACCATTTATAGGTACCATATTAAATTGGAACTAAAACGAAAATTAAAACAAAATACTATTAGGTACAGAATTGATAATAACCTTCTAACCATGGTACAAAGTTGTGTTGTCGAGGCATTCTAGGAGATTTTTGAAAGAAATACTTAACGTTTTAATTTTTTTTAAGTTTCTATTAGTACAAGACCCTCATCAAAATGTTATCTTAGCAAGAAGTTTGGTCCATTGGTCCTTTGAGTATAAAACAACAAATACAGCAATATGCAAACCACATACAAGAAGGGTGTTACAGAACTCCTACGATAAGCACACTAAAACACGCAAACTCCACCCAATTAATAGCCGATTTAATTGAATTTAAAACCACCTTCCACAGCTCGAATCTGATCTATCTGAAGCGCTCTGGAAGCCACGATCCTTGCAGCGCGTGCAGATATTCAATTAACTCTTAAAGTTTTTCTCCTTTTGCGGTATATCTATTGCAGCATCTGATACACTTGAGGCTGGGCCTGTTGTATATGGTTTCAGTTTTAATTACATGGTTTGCCAGAACCCTCCCATTTCATTATATACCACAGTGGATTTAATCCAAAATTTATTACCTTTCGTCAATCTGTGATCTTTTTTTGCCAATTCGTACTGTGTTTGGTTCCAGATATCTCCAAGGGTGAGTTCTGGCCGGGGCGTGTCTGCTGTCCACTGCCGCAGAGTGAAGCTTGCAAGAAGTCGTGCGTCACAGCTACAAAACTGGAAGACTTGAGCGCTAATGCGTGCAGAGGTAGCGATGAGATAGCTTTTTATAGCTGTCTGACCAGGCAGGAGCATGGCCAGCAGTGTTGTGGAAACGCTGAAACGCAGGAGTGTAAGGATTCCTGCTTTGACATCTTCAAGAATTACGATTCCAACCCAACTAAGCAGCAGAGAGCTGCTGTCGTGGAACACTGCGAAAATAGCAGGGTTTTTGAGTGTGTTAAAGACTTAACCAAAGTCACTCCTGCGACCAATCTTCACAAATGTACGTTGTCTATAGATTGCCTTCTAAATTAGTCACTAATTACCTATTTTATGTCTAGATTTAAAATGCTGTGATAGCTCCACCAACTCAAGATGCAAGGAAACCTGCAGGAAGACTTTGTCCACAAAATCAAGCACTTTCCAGGATATCATGAACGTCCTGGAGAAGGAAGGTTGTGGACTTCCTTCTTTCCAAGTAAGTGCTTCATGCCTTCTTTCTTTCATTTTTCCTTAAATTATTGTTAATGTTTTGATGTTTAGGATCCATTTTGGGGATGTTTTCTCAATGCGCCAAGTTCGCCGAATTTGGGTGTGTCCAAGATCGAGAAGGTTGGCATGGATTCTGCTAAGTGGCATTGCTGTCAGAGGGCCTCGAGTAACCAGTGTAGGAAGCTGTGCTCGAAGACTTTTACTAAAGACTGGACGACGCTATGGCAGGAGTTTCATGGGAAGTGCTTGAGTCAACTGTCTGAGGAGAGGTTGAGGAATTGTTTGGATGAAGGTATTGAATGATTTTCATAAGAGTTGTAGCTGTGTTATTAATTAATATTCATTATAAAATTTATACTTACTATGTTTTTATATTTTAACTAATTTTTGGGGATTGGCAACTATAAGAAAACTTATATTAATTTCCAAAAAGTTCCTACTTTGTTGATTTTTACAAACACCTAACACTTTTACATCCTTAAAATGAAGCTTATGGTTTTCTTGAAAAGCATGTTCAGCTAATGTACATCTTAATTTACTAGTTTTTATGTCTGATTTATGTAACGAAACTCTACTTATTAAATAATTACCACTCTGACTAAAATACAATAAATGAAAACAAGAACACGGAATAGAATAAACAACCCCAGAATTTAAAACATTATGTGTTTTATCTTTAAGAAAAGAAAAACATGTATTAATTTTTACCAAATTATGTTTTGCAAATCTCATATTCCATCTACATTTTAAAATTTTAGTCAGACAGATGTTAAACTAATGATACAAGGATTTTTTTAAAACAAAAGTGTTAGTTGAAGAGGAGTAACAATATTGTTATGACTTGACGGAGAACTAGAAACAATAAACGATTATTATTTTTTTTTTTTGGAGAACCCTTATTCAAAAATATAGACAACAAAATTGAAAAAATTCTGTGGCTAAATTTAGAAATTTTTCAAATTCTGTTTTTAAGTGCCAAACCTGTGTTAAATTTGTGATTAATAGAATTATATGAGAAAATGTTAATATATCTACCCAAATTTGTAATTTTTGTAAACCAATCTAAAAGCAATATATTATTTCTCTCCTAATATTAATATCTAAGGAAAGAAACACTAAAATTGTTTTGTTTCTTTAACGATAAACTGAAGATTTTGATTAAAACTATTAAAACTATCTAATGTATTTACAATTTGGTCCTCAGGCAACACACAAATAATATCATCCATGTATTTATGAATTGATGCAAATTCAAATGGTAATTTTGGGATAATGTCATCTAAAAGTTTATCCATGATAATTTTAACCAAAATGGTAGACATCAACGAATCTATAGGAGTGTAATTGTGAAAAAATACTCCATTGAGACAAATAATAATTATTAAGAATTAGTCTAATACAGTAAAAAAGGAAGTTTTACTCAAATATGTATTTTTTATATCAATCGTCAATTCGCATTTAAAATATCCAACAACAAAGTTTTTGGAATGTTGGTAAAAAGAAAAACAGCATCCAAAGGTATCAAAACATGTCCTTCAGATAAACAAAAAGATTTATAAAAAAAAGAAAAAGTAAATGAATCGTTAATATCATACAAGATATTATATTGACTCACTAAGAATTGTAGAAGCAAACGGTGCCAACTCATAAACAACAAATACAATACAATACCCCTTAAGGGGATATCTGTTCATAAATTGTTGGGAATATAATTTTGGAGAATTAGCATAACTTACGTTTCAAATTATCATCTACTACTCCATCCTGAAACATCTTATTGTTGCCGATTCACAAACTTTAGTTAAAAACTTAATATTTATACTTTTATTAACTTACTTTTTATTAAGATAAAAACTTTCCAAAAACTTTAGTGGAAAATAAATAGACAAAAATAAACAATATTAATTTGTTGCTGCATGTATTTATCATTTTGTCGAGATATGTATTCCTGTCTTCCTGTTAGAAATAAATGAAAATTGCATCAACTTTGGGGTACACATTTTCAAAGATATAAAGCCTCATATTTCAAAAACAGCAATTGTCATCAGGTAGATTTTCTGGAGAACTACAAAAAAGGTGCTTTTGTCGAAAATAGTTTCATCTAATGGTAGATATGATAAATAGGAAGCGAAATATGTGTTCATTACAAAATTCAAAGTTTGTTACAATTTGTTTTTTATATAAACGCTTCATACGATCTAAATTCTTTTTTAAAGGCCCTCCCAAAAGTTTGTTTGATTAGAAAAACACCATACATGATTTTTATAATAAAAAAATATTTTGGTTACTTGGGACTGTTAAACTCAAGAAAAAATTATGTTAATAAACATATGTAATTAAGTTTAGATATATCAGAACATTTCACAGATTTTCAATTCGGTACATATTTATTGAGGAAGGTGTTTTGTTTTTTTTTTATTCAAAATTACAGAAAAATGTAACCACTGCAAGCTTTTTTATGGCCATATTAGTTATCAGCATGTCTAAATTTACCAAAAAAAGTATACTTAGGTGAGAGTTAAAAAGAAATTTTATCATCTATTTCACAAACCACCTATGTATGTAAAACCTTCTTTTTTAAAATTTACAGTTGACGAGCCATGTGAATTAGGATGCGATGGCCTCTCCTTCTGCACAAACTTCAACAACCGGCCAACAGAATTATTCCGAGCGTGTACCCCACAAGCAGACGACGCAGCAAGGAACGACGTCACACTATGGCAAACCCAACGCGAGTTAACCCTCCCAGGCCTTACCCTACCCTTAAAAAACATCTCAAAATGCTCACCAAACACTTGGAAAGCCGTCGCTTGCACCCTGCAGATAAAACCATGCTCAAGATACTCACACGGCAACCAAATCTGCCGAGAAGCATGCATGGAAATCCTATCCCAATGCGTCGACTGGACCAGAGTTTCTCCAGAGTTTTCACCAGAAGGAATATGCTCAACTCTATCACCGGAAGACCCGAACGTTTCTTGCATCACCTTACAAAATTACTTGTACCCTTCGGAGAATGAATATAGAGATGGCCAGGTGTCGTCGCCTTGTAAAAACGACCCTTGTGGACCAGACCAGATATGCTCGATTAACAAGAATTACATCCCGAGGAAGAATCTTCCGTATATATGCACGAATGGCTGTAAATTGGGGGAAGTTTCCGAATATTTAGTGCCGTTGGGGACTTATGTTCGGATACCTTATCCTAGTAATCCGAAAGGGTGCTTGAAGATTTGTAAGTGTACCAAGGATGGTATACAGGATTGTGAGCCGTTGCCTTGTGTTACGTTGAGTCCGTGTTGGATGGGAAACGCCCATGAAAAATCGCATGGGACTCATTTTGCGATTGAATGCAATACTTGTAGTTGTTATGCGTCTGAGGTGATTTGTAGCAAGAGGCAGTGTGAGACTACTACGCTGACGGGGAGGAATACAGCGTATACTACTTTACCTTGTAACTGCCCGCCACATTACATGCCTGTTTGTGGGAGTAACGGGAATATTTATCCCTCGGCGTGTTTAGCAAAGTAAGTTTACAATTTCATTTGGAAACCGGAAACAATTTTATATATTAATAGGTTATGTTAGTGTAAAAGTATGTCACCTGTTTTATTAGGAACATTTATTTTATTATCCACCAACCTGCATGCCTAACTTCACTTGGGCAGAGGTCCTATATGTCAATTTTCAAGGTCAAGACTATGCTCTTTCGATCTGTGCCTTTTGTCATTAGAAGATGGAACTTCCAGAATAATTTACGTGTGTTTAAAATGGAACCACAGCTTAGGAGTAATTAAGAATTACAAAAATTACTATTACAAAATTATAACTATATTTCCTGGGCCTTTTTGCTAATTTTCACCATCTGAACATAATATTCTCCAAATAGATTTGCTGTTTTTGTCCGAAACACACTGTATAAATTGTATCTTGAATCGAAATGAAATAATACACAATATTATATCTGAATTATCACCAGAAAAGGAATGGAACAGGCCTAATATTTAAAAAATTGTTGTGTTTGTAGTAAACGAAACGTCTCTGTAGTCTTGAATGAAATTATTGGGTGAATACTTATGTATAAACAATTTAAATCTTTAATAAATAACCAATAAGAATTAAATGACAATATTGATTCAAAAGGAAAAAGAAGAAACATGAAAATTTCTGAGACAGCTTGTTATTTAAAAAAAATCGATATACGTTGATTTTTCATTATTAAAATACCCAATTCTGTAAAAGAAAAAGTACAATTAAAAATTGCAAAATACATACTTTTGGGAATATGGATTTTGTGAATTGAAAATATATTAAATTGCGTTGTGGGTAGAATTATTTGTGCTGAAAAGGCAAGTGAATTGCGGTCAAAACAAAAAAAACACGATTTGGAAAAAATCACAAATTTATATCAGCTGAACCCAATGTCTTATAAACCTCAAAATAGTCTCATAGTAAACATTAATCTTAGAACTTTTACTTAAAATCCTAAAAGTTTATTTTCATTTCTTTTGAATTATTTACAGTAATTCTTTAAGAGGTGTGCGGACACATCCATAAAATAAATGTCAAAAGCGCAATAACCAATAAGGAAATTAAAATAAATCAATCAAAAACGCCTATTTTTTACTTTTTCTCAAAAATTTCGTTATGGAAGGCTAGACATTTTGTAAATTGTCATTAAGATAATTAACAGATCTATCTATGTCAGTACAAAAATTATACGGTTACCATTTCAATAAGTGTTGGTGAATGATGTCATAGGCAAAAAACAATTGAAGGTTTGGATAATTAAAAATTGACATGTCCAAGGATTTTTTCAAATAACAAACTGTTTCAGATATATTAGTTTCTAGATTAAGAAGAAGGGACAAAATGGGTTTTTGTGATAATTTTTTTGACAAAAACAATTGTTCTCCAAAATTCTAGGCGTTTTCTGAATTTATTGTTCAATTTTTTGACTTTACGTAAGAATTTTTTTAGATAAAACGGCACAAAATTGTAAATTATTGATAAAATGTTAAAAATTGTGCAATGGGTTCAGCTGCTATAAATCCAAAAAAATTTAAAAAATTGTGTGATAAGAAGCTTTTGGGTCTGGAAATGTCTACAGATTAAAAGATAATAACAAACCAGCACCATCTATGTAAGTTGGTAACAAAACTAATAGATATTTAACATTATTTGAACCAATGCATAATTATGTGTATAGTTTAATAGGTTTTTTTTAGCATTATTAATTTTATGTAATCATCATTTTAGATGTGCAGAATTGATGGACTCTGACATTGAATATGACTCATGCCCAGACCCATGTCGTAGCAACCCATGTTACACCGGCCAAAAATGTGTACCAGACACAAAAGTCTGCTTAACTTTAATGGACAAACCCTGCAAGCAATACAAATGTGGTACGTAATAACTCAAACAATTCTTATTAATTAAATATTTTGTTGTTTTTTTTTTTGATAATACTAACACCAAATTTCTTATTTAGTAAACGGCAGTGCAAAATGCGACACAGAACCATCGGACCCCGTCTGCGACATAAACAACCAACAACACGAAAACACCTGCTTTTTAGCTCACACCAACAAAAAGCTAGCCTACAAAGGACCTTGCCTGCAAAACTGCCGCCACAAAGGCGAAGTTTGCGGCATAAACGGAAGAACTTATATCTCCGAATGCGCGGCCTTTGCGGATTTTGCTTCGGTCGATTACGAAGGCCCCTGCATTACCATCGGTTTGATAACCGACAAAAAAAATGAACAATGCAATGACGTCAAGTGTCGCCCCCTATCAACCATCCATTGTTTGGGTTTTACGCCACCTGGGGCATGTTGCCCCATGTGTGCCGGGGGCCTACGTTTATTATATTCGAGAAAACAAATTGATAGAGCGCTTTACGTTTTAAAAGATAACAATACCGATCCATTAACTTTAAAATCTTTGCTTCAAGCTTTGGAGAGACGTGTTCAAGTTGCGCAATGTGCTTTACGAGGTTATTTAACCATCGAGATGGATATTTTTGTTGTCGTTGAGAGTACGTTGCAGAATCCGAGCGAATTACAGTTGGAAACGTGTATTCGTGAAGCTGAAAAATTGGTTAATATGGTGAATACGCAAAGCCCAAGGTTGGTTAGCGAGCTGAGCTTGAGTTCGCTTGTTTTGGCGACGCCTGTTCATACGCAAAATAATTCCATCGGAAATATAAGACCAGAGGTATTCGTCATTGCAACAAGTTTAATCGTAATGATGTTTTATTAATCGGTAGCGTTTAAATAACGTAATCTAGTCTTAATTATGACTGATTGAATCAAATAGAAAGTGACACCCGACCTCATCTACAAATTTGACGTTTTGAGTTGACAATAACGACTGTCAAAAGTGCCATTTTACGATATATAAGATCAAACTCAACACCATACATGTGCTCAAAGTTTATTTTAGGTTTTATAAATATATATATATGTAAGGTTTTAAGGCCAGTTGTTATGGAGAAATTTATGATTTTCTGTGATATTAGATTAGGTTTGCTAGTTCTTGTTCTTGTTTAAGCCTTGGAACTGTCGGAAATACAAAGCCGGTGCTTTTTTAACAAAATTCGTTGAAGGAATTGTGACAATATTTACCAAAGATACAAAACTGAATCTCGTTAAATGATTATCAATTTTTATAGTACTGTTGATAATTATTCAGGGAGAGAACGAACGATTGTGCCAAATATATTTATAGATAGACTAAATTTGTAACAATATACCAATTTAAAGTTAGACATGAGCCTATAAAAAATAACTAATATATTACTATTTCTTTCCTGCATTTTGTACATACGTTTCCACCATTTTTACCCTGTAAATTTGTTTTGTACTGTTTGTAGCTGTAAGCGACTTTACGTGTATATATTGATATATAAATAAATGTTAAATCATAAACCCTTGTTTAATTTATTCATTAAAACTATAATTAAAAACCAGCTTCGTTTAAATTTTTGACTATTGGTACCAATTTTACGCGTCCGAGAAATCTACTTTATCGACGCTGTTAAACGTCATTGATTACTCATTACATTTACGAAACTAGTTTACGTTGGCTTGTTTTCGAATAACGCAGACTGTGGTGTGATTATTGTGATTTGAATGAAAGTAATGAAGATCTTGAATATGTAAGTAATGTTTGATGTTTCTTTTGCGAACTAAAAAGTAGCCTGTTTGAATTTATTGTGAATCCTGATAGAGGGCGCGATGATAGGTTATGCGCGCGTATGTATGTATCATCGCGTTTTCGTTTTGCACTGTTTTTAGTACCTGCAAAAACACATGCATGGTATTGCATAGTAAAAAAACCAAAGTATTTTAGAAACGTATTATGTCGATAGGTATGTTAAAAATAAGTACTGGTACATTGCGCTGTGAGTCAGAAGATAAGTATTTTCTATGTGAAGGAATGCGTTCCTTCTTACTTGACTTGTCGAAAAAAGAGGTTTATGAAAAAACGTAGGTTTGCTTTTATAATGTGAACGATATTTTGTAGGTGTTGGACACGTACAAAATTACGTCAAACGTATACAGGTGTCTCAGGCTAGGAACAAAGTGCATTACTGGCCTGAAGCAATCGAAATACACGTTTTCTCAATACATGAAAATTGTAAATCGTCATTGGCTCTACAGCCAGAAAATGTTTTCATGGTTACAGGCTGTCCCACAACAACGTACCAACACATTATAGGTAGACTATAACACCATTATAAAGTTCGGTAGCCAAGCTTTCTAAAAATGCCAAATTTATTAGGTCTATCATCAACAAATGAAAAGTTATCAACCCACAAGTTTTCAATATTGAATAAGTAGGCTTTCACGGCCAGCATTGGTTAACGAAACACAAGAAGAAACCAAAGTCGGGAAATTCAAAGTTTATTAAATTCTAATAATTAATCAAACAGTTAACAACAAATAAATAAAACACAATTATAACCTAAAGAAAATAAACAAGAACAAAAAAGAAAGCGAAGAGGCATAAGTATTCCCCTACAAATGTTCGAATATCAGGCCTCTTTGTTGAATGCATTTTTGAAGTCATGTTTCAAAGTCCCTCTGAACATTTTCTAGTGTTTCCACTGAAATATTGTGAAAACTTCGCCTTATACTGGTCTTCATCTCTTCTTTAGTGGTGGGAATATCCCTATAAACTTGTTCATTAGCATGCCCCCAAAGAAAGAAATCACACGGCGTTAAGTCAGGTGATCTGGCTGGCCAAGGTGTTGGACCACCACGACCAATCCAACGACGTTAAAACGTATTATTTAAATAGTCTTGGACTACTCTAGAGTAGTGTGGTGGAGCCCCGTCTAACTGCAGTATCATTTCTTGTCTTGTCCTTAAATCAACTTCTTCCAACAATATCGGCAAATTATGTTCCAAAAATGTTTTGAAATCTTGTCCATTGAGAATCCCATAAAAAAAAGTGGCTCGACTATGTTAAGATTAATAAATCCTCCCCAGACATTCTGTGACCACGCATTTTGATTGTTAATTTGTCTTACCCATCGGGGGTTTTCATTACTTTTAAAAGTAGCTTCATCCGAAAAAAGGATATTTAAAACATAATTTGGTTGTTCATCAATTTTTTGTAACATGCTTTCACAGCAAGCTATCCTGTTTCCAAAATCATTCCCATGTAGCTCTTGGTGTAAACTTAAGTGGTATGGGTGAAATTTATGAAGTTTTAATGAGCTTTTGCTGATCTGATTTGATTTTCCTCTACGCCCAATAAAACATTAAACTGGGTATTTTCATCTCCAATTACATTACTGTTATATCTACGTTTCCCGGTAGCAGTACTTCCTGTTTTTTGAAACCTAACCAATAAATTTTCGAGGAATCGCCTACTCGGGATTCAGACATTTGGGTACCTTTCGTCATATACTCTTTGAGCGGGTATCCCTTTGACATTCTCCTAATATGAAAACCATGTTTACAAGTTCTGCATTATTATAATTCATTATTGCGAGTAAAAGTTGTTACAAGGTACGAATACACAAAACGCAAAATTTTGACATCTGTGCGTTTGTCGAATTTTATCATGGCAACTAGATATTTTGTATTAATTTAAGAATTCTTGCCTAGATAATAAACTTTAAATTAGATACTTAATAACTTTTTATCTGTTGATGATAGTCCTACTAAATTTGTCATTGTTAGAAAGCATGGCTATCGAACTTTATAATAATAATGCTATAATATACAGGCTGTTCCATGTAAAATTCTTAAGTTATTTGACATTTAACATATCATTATTTATTTTATATGATTCATATTATTATCTCAAATAAATCATATCTCTCAAAAAGAGCGTCATATTTACTGTCTAGAATGAGTTTTCTCGTTTCTTCCTTCATCTTAATTAGTTAGGTACCTCAGAATGATTTTTAGAAAAATGCACGATTTTGACATTGATTTCACAATATCTCGGAAACAGTTGACAATAGCCTAATACAAGTTGATGTTAAAATGATTACCATAAAAATCTGCATCCAAAACTGCAATAATATACCCAGTGTTCCATTAAAAAAAAAACATAAGTTTGTGTTGGTACGTTATTGTGGGACACCTGTACGGATGAAATTATTTTCTGGCTGTAGAGCCAAAGATTATCTACAACTTTTATGTCTGTAGAATTGGAGCCATTTTTCAGTTCTAATAATTTCATATGCCAACACATTGCATGATATATGATATGGATCAATTTTTTACTATGAATTAAATATTTTCATTTTTTATGATTAAAAAGGTTAATTTTAATGCCCCTTTTTTGTTTTAAAAATGCTACGTTATTAGAATATTTACCTATTTTCTAAAAGATAGGTATACAGATATTTAGCTATTCAAAAAGTGATGGTTTTGGCGTGTATTTTTTCAAAGTCTGAACGTAGAGTGTGAATTCCTGTTATAATTCACATTGTTGGAATGAATCTAGATTTAGATGGCATATAAATCATTCATATGTATAATAGAGTGGTTCCTAATTTTAAACTTTTAATTTATGGTTGCAGAACCCCGACAATTTGTTCCTTTATATCCATACGTAATTCCTGTGAAATTTTAGATCGATAACGTTTGAGTCTACATATCAGAGCATTTCATATATTTTCAAGAACTGAATTTGTCAAAAATACCTACTAATCTAAGCTATCCTGACCAACATCGAACAAAATCTAACAATTGATAATGGATAACTGTATCGGTATGCATTTTTCTTTATATTATGAATCTGTAGGCAGAAATTCCGGATCGAGTCTAGTGTTTGAGAAAAGCTATACTAAAACACTGCCAAAAATACCAAAAACTAGACACAATTCAGGTTGTAGCCAGAAGGACGTTAAGAAAATTACAGACGTTAATTGCAAATATAGAGGAATGTTTAAGTATAATGTTTGGAAAACCAGCTCAGAAAGTTAGATATTGTTTGGTTTCTTTCTTCAATAATGGACATATCAAAGCGAAAAATAATGTACTACATATAGCAAACTTGAAACTAGTTAGGTACTGCATTAGTCATTAATAAATTTAGGTTATATATATTTGAACCATAATGTACCAAAATCTTTTCAGGTCAAAAAGTTTATTTCCAAACTAATTATAATTATAGTTGTACTATATTATGTACATCTCGTTTTCTGTATACTAGTTCGCCCGGAAACGGCCATCGACCGGAGTCATTTAACTGTTTTTTTTATGTTTAAATATTTTCTTAAATTCAAATTTGTATCTTGCTTGTTTAATGCTTCATAAATTTACCACTTAACAACTTGTAATTATTAGTTTGTCATATTGAAGCCTCGCATAGCTACCAAACGTTTTCATTTTAACATTCTCGTTTTCCAAACAGGAGAGAATCTTCGGACGAAAAGACGGTCGCGAAAATTGCTGCTGGGCGACAAGGCGGTGCTAATCGGATATATTGGCGATCACGTCGACGATTTTCCAACTGGGAAAACATCGGTAGTCGATCGGAAAAGTCCGCTTGCGGTCGGCAAGCGATGTCAACAAGCGTAGGCGGTAAGCTTTAGACCGGTTTCAAGCTCCGGGAAAGCCTGTTCATTCCGCAGCGTGCGTTTTCCCAGTCCGCCACTGATCTGGAGACTACGAGTCGGAAAATTCGCGATCGCAGAAAAAGGAAGATAGAGGAAAATTCTGAATTGTCGCCAGGGGGATTCTCGAGCTTTTCTTGAAGGTAAGACGTGACTTTTATTGGTTGGTCTTTTGTAGTTTTCTGCTGTTTTAAGTTGTTTGTATTTTGTTTGTTTATCTGCGAAACTTTTGCGAAAACTTTTAAGATAATGAGAAGGGATGAACTTATTCTAATTTAGCTTTAAATATTGAAGTAACGAAAAATAAAATAAAGTAAAAAATGTGAATTTTTCTATAAACATTAATTGAAACAAACAATTAATTGATTTACTGGCCTGTCGAAATTGATTTATTGGTGCTGTGGAGTATGAAATTCTCCTCCTAAAACACGGGGAGTGAGATTTCATCACGACAAATTAGGTATTCGTAACGTCAAAGAAGTCAACGATAGAATGTATCTATGCTTATTACGACAAATTGGGAATTCTTAACGACAAATGAGGTCGACTGCACGACAGACTTTGTATTTTTACGTGTCTCTTTCGTGTTTTTATTTATGAGCTTTAATTAATTAGTGTGAGATTTATGAAACTGTTTAAATACTTTTAAGATGGTTGATTGTGGTATTATATTATAGTCAAAATTCCATTAAAAACATTTAATTAATTCAGGTACATTAAATATAGAGACCATTAATAAGCAATAAAATATAAGTAAAGGTAAGAATAAGACACCATGCCAGTCCTCATTAACGTTGCAAGCAGATTTAGGCTACTCTCAGCGAGGACCTAACTAATTTTTACCAAATTTATTACCGTCTCAAGAGTATTGAATTTTATATTTGCGCTCCTGCCGGTTGGAGACAAAAATCGATCTTTTATAAAGTATAAATTAATTAGTTAATTAATTAATTACTGTAGTAAGAATATCAAATTGAACTTGACTAGTCTTGCCTATGGGGCCTCAAAGAGACTGGAGCAGTTTTAGCAGTTAAACCCATATTCTTTTACCATAAAAGAAACTATATCTAATATTGTATGAAACTAATGAGAAACACTTGACTAAGTTAGAAGAGAAAAACTGTATGAATTCTTCGAAGATTTTCAGTCGATACTTTTCTTTTGTTCTGGAATTCTACACTGTAAATATGAATGCTCGAAAATAGTCTGTAAAATAAAAATTCCGACCTACAAAATGTTGTAAATCTTTCAAAGTCCTTATTATTACATAGTGTGTATAAAAGGATACGTAACCACTCAATATATTTCTTTCTAAAAAGTTGACAAGAAAAGGATTTGAATTAAAGTTTTAGGAAATTGCTTAAGCTATAAATTTGAAATGCCAAGAAATGAAACACACCTTATAGTCGAAAGTATTTCGTATTTATAACTAAGTCATTTACAAAAACGACGAGCTATTTACACGGTAGAAATCCCTTTAAAATTGTTTAATTCCTTTTTTTTAATATTTAATCGTCTTGTTACATTTACACCACTGACCTCAGGGACATGCGGTTTTCACAGTTCAATTTGTAATTCAAAAGATATTCAAAAAACAGGAAAAACATACAGGATGCTATTTTAAAACAATACAATTTGGCCTGCTTCGTACAAATACATAACCCAGTTTATTCAAAAGTCATTCAAGTTTAGGAAAAGACTTAAGCAAGAAACTTAAGTCCTTTTCTAAAGTTTTTATTTGGTAACTTTTTTCTAAACTCTGAGGACCAGATATTGACACGTTACATTTCTTCTTGTTAAAAGTGTATATAGCAGAAGGCATTCGGATTAATTGTGTTTTTTTGATGATATGAAATTACATTTTATTAAAAGTAACATTTCAAAAAAAAAAAAGAAACTATGAAAGCTGCATCACAAATTTTAATAAGTAGGTACATATTGAGAGGCCATATGTATATATTGATGGTATTTAAGAATGAACTATCGCATTTTTGAAATATTTAAAATATTAAGAATAATATTTATTTATTAATAACACCCTTTACTCATTAAGATAATATTTTACTTGCTACGAATTTTGATTTTTAAATTGTTAAGCTATTTATTAGTTATTTTGTATTTCTTAAGAATAATGACTTTATTGTTACTTTAAATAATTATGTAGGTACGTATTTTAAAGGTTGTACCTATTACTTTTGATTTTAGGCAATTTTCCCGTAATGTTATATCAGTATTATTAGTATATATTATTTTTGTACAAAAAAGTAATTCTTCTTAATTCAACATTGTATATGGGGGCCCGAAATTCAAAATTGCCCAGGGCCCCACGATGGCACAACGCGCCGCTGCAAAAACCATAAATAATTCAAAGTTAACGCCTTTCTATGTTTTATGTTCAATCCAGGAACGTCATTTTCATAAAAAAGTATAATGTTTACTAGAAGAATTACATCTTAATGTTTACTATCAAAAATTTGCAGCATACCCAATCATGTCCTGCGACTTGTATACATTATAAAATCAGCATATATGCAATTAAAACAACTTTGCTGTTCATTTACACTTTTGTCGATAAAACACATATTCCGCCGTTCGTTTACATTTTCTGTCGCTAAAAAAACAAAAAAAAATCAAATGGGTTTAAAGTTCAACTAATTGTTTAACTGTAAGCTTTATGTTCCATGAATTTTGAATTAATAATAGATTATAGGTACTCTAATTAAGTGTCCAGTCATTCTAGATTGTGCATAAAATATGAAGATCAAATGCAGTCGATAAACCTGATATCAATCGGTAACTTATGGTTCCCGAAGTAACATATTAAAATGTTAATAGAACAATAGTTAATAGGAATGTTTATAATACTATACTAATGTTAATAAAATAAATGAAAATAATATTAAAAGACCTTAACCCTTCATTCCCCAAATCACAGTCACTTAATCGTAAAAATAAAAATACTACACTGTAGCGGACTAAACTTACAATCAAAAGAATTCCGGAACCTATACGAGAAAATAACGGTTAAATTGGTATAATTGATTCAATTTATTTTTGGCGATTCCACGTCAACCGATCGTTTGTCGTTAGAACGGACATTTCTATAATATCAACTGACCAGTCGACGTGAAATCGACAAAAAATACTTGAAACAATTATACTTAATTAACCGTCAATTCTTTAAATTCTGACAGGCACACTTGTTCGATGTTTTTTCATTAATTATAAATGTTCTTTATTAACTATGATTGTAAACATTTTAATCTGTTACAACGGGAACAATAAGCTATCGATTGACATCAATTTTATCGACTGCGGTTGATCTTAATACACACTGTAGAAAAGTGGGTTTGATAAAAAGGTGGCACGGTCATCAATTTTTATTTACCTCTCAAGATGATATGTGGACGAGGTGGCCGAGTGGTTAAGGCGTTGGACTGCTAATCCAATGGGCTCTGCCCGCGTGGGTTCGAATCCCATCTTCGTCGTTCTTTTTTTTACAAAGAGATTAAAAAAATAAATGCTGTTGAAATTGCAACTTAATTCAACACTCTTAACAATTCAAGCGCCAAACTCTGTATCGATGGCCTATACTCTATAGAATTCTTTCTTTTCTACCAGCTGCACCTGTCTTTTTCCCAGCTATTGTGGATTTGAAAACATGTAATACAGATAATAAATTCATTGAAAAAAATTACAATCACATTTTTTATGTATGCTTTTCGTAATGTTTTGTATTATACTGTAGACATTATTCTTTAAATGCTCGTGGGAAATAGTCCAAAAGTGACAAAATCAGGAGATCTTGGTGGTAGTAGAAGTAACATCAAAACACGTCTAGACAGGGCCGGCCCTAGGCGGTAGGCAAGGTAGGCAACTGCCTACGGCGGCAAAGTTTAAGGGCGGCAAAACCAACTGAACTACAATAAAAAGGGCTCTAAAATATTGCCTGAATCTAGAAAATAAAGGAATAGTAAAATACAATCAAATACAATCGGAATTGACAGGCTTCAGGCCATTCCTATATTTTAAGATGCATAGCAGCCAATAGGTAATAGACGTACTTAAATTTAATAGCTCATTAGCTTTTATAAAGAATTAGGATCAATTAGGAAAAATATATGATCAATTAATATGAAAGTGTAGTATAGTGTAGTGATCCTATACAAAAATCAAAAGAGAAATATAAAATAGCCCTAGCGATCCTTTTGAGTTGTTATGCGATATCCACAAACTTAAAGAAAATGTTATAAGTAAAAATGATTTACTGGCACATTCCAAAGATATAGAAGTCGCTTTAAAAGTTGGCGAATCCTCCATCTTAACGGTTTAGCATTTGCTGCCGAAATGGTAAGCTAGTTAATTTTTATTTGGGTAGACACATAATTTGCCCGCCTATAAAAATAATATTAAAAGTGCCGAGTCTTTGATGATATTATTATTGAAATTAATTAAAAACTATCAGTGCTTAAAAAATCCCCCATGAAATGCTTGTATCAATATCTCCGAAAATATTACTCTTAGCAGAACAAATTATACAGCATATTAAAGATAAAATTTTGATGACGATTTGTATACATGATAAACAAAGAATTACTTAAAATATGGAAAGATTTAGATTTGGGAAAATGCAAAGAACGGAGATATTATGTCAATATCTATTCTGTCAAAACGACAAAAGTTTGCTGATGACAGATGACTTAACAGTGAGAGCGTAGATATTCACATAATATTTCGGTTCTCAAATCCCGTTTTTTAACCTTCTCCCAAATCTACATCTTTCAATATTTTTAAGTAATTCTTTTCATCTTTAATATGGTGTAGGTACATTTTGTTCTGCTCAGCTTAATACTTTCGGAGATATTTGATGCAAGTAGTGACAAATTTCACTGATAATCACTCATAATTTATAGGTAATAAATTTCAATAATAATGTTTTCATTCAGTAAACATTTTGATGGTATTATTGGTACTATTTTCATAGTCGGGTGAATTAATTATGATGTTAAATGATTTTGCGTCCATCGACCTTGTTTCCAGAAGGTCCAGTTGACGTTTGTAAAAATTCATTACCTCCCTTAACATTGGGCCAAATTTAAACATTGCTTAGCAGTTTTTTTTTTCTAACCCTGCCTATAACTGTTGCTACCAGGGCGGGCGATAGACAGTTTGCTAAACTAATATTAATAAAAAATAGTACTTAAGAACCATGTCTACTTAAAATTGTCTTAATGGGTTAGCAATGAAGGCCACTGAATATGAAATGAGTAATATATTAGATCTGAAAGAAGTTACTCGCGATTTTGCAGAAAAATGGTTCGAAAGTGCTAATTTTAATTTTGGGTTAAACTTTGTATATTGTACTAGTATTCTTTATTTTTTGTTTGTATTGTTTGTATGTCGAATATAATCAATGGTGAAAACCAAAATTAGCTATCCTCTTTTGTTTTCGAGTAAGTATTATTATCCTATTAATCTAAGCAAATTGCACTGCGAGATATGCACTGTCAAATATTTGTACCGAAAGTACCGAAAATATGAACATTTAATGCGGATTTGTAACATCTGGACTTGCAAACACGTTGCAAGGTCTTGAACGCATCGGCTGGCTCGACAAAAACTTGTAGTTCTGTAGCCGTAAAAAAACATTCTACGCCAATATTGGGCAGACTATTTAAGGTAAACATATTAATGCCGCATGAATGCACCGGTGAAAAATACATTCTTATGCCTGCAAGAAATAGTTTTCGCACTATAGAATTCTTAATACGTTTTACTTTCGACAGGAAAATAATATCCTGGTACGTAGGATGTAGGATGTTTGTTTTCGCTACATTACTAACGCGTCTTGCAAAATATAATAAAAATTATACACGCAAGGGCTCATGATGCATGAATTTATTATTTGATAATAATGATAATAATTATTTCAACCGTTTGCAGTTGGTTTGTTATAAAAGTAATTAATCAATCAATCAAGGGGGCGGCACTATTGAGATTTGCCTACTGCGGCGAAAACGCTAGGGCCGGCCCTGGTCTAGAGCTTACTGGTTAGCAGCCAATTTAATCATAAAATGGATTAAAATGGACAGTTTCTCATTGGCAAAACAGCGACAAGATTTTTTAATTCTGAAATTTTGGATAAAAGTATAAAAATATTGTTTAGAAGTTGTTTGTTTAGCTATAATTATGTCTATTAGGCAAAGGTGGTTCAAGTTACTTATCAAAATTGTAATTTGATTGCTAGAAGTACTAGAATTTAAGATTAGATCTTTATTCAGCTGTCAGTTTTGATGTGCCTGAGGGTGATTGAATACGGACGAGGTGGCCGAGTGGTTAAGGCGTTGGACTGCTAATCCAATGGGCTCTGCCCGCGTGGGTTCGAATCCCATCTTCGTCGTTCCTTTTTGGCCAATTGAGAAGTGAAATTACTCTTTTATTATCGAATTTTCACAATTTTGTGGAAACTGTACGCCTAGACCTTTTTGACCTGATTGATTCACTCTATGAAGTGCACACTTTCTAAACACTTCCCTTTTGATTTTCTTCCGTTTTCCGAACCTGCTTTGTTCGGACATGTTCTGACAAGTCACTGTTAAGCCTTTTTGCATTGTTCAAACGCTATTACGTCTCATTTTAATTTGGTAATTTGCGCTAATCCTTGTTGCACGCGATGTGGAGTCTACGACACAATAGAAATATAATGAGTAAGGTCCTAGCCTGAGAGCAGGGCCGGCCCTAGGCGGTAGGCAAGGTAGGCAACTGCCTACGGCGGCAAAGTTTAGGGGCGGCAAAACCAACTGCACTACAATAAAAAAGGCTCGAAAATATTGCCTGAATCTAGAAAATAAAGGAATAGTAAAATACAATCAAATACAATAGGAATTGACAGGCTTCATTCCTATATTTTAAGATGCATAGCAGCCAATAAAAGACATATTTAAATAAAATAGCTCATTAGCTTTTATAAAGAATTAGGATCAATTAGGAAAAATATATGATCAATTAGGAAAAATAATATGAAAGTGTACTGTAGTGTAGTGATCTTATACAAAAATCAAAAGAGAAATATAAAATAGTCCTAACGATCCTTTTGAGTTTTTATGCGATATCCACAAACTTAAAGAAAATGTTATAAGTAAAAATGATTTACTGGCACATTCCAAAGATATAGAAACCGCTTTAAAATATGGCGATTACTCCATCTTAACGGTTTAGCATTTGCTGCCGAAATGGTAAGCTAGTTAATTTTTATTTGGGTAGACACATAATTTGCCCGCCTATAAAAATAATATTAAAATGTGCTAAGTCTTTGATGATATTATTACTGAAATTAATTAAAAACTATCAGTAATTAAAAAATTTCCCATGAAATGCTTGCATCAATATCTCCGAAAATAATACTCTTAGCAGAACAAATTATATATCATATTAAAGATAAAATTTTGATGAAGATTTGGGTACATGATAAACAAAGAATTAGTTAAAATTTTGAACGATTTAGATTTGGGAAAATGTAAAGAACGGAGATATTATGTCAATATCTATTCTGTCAAAAACGACAGAAGTTTGCTGATGACAGATTACTTAACAGTGTAGATATTGACATAATATTTCGGTTCTGAAAACCCGTTTTTTAACCTTCTCCCAAATCTACATCTTTCAATATTTTTAAGTAATACTTTTCATCTTTAATATGGTGTACGTTTTGTTCTGCTAAGCTTAATACTTTCGGAGATATTTGATGCAAGTAGTTCATGATAAATTTCACTGATAATCACTGATAATTTATAATACATTTCAATAATTCAGTAAACATTTTGATGGTATTATTGGTACTATTTTCATAGTCGGGCGAATTAATTATGATGTTAAATGATTTTGCATCCATAGACCTTGTTTACAGAAGGTCCTGTTGACGTTTTTAAAAATTCATTTCCTCCCTTAACATTGGGCCAAATTTAAACATTGCTTAGCAGTTTTTTTCTAACCCTGCCTATAACTGTTGCTACCAGAGCGGGCGATAGACAGTTTGCTAAACTAAATTTAATAAAAAAAGTACTTAAGAACCATGTCTACTTAAAATTGTCATAATGGGTTAGCAATGAAGGCCACTGAATATAAATTGAGTAATACATTAGATCTGAAAGAAATTACTCGCGATTTTGCAGAAAAAAGGTTCGAAAGAGCTAATTTTAATTTAGGGTTAAACTTTGTATATTGTACTATATAGTATTCTTTATTCTTTGTTGTTTTAAAAGTATTGTTTGTACTAGTATAATCGGTTGTGTTTTTATTATTATTACAAATAAATTTCGTAAATATTGTCTCAGTATTGACTGTATTTTTCTGGATCATGATTTTTGTATAAATCTGTTTTTTTGTATAACTCATTTTGGAGTTAGGGGGGCGGCACTATTGAGATTTTCCTACGGCGGCAAAAACGCTACGGCCGGCCCTGCACCCAGTATTATTTCAATGATTTGCAGTTGGTTTGTTATAAAAGTAATTAATCAATTGAGCTGCTATTTTGTAAGTATGTAATTAATTAAGTAAGTACAGGTGGGCCAAATTCGATGTTACTATAGGTTATAGGAGATATCGGTAACTATAAGAGATATCGAAAAATGAGTAAGATAGTATTTTTTTGAGAGAAACTCAATGGTGAAAACCAAAATTAGCTATCGTGTTTTGTTTTCGAGTATTATTATCCTATTAATCTAAGCAAATTGCACTGCGAGATATGCACTGTCAAATATTTGTACCGAAAGTACCGAAAATATGAACATTTAATGCCGATAGGTAACATCGCACATCTGGACTTGCAAACACGTTGCAAACTCTCGAACGCATCGGCTGGCTCGACAAAAACTTGTAGTTCTGTGGCCTTAAAAATACCTTCTACGCCGATATTGGGCAGACTATTTCAGGTAAACATATTAATGCCGCATATGCACCGGTGAAAAATACATTTTTATGCCTGCAAGAAATAGTTTTCGGGCTATAGAATTCTTAATACGTTTTACTTTCGACAAGAAAATAATATTTTGGTACGTAGTGTGTAGGATATTTGTTTTCGCTACATTAGTAACGCGTCTTGCAAAATATAATAAAAAATAATACACGCAAGGACTCATGAATCATGATGCATGAATTTATTATTTGATAATAATTATTTCAATCATTTGCAGTTGGTTTGTTATAAAAGTAATTAATCAATCAATCAGGGGGCGGCACTATTGAGATTTGCCTACGGCGGCAAAAACGCTAGGGCCGGCCCTGCTGAGAGGTACTATATACTGGTGTAATAGAGGAAAAAGTTGTTTCTTTCTTTAAAATTGTGAGTCACGGCACAACGGCCTTATATACTACAAGGTGTAAAATGTTCGGAATGTTAGCTCGGATAATTACGATAGTCCTTCCTTACAGGTAACTTGTCCAATCTGTTAAATATTGTTTAGAAGTTGTTTGTTTAGCTATAATTATGTCTAGTAGGCCAAGGTGCTTCAAGTTTCTTATCAAAATTGTAATTTGATTTCTGAGTACCAGAATTTAAAATTAGAACTTATATTCAGCTGTCAGTTTTGATGTGCCCGAGGGTGATTGAATACGGACGAGGTGGCCGAGTGGTTAAGGCGTTGGACTGCTAATCCAATGGGCTCTGCCCGCGTGGGTTCGAATCCCATCTTCGTCGGTCCTTTTTGGCCAATTTTGAAGTGAAATTACTCTTTTATTAATTACTTCATATGACAACAATTTTGACCACTAGTTTGCGGCAACTGTACGCCTAGACCTTCTTATAAAATAACAATGAACAACAAGAAAACAAACTGCCATTTATTTTTTAATTTATTTATTGACTTTTGGGTATTGTTGTCGCCTTTTTGTTACGTTGCTAGGTCATACTTTTAACACTAGTGTTAAAAGAAATTTTTACTATTTTGCGTTCGTTATAAACTCATAACACAATGAAACCGTTTTCGGTGTCGTTATGAAAACACTTAATCACAAACTTTTAGTAACTTTTAGTTGTCCAAGATTAATGAAATACACGTCTAGTGTCGCTATTGGTTCACCTCAATCGTATTTGTGAACTACCGACTGTTGAAGAAAAAACTACTCTAGGTTGTAAGATGACAACCGCAATTTTAGAAATTTATGTAAAATTATTGTCGCAAAGTAGAAAAAGTAGTATATAACACTGGTTTTATAAGAAGTTTTGGAGCACACGTTGCAAACCAACTCGTGCGCCAATTTCTTATAAATGTCTTATAAAACTTGTATTACAATATATTATTTTCTACTTTGGTTTCATAATGAACACGTTGTGACATTGTTTTCAGTTTCATAATGAAAAATACTTATAAGAAAGAATAGCTATTACAATAATAAAAACTAAATAAATTAAAATCTTAATTAAATTATTTCTTTCTTAAAATATTAAAACATAAAAAATAAATGGAATGAACAAATGAATAAACACATAAATCTTTATGAAACTGTTTACGGATTTGTAGTAAATGTCATTCTGACTAAAGTGTAATATGGACTTAAATTTCTTATAAAGTGGGTTTGATAATCTTTCAAACCAATAGAATTTTAAAGAAATCGAAAAAAGAAATAATTCCGTATGAATCTTTTTACTCAGTACGACATTGAAAAAAGGATTTGCGGAGAAAAGCAGTGGAACGCCCTGTATAATTACAGACTCGAGATAGAAAAATTTATTCATGTAAAAATGTTTTTTTTTTCTTATGAAACGCATTGAAAATAAATTTAAAAGTGATAAATGCTATATGTTGTTGAAATGTTTATCACCGTAATATGATAAACTGACATTTATTTATAAATTTGTTTATCGTTTATTGTTAAAAGCAAAACAAAGTTTTTTGACTAGTGTAAAAAGTAGAATTTTGTTTGACAATATTGTCGTAGTCGTCAAAATAAAATCGTGTAAAATAAAATTTTACAATTTTAACAAGTATCATACAATATGTATTCTATAGTATCTACATTTTTTTTTAATTTGGAACACATTTCGATAAAAAGACGATGTTTAAAATTGGAATAGTTTAAAACACAGTTTTAAAACAAAGGAAACAAAATGTCGAGTCAATAAAATGTCGATTTGTGGTGAGTAGTTTTTGATTAGAAGACAGTAGTCAAAAACTCGGTATGTAATGAAGAAAAAATCAGTAATCCTTAGAAAAAAAAATGATATTAAAAAGTACGACGAGGATGGGATTCGAACCCACGCGGGCAGAGCCCATTGGATTAGCAGTCCAACGCCTTAACCACTCGGCCACCTCGTCTATATAGCAACCCTCCGAAAAATCAAAAGTGACTGCAGTGCCTAAAATGTACCTAATCTTCGGTCAAGTGTCTTATGACCAAACTCAAATTTTGATAAGAAACAACTTCAGATTTTACTTTATTGTTAAAAGATTACTATATAATTAATTAGCCAACTTTTTAATGCGGTATGCTGAGATCCGTGGTGGTTAAAGTGCATCTTATTTTATCCTTTTATTTTCAAGAGCCACGCCTTTAAAATGTCATGTAACCTGAGAAACTGCAAGACTTTTTATAGTAATAAAGGGAGACGTAGTGTGAATGACTGTACTATTAATTATTTTGTAGCGTCTTCGTTGTTTTTTTTGTTTGTTGTAAATGGCAACTTATCTATGGCATACTGGTTGTAAGAGAATTGCAAGAACATTTGCTGCCTTTCTGTCGAGTATTAATGTGTAATTAATCACTCTTATTAAGAAAATATTTTTTTTAAATTTATTTATATATTTGTTTCATAATCATTAAACTTTTATCCTAGAATTTTAGATTTGGTCTGATTGCCAACCATTGAACAATTTTTATTTGTAATATTCTGGAGTAAACATTGTTAACTTTTTATAAGAATTTCCGGCTCGTGTTCATCGAGCAAGGCCTAATCTATAATGAGCAACTGGCAACTTTCAAAACCAAAAATACAGACACAAAATGAACACGATTGATAATTTAATTCTATAATCGTGTCAATCGGGCATCCGATAAAAAGTCTTGATAACAAATTGGTAAACAATAAAAAGTGAAAATATTATTTTAAAATGTAACCAGATAAACGGAAAACAATGACTAAATATAAAGAAAAGTTGACAAATTTGAAAATTCTGTGATAACGATCATCGACAACGAAATTCAAAATTGCTATCATTACAATATTAACTCAACTAGTTAATAATAATTGTTGTTATATATATAAGCTGTATGACCATAGTAGACAAATTTTGGAATGAAAAATTATAATGTGCTGCAAAAGTTTCTATATGTAAGTTACCAATGATAATTGTAAGTTACCAATGATAATTGACATGTGACACTCATCCAACGTTCAACTTCCTCGATCAGTCTCTTTCCGAAACAGAGCTAATTACGCTACAACTTCATCCAACCGAACTTGATCCCGCACTAATCCCAAAACCGCGATTCGAATTAATTAAATGCGGAGGAACTAATTAAGAAACTTCCTCCTGACACTTACCGTCAAATTTTCAATTCAATACGCACAGTTCACAACAAACCCCATGGTATTAAATCGCAAATTGAAACTGTCAAAAGTAGAGATGACTGCTATAGAAAATCCGATTTCGAGGGGTTGTTTTCATCAGGGTACGTAGCGGTAATCCCTGTAAGTGTGTGTGTGTGTGTGTGTGTGTGTCCTTTTAGCCGCTTTGTTTGTTGTCGGATGATGGCAATTTGGCCGCATGATTAGAAATTTAAAGCTGTTTTCACGTTGATGAACTCATGAGTCGCCATATTCATTAAATAATTAGACCAGGGCTATATTACAGTGTAATTATCGCCCAACGTGTATACACAAGACTTGGACACCAAGGACAGTTGTTAATTAGGTTACAGGAATAATCCAGGAAATTATTTTTCCTGGAAAACTTCTCGTTTAGCTCTCAGTGCTTGTACAGGTGTCCCACGCCTGAAACAAAGTACATTAATGACTTTAAGAAATCTAAATACACCTTTCTGCTATATAGAAAAGTTGTAGATGTTGTAGTTGTAGATGTTACATGTTACAGGGTGTCCCACAACAACGCACCAACACAAGATTATGTTTTTGTTAAATGGCACACTAATTTATTAAATTATTTGTATCCAAATAGTTTTCACATGTATTAGACGTGTATTAGGGTATTATCAACTGTTCTTGAGATATATTCTGCGGTAACTAACAAGAATAAAGAAATAAAAGACACACTTTTCACACTTGTCTACAGTTATTGCTGATTTGCGATTCTAATATGACTTATTCCGAATTACTGGAGATTTGCTAAATGTATACTCCGTTTTTAATGAAAATCTAACCGGTGGCATGGTTGTTTAAACAATTCAGGTTTATGGTTAGTGTGGGATTGAATTAAGCCACATTAGAAATTGTAGCTATTGTTCGGGGATAATTGATTCAATAATGTTATTTATTTCGCTTTTACGTTTCAATTCATGGGTGGCTATCAATTATCTATTCGTAATTAGCAATTACGCAGTGTTGAATAACGTATCTACTGTGAGAGCTTTGCTAATTATACAACAGTAATTTACTTAGTTCTATGTTTGTGTGCGGTTTTAGTCTTGTATATTGGCATTTATTTACAATGGTGGTCATATAATGCCATTCTGAGTAAAAAGTTTTTTATTGTTCCAATTCCTTAAAAAGTAGAGTCGGTTGAAATGTTCACAACATCGTATTTTACTTTTTTTATTGATAAGGACAAGATGCTTAACATATTGAAACTAATCTAAAAGTTTACCAATCAGCTTGACTATAAATTCTAAACACTAGTAACTTGACTAATATGCCGTGCACTGATGTCCTATATTTACTTTATCCTGAAAAAGATACACCAACACTTTCCTCGCTGACATCATCAATGACTTTGTCACTGTTGGACAAAATCAGCCAAAAAATTGTTTCTGTACCTTTCTGTATTGAAGCTGAAAACGAAAAAAAAAATAGCCCAATTATTTTCCTGCGAAAACTGCCATCCAAACACCAGTTTTCCATTCCATTTGAAAGAACTCTTGGTCTACCAGCACCTTTTTTTATGAGTCATAGAACCAGTTTCGCGAAACACTTCAACAGAATTTGTAAGGCATGCATAAAAATTGTCCGGTAATATTGCTACAACTGGGAAGTGATCTCTATTGTCCAAACACTGTATTCCCAAGTTCAATCATGTAAATTCTGTGCTGTACGGTGAGAGCCATAACCAAAACTGCGTAGGAAGGAAACATCAGCACAATGACAGATTTGGACACTCAAAAAGTGATTCACATAAATGTACGATGGGAGCTGCGACAATCATTTTAAAATCCATGACCAATGACCACCGTTTCCAAGGTAATTGTTGATATCACGGTATATTTGCTTTTTAAACGCAACTCGAAAGTTAGATGACGTATAACCAAATCGGTTTTAGTTGGTACTTGGTTGTACACTTGTAATTTGGTCTGAACTGACAACTGAGAGTTTCTTCCCAAAAGCAAGTAGGTCTCTGTATTTCAGTTCGTTCAGATTGGTCTTCATTTTCTTTGTCATTGGTATATTTAATTAACTTTTAACAACCAAGTTTTGGAATTCATCTGAAACACATGAGTTGCCATGTAGCATATTAAGTAGTATTTAGAGTTTTCACCTGAGATCTCCTTGAAAGAGATTCTAACTTTCACTGAGCATAATTCTCTACTCAGTGAAAAGGGACAAACATGATGATAATGGGTATCAACTATGGAATAGATATAAGTCAGAAACTTTAAAACTACTTTGTACTATGTTTTTTTTTGTTTTTCAAAACACGATCAATTGAATAGAAAACTAGTTTTACTTATGAAGTGTAATTTTAATATGCATAGTATTCTTGTCTTATTGGTTCTTGGAAGCTCTTTGCGAAAATTCTAGTACTTTCCACTAACTATTATCGATCAGTGAACAATCTACATACCCCACAGGTTGTTAGGTTACAAAACCACCCTAAAATACGACTTTTCATACCTTCGAAATGTTCAACTCAATCTCTACTAAATCAAGTCAAACTCGAAAGCTCATTGTTCCGTTTGTAATTTCCACTGAAGTACTGGAAAATTTATAGTGGCTATTTCAGTACACACAAGGAGTCAATTTACAGACAATACACCCGCCAATGTAATGTATTATGTACGTGCTCCCCATTCCAGAACTTTGTTGTTCTTCGAATGCGTATGGTTTTCGTAATTAATGAATTGGTGCGCCAGCGAATAGGCATAAATCCTTCGTTAAAATATAAGCTGCAGAAATAACGAACGTAACTAAGCTGATTAAAATTGTACGCTGTTGCAGAAGTTTTTCTGTTCACCAACCGCAAAAGTAGCGGCGTTTATAACTTACTTTATTATTAATTCGTTACTCATTAATTATTGATGTGTCATTACTTCATAAAATAGTCATAAAATAGTCATAAAATAGTCCTAATAACTTCAGAAGTCTATATAAAGCAGTTACCTTAAAATAAAATTAACTATGAGTTTGAATAGATAGACTGGTCATTCTAGATTGTGCATATAAAGGTCAAATGCAGTCGATAAAACTAATATCAATCGATAGCTTATGGTTTCGGCAGTGACATATTAAAATGTTTAGAATGAATGTTAATAGGAAAATTTATAATTAATGAAAAACCATTGAACAATTGTGTCTGTCAAACTTTAATCCTTCGTTAAAATATAAGCTGCCGAAATAAAGAACGTAACTAACATGATTAAAATTTTACGATGTTGCAGAAGTTTTTCTGTTCACCAACCGCAAAAGTAGCGGCGTTTATATCTTACTTTATTATTAATTCGTTACTCGTTAATTATTCATGTGTCATTACTACATAAAATAGTCATAAAATAGTCCTAATAACTTCTGAAGTCTATATAAAGCAGTTACCTTAAAATAAAATTAACTATGAGTTTGAATAGATAGACTGGTCATTCTAGATTGTGCATATAAAGGTCAAATGCAGTCGATGAAACTAATATCAATCGATAGCTTATGGTTTCGGCAGTGACATATTAAAATGTTTAGAATGAATGTTAATAGGAAAATTTATAATTAATGAAAAACCATTGAACAATTGTGTCTGTCAAACTTTAATCCTTCGTTAAAATATAAGCTGCCGAAATAAAGAACGTAACTAAGATGATTAAAATTTTACGTTGTAGCAGAAGTTTTTCTGTTCACCAACCGCAAAAGTAGCGGCGTTTATATCTTACTTTATTATTAATTCGTTACTCGTTAATTATTCATGTGTCAACACTACATAAAATAGTCATAAAATGGTCCTAATAACTTCTGAAGTCCATATAAAGCAGTTACCTTAAAATAAAATTAACTATGAGTTTGAATAGATAGACTGGTCATTCTAGATTGTGCATATAAAGGTCAAATGCAGTCGATAAAACTAATATCAATCGATAGCTTATGGTTTCGGCAGTGACATATTAAAATGTTTAGAATGAATGTTAGTCGGAAAATTTATAATTAATGAAAAACCATTGAACTATTGTGTATGTCAAACTTTAATCCTTTGTTAAAATATAAGCTGCCGAAATAAACAACGTAACTAAGCTGATTAAAATGTTACGATGTTGCAGAAGTTTTTCTGTTCACCAACCGCAAAAGTAGCAGCGTTTATATCTTACTTTATTATTAATTCGTTACTCGTTAATTATTCATGTGTCATTACTCATTAGTACATAAAATAGTCATAAAATAGTCCTAATAACTTCTGAAGTCTATACAAAGCAGTCAATTTAATATTAAATAAAATATTAGTTTGAATAAATAGTCTCGTTATTCTAGATTGTGCATATAAGGATCAAATACAGTCAATGAAACTAATGTCAATCGATAGCTTTTGCAATCTTTTTCCGGGCTCACAAAACCACGAGCCGGCCCTGCTTGAATAGAGTTTGCTTTGTTGACTCAACTAACGCATACATAAAAAGTAGATAAATAGCAAATTCAGCGGAGCGGCACTATAGGACAAAATGTCAGTTATTCATAAATTTTAAAAATAAATCGATACTGACCACAGCGTACTTCAAATAGAGAATTTAATTTTCATGGAACAAGCAGATGTCCTCACTGTGTAAAATAAATTTTTCTACTTCGCGTTTGTTATAAATTCATAACGAAACCGCTTTCAGTGTCGTTTAGAGTAGATCACAAACTTTTAGTAATGTTTAGTTTTCCAAAATTGATGATATTGACGTCAAGTGTCAAGTAAGGCTGACATCTCATTCGCTATTGGCTCGCCTCAATTGTATTTGTGAGTTTTACGCCAACTACCAACTGTTGAAGATAAAACTACTCTAGATTGCAAGATGACCACCACAATTTTTGAAATTTATGTAAAATTAATGTCGCAAAATAGAAAAAAATAGTATATGATACTTCTTTTATAAGACATATTGTCGCAGTCGTTCCATTTGGCTAACAACTCGTGCGCCAATTTTTGTCTTATATAACTTGTATTATAATATACTATTTTAAAATCAAGTCGAATGTTATATAAATAGAACTTTGATTTAATACAAGTAATTATTGAAAAACAAGATATTGTTAACATTTCCTAACAGTTAAACTATCAGCTTAAACTATCAACACAACAAAAATTGCCTAAAAATCGACGTAATTGAGATAATTGATCGTTAACTAGTGAGAGCGCCGGACGTCCACATAAACAATTGCAAATTACTCCGCCCACTGAAATTCTATAACATCGACGTCAGCAAATTAGCAAAGAACATTAAATTCTACATCCAACGTCGGTATTAACAAGACACTACCCTAATAAAATAAGACGTCTTAAGCTGGTGCGTCCGTTAAATGTGAAATTGGTGCGCAATTCGCCAAGTTAATGCTATAAATGTTTATAGCTTCTACAAATAATGTTGCATAACTTTCTTTCATACATCAAATTGTAGGTAATTAGGAAAGCTAGGCACCCTCATACGCTCGGAGTTTTCCACCATTGCTAACAACCCCTAAATGGCGATAGTACGTTATACGCAGATACTGATTTAGTAAACATTCGTTGGAAGCCTCATAGGAATGTTTTATATCTTTTATAAATAAATACTGTTAAATATGCAAAGAACATTTTATAAGTCATTAATATTATTACAAATGGATTGTAGGAACAAAATTTATAAATAACATCTAGAATACAATGCTGATTATTTGCTACAAATTCGGATACCAAAATAATTTCTCTTACATGAGAAGTACTATTTTGGTGTTCTGTTTTTTGTTTTATCGAAATAATAAATCAAATATAAATCATGTATTATAATATAGGACTCACATAATGTAGGGTGGTCCAAAAAACGGACTTTTCGCTAGAGGGCAACGATCCCCTCCAATCTATTCCTTTACCAGAAAAAAAGACTCCCCCCAAATTTGAGAACAATCGGTTAACTTTAACACGTGCCACCGAGCACCTCAAATTTCCCATTTAAAATACATTGCAAAAATGCACTGTTTTTCCTTTTTTCACGTTTCGGATTTAGAAAAAAAGTGGGAGATTATCAGAAATTGTTCAGAACTCCCCAAGCAACAAATCCACAACCACTATTTTTTTGTTCACCACCCCCTACCCTTGCCGTAGTACCCTAAATATGAGACAAAAGTTCCCCAAATTTACAATTTTACAATGTTACGTATTTTATGATTGTTTTTGGCAGAAGTGATTATTATTGGATTATTGACATATTTTTTGTCATTAATTAACTAATTTGAAATTGTTTAAACAATTGCAATTTGTTTAAACAAATATATACGAAGTTATTAAATTATTGTTTTTTTTTGCTGTGTTTAAACAAATACTATTTCTTTAAACAAATGTATATAAACAATATTGCGACCATATAATGTATTTTTTAAAGGAAACTATTATTAGAACCATTTTTGATCATGTACTAACTAATTTGCAATAGTTTAAACAAATATCATTTGTTTACAAAAATATACAATGTTGCAGACATATTTTTCTTTTTTCTTGACAAAATTATTATTAGATTGTTGGCATTGTCTGTCATTAATTAACTAGTTTGCAATTGTTTAAATAAAGCCATTTGTTTTAAAAAAATATACAATGGTACTGACATATCTTTGTGACAAACATTATTATTGTATTTCTTGTCTTTTTTGTCTTGCCAAATTTGTTAGTTCATTTTCAATTATAACATAATAATAATTAGTGCAACCACAATACTTATTTACATAAAATCTGTAATAATTTTTGTCAAGAAATACGTACGAACATACTATATTACTGGTTAAACAAATTCATTTGTTCAAACAATTGCACATTAAGTAACAATTTACAAAAAACATGCCAACATTGTAACAATAATAATTTCTACAGAATAAAAGACAAAAAAATATTTGTTTAAAAAATTGAACTTGTTTAAAGAATTTGAAATTCATTAATAAATGACAAAAAATGCCAATAATTTAATAATAGTTTCTACAATAAATATAAAAAATATGTCCGTAACATTTGTTTAAACAATTACAAATTAGTTAATAAATGTCATAAAACTGCCAATACTCTAATAAGAATTTATGCAAAAAGTATAGAAAATTATGTCCATTACAATTATTGTTTAAACAAATGGTATTTGATTAAACAATTGCAAATTAGTTAACAAATGACAAAAATACCTATAATCTAATAACTTTTACAAAATTAGAAAAATTAGTGTGTAACCACATATATTTTTGTTTAAACAAATGGTAATTGATTAATTAATTGGTTAATAAATGAAAAAAAGGAATAATTTAATAATTTTTGCAACAAATGGAAAAGTGAGTTCATAACATCGTATATTTTTGTTTAAACAAATTGTATTTGTTTAACAATTTTTTTAAATTTTTAAATTAGTTAATAATTGCAAAAACATGTCAATAATCCAATAATAGTAATTTTTGTCAGAAAAATAATAAATCACGGAACTTTGTAAAATTGTAAATTTGGGGAAAATTTTGCCTCATTTTTAGGGTACTGCAAGAGAGGGAGGGTGGGAGCGGTGAAAAAAAAAAAATGATTGTCGATTTGATCTTTGGGAAGTTGTGAACAATTTCTGATAATCTCCCGCAACTTTTTTTCTAAATCCGAAACGTAAAAAAAGAAGACAAAATATGCATTTTTCCAATGTATTTTAAATGGGAAATTTGACGTGCTCCGTGGCACATGTTAATGTTCACCGATTTTTCTCAAATTTGGCAAGATTTTTTTTTTCTGGAAAGGGAACCGATTGGGGCGGATCGTTGCCCTCCAGCAAAAAAAAAAGATTTTGCAAGGTATAAATTTGGACCACCCTATTGGACAAGTTTTAAAGCACTCTGTTACAAAGCCAAACACATTGTCTCAACATATCGATTTTCGCTTCATTCCAATATCTGAGAGAAGATACACAATTTTAAGTAAACCGATTTGAAAGCAATTTTAAATGCTGTTAACCTTGCAGCAAATGTTACTTGATTGAGAGTGTTAGATTATTGTTTTAAACACCAGCAATAATTTAATTTAATGATAATGACCAGATATCAACAGATAATTCTACGGGTAAAAAATTCAACGGTTATAGGTTAATGTTAACGTATATTTGAAACTTGAATCGCCACTTTCTGTTTTTATTATACCACCTATAAAGTCTCAAACGTGCAAAAATGTGATATTGGAAATCATTAAATTTTTAAAAAAGATATTTACTTATTTATTATTTATAGACTAATTTTAATATTTTTAATTATTACGAATAAGCGAAAGTAAATAATTCGTTTTTAAATAAATCTTACTTCTTACTTTTCTCATTAAATTTTTTTTTCACGTGGCACATTTTGAAAATGTTATATGATCAGAATAGCATTTTCTATAATTTAGAAGATATTTTAGGTTCGGTTCATTCCAATATCTCAATTTTTGTAGAAGATACACAATTTCAAAGAAAGCTTTGCAATTTTAGGTGAAGTTAAACCTTGCAGCATATATTACTTGATTGAGAGTGCTAAACTATTGTTTTTAATACCAGCAACGTATTAATTTAAAGAAAATGACCAGAATTTAACAGATGAGCAAAAAATTAAATTTTAATAAGTGAAACGTTACGTGTATACGTGATACTTTAATGACGTGTATGTCCACCACTTGTTAAAATAATTGCACAAAACTTAAACTATATAATTACTGAGAAGATAGTCAGTTTAGTTCTAGAGAGAATAATATATAAGATATTTTCTCTCCTTACCTTGTGTTTTTTTCATAATCTGCCAAGTATATTTCTATATACATACCTACTGACATCAAAATTTTTCGCGCATCTTCCTATCATAAAATAAATGCAAGCCTGAGTAGTTTCGTCGTATGTACTGCTGATTTTAGTACGGTACACTGCGTTTATCATGGCTGACGTTTTACGATTCTCTAAATAATAAATTCCCTTTGGGCGCGGGGTGTAGGCCCCATTAAACATTCATACACATCTGAGGCATCACATCTCCACCAAAAGAAGGGTTCTATTCGACATGAGTCGTATTCTCTGTGTTGCTATAACAGAAATATAATATACTGTAGATATTTCATCAACTTTGGACGAGATATATGTCTATGAATAAATAAATACATACAGGAAGGCTTCTATTTGTATTTGTTTTGGAATTTTTATTCTTTAGTCTAAGCATTACGGATATTGTTATGCGACTTTGCCTCTTTTGCAACCCAACTGCTGAAAAAAAAAACAAATTAAAACGAAACCATTTAAAAACGACTTATTTTGTACGCTCTTCAATTTTATGAAATATGATGTGATGCATGAAAAGAACCTTAAGTCTGAAAAGTAATTTTCCAGTTGAGTCGTTGAGTGCTTCTTATTCTCTAGACTCCAAAGAGTACCATAAAAAGGAGGCAACGGTTGAAATTAATTTATAACAAGAATTTTTTTCTATAGTCTTTCCTAATAGATTTTATTTCTCATGAAAATTTGTGCTCCTGGATTGTACGATGGGTAGAATTGTTGGTGGATAGTATTTTCTGCGATAGTCAGATGGGGATGATATCCATACCCATTTCTTCGCCACTTTAGGTCTCAGAATCTACTTTTCAGCTTTTGGCAAGGTTTTCGGTGCGCCGGTGGTATTGGCTTTTACAACTTGATGCTCACTCGATTTTGGTTTCGTTCTGTTATGGTCATCATCCTTGTCATGGTAATATTTGTGTTTTTTCTCATCTTTAAAGATGTAAGTTGTGCATTTTTTATAGGCATTTTTTATAGGCTTTGTCGTAAAAGGCCACAACGCTCTTCGTCTTTACTAGGATATTATTCAGGTTTTCAGCATGCCTCAAACTAGCAGCTGAGTTCAATTCTTCTGATTTATAATATAGTAAGGGAATTTTTCCTCAAATGATAGCCTCCGTCTTCTATACTTTTTAATTTTCTCACCAAATTTGGTTTCACCCACGATGCTGTCAATGAGGTAGTCTTCAGTTTCCTCCTGGACTTGTTCTTTTGGGTAATTGAGAAAATTTTTTATTTCTTCGCCAGTTTGTGACATGTTGTCCTCTTCAGACGGTTCTTCTCCTTGCTTTTCAGGTTTTTCAGATTCCTTTACTGCATTTTCAGATTCCGTTTCGGGATTATCAGACTCCCTTTCAGTATTTTTCTCGTTTGTTTTCTTTTCGTTTTTGTCTTCTTCCTGTTTTACTACGTCGTATTCTTTATCTTTGTCTCGATGTTTCACATTGTCTTCAACCTTACCTGATTTTTTGAGGGGTTTACGTTTTGATTCGTGTTTACGGTATTCTTCCCAACCGTCTAATCTGTATTTCTGGTACCAATCCTGGTCTGCAATGTTCTTAGACTTTTTATCACCACCGTTCTCCTCTTTTGAATTTACTTTCTCTTGAATTTGGTCATCTTTGACTTCTTTTGGTGCTTGTTGACTTTCTTCTGACTTCTGTTTTTCTTCTTTTTTATTTTGTGTTGAAAATGCATCATTATAATAATCACCTATGTTGTCAAATTTGTACTTCAGGAACCAATCTTCATCGAACATATTTCGTTTAGGGGGTTCAGTTGTCGTTTTAGGTTTCTCGGTGCTGAAAACTTTTTCCTTTTTGTCATCCTGAGATTCTTCAACCTTCTCCTCGACCTTTTTCTCCTCCTTTGGGTACTTTTCTTCGCCAATCTTCACGTCAAATTTATCTCCGTCATTTATTTGAACACTGTCATCCCTATTTTGTTTATTGTCTTCTTTCGTCTCTTCTTCCCTTAGGTTTTGCTTTACTGCTCCGTTATTCTCTTCTTTAAGATCCCTACTACAATAACAAAAATTAATTTAATGTATATAAAGACCACACAACCTTACCTTTGGTTTTCTTAATTTTTGTTATCTTCGTTTTCATTAGATTGACTTTCTACAGTGACGCAATCTTCTTCGGTTTGCTCTTCGTGGTACTCAGGTAGTGCTGGAGGTTGTGGAGCTATGTCGTCATATGTTTCCTTATTACTTTCCCTGGTTATTGGTAGAACATCGTCGGGTCATCTTTAACTTCTTTTGTTTCTTGTTGACTTTTGGCTTCTGTTTTTCTTTAAATGCTTATGTGTAATAATCACCTATATTGTCAAACTTCTGGAACTGCGTCGATATTTCGTTAAGAGGGTTCAGTTGTTTTTTAGGTTTCTAGGTGCTGTCACCTTTTGCTTTTTGTTATCTTGGGATTCCTCAACCTTTTCCTCTTTAGTATCAGACCTTTTTTTATGTTCTTCCATCGGTTTCTTATTTTTTGGCTATTTCTTTTTCATCAATACTATCATTCCTCTTTATCTACTGTCTCCTTTTCTCCCTACTTTTATTATTCTCTTTTTAAAGCCTTCCTATAACCTTAAACATTAATAACAATAAGCGTATAAAGACCACAAAGCATGTCGAGATAAAATGTATGCCTCGTGTAGCCTGCAGCTGATGGATATATCGTACATTTAGGACCATCAATATGCAGATATTTTGCACATTTGCTTAAATCAATATGCACATAATCTTGTTACGCGATCTCATCTTTAACTTTCCTTGATTGGCACAATTCTCGCTACCATATAGAGCATAGAAACACAGAAGCCCCAGCATGTGATACGATCCATGATACAGTTTCTTCTATTTGAATTTCAAACGTTGCAGGCTTTCCTTTTACGAATATTCTAGTGTGCAAGGTGACAAATAAGAGCGACAAAATCGCACGGCAACTCGTTGACGGTCGTCGATTTTGTCAGGCTAGATCTGCCGTAATACGGTTTTACTTTCACCTGCTCTGTTCCAAAGTAATCGTTCTACATTCAATTTCTGCGGGGCCTCCCTTCCTCCGCCGATGCAATTGTGATAGGCCACTTATATATCCGGCTAAGAAACGCACAGCAACTCATTTGTTCTCAAGGTGCCGGGTCGCGAAAGTCAAAACCAGTTTTTAACGAAAGTGATATCAAGATTTCCGCGGTATTGTCTTCAACCGTGACTCGTGTCGAACGCTGTCTTCTAAAACCGTGCTCCAGCGAGTATGCAAAGACATGCTCCTACTATCCGCGACGAATAATGCAAAGTGAACATAATGCTGGTGTTTAAATTACTCTTTGTGAGTGTCTGTGTACTTTGGACAAGTGAAGGAGTTAGTGTACCACCGGGACTTCGCGAAAACTTGAAGAATAATGAAGACAACCTACCACAGGCCACGTTTCCCTTTATCCAACAGTTTTACCACACAGATGAGCAAATCGCCAACGTAGACGCGTTGGATCTATTCAAAAGTTTGAATCCGAACATCCAAATTGGAACTGCCGACTTACTAGTTTCCACGACGAATCCAGAAAATGCTGAGGAAGCATCCAAAAATGCTCAAACTACCCCAATTGTTAAACCAACCGAAGAAGTAAAGACACCAACTGAAGATGTAAAGAAACCAACTGAAGAAGTAAAGCAACCAACCGAAGATGTAAAGAAACCAACCGACGAAGTAAAGAAACCAACTGAAGAAGTAAACAAACCAACCGAAGAAGTAAAGAAACCAACTGAAGAAGTAAATAAGCCAACCGAAGAAGTGAAGAAACCAAACGAAGAACTAACGAAGTTCTATGAAGACTTCTTAAAAGATATCGAGCAAAACCGATATGTTCCTTATATTTATGAAAACCCAACAACTGTGGAACAAGAAACGACCGAACCCAACCATGATTGGGAGAAATTTGCATCAGAATCTAAAATCCAACCGCAGATCTCAATCTCATCACAAGAAGATAAACCTGAACGCAGACGTAAGAAGTCAAAAAGGAGGAAAACCAAACACCCTGAAGACCATGAGGAAGCAACCAGTTACCATGAAAGTCCAGGAGAAATCCCAACGAAACCCATATACCCAGGAGAAGGCCAATGGGCTAGAAGAAACGTCAAGCATCGTCCTCACATATCAAAACATTACGACCACCCATCAAAAGCCCAGGAGGACCACCAACCAGAAGGCAAGGAAGTTTTTGACGAAAACAGGCAAATCTTCAACGAAGAAAGGGCTATCCACCAACGAAATTTGCACGACAAACCCGAAGAACTATTACCAGAAACAGATAACGTCCAAACTCCAGAATTTGTACCTTATCGAAATTACGCCCAGGTCAGAAAAAGCGAAACCAAGAAGCGAATGCCCAAACGGAAGAAGAAAAAGAATAAGAAAAATAAAAGACTGAAGGAATCCATCAAGGATTCGAAGGTCCATACTATATACACAGAGGAAGGCTATGAGGACAATGCTTATGACCATGGCGAGCAAGAGAAGAACGCAAAACGGAAAGAAATTGAGAAGAATTTACAGGAAGAAACTCTAAAAACGCATACTGACGATGTTCTACCAATAACCAGGAAAACTAATAAAGAAACATATGACGACATAGCTCCACAACCTCCAGCACCACCTGAATACCACGAAGAGCAAACTAAAGAAGATGGCGTCGCTGTAGAAAGTCAATCTAATGAAAACAGAGACGACAAAAATGAAGAAAACCAAAGGTAAGGTTGTGTGGTCTTTATATACAGTAAATTAATTTTTGTTCTTGTAATAGGGATCTTAAAGAAGAGAATAACGGAGCAGAAAAGGAAAACCTAAGGGAAGAAGAGACGAAAGAAGACAACCAACAAAAGAGGAATGATAGTGTTCCAATAAATGACGGAGATCAATTTGACGTGAAGATTGACGAAGCAAAGTACCCAAAGGAGGAGAAAAAGGTCGAGGAGAAGGTTGAAGAATCTCAAGATGACAAAAAGGAAAAAGTTTTCAGCACCGAGAAACCTAAAACAACAACCGAACCCCCTAAACGAAATATCTTCGATGAAGATTGGTTCCAGAAGTACAAATTTGACAACATAGGTGATTATTATACCGATGCTTTTTCAACAAAAAATAAAAAGGAAGAAAAACAGAAGTCAGAAGAAAGTCAACAAGCACCAAAAGAAGTCAAAGATGACCAAATTCAAGAGAAAGTAAATTCAAAAGAGGAGAACGGTGGTGATAAAAAGTCTAAGAACATTGCAGACCAGGATTGGTACCAGAAATACAGATTAGACGGTTGGGAAGAATACAGTAAACGCGAATCAAAACGTAAACCCCAAAAAAAATCTGGTAAGGTTGAAGACAATGTGAAAGCTCGAGACCAAGATAAAGAATACGACGTACCAGAACAGGAAGAAGACAAAAACGAAAAGCAAACAAACGAAAAAAATACTGAAAAGGAGTCTGAAAATCCAGTAAATGCAGAAAAGGAATCTGAAAACCCTGAAAAGCAAGGAGAGGAACCGTCTGATGAGGACAACATGTCACAATCTGGCGAAGAAATAAAAATTTATCTCAATTACCCAAAAGAACAAGTCCAGGAGGCAACTGAAGACAAGCTCATTGACAGCATGGTGGGTGAAACCAAATTTGGTGAGAAAATTACAAAGTATAGACGACAGAGGCGATCAACTGATGAAAAATTCCCTTACTATAAATCAGAAGAATTGGACACGGCTTCTAGTTTGAGGTATGCTGAAAACCTGAATAATATCCCTGTGAAGAAGAAGGGCGTTATGACTTTTTACGACAAAGCCGATAAAACAGATTGCCCAGAAACAACTGAAGTCAATCCAGTACCAGATAAAATTGGAGCTACCAAAGATTCAAACGAAACAAAAACAAATTCTACCGATAAACCTAGATTAGAAGGACGTCTAGGCGACCAGATTGATTGCATGAAGTCTAAATACTTTGGCGATAATCCCTTGGATAATCCTTTATTTTCTGAAGAAAACGTTGAGGTGCCAACGTCCATCTTCAAAGATGAAGAAGACTATGATTATGACGATGAAAAGGGTGATGAAGATAACAAAAGACAACCAAAATCGAGTGAGCATCAAGTTGAAGAAGCTAATTCAACTGATACATCCGAAGGATTGCCCAAAGCTGAAAAGTACATTCTGAGACGGAAAGTGGTGAAGAAACGGCGAAGATATCCATACCCACCGAGAGAGCATCGTCCAGAATACTACCGACCAACATACCAACCATCATACCAACCATCATACCAACCGCCATACCAACCGTCATATCAACCATCGTACAATCCAGAACCGTCTGTTTTGATGCCATATCCCTCACAACCCAACGAACCACAATGGTCAACATTAATGGTCCATGTCAAAGAACCATCGAAAAAATTCAGCGAGGTGCACTATAAAGAAGAAATACAACCCAACGAGCAGCTTAACGTTTTCGCCGATATCATCAACAATATTAAACACTCAAATGGCGATTCAGCTTCGCAGGAATCTAGCGTTGAAGAAATAGCGATCATCAGAAGGCCTAATAGGAATAAGTATAAGGGACACTATTTCGTGTCCACAACGACAAATAAACCATTTTTGCCCACTCCCGTTCAAGAGAAGGAAGAGAAGAGGTTTACAAAGAGGATTCCGTCTAGTATCTTGCCAGGGCATAAGGACGCAGATGAGATCATCATCGTGAAGCAGCCTCCAATGCAAGGGAATTTTAAACCTTATTTTCCTAAGCAAGAGGAGAACTTTGTTCCGACGGTCGACCAGCAAAGCACCAAGCATAGACCACCAACTTATGCGCAACAACCATCAAACCATGTTTACCAAACGCAACACCATGGCAGCCCTACCCGAGCCCAAAAGGTGGAAGAAATTGAAGAGAATGGCCCGCTCGATAATCTGGAGATCACCACTAATAATTATTATTTTCTGGGGATGAGACCACCGCCAGAATTTCCTTATTCGCATCCGAATTTCTACGACGTCGATCCTCCCACGGAAAAGAAGAAAAAGAGAAGAAATTCCAGACCTAAGCGAAGAAGGAGAGTGAAGAGAAGTAATAATAGGAGAGGGTATGCGGAAATTAGCAGAGGTGGTAGAAAAGAAGATGAAATTGGTGGAAAGGTGGAGGAAGAGGAGGAAGATGATTATGTGCCTCATAGGCCGAAGACCTTCCATTACGATGAGAAGACTGGGAAGATCGTCTACGACAAAAAGCAGGAGGAACCAGTTGAGTATGATGAAGTTGAATACGTGGAAGTGGAGGAAGCAACCCATCCTCCGAAGAAGAAGAAAGAAGAACTGAAGAGGTTTCCACCGACACCACCTCCAGGCCCGAGTTACCTAGATTTTATTAAGGTGCTGAAAACCAATCCTAACTACACGGTGATAGAAGACCCAAAACCAAAAGAAGACAAGAAGAAAGAACAAGAAGAAGAAACTACAACGGCCAGCATAAGATCTGTCGTAACACCAACTGGAGTTCCGGAGTTTCTTCAAATTTTAGCTAAAGTTAAAACAGACAAGGCTTATGAGATAATTCTTGACCCAACACCGGAACCGAAAAAGAAGAAAACCACTACACCACCCCCTGAAGAACCTGACATCGAGCAATCTGAAGAAATCGAAACAGAAGTGCAAAACTCACCGGGACTACAAGGAATTCTAGGGATGAAATCTGGTTTGCAGGTGTTTGATATCTCGGAATTTGTACCAAAAACAAGAGATTACAGCCCAAGGACTAGCATAGATACTTCTAAGTATACGGTTATTAGAAGAAACCACGCTAAAGCTGAGAACGCCGAAAAAGAAGAAGAACCACAAGCTGAGAGGGTTGTGATGGAAGCAATTGCGACGACAACACAAGCAAGTCGCACCATTGAGATTCCAACAACTTCGATTAGGTCAACAACACCATATAAAGAAGCAGCTCCAACAACTGTCCAAAGTAAAAGGGTGGTTCTTCGCGGTAGGAGAAGATCGACTACACCATCCCCTACTACAAAAGGTCAAACAAACACTACAGCAACACCTGAAAGAAGACAAAGGGGTAGATCAAGGTATAGAACGACTACCCAAGTTCCTGATGCACCTCTAGAAGAAACCGTAAGAAATAGAAGAAATCTGCATCCTCGTAACCACAGAAGAGAATATGCAGAAACCAGAAATGATATTTCGAACATCTTGAGGGTGAAACCAACTCCGAGGAGCATAAGTTTGAATATAATCAATCAAATGGATCTGAAGAAATTGGTCAATAATACTAAACCCAATGAAGAAACTACTGTTCCAAATGAAGATGTTGAGGTCTTTAAAGATTATGATCCGGAGAAGAAGCATGGTGGTAATTATAAGTATAAGAAGGTTGTTATCAATACGAGGATTACGAATTACAAGCCTTTAGATGAAGAAGAAACTGGTGAGAAGGGAACTAAAGAAGATGTTGAGAAGAGTGGGGAGTATTTTAAGGATCCGAAGTTGCCTGAGCAAATCAACGGGTTGAAGGAGAAGAAATATGAGATTACTGAAACCATTTTTGAAGAAGAGAATGACGGGGATAATCAGGATTTCTTTGATGACAGCACAACTGAAGAGACCTCAACTAGAAAATTACCTAATATAATTAAAGACCCCAGTAAACGGTTGTATTTCTATGCGCCTCTGTAATCGGGGTAATTGTTGTTTTGTTTTGTAAATATAGTTAATTAAATTATGTTATTAGTTATGCCGAGTTTTCTTTCTAAATTAAGAAAAAAAGTGATTTATTTTAAGTACAAATACCAAGAAAAGGTAGGTATGAATTTAAGAATTGAAAGTTTACGTGAAAGTTAACTTTTTTCTCAACATTTTTCCCAACAGTAAAAGTTGCTAAGCTGATAGTTGCATGAATAATTTTCACAGCCTGTACGTAATTGTCGATATAAATAGCGTAGTTAATTAATTAATACACTGGAAAAGAATAACATAAATTGCTGCTTGTATAATTTAAAACGCTCTGGCTTCAGACACAATGTCGTGGATTGTGACATTCCACGTATTCGAAAATTCCATTAGCTATTAATTATTTCTTTGTAGTGAAATGTAAGAACGGAAGTTCAATGTCTATTGGCCGATGCAATCGATATTAGCAAATGCGAAATTGTTCTTTAGAAAGTTTGTATCGCTGTAATATATCTATGTCGTGATAACTAAACAAAAACAAGAATTCCGAACTACGGTGCTAAATTAATCAAATCAGGATTAAAATAAAATATCTCTAGAGTATATACAACCAGAATATAATAGAATCAAGATAATTTAATATCAAAATATAAAATATAGTTTGGTTAAGTGCTCAAGCTAGAAGTTCCTTATGGTCTGCAATTTCTGTTATTTATTTCGTTAATTTTGTTACAATCAATCTAAACGTTAGTGGATTACTTTTGTTGCAAGCGCGGATAATAAAGATACAATTTAATAACGGTCTAATATGTTTGCTCAATAAAAACAGCAGCTTTAAAGCTTGCGTTGTGGTAGGCTGTAAAGTTGTTAAACTAATGAAGCGATTATGGATTTCCAATTAAGATAATAGGACGCTTGTTTCCGAAAGCTTGATTTATGACATAGTATAGTTTAAAATTTGGTAACAATTTACAGTAACTCTCATTATCGACATATTTTACTTAAAATTTTTGTGAACACTAGTGATATTTGAGTAATCGATAAACTAAAGAATTGCTGGCATTATTGGTTACACCTTTACACCATTCCGTTGCAGAGCAAAGAAAAGGCACAGGCAACCTTTGTTGTTGCGAAAAGAACAAAACTATTAAAATTCCCTGTATTTCTTCATGGAATAATTTTTCACAACTGTTCTTCTAGGCAATCAAGGCCAATATAAGTTATCATTTATTGTAATGGATTAATTATTATAATTGTGAGTAATGTTTTGAGTAACAGAAACAATTTGTTACAAGTTGTTACATGGTCTATTCTAAAAATTATTGCCACATCCGGTTTTTCTGGAAATATCTTATTTTATCCCTTCAAAATGTTATATGACCAGAAAAAAATATTTATTGGCCTCTACTGCCTGTCAAAGTTTAAGAAAAACGTTAAACTAAAAATCTGATGTGTCCAGGCACATAACTTTATCATACAATATATAAACTTAATAGTTTAGCTGCATGAGAATCTATTTGATTGAGATCAGTCGTGTCTGCATTAAAATAAAACTAGTTAGCCAGGATTTGACAGATAAATAAATAATTAAATAAATAAATAATTCCTTTATTAGCATAAAACAATATTATATAAAACAAAATAATATTTATATTTATGGCGAGAACTTATCAAAACAAAAACAAACAAAAAATACGCTAGAGTCTCATTACACGTAATTGCAGCAAATTCGACTCAACAAACCATCGCACATGCCCATAAAAATTAAAAATTAAAACAGCCTCCTATGTGCGCTCAATTCCTAAAGTCCCCCCTGTTGAGCAAACAGACAAAACTTCACCTTTCCCCAAAACCTGTTTAACGATAATTTTTTCATATTTTTCCTAAGACCATTGTACATGTGACTACCTGGTAAGAGAATGACCGTTTATACAGCTCAGCGCGATGGGCAGGTGGAGCAAACAAACCCCTGAATCTTTGATTAAGGTTATGGACATCCGTTCGACAGCGTATCTTCCGCATGAGGTATTGTGGGATCCTCTTGTGGATAGCAACTTATTATTACTTAAATTATTTGGAAAATCCTGACTCACTATATAGAATTATATCAATGCAGAAGCGACCAATCTCCATCAAATGATAATTTGATAATCCGAATCACCTTCGGTCCCAACACTGGCGTAGCTGCATAATTCAGCGCCCTGGAGCAAGAAAAATCTCTGCGCCTCCTTGTTTTCTGAAGACGTCTGGCATTTTTGAACATTTAATTTAATGTATACCACTTTCAATTGGAATTTTTCAATTCCAAATTGAACCGAAAACGGATTTTATATATATATACAAAATCCTTACGAACCTCAGTTTAGGGTTTTATGACATTATAAACAATTAGTCAACAGCTGTTTTCGATTTCTAACAAATTAAAATAACCCAAATATTCTTCAAATATGTTCACATGTGCTTCACAAGTGCGGTTTTTATGGATTTTTTCTAAAACTAGTATCTTTTACTAGCGTAGATTTAAGAGCACATTTACAATAATTTTAGTTTCCATAAAAACCAAGATGGGTATTCATAAGCCATTTCTTAACCTTCTGAAGGAATATCTCGCAAGTGGTCAAGTTCTAATTGCACCCTATTGTTCTTGTTATTATTAAATGTATCAATAACAAAAGCAAAAACAAATAACGTTGTACGTGCCGCATAACTTGAAATCGCTAACTCGTACTTGTTGGATGTAAACACATTTTATGTAGAGAATTAAAAGATTTAGAAGATTCGTAAAAAATTCATTGTTGTCCGATCAATATAAAAAATGTGGCCAGGCACATGACTTTATCATACAATATATAAACTTAATAGTTTAGCTGCATGAGAATCTATTCTATTGAGATAAATCGTAGGTATTGTCAAAGATCAGCATTTGGCACTACCTACACTACGTCATTAGAATAATAGTTAGTTCTGTCACAAATGCCGAAAGTACGGAATAGCACGACTAGCGGTGATGCGGCGCGTCACCGAAGGCGGAGTGTCGCCGTCGCATGTGAGCAAGTCGCGCTATCTAGTTTTTGGCAGGAGCAACACCAACGTTTATTGTGTTGCTTTTTAAGAAATACGTATTAAAAAAAATAAATAAATGATTTCTGTATAGTAAATGCTAGGTTGGTACCAGTTTGACGAAACGTCAAGTTTAAAGGTGCGTTCCGATTGGTAGGTAATGGTAGCTAATGGCGGTGGTAGAATACGAAATTATAGTATTTCTTACATCTCGTGATAATGACACATATTAGTTTGCATGTACATAAACATGAGTCACTAGCAATTTTCTATTGGAAATACTATAATGGCGTCTGCTACCACTGCCATTATCACTAATGAAAACGCACCTTAAAAAGGTAATTCAAATTCTGACAGATTTATATTTGTTCATGACACATCCCTACCAACATACCTACTAAAATAAAACTACACTCATCGCTATACTTTATTTATAATTTTCTCAATTTATCGTTTTTAGAATTAGATATAAAGACGGGTTGATATTTCTTATCAACAAACAATCAAATTGGTCATCTTATTTTATTTGAAATTTGTATTTTATAATTTGCCGCACTATAGCGGCAACGTTCCATAGTGGTTCTCCAACCTCTGATGAGATCAGCTGTTTTCGAATGTGACAACACACAAAAATATTTATCAAAATCCTGGCTACTATGTAGTTTCATATTAATGCAGATGCGACCGATCTCGATTAAATAGAATTTGCTCTTGCAGCTAAACTATTAATTTTACCAAAAACTGTCGCAGACATAAATTATTAAGAATTTCCTCTACTTTAATTTATTATTTAACTACTTTGAGGAAATTATAGAAATGGCGGCTCTTTTGCAAAATCTTTGAAAAATGCTTAAAGGAAACGTCCAGTTCCTTTGGACCGTTTTGAACCAAAAGCTTTTCAGCTCTAAGTTTAGTCATGAAACTTCTAAATATGAAGTTTCATCCCGATACGTTCAGTAGTTTCTCCGGAATCGTGTCCACAAAAATCGAGTACACATACACACACACACATGCATACATACACACACACAGAAATTTTTACTGCCTATGATAAAGTAAAAACTAAACCAGGTAGGTATGCTGTTTTCCGTAGATTTTTAGAACGAACATTATGTTTTGGGCTACAGCATTTCTAGAATTTCAGCATTTCATCATACTGCGTATGATAAAGTAAAAAATGGAGGAAATATTAGAAATACTATATACGCCACGCCACTATTTTTATTTTTTACAAACTATACCACTTAGCATCAAAAGTACACCGAGTGTTTTTAATTTATAACGCACACGAAGTTTGCTAAACGAGACTTAAAATGCAATAACTAAGAAAATCAAATTAGAAATGCAAGCTTATTAAAAAAATTTTCGACTTCGAAAACTAATAGACTAATAGATAATTAAAATTAAATTCAAATTCAATTAAAATTCTTCAATCAGCTCTTTCTATTTTAAATTACACTCTCAAGATGCATTATATGTCCAGGACATTATTTTACAGGCTCTATTCAAAAATTAATGAATTTATTTTCCACAAAATTATTCAGCAATTTGCAGAAATAAACAAAAATAAACACGAGGAGTTTAGTACGAACTAAAAACGTTCCAATATAAAAACACCAAAATTTAACTATACCATAGTGTCTTGTTTAACTTTCAAATAATACAATATCCAAGTTTCTAAACCGATAAAAGAACCCATAAACCTCCTGAAAACCGTAGCAGAGCAATAACCTCCGTCCAGAAATTGAGCGTCTCGAATCTGAAGAAAATCGAAATCGCATAAAATCACGATTCGCGATGACCATTATCATAGCAATTTTCAGCCAATTACCGCCGGTGATGATTGCAAAAACCGAGTTGCCGTAAACTCAAATTGATTTTATGGCCGCTGGTGTCGCAACGTTGTTATTGTTATAGAAAAAAGTGTGGGAAAAATGTCGGCCATTGCATAAGTGCCCGATTGCATTACGGTTAATTTTCTTATAGCGAATTGATGAAACGATGCCTGTCGATCGTTGAAAAATATCGATAACTATGTTAGTATGTCAAATGAAGCGCTATTCATAAAAATCTACCCACTTGTCAGGCGCACAGATGGCTCTCGCGCGAGAGTATAATAATTTCACTTCTCCTGTAACGTAACAATAATATTAACCTTGACAATAGCTCCGAAAAAATCGACTTAACAAGGTCAATATATCGGTATTGAACCAGGAAAGAAAGGTGTACATGAAGGTGTGTATAATCGTTTGGTATAATAATAATTTGTATCCTAACTACTTTGCTCGTAATCGCACATGAAGTGAAATAATAACATTCAACCACCGATAAACAACGTAAAACCTAAGTTTCAAAAATCCTCCTGAACAAAGTAAAATAGAGTGCTGTACTTTTTAGAATTAATTACCCAATGTATCTGATCCATAAACGTGTATAATAATAATTTGTATCCCAACTTCTATGCTCGTAATCGCACATGAAGCGAAATCATAACCTTCTACCATCTAAAAGCAACGTAAAATCTAAGTTTCAAAAATCCTCCTGAACAAACTAAAATAGATAGAGGGCTGTACTTTTTAGACTTAATTACCCAATGTATCTGATCCATAAACGTGTATAATAATAATTTGTATCCCAACTACTTTGCTGGTAATCGCACATGAAGCGAAATAATAACATTCAACCACCGATAAACAACGTAAAATCTAAGTTTCAAAAATCCTCCTAAACAAACTAAAATAGATAGAGGGCTGTACTTTTTAGAATTAATTACCCAATGTATCTGATCCACAAACGTGTATAATAATAATTTGTATCCCAACTACTTTGCTCGTAATGGCACATGAAGCGAAATAATAACATTCAACCACCGATAAACAACGTAAAATCTAAGTTTCGAAAATCCTCCTGAACAAACTAAAATAGATAGAGGGCTGTACTTTTTAGAATTAATTACCCAATGTATCTGATCCATAAACGTGTATAATAATAATTTGTATCCCAACTACTTTGCTGGTAATCGCACATGAAGCGAAATAATAACATTCAACCACCGATAAACAACGTAAAATCTAAGTTTCAAAAATCCTCCTAAACAAACTAAAATAGATAGAGGGCTGTACTTTTTAGAATTAATTACCCAATGTATCTGATCCACAAACGTGTATAATAATAATTTGTATCCCAGCTACTTTGCTCGTAATCGCACATGAAGCGAAATAATAACATTCAACCACCGATAAACAACGTAAAATCTAAGTTTCAAAAATCCTCCTGAACAAACTAAAATAGATAGAGGGCTGTACTTTTTAGAATTAATTACCCAATGCATCTGATCCATAAACGTGTATAATAATAATTTGTATCCCAACTACTTTGCTCGTAATCGCACATGAAGCGAAATAATAACATTCAACCACCGATAAACAACGTAAAATCTAAGTTTCAAAAATCCTCCTGAACAAACTAAAATAGATAGAGGGCTCTACTTTTTAGAATTAATTACCCAATGTATCTGATCCATAAACGTGTATAATAATAATTTGTATCCAAACTACTTTGCTCGTAATAGCACATGAAGCGAAATAATAACATTCAACCACCGATAAACAACGTAAAATCTAAGTTTCAAAAATCCTCCTGAACAAACTAAAATAGATAGAGGGCTGTACTTTTTAGAATTGATTACCCAATGTATCTGATCCATAAACGTGTATAATAATAATTTGTATCCCAACTACTTTGCTCGTAATCGCACATGAAGTGAAATAATAACATTCAACCACCGATAAACAACGTAAAATCTAAGTTTCAAAAATCCTCCTGAACAAAGTAAAATAGATAGAGTGCTGTACTTTTTAGAATTAATTACCCAATGTAATCACCATCATGGATTTTGATAAAATTTTGTACAATTGTTGTCTTCATGTAGGAATAGGAAAATACCAAATTGTATGATACATAATATGTTAACCGTTTGGCAATTAAGAATTCTGTTTTGTTAATTAAAAATTAAAAGTTTAAATTAATTATTTCAAAATGCCCATTATTTCCAGAAATTGACAGAAAAAATAAATGTCTACAAACAATATTTAGAAGAACAAGTAAACTATAACATCAAATTTTATTGAAACTGAACAGTTATTTATAGTCTAATAGTACCACTTCTATGATATAAAATTAATAACAGTTTTAAAATAAATAATAGTGTATTGCGTTCACTTGGTTGATATACCATTTTTATAATATTTTAAGTTTGTAGTTTGTACTTTTTTAAAGACATGAACCCATTTCCGTCCCAGTTTCAAACTTTGAGAATTAACTAAAAACAGTGTAAGCTAATACCTGATTTTTTTCCTGTCTTTCTCCTGATGTACAACACAATAAGGCTTGTAAGGGAATTGTCATTTTATTAAAGAAAAGTTAGATGCTTAATTTTGATTATTTAAAAATGATTCGTTTTTTTTAATTTTGAAAATCATCAGATAATAGCAGGGCCGCGTTTACCAGTAAGCTGTCTCCTTCTACCTTTATGTAGAACGGGTTACGGTTAGGCCCAGTAATTATTAGATAATAAATTAATCGACTTCGAATTCAAAAATTATATATAACAAAAATACTTTAGTAATAATAATAATAATAATAATATTTATTGCAACTCAAATTCATTTGCATATCGTCTATATCGATACTCCGCGTTCAGAAATAGGTCCAGACGTTGGCGTCCCTTTATGCATGATTTCGGAATTGGCATGATTTCCGTGCATCATTTTTTCCATTTTTGTAGACGAGCCTCCATAACATGGTAATTTTTGAGAAAAATAAGCCAAATGGTTACAGATTTTGTTTAACATAACTTTAGCACCCCTAAAAAATAATTGCACTTGGTAGAATTCCGTCAATTGGCCAGGTTTTTTAAAAGGCACGTGTCAATTTTGTCCGCTTTGTTCCAAGATTCAAGTTCCAAAATACGAGATTTGTTGGTATTTTGATACATTAAAAAAATCTGATGTGCCCAGGCACATGACTTTATCATACCATATATTAATAGTTTAGCTGCAGGATATTCTATTTGATCGAGATCGGCCACATCTGCATTAAAATAAAACTACTAGAACTAGACAGATATTTTGATTATATTTACAGTATGTAATGTCAAAACATCAGCATTTGACACATAGTAGGTAGTGACCTACTATCATTAGAATCACAATATCTGACAAATCCTGGCTATCTAGTTTTAATACTAGTGTTTTATTGCAGTACGAGCGATCCCGATGAAATAGAATTTGCTCATGCGGCTAAATATTTATTTTACCATAAAATTTCATAGTCATGAATTATTCGGAATTTTCTCTACATTAATTTATTATTTAACTATTTCGACGAAATTCCAGAAATAGCGGCTTATTTGCAAAATATTTCAAAAATGCTAAGATTAAACCTCCTTGTCATACTACATATGATAAAGTAAAAAGGTTATTGGTTCTGATGATTAATATATTATATTGGCTTCTAGCATACTATATTTTCGGGTTTTACCCCGTCTTCAGTGCTAACTACAAAAGTTCATAAAGAATTATGCTCAATATTCCAAATAAGTTTTAATGTTACCATACCGTCTTACAATCTTTCTTGTATTTATTCGCGAAAACATAAGAACATGGCTATCCGCAATCGAAATACACATTGACACCAAGATGTTGCACTGTACGTGCGCGCGTTCTCGCATTCTCCATGCATTTGCGTGTTGAATTGACGTTTCGCAACCGCTGGCGTTCTGAATACTGTCAAAAGATTCAAAATATCCTGGCTACCTGCTATTAATGCAGACACGATTTCGATCAAATAGAATTTGCTCCTGCAGCAAAACTATTAATTTTACCAAAAAATGTTATAAACATAGATTATACAAAATTTCCTCTACTTTAATTTATTATTTATCTATTTTGACAAAATTGCAGAAATGGCGGCTCAATTGCAAAATCGTTGAAAAATGCTAAGAGTAAATAGCCAGTTCCTTTGGACCCTTTTGAACCAAAAGCTTTTCAGCTCTAAGTTTAGTTATAAAACTTCTAAATATGAACTTTTGTCCCGATACCTTCAGTAGTTTCTCCGGAATCGTCTCCACAAACGGGTACACACACACATACACACAGATTTTTTTTTGTACCTTGGTCAAAAATGTTCAGGGGACCCAAAAAGACCTATTTCCGCTAAAATCTCAATTTTTTTTTCGGCATGATTACTATACTTTATTATATTGCGTATGATAAAGTAAAAAAAAACGAAATGATACGCTATTTTTGGTTTAAATCTTTAAAAAAGAAACTATCAAACTGATCTGTTTTTCTTGGTGAGACACATAATGGTCGAACAATGTCGAGTATTCTCAGTATTCTGTCTTCCGCAATATATCAGAAAGCTTTATTTTCTATGGTGACATATAGCATGGATTTATGTTTTGTGGAATTCACTTGATGTGAATTAAAATAATTCTCAATATCTGCGTAAATAAGATAAAATAATATGTAAGCCTAATTTTTGAGAACTGGTTGTTTTTCATACATTTGTAGACAAAAGTACAATCAAGAATTATTAATGTAGAAAAATAATAACGAAAGGCCAAATGTTGTATTTAAGATCTATGTTAATTTTCTTTTATCTAGAATATTTTTAAGGTATTACTGTAATGCTAGTAATGCTAGTAATGCTAACGCTAAGGAAAAAAAGAATAAGGAAAACTGTAACATAAACTGCAGAACCTACAACACTTTTAAGTAAATTTTTATGCGTGTTTTGACATTTACTGTAACTCTCACTGTAACCCGAAGATTTTGGTTATTCCCAAAACCGAGAGCCTCCAGCCAATCAACAAATCAACAAAAAAAAACAAATTATTATTGGTAAATATTAATTTGTAGCTTTTAGAGGTGTAGAGCTTTCCAAATTTTTTAGTCGACTTAAACTAGATTATAAAGCCACTGTTTATAGTTTTAGTAACGTAATTTCAGTAACTTATTGTTCCACAATCATAGAAATAACAAAACATATTTTAGTGCAGTTACCCAAACTAGTGTCGATAAACAAAAAAATTAACTGAACAGTTTTATGTATTAAAAATCGCAGACAATAGGATTTGCTTCAGAGAAGTTAAATTTTATTTTAGATAATAAAACTAAATGCACCTCTCTTAATGTCGAAACAATTTTATGATTATTTCTAACACGACTTGTCAGCAATGCCGAGGGTGAACGGTCATTTTCTATTTTAAAGAACATTTTGTAAAATACCAAATTTTCATTTCATATTTTAGTAAAAACACAACTTGAAAAATGTGATTTTTATTTCTTTAAATCTGTAATGGTTGATTTATCCTTCTAAATACATATTTTGTTTGAGAAGTTTATTTTTTTTAAGACATGAACCCATTTCCGTCCCTGTATTAAACATTGGGAATTTCTGAAAACAGTCTAAGCTATTATCCGTTTTTTTTTTAAATTTTAGGAAATTTAAGCATTTTGAAATGATCAAAATTAAACTTTTTGTTTTTAATTAAGAAAACAAGTAATATGTTATCATATAACATATTACATATATATATTATTGTAGATGCATTTATCATACTTATTTGGACACTACAAATAAAGATACATCAAAATATGCGAAAACAAATTTAGTACAGTGTTATGGTATGCTGCTTCTCTAATAATAACCAAATGGTTACATATCTAAATTTGAATATAATTTTTACAAAAAAGCGTATTATTAATTAACCATCATAGTCTGAGTATACATTTTAGACTGAAGTTTATACACAAAACTTGTTAAATCAGATTGAAGTCTCAATTAGACTCAATTAAGGCCATGTCCGATTTTGCACCAGCAAGCACTTGCACGCTATATTTTCAAGTGCATCAGTACGCTATTGTGTCACGATCTGTGGCCATAATTACTGTACTAGTACGACTCTGTGTACCAGTAATCAGAAGACCTACAGAAAATTATCAACACATCACGCATCAGAGCACTCACCTGTTGAAATTGCGACCACATCGCGTTACTGTCGCAACAATTATCTTGAAGTTTGAACGCAAATTGTCAAATTGTAATTCCATTTGCGTAGGATGATTGTCAAGTTGATAACTACATTATGCCTGTATATTGAGTTAGGACAAGACTAGAGGTTGTATTGTGTTGATAATGGGATAGAGTAGTAAGTTCGCTCTGGTTGTGTGTCTATAATATCATGGTTGGTAAACAAATTATATTCAAACGCGGCTATTTATCGTATTTTTTTTAATTAAAATGAACAATGAATGGTGGAAGCATATCTGACAGGTTTATTTTAATTTAATTAAACAAGCAACAGTTATTTTTTTGTGTGCTGAATAAATTATGGTGCATTTGGTTTATTTATTTTCCGTTTAGGTTGACAACACCAAACGGGTACTACGTAAAAGCATTTTCAACTTTGCCCTTTGACCTTTGTGAAACGGCATAAAATCTGTAAATTTCAATCTGCATCGGACAGATAACGACGTCCTGTGTACGGTCTAATTTGCACATTGTTTTTCAGCCTGTTCTTATCAACAACCCTATGTGGTTATAACCCAACCTTTTTACGACAAATATGCACTGTTTTCTCATTAGCAACCACATTTCAGTGATTTTCCAATATTGCTTTTTACTGACGATATTTTGATCGTCTTGTCTGTCTTCGTTTATATTATATCCAGTGATGTGGGCCGGGTAAATACCCGGGGGGTGGGAACTTATAAAATGGGTATTTACCCCAAATTTTGGGTATTTATCATTTTTATCCTTAAAACACCATTTAACAACATTTCACCGATATTTATACAGGGTGTTGAACTGTTTTCCTCGCAAGGTAAGATTTTTAGATAGTAAATGTCATTCTGAGTATAACTTTTCATATATGGACCTCATTATTGTTCTCTCAACTCCAAGTCACAGCCGCTTGAGTTATTAACTAAGTAAAGAAAAATAAACAATAAACTACATACCAAACAATACTAAAACTAAGAAAGAGCACAATCAATACTTATAACAAAATTAAAAGTAAATAAATTTAAGTAAAATATTCAAAACGTATAAAATTACATTTAACTAAATAAACAAATGAACGAAAACAAAATAAATATAAAACTTTTTATACATTGGTTTCTCTACAGAAAAAATATCATTCTGAGTATAAAGTTTTTCATGCTGACTTATTGGTTTTATCAATTCCTAAAGAAGTTACATCATTTAAAATACAGTTTTCAATTATTTTACAATTATTTCAAATGGTTGTAATTTTTTAAGGAATAAAGAAAACAAAAAAAAAAATTAAAAATAACCTTTATTTTGGGATAAGAGAATACGTTTTGATCTTATGATAAAAGAAAGACAGTTATTTAGTTAACGTTACTGCTATTTTTAATAACAATATCGTGTTTATAAATACCCCAAAAAATTCCCACTTTGAGTAAATACCCGGGTATTTACCCGTGGTATTTACGCTTGGTAGTAAATACCCGGGTATTTAACATCGCTGATTATATCAGAGGAAACAGTAATATATGCAAATATAAACGAATCGAATACGTTTTTTAAGATCAGGCGAAATTTGAATTGCAAATATAATAAACGTATCTTTCAACTTCTTATTCAAATTCACGACGACAGTGTTTATGTATCGAAAATGTATCGAGAATAACCAAATGCTTCAATGATAAGCGACGGGTCGTTCGAATCGATACGACTTCTTTACTTTTCCTTACTTTTACGTAGAATGTTTGACACTGCCAACGAACAGTGGGCCAAACTTCCCAAAGGGTAGAAACTTTCTTTTGGTGAATAATTAAACAGAGTCGAAAGTTTCGCTAGGTTGTATTGACATGTATATTGTGTCGCATTGGATATGCTAGAAGTAGTTAATTGAGTTTAGAAGTGTAACTGATATTTCCATTATTTAGTAGTACAGTAGAGCGTCGATAATCCGAACCTCGGTAATCCGAACGCCAAAAAAGGAATAATGATAAAATAAATGACTGAGTGACCTAGGGAAAAGCCAATTTTTGTCGGTTCCTATTTAGAGGCAAATGTTGCTTTTGTACGCGTATTTTCCACTATTAAATAAATAAATCATAAATAAATCATGAATAAATCATAATAAATCATAATAAATCATAAATCATAATAAATTACAATAAATCATAATTAAATTATAAATGTCATATTTGATAATCCGAATAATTTGATAATCCGAATCACCTTCGATCCCAACACTGGCGTAGCTACATAATTCAGCGCCCTGGACCAAGAAAAATCTCTGCGCCTCCTTGTTTTCTGAAGACGTCTGGCATTTTTGGACATTTAATTTAATGTATACCACTTTCAATTGGAATTTTTCAATTCCAGATTGAACCGAAAACGGAGTTTATATATACCTATACAAAATCCTTACGAACCTCAGTTTATGGTTTTATGACATTAAAAACATTATTCAACAGCTGTTTTCGATTTCTAGCAAATTAAAACAACCCAAATATTCATTAAATGTGTTCACATGTGCTTCACAAGTGTTTTATTTAAATACCGTTATCGTATTTTATGGATTTTTTCTAAAACTAGTATCTTTTACTAGCGTAGATTTAACAACATTTACAATAATTTTAGTTCCCGTAAAAACCAAGATGGGTATTCATAAGCCATTTCTTAACCTTCTGAAGGAATATCTCGCAAGTGGTCAAGTTCTAATTGCACCCTATTGTTCTTGTTATTATTAAATGTATCAATAACAAAAGCAAAAACAAATAACGTTGTACGTGCGGCATAACTTGAAATCGCCAACTCGTACTTGTTGGATGTAAACACATTTTATGTAGAGAATTAAAAGATTTAGAAGATTCGTAAAAAATCCATTGTTGTCCGATCAATATAAAAAATCTGATGTGGCCAGGCACATGACTTTATCATACAATATATAAACTTAATAGTTTAGCTGCATGAGAATCTATTCTATTGAGATAAATCGTAGGTATTGTCAAAGATCAGCATTTGACACTACCTACACTACGTCATTAGAATAATAGTTATTTCTGTCACAAATGCCGAAAGTACGGAATAGCGCGACGAGCGGTGATGCGGCGCGTCACCGAAGGCGGAGTGTCGCCGTCGCATGTGAGCAAGTCGCGCTATCTAGTTTTTGGCAAGAGCAACACCAACGTTTATTGTGTTGCTTTTTAAGAAATACGTATTAAAAAAAAAAAAAAATGATTTCTGTATAGTAAATGCTAGGTTGGTACCAGTTTGACGAAACGTCAAGTTTAAAGGTGCGTTCCGATTGGTAGGTAATGGTAGCTAATGGCGGTGGTAGAATACGAAATTATAGTATTTCTTACATCTCGTGATAATGACACATATTAGTTTGCATGTACATAAACATGAGTCACTAGCAATTTTCCATTGGAAATACTATAATGGCGTCTGCTACCACTGCCATTATCACTAATGAAAACGCACCTTAAAAAGGTAATTCAAATTCTGACAGATTTATATTTGTTCATGACACATCCCTACCAACATACTAAAATAAAACTACACTCATCGCTATACTTTATTTATAATTTTCTCAATTTATCGGTTTTAGAATTAGATATAAAGACGGGTTGATATTTCTTATCAACAAACAATCAAATTGGTCATCTTATTTTATTTGAAATTTGTATTTTATAATTTGCCGCACTATAGCGGCAACGTTCCATAGTGGTTCTCCAACCTGTGAGATCAGCTGTTTTCGAATGTGACAACACACAAAAATATTTATCAAAATCCTGGCTACTATGTAGTTTCATATTAATGCAGATGCGACCGATCTCGATCAAATAGAATTTGCTCTTGCAGCTAAACTATGAATTTTACCAAAAAATGTCATAAACATAAATTATTCAAAATTTCCTCTACTTTAATTTATTATTTAATTATTTTGACGAAATTACAGAAATGGCGGCTCATTTGCAAAATCCTTGAAAAATTCTTACAATAAACTACCAGTTCCTTTGGACCCTTGTGAACCAAAAGCTTTTCAGCTCTAAGTTAGGTCATTTCTAAATATGAACTTTCGTTCCGATACCTTCAGTAGTTTCTCCGCAATCGTCTCCACAAAAAATCGTTTACACACACACACACACACAGAGACATTTTTTTGTACCTTGGTCAAAAATGTTCAGGGGACCCAAAAAGACCTATTTCCGCTAAAATCTCAATTTTTTTTTTCGGCACGATTACAATACTTTACATACTGCGTATGATAAAGTAAAAATTCAAGTCGGTCATCTATGACCGTGAATAACTCGCAGCTCAGACCCGATATCGATAGGAACTTTTTACACGTTGTTTCTAATGCCAAATCAACGGTATACTTAAAAGTCCATCTGTGTTTGAATTTTTCCGAAGTGAATTATTTGTTTAATTTCGCTTAGAACGCGGTAGTCTACTATTCTCATTTATTGAGTGTGCTGTAATGTAAATAATCAAGTCTTATGGTCGGTCTACAATTTCATCTGTTTTTTGTAATTATTAAACTGATAAATAAAAAAATTCTAATATCTTTACAACCGCAATATACAAACGCAATAAAATTAAATTACCATCAAAATAATAACAGTTCAGGTGAAGGTTGTTGGTTAAGATACCACAGTACTCTTTTCTTACCCCATTCAAATGAAAAATGTGCGTCAAAATTATTTTGAAGAAAACGTTTTAGCTAACTGAAACTTTTACCTAGCTCTAAAATTTTGGGATTGGCAATTTATTTCTTTAAAAATAAGTAATATTATGTGTTTCATATTAACAAGAAAATACTGAAAGCACACACATACTTATAAGTTTCGGACTAAAAAACATATTAATTTAGAAAAATAATAGCCAGTCATTTGAAGTGAATAATATACTACAATAGTACACTCAATAAGTAAATAAATATGAAGTGCACTTGTTTAAAAAGCAGACATTTACAGAACTCAAATGTACACGGAGACAACGCACCAATCTATAAATCGAAATTACGATAATTAAGTCAAGATCACAAAATATTTAGGTCCTTAGAATTTTATTTAAACATTTTTTTACCATTTTTTACACAAAAGTTTTGTTATTTCTCTTTGAATTTTGCGCCCCGTCTACTCGTGCGCCTGGAGCAGTTTGCTACCACTGCTCCCCGTAGCTACGCCCCTGGCTCCCAATTAGTTCGGATTATCGACGCTCTACTGTAATTATACGCTAACATAATTGGAAAAGTTTGCTGCGAAACATATACCAAACGATAGAGCTGTCCAAGTACTACACGTCATAGTTTTGATCCGAAAATTTATCAAACTCTTTTGCCTGAAAATTACTCTAATACGAGCCCCAGATGTCAAAGTAAACAATTGAAAATTTGTTCATTCTCCGATATCACAAAACATCGACATTAGCAAATTTCCAAAGCACATGCAATTGCGAACGTCAGTATTAACAAGATACTACCCTTGAGCCAACCGAGTACCTACCCTAATGAAACTGTAAAATGAGGTATTGGTACCTACACAATTTGCCAAGCCAAGGCAATAAATGTTTATAACTTCTACAAATCATGTTGCATAACTTTCTATCATACGTCAAATTGTAGGTAAGGTAAATGTCCCAAATTCAGACACTGGCCTAAGCTCCGGCATATTTCTGTTTAGTTGGATAAAATAAGAAATCTACAACATTGAAGTTTATTTTAGGACATCCGGTTTGTTGATTTGACGTTACACTTATCAACCCACCATCGTTTTTTATTCTACCAACGATCAGAATATAACCTAAAAGTTTGACTGATCTTGATAATTGAGTGGTATGCTAAAAGTTGATTTTTTCCTTATAAGGTAACTGAAATTCGTCTTCTTTTTAGATCGCTACAGGATAACAGTAATTAAGAAAATTCTAATAATATCTATTTAGGCTGACTAAAAATGCTAAAAATGCTCTAATACAGTAAGTAAAGCGAAGACAGGACTTTTGGATGCGTTGTATTCTTCTCGAAGAACCGAATGTTAAGCAAGGCTCGTTTATTTCATTGGCATAATTAAAGAAACTTAAAATTAAAGTATCACAGAGCATTTTCTTGATTTTAGTATTGTGGATAAAGCCATTTTAGACCGATACAAGCATTTTTGATAAATTTTTGAATATGTTTCTCGAATCGAAGGGAATTGTCCATGACTAAACCCAGATTTTTTACTTCACCGCAAATTGGAATGGCGACACCACCGATGTTAAAAACGAAATCTTTTTTATATTTACAAACGTTTTTTTCTGACCCAAATGTGATTGCACACGACTTATGAGGGTTTAATTGCAGCGAGTGTTTCTTAGCAAACTGACTTATAAGTTCCAAGTCTGTATTTATAATGTTGGAGGTGGTATGAATATCCTCCATTTTGCATGACTGATACAGTTGAGTATCATCCGCGTAAAGATATAGATTTGAATTCAGACCTAACTTTCCCAGTTTACTAATATATATAGAAAAGAACAAAGGGCTTAAAATTGACCCTTGTGGGACCCCTTTATTTAATATTCTTACTCCAGAGTCCTCTTTATTTTACAGGATAACATGCTTCCTATTTAAAAGGAAATTTTGGATTAAGGTCGTAGCACTTTGAGAAAATCCTATCGAAGTTAGTATTGCTAGTAAAAGATATAGTACGCACGTCCTTAAATCAGACATGTGTGTCGGAATTGTACATGGTGATACATATTGTAATACATATGGCTCTATTGCTATTTTTACACAAGAAAATAACATATTTTACATCGTTTGCTATATTACAATTAATTGTACGCATTTTGACCAAATTCAGACACGAGTGTCGGAATTACGGACACTAATAATCCCTAATTATTACACTAGCAGCAGAGACTGGCGATTTTGGCATTAATACTCCACCTTTAGAGATAGCAGTTAATTAAAAAAATATTATTCTGTCCTGACACACCCAAATAAAGTAAAAAGATACTGTAACATTTTTATCTAATGCTTGGAGAGAATGTTTGTTAATAAAAAAGAAGATTTATACAGAACAAATTTGTCAACAGCCACAAAGAAATGTTTATAACTTTTACAAATATCGTTGTATAGCTTTCTTTCATACGTCAAATTGTAGGTAATTGGAAGTGGTAGCTCGTAGTTTTGCATCTTTAAAATCTTTAAAATTACCTCCTTAAAAACTGACTTTTACTGTTAATCTCGTCAGTAGTAAACGTCAGTAGCTGTGGTAGTACCAACAGAATATACACAAAAATAAACAAAAAATTGTAAAGTACATTATTTCAGCTTTATTTTTCGTCTATTGATATTACGAAGGTATCACGTGTCTGTTTTTGTCCGTTTGGTAGTAGTAACGCGTAGGCTGAAATGTGACACTGCACCACTCTATTATTCCTGTAAACAGGCCATAAATAACAGCGAGGTCGATGCTATCACGTTTTGATGACAACGCCAGGTAAAGCACGTAAAACGTACACGTCGTTTTTCTTTCGGTAATTCAGGAGAAACATGATTTCAGATGCTCGTATTGTGTAGATATTATTTTCTTGTCATTCCATATTTCTATATTCAATAAGACAGCTATGGAACAAATAGAAGAAAAACTTCACGTGCTCGCTGTTGAGCAAAAAATCTGAAATACGTCGAAATAGATAATATAAATCCGAACTTGACTTTCGAGATATTGGATCCTGAAATCAACGTGAACTCCCTTGAGATTCTGGGGGGGGGGTTCTTGGTACTTTATATTCATACCTACGCACGTATTTATTTTATTCGGTTTCCAAAGTTTGACATACGATGATGGAAACTAATAGATATCGACATCCTATGCATTATAAATGACTAAATAAAAAGGATTGGTAAAATATATAGCAATTTTAATATCAAATGAACGTCCATTATGTACCTAAAGGAAAAAGCTCAAGCTATGATTGATGATAAGAAAAGTAGCAAATATGTACTCTCTAGACATAAAATGGTACAAGCTTCTGCAAACATGATCGCATTTCCGTAAATATTGCGGTATGTTTAGAATGGAAATACGTCTCGTCTTTCAGGCAGATGATTGATGATGTGTTTCTTATAGCTGTTAGCAATTTACGCTATACAAATCTGTGTTTGTCATCGTTTCTCCTGTCATGAACTCTTCAGTTAATATACTGCGTGATTTCAAAATCCAGCTGCATTGTGGATAAAATAGTAAACCAGAAATGCAAAAACTAAATAATTAGTATTGGTATTAGTCTACATGTTTTATATCAGGTAGTAAGGAACTAAAAATAGGACTGGATACAAAAAAATAACAACAAACAAAGCACTAAAAGAAGTTAATCTGCGGATAAAAGCGTTCTCGATGCGCCTATCAAAATAAAACAGCGATTGCTGCGGTGGAAAACTCGAGCAAACTCATGAAACCGATGGTAATAATTCTGCCTTGACCCAGAGCATAAAAAATCTCGGACATGCACGGTGTAAGCACGCAGAGTATTCGTTACATAACGCGCAAAAAGAAAAGTTATGATTGCGTCTAATTCCCACTGCTATATAAAACCTAAAAACTAGAAAAAAGAACGACAATCTGTTTTGATCACAAGAGTTTCTGACTTTTCTCAAAGCAAAGCCATATTTACTCTTTCTACAATCTCTAGTATTAATGTATGTTTCTTTTACAGATTAGATTCAACACTAACTTGAAGTCTTTTCTTTTATTTTGAATAACCGAGATTTGCAATAATGTTATTGGCACTATTCTTTCATATTTCTTATATTGGGTGAAACATGTTTGTAAAGGACTTATCAATACACTTCATGATTTTTCAGCACGACCAATTAGGCTTGCCCGCGACAAAGTTATGTACCTAAACGGTAAAATATGCATATGAACGACAAAGTGTGAACGAAAGGTGGAATATGTGTTTTTAACGTCAAAAGGTGTAAATGAACGGCTAAATTTGAGTTTTAATGACGACAGCAGGAAATAAACGGCGATATCTGTTTAATTGACAAAAAATCAGCAACAAAATATGTGATTTATTCACCTTCGTGATATGTGAAATTAATATTTAGACAAAATAGTACTCAATTTAACAAAAGCAGAAAATGTTTTTATATTTTGCAGTTTAGAATTTCATTGTTATCGGCCATGTTAATGTTGAGTAGCTAAAAGAAATCTCGAGCATTAGTTTCTTTTGTTGACAGTATTGTTCAAGTTTTAAGTTGGAATACCTGATTTAAATCCTTAAATATCAAATCAATCGTCAAATTAGAGCAGTAAAAAATAAGGTTAATAATATAGTGGCAATCAGGCGGGATATATTTTTTAAATAAATCAAAAATTACAGCCACAACCTGGATTTGAACCAGGCACCTTTGCGGCTCTAGCACAATGCTCTCCATCTGAGCTATTGAGGTATATGATAAGATAGGTCAGTAACAAATGTCAAAGGCCTCAATAGCTCAGATAGGAGAGCATTGTACTAGAGACGCAAAGGTCCCTGGTTCAAATGCAGGTTGTGGCTATAATTTTGGATTTATTTAAGAAATGCATCCCGCCTGTATGTCACCAAATTATTAACCTATAATTTTACTTTGACAAAGTAAGTCGTTAAATACTTTCATTCGTAAAAAAAAACAAGGTACGGTTTACAAAATAAATATATGGGATTTTTTACACCAATAATCCACATTATTATGAATAACCCTGACTATACAAGCCGTTGAATAGAAGATAAAATATGTATATTGAATATGTGAATGATTTATGAAATGATATCGGTATGTTGCAAATTTGTGATAGTAAAGCTGCAATTCCACCAAGGCGATAGTAGAAACAACTATACATATTAGTATTGACAAAGCAATAAAAATAACCAGATTTGATTCATGTCGCCCAGTGTTGCCTCAGCAAATTTGAAATAATAAAATATTTAAAGGTACCAGGTAATCCAATGTTACCCAAAACAGTTAAAAACTAAAAACATGTAGTTGGATTAAATTCTAATAAATACTAGGGCCGTAAAACGCTACCTTCAAGTTCGACAAATATTTATTTATTGCTATGACTTTGATCGATCTATATTTAATAAAGTGTCACAAGTGGCTCAAAATTAATATTTTTGATAAGTTTGAAATTATTTTTCGTATTCGTACTCTATTGATATTGTTTATTTTCCAAATACTTTTACACAATGAATTTTAATATTCAGTTTACTTGAATTATTTTGACAGGGTAAATATTTAATTGACTCAATTAAATAAATATAATAAATATAATAATATGCAGGGCCGGCCCTAGGCGGTAGGCAAGGTAGGCAACTGCCTACGGCGGCAAAGTTTAGGGGCGGCAAAACCAACTGAATTACAATAAAAAGGGCTCTAAAATATTGCCTGAATCTAGAAAATAAAAGAATAGTAAAATACAATCAAATACAATCGGAATTGACAGGCTTCAGGCCATTCCTATATTTTAAGATGCATAGCAGCCAATAATAGACATACTTAAATAAAATAGCTCATTAGCTTTTATAAAGAATTAGAATCAATTAGGAAAAATAATATGAAAGTGTACTGTAGTGTAGTGATCCTATACAAAAATCAAAAGAGAAATATAAAGTAGTTCTAACGATCCTTTTGCGTTTTTATGCGATATCCACAAACTTAAAGAAAATGTTATAAGTAAAAATAATTAATGGCACATCCCAAAGATATAGCCCGCTTTAAAAGTTGGCGAATCATCCATCTTAACGGTTTAGCATTTTTAATTTTTATTTGGGTAGATACATAATTTGCCCGCGTATAAAAATAGTATTAAAATGTGCTGAGTCTTTGATGATATTATTATTGAAATTAATTAAAAACTATCAGTGATTCAAAAATTCCGCATGAAATGCTTGCATCAATATCTCCGAAAATATTACTCTTAGCAGAACAAACTATACATCATATTAAAGATAAAATTTTGATGAAGATTTGGGTACATGATAAACAAAGAATTTCTTAAAATATTGAAAGATTTAGATTTGGGAAAATGTAAAGAACGGAGATATTATGTCAATATCTATTCTGTCCAAAACGACAGAAGTTTGCTGATTGTTTGCTATTGACATAATATTTCGGTTCTGAAACCCCGTTTTTTAACCTTCTCCCAAATCTAGATCTTTCAATATTTTTAAGTAATTTTTTTCATCTTTAATATGGTGTACATTTTGTTCTGCTAAGCTTAATACTTTCGGAGATATTTGATGCAAGTAGTTCATGATAAATTTCACTGATAATCACTGATAGTTTATAATAAATTTCAATAATAATGTCTCCATTCAAACATTTTGATGGTATTATTGGTAGTATTTTCATAGTCGGGCGAATTAATTATGATGTTAAATGATTTTGTGTCCATAGTCCTTGTTTCCAGAAGGTCCAGTTGACGTTTTTAAAAATTCATTACCTCCCTTAACATTGGGCCAAATTTAATAATAATAACTGTTGCTACCTGAGCGGGTGATAGACAGTTTGCTAAACTAATATTAATAAAAAAAGTACTTAAGAACCATGTATACTTAAAATTGTCTTAATGGGTTAGTAATGAAGGCCACTGAATATGAATTGTGTAGTATATTAGATCTGAAAGAAGTTACTCGCGATTTTGCAGAAAAAAAGGTTCGAAAGAGCTAATTTTAATTTAGGGTTAAACTTTGTATACCAGTATTCTTTACTTTTTGTTGTTTTAAAAGTATTGTTTGTACTAGTACAATCTCCAAAGATTGTGTTTTTAATACAAATAAATTTCGTAAATATACTGAGTGCTGACTGTAGTTTTCTGGATCATGATATATAGGAGATATCGGTAACTATAAGAGATATCGAAAAACGTGTAAGATCGTCTTTTTTGCGAGAAACTCAATGGTGAAAACCAAAATTAGCTATCGTCTTTTGTTTTCGATATTATTATCCTATCAATCTAAGCAAATTACACTGCTATTTGTACCGAAAATATGAACATTTAATGCGGATTCGTAACATCGCACATCTGGACTTGCAACACGTTGCAAAGTCTCGAACGCATCGGCTGGCTAGACAAAAACTTGTAGTTCTGTGGCCGTAAAAATACCTCTACGCCAATATTGGGCAGACTATTTGAGGTAAACATATTAATGCCGCATGAATGCACCGGAGAAAAATACATTCTTATGCCTGCAAGAAATAGTTTTCGCGCTATAGAATTCTTAATACGTTTTACTTTCGACAAGAAAATAATATCTTGGTACGTAGTGTGTAGGATGTTTGTTTTCGCTACATTACTAACGCGTCTTGCAAAATATAATAAAAAATAATACACGCAAGGACTCATTATGCATGAATTTATTATTTGATAATAATTATTTCAATCATTTGCAGTTGGTTTGTTAGAAAAGTAATTAATCAATCAATCAGGGGGCGGCACTATTGAGATTTGCCTACGGCGGCAAAAACGCTAGGGCCGGCCCTGTAATATATAACAATATTTTGGAGACTGTGGCGAACTTAATAATAAAATTATAAACCCCTAACCACTACAAGTATTTTAGAACCTAAATACGTATTTTAGCAACTATGTTGCCATCTTCAGTAGAACCTAAAAAGAGGAAAAGAGAGATTAGCACTTCATAGTATCTTTACTGGATATTGTCCAAGCAAATCACTAGTGGAACTTCCACTAGCAACATAGTTGCTGAAATACGTATTTAGGTTCTAAAATACTTGTTGTGGTTAGGGGTTTATAATTTTATTATAATAATATATATAATAATAATAATAATAAATATTTTTCATTGAATTTATATATTTAAATTGTTTGTTTTAAAATTACAGTCTGATATTTGCAACAATTTGTCATGTTTTCTACATTTTAGTAGTTTCCCCCTTTTCCTATTATTAATTTATTTGATTCGTGGTGCACACGCTGTGGCATTATTTGCGCCAAAGATTTACTTGAACATCACTGACTTTCGAGAGCATATGTAAAGACAACTTCGAGAGCCAAAATAAAACAAAAATAACTAAAACCGACATGTTTACATTATCGCACACCTAGCTCGCAATACCAGGATACACCACTGGTAATATACGATTTGATACGAACCATATTAATTGCACTACAAACATTGTATGTTGACACTAAGTCTAGCCAAAATCCCATGTTATGATAATCTCACCTAATAATGCACTTGTAAACTTTCTGTATCAAGTTTAGCACAGTATATGTAATATATGTATGTATATTATAGTTAGAAAGAGATGGGACTATTCATTATTATCAACAGATCGAAGCGAGTCCGCGTTAAATAAGATGAGCTAACACGATAAGCTGGAAGATACACTCCATTTCAGTAGTAAATATCTGCTTTACGATTATAATAAAAGGGTGTTCTAAATTACCCATAACAGCACAAGAGATTTTTACTTCCTTTTAAATTTTGATGAAGATTTAAATGCCATGTTGGTCTTGTTAACTGTTTCTTTATCCCACGTCTATTATTACTAACAGCGTCCTTTGACGCTGTTAGTAATAATAGATTAATCGGAGACAATTTTGGGCGAATATTGGGGCTGGAAAGGATATCATCGAACTTTTGCTTTATAATTCCCGACCGTTACTGTCGATTCCTATCCGCTCTTTTAACTAACTATGACAGAAATGATAATGCAAAAATGTGGTTTGAGAGGCGAGAAATTTTTTTCGATTTTCGCTAAGATCGGTTGAAATTTTGAGTGTACCTCGAGAAACTTTGTCAAAAAAAAATGTCAAAGTTTTCTATTCCTTAAGAAGTTACAGCCGTTTGAAATGTTACAAAAAAAAAAAATAAGAGATAAAATACATATCAAACAATGCGAAAACGAAAATATAACATAATCAATACCCATTACAGCAATAAAAAGTAAATAAATTTATGTAACAAAATAAAATCCACATAAAACTTTTTACAGATTTTCTTCTAAAAACTAAATGTCATTCCGAGTAAAAAGGTTCATATTGACTTATTGGTTTCCTCAATTCCTTAAGAAGTTGTAGCCGTTTAAAATACGGTTTTATTGATATTTTTATCAGCTCTAACTTTTTACCGAATTGAAAAAAAGAATACTCGAATGAAGTTCATCTGCGGCGAAAATCATTAGTCTGATACAGAAAAGAAAAAGATATATTTCTGTATAAATTTAGAACATAACGGGAATTTTGGAATTTATTTCTACAAACCAACTCTTGAATGTTTGAGGGAAAAAGCACTCTCGATGTACCGAATTGCTACCGAACTTTTCTTTTTGCCCGTATTCACATAATTCCACATTGTGTGTGTGTGTGTGTGTTTTGATTTTCTGACCCCACAAAATTTTGTTAGTGAACTATCACCTGGTGGTTATAAATGCCGCCACCTATTTGGTATATTGGGATAGTTCCTCCAAGCATCTGACATGTTCGCGGTAATATAAATTTAAATATAATAAAACTTTCAAAATCTTCTTAGTTTGTCAAATATTTACGTAATTTGGCTAGATTCTTTATATTAACAGTTACGTACCACCTACTCAAGTAGTTTTGATAAGCTCATTTTTAATACAACTTTATACTAATCTAAGGCTTAATAAATCCGCACATAACATGTGGATGATATGTAGATGAGGGCAAAAAAATATATTATCAAAACATCATATTTATTATCTTTATTTTAGGAAATATATTTCAAAATGTTTACTTATTTTCAGAACTTTTTATGTGGCATGTGTAGCAGAGCTGTACCCATTTTTATTTTAATTGTATTATGTTCTAAATTCTTTATATATTTTATTCATGTTTATTACTATTTGAAAATTGTAAATGTTTTTTTCTACTTTGCCTTCGATATAAACTCATAACGAAACCGCTTTTGGTGTCATTATGAAAACGCTAGATCACAAACTTTTAGTAACTTTTGGTTTTCCAAGATTTATGATATTCAAGTGTCAAATAAGGCTGACATCTCAATCGCTATTGGTTCGCGTCAGTCGTAGTTGTGAATTTTACACTAACGACTAACTGTTGAATATAAAATTACCTTAAATTGTAAGATAACAACCGCATTTTTCGAAATTTATGTAAAATTAATGTCGCAAGGTAGAAAAAATAGTGTATAACAAAACAACTCGTGCGTCTTCTAAAACTTGTATTATAGTAGTAGTAATAATCTTTATTCCAACATCCAGCTTTGTACAGGTTTATTACACAATTAGTTTCAATTAATAAATTTCATTTGGTGTTCGAACGGGCTATTGACCTAGGTCTTTCTGCCCTGCTCCATCACTTATTTTGTGTGTCTTCTTGTATTATAATATACTATAATTGTTAGTTTTGTTGAAGTTAGAATGTTTTGTACGTTAATAATATACAAATACAAATATTATTATTTCAATCACATACGGTAAATGAGTCAACAATTTCGGCTTTCATAATTTTGCGGAGCACTTGCAACAAGCTCGCGGAGCACCAGTGTTAAAAAAAAGTCGTACAGCTAATTTTGACATCATGTAATTCTGGCTTGTCTCATATTACTAAAAGAGATATTCATGAGTCAATATCAAGGTTTTTCTGCGGTTTTCCTCGGTCTTCGGCACACTTATAAATAGCAGGATAATCAGGATAACGGAAAAACACCCTGTCGGCTATGATGGGTTAATTTTAGAGCAGTCAATTAATGCTGGCATTCTCAAGGATGTATCCTATAAATGAATATTAAATTTGCCATTTGCGTGCGCCGTGTCACGTTGAATTAACGAGAGCGTCCATGCTCGAAGTAACAAGGCAGGGAAAAATGTCCGGATTTGTTCTGACGAAGCGGCGACCGTAATAGTATATTACATTACAAGAGCTGTAACTAGCATATTACGTGCGAGTGGAAAGTTAACATACGAGCCGCGAAGCGGCGAGTTTTGTTATTTTTCACGAGCACGTTATATGCGTGTACAGCTCGAGTATTGTACATAGTTTTACCTACGACCGACAATTTCAATAAATTGTATCAAAAATGTCAAATAAATAAAGGTAAGGATATTTGACGGGTGACAATATTTGACGGTATTCGCGCGACATCTATTGCAACTACGGAGAACTTTGTCTGAAGTGTCGGCCAAAAATTCCAATACAAATTCAACATAAATGTTCACGAATATGCAATATATGTTACAGCTCGACTATTGCACTTACCTACGACCGAAAATTTCAATAAATATAAATAGTATCAAAAATGACAAATAATTAATCAAAATATTCGCGCGACATCTGTCATTATGACATTAGGTCGTGCGTAAAAAACACAAACGCACAGCCAAACGCACACGTATGTTATAAGCGATATACGAGCGAAGCACTCCGTGACGTAAGTGACGTTTACACATACGGTCGTAGGTAAAAGCTTTTATTTGCTTGTCGGTTCACGCGAAAACCCAGTCGTTACGACAGGTTGGTGAGAGAATGTATTTTTTTTTTTAATACTTCCAGGTGTCGGAGAGAAAGAAAAATCTCGGAGCCTTACGGAGTAATTGGGGAAATTTCCCGTGGCAATATTGAGAGACGAGCTTTATAAATTGGAAAATGGATTTTGCAAGCTTTTCATCTACGTTATATAGGTTGTTATATACTTTTGAGCTCCGAAACTCTAAAAAAAGAAATACATTCTATCAAATAATATTATAATTGTTATTATTACCTACTCTTAATAATCAGCAGCATTTTCTTGGGTTCTATTTTCCGCAAAAAATGATTGTCAAAAACAGTAAATTTTGCGACTAGTTTTGTTATAGATGACGATAGTATATAGAAAACCAGATTAACACCATTTTGTCTCAAATGTAATGGTATATTTCTGTATATTTTTGAATTTGTTGCAACATTTTAAAGAAAAACGTACTAAAATAATCAAATCGATATAAATGGAATGTAAATTGTTTAATAGATATCCAATATCGAGAACCTGAAATTGACAGAACCATCCATTCTAAATAGTATTCATTTATACCCCTTCGTTCTTCAGGAGTGATGTGATATCCTTTGGGTTAGGCAAAAGATCCTTTATCTTAGCTGGTGCTCTGTACCTTACCTTGATAGCCAATTTCTTCAGTAATCTACCGATTCTTTCCGATACCCCACTTAATGTATGGTAACCAAGCGAACCCCTTTGACTCTTGTCGCTCCTCTGAGACTTGCGGTTTTCTTTGTGTGATACCCCGTATGTGAGACTTGGTGTATCCATTCTGACGTAGGGCCCACTCCAAGTGTTTCCTCCGTTCCTTGTCCAAGGTGCTGGAGTCGCATACCTTCTCGGCTCTGTTGAACAGAGTGTTAATAACACTTCTCTTCTGTTGGGGATGGTGGTGTGATTTGGCGTTCAAGTACCGATCGATATGTGTCTTCTTACGGTAGACTGTATGTCCAAGCGTACCCGTTGACGTTCTGTATACCAGCAAATCCAAGAATGGCAGCTGATTATTCTCTTCTATTTCCATCGTGAATTTGATAGGACGAACATTGTTCAGGTGTTAGTTTCACTGCGATATCTCCAAGAATACTGAGTAGTGACCGTTTTTCAATACATGTAAATTCCAATAAGAGGTGCTGGGTGGGTAACTTCATGTAGGTTCCTCAACAATAGTGATAATTTGTTATGGTTTTATAACGCAAGATAAATTGAAAAACTTTCATAGATATTTAAAGGTCTATTTACTGTATTTTGTATAAGTGATATAGTACACACAGAGAAAGGAATGCTCAATTCAAATAAAATTGCTTTGCATCAAAACAACTGTTGATTTCCATATCCACGAAATAACTATCCTCTTCAACCAAGACAATATTTTCTCAGTACAAATGTGTTAAGTGCTTCGTTCGAGATAAAATTAGTTGCAACGAGTAAACTATTGACTTGCACCAAATAGTCATCAACTCGAAAGGACTATAATGTTGTTTTGAATGAAACTTTGTAGTATTATTTCAAATATTTTAACATTTGGACCAAACTAATATTGTTTTAATGCAACCATATGATGTCTTAAAGAGAGCAATAGAGCTATCGGAATAAGTAATAGGTTATTTTGCTTGCAAGAACCAATGTTTCAGAGAAACATTTGTAATTTTGGTTCAACACCTTTAGTGTTCTGAATAGAGTATTTTGTTCTCAAAGCAAGTAACTGTCATTTTAAACGAAGTGCGTTCAAAATTCAAAGCAAGTAATAGTAATTTACATCCAACATAATATATTGATTTGAAGTGAATGTTTTTGTTGTTTTGTTAAAACTATCTACCGCTGCTGCAAAGGTTACATAAAAAAATAAGTCTATCAAAACAAATGCAGAAAGAACTACACGATTATAATAGCACATTACTTTCTTAATCATATTTACTAGCAAGAATAATTCTTCTGGCTGACAAATCTAATCAAAACATAATATGTGGTATTACATCAAAGTTCGTTAAGCAATTATTTTGTAAGACATATATTTTTTTAGTCATGTAGCAAAGACAATGGGAAAAAAAGTTCATATATACCAATACATTAATTTATTATAAAAATAAAAATACATTTCAAACAAGTAGGTGTCATACTGATATAAACCCAATAACTTGTTATAAAAGAAAAAAATACATTTGAAATACAATAAAAAATACAAAAAAATGTCATCCTCATACAGTAATTAGTACAGTTAAGAGCTAAGCAGTCAACAAGACTTGATGGGCCTTTCTGCAACTGGCCATTATAATACGGTTTCTCACCTTAGATGTTTCTAAATCTCCTCTTACCTTCACCGCTTCCCGGAAAACAATCCGATCTCCAATAGCCGGAATAAGTTCTTTTATCTCTTCTTCTGTAAGTTTTGTTATGTTTTGCACAGTTATTTTATGGTCTGCAAACATAGAATGCACATAGTATATTAACATTCGCATAAAAAGTAGATATACGCATATACTTACTGTCAAATATCGTTTTAAGATGATCTGATGAAATTGAAAAATCATCCACGCTGTCCATTATCACATGTAAAACTGCAGATACAATCAAGCGTATATCAAAGCGACACTGCTTACCACTATAACCAATATATTTGCATGGAGTTAACGTTGTGAGGGTTGTGAGTGAGAATGTAGTCCTCATATACTGCGTATCTAAAAACTGTCGCCGTTCTACGTCGCGTCAGTCTGGTGCCACAAACCGCGCAAACTCTAAAGTTTTCCGCACAATGAAACCACCCGATATTTTAAACTAAGCATTTGGTTACTTGGTTCACACAAAACGTCTCTTGCATCAACCAACTAATTTTACTTGTTTTGAACACCATATTTTACATATATGATCTTGTTTCAACGCAATAGTTGTTTTCATTGGAATATATTGAATTGTTCAATGCAACACACTATATTCTTAAAAGAACTCATAAGATCTTTTAAAATTATCCAATGTAGTTTTACTTGGAAACAAAATGTTGTCGCTTCAAAGGAGAAATTTGTGAGTTTTGATTCAAAAAGCTCATCTAAATTGAAAACTTTATTGATTTGTTCGGAGTAAATTTCGGCAAGACAACGAATGTCTTAAACATTTCTCTGTGTGTATGTTATAGGTTGTTTATATCGCTAAAATATCATTATTTGTGATAATTAATAAAATACCAAAGAACTTAAACAGACAATTTATTCTATGCATTTTTTCTATCCAGAATAAGAACAGTATGAAGTAGTCTTTTACAGGAACTATCATAATGATACATTTCAAATTATGTTTCTAATTTTTTAGTAGTTACATAAATATTAAGGTATTAAAATATGTCTTATTAATTTTCACTGTTTATATATATATATATATATTGATTTTGTCTGAAGTATACCGACGTTATCTGATTTTTGTTAGGGTTAGGGTTTGTTAGGGTATATTTCATCTGTTAGTGCGGATTAAACCACAGTTCACAAAGAAATTCACTTCTGTTTGTGTAAGTATAATTAACATTTTTTTCCGCAAAATTTTGCACCTATATGTAGGTAATTTCTGTAATGGCCCATTACTTTCTAAGGAGTAGGTAATAAGCTAAAGTAGAGAAATATTACCAAAATAACTAGGCCCTGACTGTAACTGGATATCGTGTCAAAGGGGCTGTATTATCTGAAAAGATAAAACACTGTATATGCCATACCCCAGTCGCCGATGTTCCATTGTTTCGTCGAGCTTTTGTGACGCAATCCATAACCACCCTCTCATATTTACAAGAGCGAGTAACTGTTTGTCTGCATTGGCATAACTGTTTTGATTGCTGTACAGCGCTCCTACTGCACGTTTGTCTTTGAACGTTCGAGGCTTTCGTGTTTGCACGTGCATACGCCCAATTAGGCAGACCTAACACCACAAGGGTGTAACCTTTAATTGATTTTCCAGCAAACGTCTAATTAGGTATTGAATAACATAATCAAACAGACCTTCGGTATTGATTCCAGGTTGCTCATGATGTAACTTCATTCGGTGAAACATGAGAGTTGACATACTGGGTGAGCTGTGGAAGAGGAAATTCAATCTGGAGAATGACAGGAGGAATAGTATCGCCCACGAGGAAAAGCATGAAAAGCAGCAGCTTTTTACCAGAAGTACTCTGCAGCCGTTAGAGGAGTCTGTTGTTTCACAGCAGACCGACACAGGGAAATATGATGGTATTTTGGAAAATGATGTCAGAAGAGTTTAGTGTTATTGAATTTTGTTTGCAGATGTGTTGTTTCCCACCGTTGGAATCATCGGGGTTGGCGTTTTGCTCATTGTTGTAATCGTGACATTGTTGGTGACGTGGAAGAAAAGAAGGAACAAAGAGAATGTCGAGGACGGTCGTGGTTCCGCAATTGTCGTCTATCCGTACCAGCAAGGGACACCACCGCATTTTCTGTAAGTTTGATTCACATACTTTTGATAAGAATGTTTAAAAGCAACGGCTTCATGGTCAACACACGGAGTTCTTCCAAAATCACAAAAAAATACAGATTTAAATTATATTATTATAATCCATCGTAACACTTCCGCAGGACGCATGTCCTGGAATTTTAGTGAAGAGATCTTAGTAATAGAGAAGTTGTAGGTCTGGACACGCCTTAAGTGTATCCAGCTCTTTGTACTCAGCCGACCAATCACAACACGATATTCTAGGTGAGGCGTGAAACAAGGCCTATATACCGAACATATATCCCCTGACTGGTGGGTTTGAATTTTTCCCGCTGATAACTCCGCCTTTTAATGGTCTAGACACGCCCACCGTGCTGGTTGTAATTCGGTCCCGGTGCGTAGGCATCTTAGGAGACCCCAGACACTTAGTGTGTTTTTACGTAACAGACATTTTAAACAAATTTAGCCGAATGAATCCAACAGAAACAAACAATTGTTTTTGATATTTTATTAAAATGTTGCTAATTATTTGGATTCCAAATTTGATTTGACTGACTTGACTTGTGGTTGATGTCTAAACTATAAAGTCTATGATTAGATACATATTATTCTAAAACCATGTACTATCGTCGCCATATATTATGTCCCTTCTTTTGACGTCGATTTTCTCGCAGAACTAGGGGCGAAATTTTTTTAAAAAATTCTGATGCTGTCCTTGATTAATATGCTACAACACATAAAAATTAGAAAGAATGTTCGCGTTTTCCCGATTTTTCCAAATTAAGAAGAATTGGCGCTGTTTTTGCCCCGTAAATTTCATTCGTTTAACTTTAGCAATTAATTACTTCGGAAATAATCCATAGATTTCTGTGCTGTTTTGTAAAATCATCGGATTAGTGATTGACCCACAAAAAGCTATATTATGCAATGCCAGCAATTCCGTTATTAGAAGAGCTAGAATAATGAAATATAGACTATAGGCTACCCAATAATTCAAAGATTTAAAGTTTATTACATAATCATTGGTTATCTTGCATTATTCATACAAAAGATCCTGCTAAAACTCCGCGTGAATTCCGACGCTCTACGGTCTTTGGTGTGCTGCGGGGAAGGGAGGCGTTAGCGGTGCTGTCATGTCGGAGAGAGCCGACACAGCTGAGAGAACCGGGCAGCTTATTATCTATACACAAAAAGAACGTTAACTTGTCAACGTAGTAATTTTAACTAACAATTAAATTCTTAATTTTTGCTTAATTTTGATTATAATATGTGACCCGGTACGAGGTCTATCGATTGGCGTTTTTGTTTTTCAGTTTTTATACAATAACGTTGTAAACAAGATTTTGATGGAAGCAGATAATCTAATAATATGGAGTTAGCAGATTTTCCGATTAGTGGTGAATACTAAATTAAATTTGCTGGATAAACCGAAAACATATTTAAAAAGTATGCCCGATTTTGTTATATAAATACTCAAACAGTTTCAACAGTTTATTTATTAATAATATTTAAATACATGCACAAATAATATAAAATAAATACAACTCTCGATATATTACAAACGTATAAAACTTAAAAATATTAAAAAACTTTTACAAATTTAGCATCGTAAATTTGCAGACACGTAGAATATTTTGCAGATCACTCATTAATTTTAAATGGTAATCCCGACACCCGATTTAAATTGCCAAGAATTCCTATGGGACTTCCAAATGCCTGTTCGTAATTCTGTTATCTTATTGACTCATTTTGCCATTATTTTTTAATTCGGTAATCTGTCGCCGGATACCCAAATTTCTTTGTCGTGGCATAATCGCCGTGTCGTTATATTGTGCCCGTAAACACTGTTCTTCTAGTAACTAATGCTCGTGCGATCCTCCACTACTGGCAGCTTCGCTGTCGAGCCCTTCCCCGCTCGCCCCCAAGACCGAAGAGCGCCGCGTCAATTGCAGTAATCATGAGATGCTTCAACTCGATCTTTTATAGGGAAAATACAAGATGAACAATGATTATGTAATAAACTTTAAACCTATGGATTAGTGGGTAGCCTATAGTCTATATTTCATTATTCTAGCTGTTCTAATAAAGGAATTTCTGGCATTGCATAATATAGCTTTTTGTGGGTCAAGCACTAATCCAATGATTTTACAAAAAGCACATTGAAAGCTAGCATTCCGCAGGTGATTTTACTTTTTAATTCGTTGAAATCTATGGATTATTTCCGGAGTAATTAATTCCTAACGTTAAACGAATCAAATTTACGGGGCAAAAACAGCGCCAATTCTTCTTTACTTGGAAACATTGAGAAAACTTACAGCTGTTGAACATACTAACAGAAAAATAACAAGAAAGATAATATTAATATCTAATGCTTACATTCTTAATAGCGCGAATAAAAAGAATAAAAGCAGTTTGTAGTTCTTTTAAAACCAAATAAGTTGTGTATAAAACATTTTCATTTAACATCAACCAGCCAACTTATTTTAGGTACTTCATTCTTGTTTCAAACACGTAACCTCATTGCTTCATTATCATTGCCTCATAATCACTGCCTCATAATCAAATCATGATTTCCTTGCTTTACATGTGTCACATTCACACATATATTCATTCAAAAACTCCCCATAGCAACAGCTAACAAAGTTATCGCACCTGCTGCGGTGTGAATTTGGAACTTTAGTATTCGCACTTACGGACATTCTAACTTTGCCAGGGAGCTTTCGAGCAAAATCCAAACACGGTGAAAGCGTTTTAACGATAATCCGGACGCAAAGCACGCCAAGCACGTAAGTTTTCTTAATTAAAATTGTTTACATGGGTACTTGCTGGTGCAAAGTCCAAAGGTTACGCGTTCCTTGTTTCAGCTGTCTCGTATTTCGTTTTGTATGTGTTTTGTTTTTGTGTTTTCAGGACTAAAGAGATCCATTTCAGCCTCCCTCCTATGCGAAGCTCTTCTCTAGGAGAATTGAACGATACCGATCATGATGACTCCGATGTTGAAACGGAGTCTTTACTGCTGCCAACAACACATAGTCAACGATCCAATTCGTTCAGTAAGTAGTTTTTATATTCATTCAGTTTTAAGGAAATAATGGATTTAGCATTTTTTGTTCGATCTATAGATGCTTTGCGTTTAAATTGGTGTAAAAATTGTACACGTTGTGATGCTTGTGCTCAATATTATCGTCACATAAGAGAGTCTTGTGAAATATTTTTAAATATCTCTAGCTATATCTAGATGTAATTACATCTAATGCAAAATGACAAGACGGTCGATAGTCCTGCCCACACGTTCATATCTTGCACTTGTTACGTGAAAATTCCTCACATCAAATAAAGATTTTCTCGCAATAACGACACGTCTCTCCATCAACTGGTAGTTCAAATTGTTTCCTCGTCGTAAAATTGACGACCAGTTTTCTCATACACGTTGGACTACTCTGGACGCTCATAACGATTTCTTATGTAGCATTTTCGTATTTATATTATTATTTATTAGTTACTATTCTAAAATAATGCACAATATAAACAAAGTACATTAACGGCCTTAAGAAATTGCAATACATGTTTCTTCTGAAGGATCTTCAAAGAAATATTTTTGCTTTGGCTTCAAAATAGGTTTACTTCCGCCAAAGAAATCATATTTTGATTCAAATTAATATATTTTTAGTGTGAATACCTCATCCAACTGTATTGTTCGATGGCGCTGTAAACACTCTCCTCGCAGTTCGGCGTTATCTTGAGTATAAATACTAGTCTAAATTTATTTAATAATTTAAGTTAATTTAAAAATTATAATTCTTTCACTCAACACCATCATAATTATTTGAACTAAATAAATCTTTTACGTTATAATATAAATAATAGAAAACCAATATCACAATTTATACGTTTGTATAATAAAAAAAATCCAGAATGCTGTTAGTAAAATCTGTTACATGAAAATAACTATTATTATATTTGTGAGACTGTTAAACTTGTTTGAATTTTCAGGTCGAAATTATTTCAAAGTTGCACTTATTAGAGGTTCAGCCTCCAATAAAAGTATTTTCTTTGAGAGAAAACAGGTTAACTTGATCTGTTGTAGTATTTGAACGTTAGTACGCCTCCCAATTTAAAGGGTTGCGTTGGTAGCATTAAAACCAAATAACTTTTGTTTAAAACCTTTTTTCTACTCCTATTGAGGAATGCATTCATTATCATGGCAATTTATGATAAGTAATACTAACCATTCCCCACACACATGACAAATATTTCATTCCTGGCTCCTAATACCCCGCCAGTAGTGAGAAATATTTCATTCCTCACGGCTTTAGAACCAATCACAGCTCTGGATTTTTCATTTCCAAATTGTTGATACACTGCTTAGCGACATTGTCAAGGCATTGACAACGTCGCTAAGTGACAAGGCGCACCAAACAATTTTAATCTGTCAAAATCCTGTAAACCGTCATAGTGACATACAGCTGTCCCTATATGCACAAAAATTAATTTATAAAATTTCGTTGCATGGTCGTAGAAAAAGTATAGTATTCCATTCGCAAGTAATGGCAATTTCTCACTCGAACGCTTTGCAGCACTCGCCTACGGCTCGTGCTGCAAACTTCGTTCTCGTGAGAAATTGCTTACATTACTTGCTCATAGAATAATATACTATTTTCTACTCCTATTGAGGAATGCATTCATTATCTTGGCAATTTATGATAAGTAATACTAACCATTCCCCACACACATGACAAATATTTCATTCCTGGCTCCTCATACCCCGCCAGTAGTGAGAAATATTTCATTCCTCACGGCTTTAGAACCAATCACAGCTCTGGATTTTTCATTTCTAAATTGTTGATACACTGCTTAGCGACATTGTCAAGGCATTGACAACGTCGCTAAGTGACGAGGCGCACCAAACAATTTTAATCTGTCAAAATCCTGTAAACCGTCATAGTGACATACAGCTGTCCCTATATGCACAAAAATTAATTTATAAAATTTCGTTGTATGGTCGTAGAAAAAGTATAGTATTCCATTCGCAAGTAATGGCAATTTCTCACTCGAACGCTTTGCAGCACTCGCCTATGGCTCGTGCTGCAAACTTCGTTCTCGTGAGAAATTGCTTACATTACTTGCTCATAGAATAATATACTAATTATTACTTAATGTGTTTGAAAGGATCTTATATCTCAATCCCGGGATCTAGAAAATGTTAAATCTAAATTATTTTCTTCTTTCTTTTTTAAATGGCGAAATGTGGGCACTTATCTACAATAAATCAATTGAGCTGTTATTTTTAAGTATAAACTTCAGTCTATAACAGCAACCTTTCTGATTAAATTAAGTATCAAGCACTAAATGTTCGTTTCCACCAACATGTTGCTATAATAGGAAGAACAGAATTTGCAAGAAGTAGATATAATTCCATGGAGGCAAACATGAACCTTATCAACTTGCTTAAGTCTTTTTCGTTACTTACCCTCATCAAGCAATAAGGCTGTATTTAAAACAGAAAAAAAAAAACAAACGCAAAAATAAAAAAAATGTGACGTCGTTCTTTATCTGTATTCAGTGATGTACTACAGAATATAAGAATATAAAATTAGTAAATAGGTAATAAAATACAGCGAAAAAGATTCTTCCAGTTTAAGGATTTTTATCTTAAACTAAAAAAACGAAAAGTTTTGTCAAAAAGTGCACCTAGATAAAAAATATATTTTTATAATGTGGGTTGTGCTATTTGAACTATATTTGAGAAAACCGAAAGACGTAGGTACCAGTAATATTAATTTTTTTCATGACATGAAATTGAATATTTAATATTCTAAGAAGTTGCACTGAAGTTTTCGTCAATTTTGAACAATAAATAGCGTCTTCACTTGAAAATGCGATTAGAACTTGGTCGTATATACCTATATTTTCTTAGTAAGGAATAATCGTTTTATTTAAAATGCAAACAGTCTACATACTTGCATAATAAGCATCAATGACGTATGAATTCTAAAGTTATCCAATTTTATCTTAAAGAAGAAAACAACTATTCATCAAAATGTTTTATTGACATAAATATTAAAAATTTTACTCGATCCAAAGAATTTCCGAAATCCCGCAATCACTATATTGTCCGGGGTTGGAAGCCCTAATGAGAACCAAAGTTTTGAAACTTTAGTACTATCCAGGTATACCATATTCGATCATTATGGATCTTAAAATAAAAACTTTGAATTTCAATTTAGTTATTTTTCCCTGCAGATAAAACACTAATAGGTATTTTATTAAGATGTAATATAAAGAGTGGATTTTCACGTTTCCTCATAAGCGCAGTAAAAATTATAAAAAAGCTTTGGTTCGCGATTTAACTGTGCGGAATTTTCCCATTAGCGTTGTGGCTCTTAATACTCACAAACTTATGACCGTAATTTTTGATTAACGTTTACAGCTTTACAATGGCTTATTATTGCCAAGACACCGGACGGAGCTCACTCGTAAAATTTCGAAAAAAGTATATCGTCCAAGGTCTGTCGTCTATCTTTAAAGCTTCCTGAAAGGTCAGACAAACACACTTCAGTTTGTTTCAGTACTTCTTTAACTGTAACTGTAAAAATATATAAGCGCTATTTTCAATCACAAAGCTGGTTTTTATAAACAAACCGAAAATTAACATAGTGCAATGTTAAATACCTCAAAAACAACACTATAAGTACACAAAAAGACTGGTTTATGCGGAAGATTATTGCCACAAGGTGTATTCAATATTCATCATGTTTGTCTCGGAGAAATTTAATCAATACCTTTATCAAACTGATACTTATTATTCCTCAAAACTTAGAATCTTGAAATGAAGTGAATGAATTATATTACGAATACCGCAAAAAAAAACAAAAAACTATTTTAATTAAAATTCTCCATCGACGTTTGTCTGAGGCTGGACACTTTCTACTCTCCGCGAGTTTATCGTTTTTTTTTTCCGGTCTCCTTTTTTCGGCTATTTTCACCACAAAACGGAACAGTTTCACTTTCAAAGGCGATATTTGCATAGCGTCCACCTTTCATATACTTTTTTAGGGGAATCAAAACAACATTTTCGCGTATAAAACACGCCGGAACTCAATTATGTAAATTTAGCGGATGTAAACATATTTGAACTTCGTTATCGCGTGTTTATTTTCGCACAAAGCAAACGAACTTAATAGGGAATTGCCGCGTTTTTGTTTTTTTTTACAAAGGATGTTCTGTGGTCATTTATTATCCATTTATCCATTTATTAATTGTATCGCATAAAACATGTTAAGCCCGATAAATGACTTCATTTTTCATCAATTTTCTCATCAATTTTGGGCTGATTTTAATAGGAGTTATGTCACTAATCTTCAACATCCATTTATAAAGTTACTATGCTATATTAATAGGAGTATTCATTTAATACGATTGTATACGTTAAATAGTCTAGAAATTTCTTGACATATCACCGAATTTCTAATAGAATAGCAATGATATAATTGGACACATCCTTTGTGGTTTAACCACTAAATACACCGAAGCAGTTAAAATTATACTACCAGCAGTCTATAAAGTTTTGCGTAATGTGCGTAATTATGGCATTAGATCCACTTTTCCTTTCTTTAAATAGGTTATAATAATATACGTTTTAACTTTCTTTATTACCGACCCAAGAGAATCGATTCCTGATAATTATATCTTTATAACCTAATATTTCCTTCACACAATAACAGATTAATTCTACTTTATTCAAACGTTGACATCGCCACTTTCAATTTGTTTTTATGTAGGCTATGGCCTGGGTGTTATTGAACCTTCCCTCTACAAGAGCACCCTGGACTTGGACGAGATCCAATGGCCTGAGGGAAACATCGGAAGATTGTGGTTTTCCTTGAGATACGAACCGTCTACGGAAAAACTACTCGTGTCTCTCTTGAAAGCTAAGAATTTGCCATCCAGGAGTCTTGGCACCGTTAACAGTTGTGACCCTTTTGTGAGGTAAGATATATCGCCTATGCAATGATTTCCTCCCGTTTAGTCATTTCCTGTTTTCGTACTTTTCGTCCTTCTTGTCCTTTTCGTCCTTTTTTGTCCTTTTAGTCCTTTTTGTTCTTTCCGTTCTTTTTGTCCTTTTCATCCTTTTGTCCTTTTCATCCTTTTTATCCGTCCGTCCTGTTTTGTCCTTTTCGTCCTTTTGTCCGTTTCGTCTTTTTAGTCCTTTTTTTTCTTTCCGTCCTTTTTGTCCTTTTCATTATTTTTGTCCTTTTCGTCCTGTTTTTGTCCTTTTCGTACCTTTTGTCCTTTTCGTCGTTTGTCATTTTTGTCCTTTTTATAATTTTTTGTCCGTTTCGTCCTTTTTGTTCTTTTCATCCCATTGTGATTTTTGTCCATTTCGTACTTTTTCCGTTTTCGTCCATTTTGTCCTTTTTTCGTTCTCCTCATTTTGTGCTTTTTGTCCTATTCGTCCGTTTTGTCCTTTTCATCATTTTTTGTACTTTTCGCCCTTTCTTGTCCTTTTCGTGGCTTTGGTCCTTTTTGTCCTTTTCGTCCTTTTGTGTCCTTTTCATTATTTGTTGTCATTTTCGTCCCTCTAGTCCTTTTCGTCGTTTTTAATTTTCGTCATTTTTCTCCTTTTCGTATATGTGTCATTTTTGTCCTATATTTTCGTCTATTGGTCCATTTCGATCTGTTTCTAGTATTCGTCGTTTTTGTCCTGTTTGTTCTGTTTATCCTCTTCGATATTTTCGTCCTTAACCTAACACAACTTATTTAAAATCATTGTTTTATTATTAATTTATTGCCCTTTTCGTCCGTTTTGTCCTTTTCGCCCCTATTGTCCTTTTTGTCCATCTCGTACTTTTTGTCCGTTTCCTCCTTTTGTCCTTTTTGTTCTTTCCATCCTTTTTGTCTTTTTCATCATTTCGTCCTCTTCGTCCGTTTCGTCCTGTTTTGTTCTTTTTGTCCCTTTAATACTTTTTGTTCTTTTCGTCCTTTTGGTCCTTTTTATTGTTTTTCGTCCTTTTCGTACTTTTATTGTTCTTTTCGTCCCTTTTGTCCGTTTCGTCGTTTGTCATTTTTGTCCTTTTCATAATTGTTTGCCCTTTTCGTCCTTTTTGTTCTTTTCATCCTTTTCATAATTTTTTGCCCTTTTCGTCCTTTTTGTTCTTTTCGTCCCTATTGTGCTTTTTGTCCATTTCGTACTTTTTCCGTTTTCATCTTCTTTGTCCTTTTCATCGTGTTTTGTACTTTTCGCCCTTTTTTGCCCTTTTCGTGTCTTTCGTCCTTTTTGTTCTTTTGGTCTTGTTTTGTCCTTTTCATTATTTGTTGTCCTTTCTTGTCATTTTTTTGCCCCTCTTGTCCTTTTCGTCCTTTTTGTCCTTTTCGTCCTTGTCGTAATTTTTGTCTTGTTTGTTCTGCTTATTATTATTAATTATTATTAATTTTTTGCCTTTTTTGGCCTTTTGTTCTTGTCGTCCCTATTGTCCTTTTTGTCCGTTTCGTCGTATTTGTCCTTTTGGTCCTTTTGTACGTTTTGTCGTTTTCCTCATTTCGTGCTTTTTGTCATATTAGTCCGATTTGTCCTTTTCATCATTTTTTGTCCTTTTAGTCCTTTTGTTTCCTTTTCGTGTCTTTCCTCCTTTTTGTTCTTTTCGTCGTTTTTATCCTTTTCATTATTTGTTGTCCTTTTTGTCTCTTTTTGTCATTTTCGTCCCTCTTGTCCTTTTCGTCGTTTTTTATTTTCGTCCTTTTTGTCCTTTTCGTATATTTGTCCTTTTCGTTCTTGTCGTCCTGTTCTCGTCGTTTTTCTCCTGCTCTTTGTCTATTGGTCCATTTCGATCTATTTCTCCGTTTCGTCATTTTTCTCCTGTTTATCCTTTTTGATATTTTCGTCCTTAACCTAACACAACTTATTTAAAATCATTGTATCGTTGTACAACTATTCAGAAGAATGGCAGGATAACTACAAAACTTCAAATGACTACTAAAGTAAGCTCTAAACCTTGAACTTTTAGGTTAACTATCGTGAAAATTTCAAAAAGTGTTGAACACTCGGCGTTTCTTTGGTGATTTTTGCACTCATAGACATACTTTAGATCGGTCTTTTATTCATAGGAAAAAAAAAACTCCCTTTCTATTCACGTTAGAATTGTCTCTTCACAAAATTATGTTGAAACCATTTTGAATCAATTAAATGACAAACTTACATACTTATATAATTTCGCAATATCTAGATAACCGTAACACTTGGTTTATAAATAAATCTAGGTTCTAAATGACCTCTTCTATAACCCTTTCAATATTTTGCATCCAACTACCCAACAGGAAAACGAAAACTAGTAAAAGTATATATAGGACATACTGAATATAAATTAATTCACACTGTATAAACCACAACACAAGCTAATAAAGAAAGCTAATAATTTGATTTACTGGTATCCCCGTTAGATCTTGCATTTAAATGGGATTTTATGATTATAGTCCAAGTTTTTCCGTCTACAAAAAAAGAAACGTGTCGTTGTATTAAATTTGCATAGTCAGGAAACTTTGCGTCCACTGCGCAAGATGTCGTTGCTTATAAATTGTCGGAAAATGGCGCATTTTCTGCGGGAAGTTTAACTACTTTGTGAAGTCGTTAATTGGGGTCCTTTGAAGTTAATTGCTTGGGGTCCTTAAAGTATAGTATTCTCATAATTTCATAATTTCTAGGTTACACCTAATGCCAGATGAGAGGCGATATCTTCAGTCAAAGCAGAAGAAAAAGACCTGTAATCCGTATTTCGACGAGACATTGGTGTTTCAAGTAAGTTTTATTGATTATTATTATTATTTTTATTATTATTACTATTGTAGATTCATCCAGTTTCTCAAACAATTAAAAAAGTAGTAATAAACTTGGTTAGTTTAGTTCTTAAAGTTTGTAGCATTACAAATGCCTGAAGAAGCTAATAAAATGGTTAGCGAAACGTTAAATGTATATAATACGTAGAACAAACTCGTACTACCCAACTGGGAAAATATTTATTTTGTACATGCCCTGTTAAAATACCAACAATAATCCCTTGGTAAATTCCCCTGTGTGTAAGTAAAATGACAAGCTCATTTAAATATTCAAATTGCGTACATGATACCATCTTTATGGCGGAGTTCGTACTACACGCTTACACGGCAATGTTTGCATGACAAATCTGTAACGGGTTCTTAAGCTGAAATCGATAAATAATGCGGCGTGATTTAAAAGTCGCTCTCAGCATGAATTTATCCATGTTTTATGAATTCCAGGAGGGAATTACGGTAAAGTTTGATAAATGACAGGCGGCAGATATTTATGTACCCCAAAAGTTTTGAGAGGTTCATTAATGAACGCCTGTCATAATTGTTTAATCTCCATTAATATTCATTAATGAATATTAATGAAGGAATTTGCTTTGTTTATCATCCCATATAGTTTCTATAACATAAATTATGTATTAAATAAACTTTTTGCAAAGCATAAAATATACATAAAATAAAATCTAACTATTGTGTTTTTATAGAATTTGTTTGGAATGGATTTTTAGGTTCCTCTTAAATTACAGGTTTCTGCTAAAGATATGTCCGACCATATCCTTAAACTGACGATTATCGATGGCGGAAAGACCAAAAGAAAAGGCGAAATTGGTCACGTGACTTATCCATTGAAAGAACTGGAGATTGGCGATGGGAACGAACAACAATTATTCAAAATGGATTTAGAAAAGGTAATTATGTTCCCGAATCTTAATATTGGGTACAGAACTGATGTCGTAGAACAAATGGCCGGTTTTTCACGCACTTATATGGGAGTTATGTGGTATTGTATATTTTTTCCAACAGCACCTTTCCAAAATGTTATAATAACAATTTTATTATTTTTTATAATTAAAAAAAGTATATAGGGGTTTCAAGCTTGTGGTAGTACTTTTCTTAAATAGTACACTAAATTCACAGATTTTATAGGCTGAAATTGTGAATTAAGTCCGGTTGATGACAAAACAAATGGGTGAAAATGCTTGTTGTGGTATCTACATCGAAATGCTTATAGATTTTTTGATTAAGTCTATAGTTGTAGTCACTTGTAGACTAGAAATTCATACTAACTAAAAAAAAATAAAATCGTTTTTGTTAATATAAAATTAATGAATCTTTGACAGCCGGTCCTCACCAAATCCTCACCAATCCTCACCCCGGGTTATTATGATTAAAACACTGTTTTAAGATATTTTGCACAATTCCAATTTTCTTTTTTAAACTTAATTTGTTTTTAAATAAGTACGTAGGCTTTCACGGCCAGAATCATTTAGTAAATAAACTACTTCCGGGTTATGCCGTGTGTCAAGATTTGTAAATGCTGACGTTTCGCGAACCATGTTGCTGGCTTCTTCAAATCTAATTGAATACTGAAGACCTAGCAAGAAAATCTCCTGTATATACCTAAATTTACACCTCACTGCGTATTTTTTATTTCTTTGAAATTTTGATTCTTAATGGTGCCTTTCGATGCCTCAAATTTACATAAGAAAATGCATGGGAAAAAGACATTTTCTGGTACATATTTTTCGAATAATTGGTCGGGGTTTGGGAAAACTTAAGACTAAAGTTATAGAACTTGTAGAGGACTTTCCAAGGGAGAATTTGACCTATCATACATATGAATTTGATGCCCCCAAGCCAACCCCACAGTGCCCTGAAAATACACCTTAAATGAAAAAAATTTAGATTCTTCAGAAAATTAACATAATTATTTCATTCTCGTTTTCTCTGATAGAAATAATTATTATAAGTCTAAGTGGGGTGATTATAAACATTTGTCAATTAATTTCTATTTGCTTAATCGTTTAATCGTTTGAATTCTGAGTTCGAAATGGCAGTTTATTATCTTAGAGTGATATTATTCATTTAAAAAAATCTTCCTATTGTTTAAACGATAAATTATTATTCATTTTCAACTTTTTTCTAAATCTGGTAGAAAAGTTTTAACATTTTTGTTAAAAGAACTTAAAAATTTTATGTTCGAGATATCCCAAGTGATATCATTTATATTTTGCATTATATCATTATATCATTATATTCGCTTTCAATATCAATTATTAGAAAAAATTTGGTTGATTAAAATCCTTTTTAGGGAAATTGGGGAGTAATTTTTTTTTTAAATATAAATTTTCTTAAATTCAACCTATTTTATTAATCACATTTCTTTCACCATTTCTTATTCTGATTTCCTACCACTCTATGCCAAGATAATGTTAATTTGTTAATTTGAAACTGTTCCCTGTACTCTAATTTGATGAAGTATTGAAAACCGTCCCAAATATAAATGATATCACTGGAAAATAATAGTTGGCTCTCAAAAAAATACATAAATTTAGACGAATTGCAAAAAAATGTATAGAAATTTTTTATTAGATAATTTATTTTTGTTAGATAATATAGGCGAGGTATCTCGAACATGAAATTTATAAGTTAATTTCACAAAAACGCTGACTTTTCTATCATAATTAGAAAAAAAGTGAATAATAATTAATTGTTTAAACAATAGGAAGAATTTTTTTAATGAATAATGTCTTTCTAAGATAATAAACTGCCATTTCGACCACAGAAAACAGAATTCAGACGGATTTTCGAGAAAAACGAACAATTTAAACAAATAGAATTTGTTTAAACAGATGGTAATTAACTGACAAATGTTTATAACCATTCCACTAGACTTACACGAATTATTTCTATGAGATAAAAAGAATGAAATGATTAGAACGGTCAATTTTTGAAGAATGTATTTTTTTTTTTCATTTTAGGGTAGTTTTCATGGCACTGTTGGGGCGGGTTGGGGGCCTCAAATCCATATGTTTATTAGGTCAAATCCTTCGTTGAAAAGTCCTCTACAAGTCGTATAACTTTAATCTTGAGTTTTCCCAAACCCCGAACAATTATTGGAAAAATACCAAAAAATTTCATTTTCCCATGCATTTTCTTATGTAAATTTGATGCATCGATAGGCATTACGAATATCAATAATCCCAATTTATTACACTAGCAGCAGAGAGTAACGATTTAGGCATTAATACCACCACGTTTGGAGATAACAGTTGATTCTGAACTCCATTAAAAAAATCTTTATTCTGACCTGTAACTCTCAAAGAAAGAAACTGGTCTTCTGTAACATTATTATCTAATGCTTGGAGAGAATATTTGCTAATAAAAGAGAAGAAAACACAAAAGATAATCATTCTAGAGAAATAAGAAAGGAAACAAAAAGGGAACAGAAAAAAGCTGCGAAAGAAAAGAAAAACACTAAAAATTCCAGATGTAAGAAATGTTTTCTTTATTTAAAATGTTTTACTCATTGTTTAAAAGATGTTTTTTTTTTGTAAAGTACAAAAACATTGTTAAGCCTTTACCTAAAAGCAAAACTTGTCCAGTTACTTTACTTTAGTACTCCTGGTAATGATCAATTTTAGGTAGAAAAATGTAGAAAATTAGAATTCTAGTACATTTCCTAATTGAATTTTCCCAAAATATCTTCGTTATAGTGTATCATGTAACCGAACAAATTTCCGGTTTTCAGCAAAAGTAATAAATCAGCAAGATAACTTTTTAATCAAATAATTTTGATTTGCGCTGATTAGAGAGAAGTTTTAGGACGTAGTGCTAATATAATTTGATGATGAAATTAAGGATTAGTCACTATATATAGAGTATAGACTCTCTCTTTTTCTTTCCCAGTGTAATACACTTTGAGCTGCTTAATTATGAATGTGGTCCCAACAACAAACTTTGCACCAAATTAATTATGTAGAAGGTTTCAGGGCGCACACCGCAAGATCGGTATTTTATTGATGATAAACATTTCACGAAAATGTTACTCAGTAAACAATTTGTTATCATTTTTTCCCCACAAGAAGATTCTCTATAAATATTGCTAAACAGAGTTTTATATTGCAAACGTAGGCAACAGAATTACCAACAAAATACAGTTGGTTGCATGAACATTCAATAAGAACCGCTATAAACTCAATGTATTATCGAACGAAATGACGAATAAATGAACGAAAAATAAATAACGAGAAATTCAGAAAAAGCTATTTTTGTCTGATCGTCTTTTTATGGTTAAAATCCGTTTTGTTCTTCCGTTTCAGGAAGCGCAGGAAATTAAATCAGATCTTGGAGATCTGTTCGTCTCATTGGTCTACAATGAGAACTTGAACAGGCTCACAGCAACCGTGATAGAGGCGAGGAAACTCAAGGTAAGTGAAAATGTTACGTCATTTTTCTTGCAGCTTCCGATTGTCTGTAGGTATAATTATCTCCGCGAGAAAAGCAATCGAGAAGATCGGCTAAAATAATTGTGTCGTTATTTATGTAATGAGTTTGTTTTGAATAGCAGACCTGGTATATGAATTTACTCAAAGATAAAAAGTCTGTTCTATTTATAGTGCTATAATTATATCGTTGCTACTCAATAAATAAAGTATAAAGTACAACAAAATTATACATAATGTTAAAATATAACGATAAAATATGGGAGAAGAGAATAAGTCCAAATTTAAGAAGAATAAGAATAAATACAAATTTTAAGTCAGCTCTTTTGTTTTAATTTTATAGAAATTTGAACGTGAAATGACTACTCACAAAAATAGAATCTGTGGAAATTATATAACAAAGTAATTTAGAAATCGTTCACATTATGATTAGTTACGAACAATTTATAAAAGAAAATTTTTTTGTATCATTCGCTCGCAAAAATTAAATTTATAATAAACATTTTCGAAAAATAGGTTTAGGGATTCCTTAGATTTAATAGTAACTACTAATCTTTGTTACATGGGAATACAAACAATAATAAATACAGTTATTTGACTGCATTTTTCGATACAAAATATCGATTTTTGAAAAATCATTACTGAAAGCTATTATATTTATTACTTTTATATCTGAAAACTTACAACACATGCAAAAAAGCTTAATTTAAAAAATAATCCATTAGCTTTTGAGTCTAGATATTTCCAAATGCATAATTTATTAAAAATATTATCCTGGCCAACAAAGAACAAAATCGGATAAGTGAAACTTATTCTGTTAGATTTTTCCGTTCAATTTGTGTCTGAAATATTAAATTGGGTCGGTCTAGTTTATGAGAGAAAAATGCATTTCTTGGATTTTTTGCAGTTTTTTAACACTGTTTTCTCAAAAACTAGGCTCACGTCGACATTTCAGCATACAGAGAAAAAAAATCAAACCAAAAACCGTTATTACCTGTTAGATTTTATTCATTGTTGGTCAGGATAGTCACTTAGCGTAGATTATTGTAATTTTGCGAATTAAGTACCTACTCGAGAATTTCTATTATATTAATAATAATAATTATATTATATTAATAACTGTAGTATGTAAATTTATTGTAGTAAAACCAAATAAAACAAATTATTTTATTGTATATTATTAAATTACACTTATATAGGATCACCCTGTATAGCGTATCTATTACTTTCTACACTGGTATCTATAACATCTATGTGGCCCTTCGACGCTAACTGTTTTGCCACATGAACAACTACCCTTAAATGGCGATAATGTCGAATAGGGAACGTATTTCAATCAATTGTTACAGAAAAATGGTTATAACTTTTGCAAAAATTGTTGCATAAATATCTATCATACCTCAACTTGTAGGTAATTAAAAGACCTAGTAACCCCACGATGCTCGATGTTTTGCCCCATGTATAACAACCCCTAAATGGCGATAATGTCCGTTCGAATAGCAAACGTTTTTCAATCAGTAAAAGTAGAGAAAAATGTTTTTATCTTTTGCAAAACTTGTTGCATAAAATTGTATCTAACCCCAAATTGTAGGTAAGTAAGAGATCTAGTAGCACTTCGACGCTCGGAGTTTTGCGCCATGGACAACAACCCCTAAATGGCGATAATGTCCTTTCGAATAGCGAACTCAATATATAGTAGCGTATTTCAACTACTTGCTACAGAAAAATGTAGATAATTTTTGCAAACATTGTTGCATAAATTTCTAAAAAACGTCTTTGATTCTTTGAGTGATTTTATTTCCTTAGGGACCGGTTTCGATCGTTAGATCATCATCAGGCTAAATCTAAAAACCCAGGAGCAACTATAAATTTTAAAATTGAGGTTATGAAAGTTTTGGACAATGTTACATTTTAAAAAACAGTTATCAAAAGATATAGTTACAAGTACGTTGAATATAGCAAATAACTTACGGTCATATATGAAGTAAAACAATTATAATCTTCGTATACTAAAATTACGTGCAGAGTTGCAACGGAAATGAAAAGGAAAATCTTAACATTAAATTGCTCCTGGGGGTTTACATTTAGCCTGATGATGATCTAACGATCGAAACCGGTTCCTGAGGAAATAAAATTACTCAAAGGATCAAAAAGGATTTTAATTCCACCATTGACTTACATATAACCTTTGAAAATTATGGACTCGACTAATATACTCAAATAATGTAATTAAAAGACCTAAATAGCGATAACGTCCATTCGAATAGCAAACGTATTTCAATCACATTCCTATAAATATTAGTATGATCTAGGAGCACCCTGTATAGAAACCTATTCCTTTCTACCTTATTTTGGTAAAGTCTGTATCTATAGGCCAATATCTGCCAATTAACTCCAAGTTAATTAAACACACTATTGAATATCTCTATTATCTGTGAATGTGTACAACGTATATAGTTGGATAGACAACTTTGCTAGAATTTCACATAGGGTTTGCTTAGAACTTTATGGTTCTGGGGTCATTTGACTGAAGTTTTTCAACCAAAAATATTGATTTTTGAAGTCACATAGTTACAGAAAAACGAAAGCAAAACTTCGCATGTGAACCAAAGTAGAATTGAGTAACAAACATATTTTTTTACCAAATAAACATCTACTATATAAGTACGTACGCCCGAACAACAATTTGATCATATGCGTCACAAATCACAATTGACGTCTGAAGATAGAAATGCGAAGCTTTATATTATACAATTGACGAGCATCCAGACTATTCTAAAAACAACTGCCACGATTTTTTTCGTTTCCTACCTCATCACAGGTTCAAGGATAATTACGTCGTCCGAAAGCACACGAAGACCGTCATTTATCTAATTTCCCCCAAATATAAATAATTCTATAATGAACAGCGCCCGCTGATTATACACCGTTATACACCCATAATGTGTAATCAACTTTCTCTAATGCCGATCTTTCTATGCGTCGCGTGCGCAACATTCAAGATTCCTATTTCCTACCAGACAGACACTCCGGCGAAATACTCGATCAGCAACTTAAAATCTCCAAGGAGAACGCGTTCCGTATACCTATCGCGCCAGGTAAACATTCAGTATACAAACGACAACCGTTACGGTCGGTATCGCTGACAACATGTCCGATAATTTAATGCCACGAACCAAGCTATGTCGAAGTCACGAATCCGTCGTGGATATCCTCAAACAACGCAACCCTCAAACCTGCATGGGGTTCGCCAGGACCGCCTTTAGTTCAGGGAAGACGCGCCCGATTGAATTCCGAAGAGAACAACTCCAGCATCTTAAGAAATTCATCAGCGAAAATGAAGGCAAGTTGCTGGAAGTTTTGAGTAAAGATTTCCAGAGATCCAAGTATGAGTCCCACCAGTCTGAGTTGGACGTCATCAAAAATGAACTGGGGAACGTTATATCGAATTTGAAAACCTGGACGAAGCCGGAAGTCCTCCACAAGAAGCTAATCTTCTTTTTTGATAAAGCCATGGTATGTAAAGACCCTTTAGGGGTTGTTTTGATCGTCGGGGCTTGGGATTACCCTCTAAGGACTTGCCTGTTGCCTATAGCAGGGTGCATCGCAGCTGGGAACTCTTTTATCCTGAAACCGTCATCTATTTCGACAAACACCACTAATTTTTTAGCTGAGAATTTACCCCAGTACCTCGACCATGAGTGCTACCAGTTATACTTGGGTCCCCTCAATGAAATTTTGATGGAGCGATTTGATTATATCTTCTACACTGGTCAACCCAATCAAGGAGCTGTTGTCTCTAAAGCTGCCGCTGTGAATCTAACCCCGGTAACTTTAATCATGGGGGGTAAAACCCCTGTTTATATAGACGAAACAGCAAACATTGACTTAGCGGCTAGGAGGATCATGTGGGGTAAATGCGTCAACGCTGGTCAAACTGACATCGCTCCAGAGTATGTTCTATGCACTAAAGAAGTCGAAGAACGATTCCTGAAAGCAGCTGAACAATCCCTGAAGGACTTCTACAAGGAAGACATCAGATCATCTAAAGACTACGCTAGGATAATCAACGACCATCATTTTGATCGACTGGTCAATTACATCGGTCAACACAAGATTCTTTTGGGTGGTGCCCATACTAAAGAAGACCGCTTTATAACACCAACCATAATCAGTAACCACACGACATCATCATCGCCCACGATGAAGGAAGTCATCTACGGACCAATCTTGATGATGGTAACCATCAAAAATATCGCGAACGCCATCAAAATTATCAACTCGAATGAGAAACCTTTGGCCATGTATGTCTTCTCGAACAACAAAGAAGCAGTTGACCTGATTCTTGCGAATACATCGTGTGGTGGTGTGACAGTGAATGATACAATTATGCACTCAGCGTGTGTGGATTTGCCTTTTGGTGGTGTGGGGGCTTCTGGTATGGGAGCGTACCACGGGAAGAAAACATTTGACTCTTTTGTTCATAAGAAATCTGTATTTCAGCGTCCGGAAAGTTTTATTATGGACATTATTGAGACCATTAGGTATCCGCCTTATCGTAACGTTAAAATAAAAGGGCTGAAGTTGCTTTTAATGAAAAATAGGGGTTTGTCGACGAAAACTATGTCTTATATGTTGGTATTTTTCTTAGGGTTTGTTCTGGCTGTGTTTGTAATGGTTGCTTATGAGTGTTCAGCTAATGATTGTTTTAGAACGATAGACAGTAAGTAAAAGAAGTACTTTACGTAACTGTTTAGAAAGTTATGTCCTAAGGTGCATACATATTAATAGGTATAATTATTTGATTTGTGCAGTGTTGGTGTTATATGATAGATATTTTCAGAGATTTTGGTTGTTGCAACGTTTAAGTACAGTTGTTTTATGAAGTTAAGAACTTTTATGGACGAAGCAGTTATTTTATAGTCCTGTATATTTTTGTGATTATTAATTTTTGTAATAAATATGTAATTTTTAGTTTGTTTGTGTTTTCTTTGTCTTTTATCAATAACTAAATGATATTTGCATTATTTAAATAAAAAACGTTGTCTACATAACATTTTTTACAACTTAATAGGAACAATATAAATTTTTATTGGCGAATTTTGTTCTCGTTTGCATATTACAAGTTACTTGATTACCGACGTTGCGGTTCGTGCTAACACACCTAGATGTCACTACCAAGTTATTAACTATTATTATTTGAGTTTTCATAATTAATTATTTATTTTATTATAATTAATCTGAAACTTATATATGTTTTTAATGTAGGGTGACCAACTTTTTATTACTTGATATAAAGAAACTACCTTATAGTGTGGAATCTTTAAACTTGCAGTGCCAAAGCATTATTTCTGCTCTGAATTTATTTTATTTCGACTGTATTTGCCAATAGAACACTCTCCGATGTTAGATAATATATGATTGCACTTTTAGTTGATGATATATCTTTTCATACATTATCTTTTCATAAATATTGTTGTTGAATAACTATTTATGCTTCTTTACTATTTGTCTATATTGTAAGATCTTTTTTAGACTTGAGAAACATCGTCAAAGTAAAAATTTTAACGAAATCTAATTTAAAATTTTTATAAAATTATCACAATTATTAAATAAAATCTCAAAGGAGAATGTGTTCCGTACACCTATCGCGCCAGGTAAACATTCAGTATACAAACAACAACCGTTACGGTCGGTATTGCTGACAACATGTCCGATAATTTGATCCCACGAGCCAAGCTATGTCGAAGTCACGAATCCGTTGTGGACATCCTCAAACAACGCAACCCTCAAACCTGCATGGGGTTCGCCAGGACCGCCTTTAGTTCAGGGAAGACGCGCCCGATTGAATTCCGAAGAGAACAACTCCAGCATCTTAAGAAATTCATCAGCGAAAATGAAGGCAAGTTGCTGGAAGTTTTGAGTAAAGATTTCCAGAGATCCAAGTATGAATCTCACCAGTCTGAGTTGGACGTCATCAAAAATGAGCTGGGGAACGTTATATCGAATTTGAAAACTTGGACAAAGCCGGAAGTCCTCCACAAGAAGCTGATCTTCATTTTTGATAAAGCTATGGTATGTAAAGACCCTTTAGGGGTTGTTTTGATCGTCGGGGCTTGGGATTACCCTCTAAGGACTTGCCTGTTGCCTATAGCAGGGTGCATCGCAGCTGGGAACTCTTTTATCCTGAAACCGTCATCTATTTCGACAAACACCACTAATTTTTTAGCTGAGAATTTACCCCAGTACCTCGACCATGAGTGCTACCAGCTATATTTGGGTCCCCTCAATGAAATTTTGATGGAGCGATTTGATTATATCTTTTACACTGGTCAACCCAATCAAGGAGCTGTTGTCTCTAAAGCTGCCGTTGTGAATCTAACCCCGGTAACTTTAATCATGGGGGGTAAACCCCTGTTTATATAGACGAAATAGCAAACATTGACTTAGCGGCTAGGATGATCATGTGGGGGAAATGCGTCAACGCTGGTCAAACTGACATCGCTCCAGAGTATGATCTATGCACTGAAGAAGTCGAAGAACAATTCCTGAAAGCAGCTGAAAAATCCCTAAAGGACTTCTATAAGGAAGACATCAAATCATCGAAAGACTACGCTAGGATAATCAACGACCATCATTTTGATCGACTGGTCAATTACATCGGCCAGCACAAGATTCTTTTGGGTGGTGCCCATAGTAAAGAAGACCGCTTTAGAACACCAACCATAATCAGTGACCACACGACATCATCATTACCCATGATGGAGGAAGTCATCTTCATCTACAGACCAATCCTGATGATGGTTAAGATAAACAATATCGCAATGCTAAAATAAAAGGGCTGAAGTTGCTTTTGATGAAAATAGGTGTTTGTCGACGAAAACTATGTCTTATATGTTAGTATTTTTCTTAGGGTTTGTTCTGGCTATGTTTGTAATGGTTGCTTATGAGTGTTGAGCTAATGATTGTTTTAGAACGCTAGATAGTAAGTAAAAAGTAGTAGTTTACGTAACTATTTAGAAAGTTATTTCCTAAAGTGCATACATATTAGATTTAATTATTTGATTTGTGCTGTATTGGTGTTATATGATAGATATTTTGATATTTTTGTAGTTTAACAAAGTTTAAATACTGTTGTTTTATCAGTTTAAAAACTTTTATGGACGAAACAGTTGTTTTATACTTAATAAGAACAACATAATTATTTATTGACGAGTTTTATATCATTTGCATATTACAGGTTACTTTATTTCCGACGTTGAGTTTCGTGCTAACACACCTAGATGTCACTACTGAGTTCTTATTATTATTTGAATTTTTCAGAGTTCTTATTATAATAAGTTAATCTGAAACTTGTATATAGTTTTAAAGTAGGGTACCAACTTTTCAATACTCGATCTCAAAAACTACTTTTTAGTGCAAAAACTTGCAAAACTTGCAAATACCATAGCATTTTTCGTATTTTTATTTTATACTTGTGCCAGTTGTGATCCACGATTTTGGCAAATTTTAAAAATCGTTACTAATATGTTAAACATTATTTTATGGCGAATACTGCATTCGTATGACTAGGAGGCCTTTAAAAATTAATCGTTATATTTTTAATTTCACATAAAAATTTAACAGTTGTAATTTATTAACTATTTACCTACCATATTAGTGATGGGTTATAGGTGGTTTGTAAGAAATTCTTTCATTTCATTTTTACAGAAATATTTTCAAAAAGTGGGACAAAATTCGCCCCCTCCCCTTTATGGGGCGGGACAAGTTGCTAAAACTCGGGACTGTCCCGCCCATTTCAGGACAGTTGGCCATCCTAGTTTAAAACCTAATAATATAAATAAAATTCAATTCATGTTTGCGGGAAAAAAAGACCAAATTTGTTAGTTTTGTTGAAATCCGATTTCAAGTAAATGCGTTTATCAGTTCTGTGGTGGTATCTATATTTCATTAACCACAATTGTATAATCTTAATCTAACATCCTTTTCTTGATGTGGGTCGGGGTTACACATCTCCTCTATTCGCAGCATCAATAATTGAGGCAAATTGATTGTGACACATTTTACATGTACTACATACAGCAGATTTATTTAATTACATACAACATTACTGTACAAATTGGCAAAATCTCAATAGTTTTACTCGCACACTATGCGGAAAAACGCATGTAATATTAAAATACTATTTTTTCGAAACATGCTTCTAATTAAATTGGTTTGCTCGGCTTCAAAATTTTCAAAAAAAAGATTAGTTTTTAATGTTCAGTATTCTAAATTATACCTTTGCAACTCGGAAATTAAACATCGATTAATGGTCTCGATAATTAACGCACTCAGTATCGCTCGTGCGTTAAAAAGTCTCGATCATTAATCTTTTTTTTAATATACCTGTTGGGTAAATAATCTACTATAATCTATGAGTTTGTTATTTTGTTGGTATAACAGGCAAGTTTTAATAATTACCTTAATTTTAAAGCAAGTTAAACAAACTATAGCCCCTGACGTTTAATAAGATCAAACCTTAAATAATGCGAAAATGAAAAATTTTCTAATTTCAAATGGCATACAAAGTTATAAATAAAAAAATATTGAATGCACAAAATTTATGCTTACCATTATAGCTTGGAATGTGCTAACTATAATGGTTTTTAGTTCACCTATCTATGACACATCCAAACAAAATTATTTAGTTTATCGCAACCACATACCAATATCAAAATTGACGGAATTGCTGACTCAAGAATTTCAACGCTTTTAATAGAAAAATTTAGAAGCCATAATTATTGCAATAGGTAACTATTTTATCTCAAATCTTATTGTGTTCGTGCTAAACCAATAGAACACAAATTATATTTTTCTGTAATGTTAGCTTCTTGTTGTTAATAACCAAATATTTACTCAATCATCCATAATTAGAGTGTTTATACTCAGGAAGTTCACAGTGAAGGTTACTCTCAAATGTCGATATGCGTAATTTTTTAGAGGTCGAAGCAATAATTAATTAACTTAGGTCTCTTTAGTTGCGTGTCTTCTTTATGATGATGGGTATATGCATTAAAAAACTGCGTAAAACGTAAGTCTAATAAGTCTATAAATAACTTGTTTATAAAGTTGTTAGTTTGTTATAATACACGTTAAAAGTCTCACTGGAAGACTACTTTAGAACTATAATTACCTGGTTGATCTTGGAACTAGACAGTTGATAAAAATCTCGTTATAAACAATTACTGAACTAGTTTTGTTTGTTCGTCGAGGTAAACAGATTCATTATATTTTTATTTTAATAAATTGTTTTAATGATTTTAGTAGTTTTTTTGAGCTATCGGAAAATTACACAGACCAGGAAAAGTTATTTAGAAAAACAAGTTTGCCAACTATTTTATCCTTGTTTTAATCGTAAAAAAACAAATGGAACATTTTACCTGTTAGCCAGGGAATCAATCAATCAAAAGTATGAACCTGTTGAGTTAGTTACTAAATATGTTTAATTTTAATTACATATAATTATAGCAATTTCAATGAGAAAATAATTGGCAATTCAAAACAACCACAGTAAACTATTGTACTTATATTATTATTGATACTATCTACAAAGTCATAAGATTATACCCAATATTTATTTATATCACAATTTAAAAAGATCTATATCTACATACGCAAGTAACAGCGACATATTTAGGACACTTGAACATAAATATAAGCACCTAGAACAGCTAAAAGAACACCTAGCAGAAACACGAAGAGATAACTTAAGAACTCCGTAGGCATCTCTCTTCTTTTCTTCAAAAACATCGACAACATCTTAGTTTTGGTCTCAGAATACGGCGGATACTTCGACGATTGTAACGCTTCAGGTATTCCTGCAAAATTCTTCTTCAACACAGACTTCTGATGGGTAAAAACATCAAAACTTCTTTTCCCATGGTATGAGCCCATTCCACTGTTACCAACCCCACCAAAAGGTAGATTTTCACAGGTGAAATGCATGACTGTGTCGTTCACTGTCACACCACCACTGCTGGTGTTCTCCAATATATATTTAACAACTTTGTCGTTAGTGGAGAAGATATACAAAGACAACGGTTTTTCTCCTTGGTTGATGAATTTAACAGCAGCTTCGACTGTTTCGGCGTTTATTATTGGTAGGATAGGCCCGAAGATTTCTTCCTGCATCACCGAGTCGTTTGGATGAACATCCACGAGAATCGTCGGCGAGATATATTTTTCTTTGCGGTCAACGTCACCACCGTACGCGATTTTAGACTTGTCGATCATCTTGGCCAGCCGTTCAAAGTTCCTCTCGTTGATTATCCTGCAGAGGTCCTTAGATCCCTTCACGTTATCCCCGAAAAACTCTTTGATGATCTTTGGAGCGATCTTCAAAAACTTCTCTTGCGTCTCCTTGGAGCATATGATGTAATCTGGTGCAATGCACGTCTGGCCTAGGTTGACCAACTTCCCCCATAAGATCCTCCGTGTTGTTATAGTTATATTAGTTTTTTCGTCGATATAAACTGGACTCTTACCACCTAACTCCAACGTGCATGGTGTGAGATGCTTAGCAGCTGCTTGGTGCACGATCTTACCCACCATGGGTGACCCGGTGAAGAAAATATAGTCGAATCTCTCCCTGAGGAGTTCTGTTGTTTCTGGAATACCTCCTTGGTAGACTTGGACGCATTCCTGGTCGAGGTATTTAGGCACAAACTTAGCTATGTAATCAGCTACCGCTGGGGCTAACTCCGATGGTTTGATAATAACTGTGTTCCCAGCTGCTATCGCTCCAGCCACTGGCATCATGGTTAGGTTAAGAGGGTAGTTCCAGGCACCCATAACAAGAACAACACCATACGGGTCTTTATGGATTTCAACGGAATCGAAGAAGTTCACTAAAGGTTTACTAGGATGTATGACTTTGGTGTAGGTTTTGAAGTTGTACAAGAGATTCTTCACGTCGTTTACCAAAAAGTCGATTTCGGTCAGGAAGCATTCCTGTCTTGGTTTTCTGAGGTCGCTCTGCAAAGCAGCCACCATTTCCTCGCCAGTTTCGTTGTACATCCTCAAGAGATTCTTGAGTTGTTCTTTTCTGAACTCCAAACTCCTGGTCTTTCCCGAATTAAAAACATTTCTGGATATGCTCACGTAATCGCTTGCAAGTTTGAATATTTCTTTGTTTTTTGTAGGTTCTTCAATGTCTACTATCGCAGGGTTGCTACGGCCGAACAACGGCGGTGGCGTTGTTGTGTATATGCGGTCTTTCTCGTACATCTTGCTCGGGTGGTGTTCGGAGCAAAACTGGTTAGCTTCGTTCTGATAATACGGCAGCGCATGGTGTAAGCCGTGTAGTAAGGTCAAGTTTATGAATTCGTGGCCGCGACATTTGTTATGTAGAAGGCAATGTCATCGCGCCGGTTTCATCGATTATTTTTTGGTGATACCGTGTTAGCACTTATCGATAAGATTATATCGATAAGTGGTAATTAAAACTTCAAATCTGGGTTATTTAATAAAAGGCGGTGAAACAGTTTAGCGAATTGTGTATATTGACGGTTTTGTGCTAACGAGCAGTAGTTCGTGACCTTGCTTCTATTAACTCCGTTCTCAAGCGGTTTAAAAGGAAAAGTAATGAAGAGAGAAGGTTGTTTGCTGCATTTGTGTCTATGTGTTGTCTTATAATTACCTTGTGGGTTTGTGGAGCGTTTTCGATATACAGGGCAGTTGAAAAGGCAAACGAGACTGGATGAATAATGGAAAACTGTACAAAGGGTTACAGGGGCTCAACATTGAGAATAAATTCCGTTAATATTAAAATAAATACATACCTTTTGAGTCGTGATATCAGACTATTTGACAAAACTTAATAAAAAAAAATCTTATCTAATCTACGTATCCGTCCAATAAGGAAAAATCGGATAAGTGAAAACTGTTGTGCTGTTTTCCATATAATCTGAATAGGAAAACAGACATTTTTTGCATTGGTTTTGCTCAAAAACTAGGCTCAAGTAGAAATTTTTGCCTTCAGACTCAGAGTCTACGAGCTAAAATGTACCAAAAATAGTTATCACTTGTATAAATAAAACTAATGCAAAAGCGTTAAGACTGAAAACAGTCTTGGATAAGATTCCATTTCTCTAGCTACATGTGCATGTTGCCGACGTTTCGCTGGCTGCTCTCCAGCTTCTTCAGGAATCACTTGTTAGATTATGTTCATTGTTGAGTAGGATAGTCATGTAGCTTAGATGATTGAATTTGTTCAAAATTGAAAATGGTGGAACTAATATAGTGACCAAAAATGTAAAACATATCCGGTTCGTATGAAACTTATTGAATATGAAACTGCATCAAAATATAAAATAGCAAAACAGATATAATGCTGAAGTAATTGGGTATGTTGGGATTATTTATACATAATTTTGGTGTAAATGCATCGTGGCATATTTTTATTTAATTTGCAAATATACAGTAGTTGCATTTTTCTGCATTTTAAGTATTAAACCAACCATTTTGTTTGGAAAGATTTTAAATACCAGATAAATTTTGTTTGATTAATATTAATTTTTAATTTGACAAACTTTTATACCGGGTGATTCAATTTCAAGACTCACCATGGTGATCTCGCTTATTAGTGAAGATAGAGCCTATGTTTAAATTTGGCAAAGATTCGTATTTTTGTGCTGATCAATTTACTGAAAACAAATTTAAGCTATCTTTTATCATTTTGAAGATAGTGTTATTTTTTAATTTGAAATGCCATCAAAGATGGCGGCGTAACCATAGCGAACTTTTGTTTTTGTTATGGGCGCCATGTTGAATTTTTTGCATTTTCCGATAGTCATGTTCTTTTCCGCAATGCATTTGTTGAGTTTGCCATTTAACCAAATAAAACTGGTGGACGGTGGATTTTTTTTGCTTCAAAATGGATCCAAAATGCAAGTAAAAATGTAATAACAATCTGATTTTATTACTTTGTACTTTATTTCCTTAGTGTCTGGTCAAATCACCATTAGTAGTAAAATATAGCATTTCTAGCTCACAGAATATCGATTGGATTCGAGTATAGTAGTTAGGAATTCAAAATAAAATAACTTATTCCTAATAAAGAGGGCAAGAGGATGTCAATAAATCTATCAATATATAATATTGATATTATTATATAATATACATAATATAATAATAATAATAATAACATAATATTTACTAACTTTTCTGCAATATATTATAATTACCTTGGTTAACAGGGCTATTTGCATTTCCAATTACGAAGTTACCTTAAATCTAATTGCTCTTACTTATTTTATTAATAAGTTCCAAATGGAACTTATATTGGCTTTTGTCTTCAGCATTAAAAACAAAAGTTCTATTATTTTTGGTCAGAAATCTTCCAAAATTGAACAAGGTAGGGTATATTTTTTAGATAAGTGATCACCATAAAAACACGTATAGAACGAATAGCTATACCCTCTCTTTTCCTATCAGACCAATTTGATTCAGATTTTCACTATACCCTATTTAGGCCTCATTTATAAATTTCCAAAATATTTGAGATTTGATCTCAACGTATTTGTTTTGCATGCTGAAACATTTCCGAAACGATTTATATTATTTTGCCACTTTTATTGTTAGATTATTGTTAGTGGTAGACGAAAACGTATTTTTACTTTACTTTACATTTTCGATGTTTTTGCTATTCAGCTATGCCTGGGCCATAAAAGAGGTCATCTTCGGGGTCAAATCCCCGCCTCAGCAGGGTGTCTTTGTAATCGAGCACGTTCCGAGCCGGCCTCTGCCCCCACTATTACCTGCCCAGCGCGCCGAAGGACCTTAGCGAAAGTACCTATATCTACGGAACCGCTTGGAATTTCGCTTTGAAATTTTAACAGCATATTCTTAGTATGATACACGTTCGATTTACACAATAAAATTTTTGTTTGATATTTTCTTTATTGTTTATACCTTTTAGCCAACTTTTCTGGCGGGTTTGCCACAGTGCGCTATAGAGATAAAAATATTTTGACATTTTAAAGTACCCTTTTATGCAGATTTAATTATGATACAATTCAATGAGCAGTGGATTTGAAGTTTTCCCTTGAAAAGTAAATCTACATTTTTTAAATATTGTTTTGTTTAGTTATTAAGACAGTTGAAACACCCAAATATGTGTACCCTATATTTATTCTTCTCAAATTCTAAAAAGGTACATTTTCTTATATCGCAATTTAAAAAGATTAAAATCTACATTTGCAAGGCAAATCGACATATTCAAAGAGAGTTAATATAAACACATGCTCCTATTACTGCTAAAAGAACGCCAAGCAGAAATACAAAAACATAACGTAAACCCGCCGTCGGCAGCCCCTTTCTTTTCTTCGTAAACCACGCCGACATCCTCATATGTCTATCCGTATACGGTGGGTACCTTATAGATTGGAATTTTTCCGGAAACGAAGCAAAGTTCCTCCTCAAAACGGACTTCTCATGAGTAAAAACATCAAAACTTAGTTTTCCGTGGAAACAACCCATCCCACTGTTTCCAACGCCGCCAAACGGGAGAGTCTCGCAAGTAATATGCATGACGGTATCGTTGATAGTCACCCCACCACAACTGGTATGCTCCAAGATATAGTTAACATGTTCCTTGTCAGTGGAGAAGATATACATAGCCAACGGTTTTTCTCTTTTGTTGATAAACTTAACGGCTGCATCAACTGTGTCGACGTTCACTATAGGCAAGATAGGCCCGAAGATTTCCTCTTGCATCACCGGGTCTGATGCACGAACATTCACAAGGATCGTCGGTGAGATGTACTTTTGCTCTCTATCAACTTCGCCACCGTAAGCAACTTTTGCCTTATCGATCATATTGGCTAATCGATCGAAGTTCTGCTCGTTGATTATCCTGCATAGATCGTTAGATTTTTTGATGTCCTCCCCGAAAAAGTCTAAAAGGATAAGAGGGACTACTTTAAGAAAGTTCTCTTGCGTTTGCTTTGAGCATAAGATGTAATCAGGTGCTATGCACGTTTGGCCAAGATTCATCAACTTCCCCCATAAAATTCGTCGAGTGGTCAACATCATGTTGGTCTCGTCGTCGATATATACTGGGCTCTTCCCACCTAATTCCAGCGTGCACGGTGTGAGATGCTTAGCAGCTGCTTGGTGCACGATTTTGCCCACCATGGGCGACCCGGTGAAGAAAATGTAGTCGAATCTCTCCTTGAGGAGTTCTGTTGTTTCTGGTATACCTCCTTGATAGACCTGGACACAGTCTATGTCGAGGTATTGAGGAACAAATCTGCCTATGTAGTCAGCTACAGCTGCTGCCATCTCTGATGGTTTGATGATAACTGTATTCCCAGCAGCTATGGCACCGGCCACTGGCATCATGGTTAGGTTAAGAGGATAATTCCAAGCACCCACGACGAGAACGACACCATAAGGCTCTTTGTGGATCTCAACTGAATCGAAAATGTTTATAACCGGTTTACTCGGGTATGTAACTTTCGTGTACTGGTTGAAGTTGAACAGGAGATTCCTCACGTCGTTCATCAATATTTCTATTTCAGTCACGTAGCATTCCTGTTTCGGCTTGTGGAGATCCCTGTATAG